>OY796881.1:36102882-36702882 GCA_963680785.1 Diplosoma virens | reverse complement strand
TCAAGAAAGTTTATTGCAAGTATACGGGCACAATCGTTTACTTAATGCATGCCAAAAATTTTATGAAACAATGGGCGATATTGACCCTGTGGAAATGAATGAGGAGTTGGAACGGTTCGTGGTCATCGTGAAAGAAAATAAAGAAGATCTCAAAACAGCCAACGATTTTCTGAGCTATATCTATCGAAAGCATATGCTGGAAGTACGAGTATATCCAAATTTGTCCATAGCTCTTCGAGTTTTGTTGACCTGCCCGGTCTCAGTAGCTGGCGCTGAGAGAAGTTTCAGCAAACTGAAGCTAATCAAAACCTTCCATCGATCCACCATGATGGACGAAAGGCTAACATCTCTAGCTACAATTTCGATAGAAAGCTCTTGCGTACGAGATTTAGATCTCGACCGCATAATTGATGTGTTTGCTGCTGAAAAGGCTCGCCGAAAAACATTTTGAAACCTGTATTAAATATACGTTATCTTCTTTGTGTTGTAGATTAATGTTAAGAATCAATTGCACAGAAATTTATTTTCATTAGACGAGTCAGAGTCAGTTTCTTCATCGACCAGCGATTGGCTTAAGGACTTAAGGAGGCTTTACACAGAATACGATGCGATTTACGTACGAAAATGTCGTATCAAATTACGTACGTAGATTTCAAACTAGGGTACGTAGACGCAAAATTGGACGCAATCGCATTTTGTATAATTTTTACGGTTCACTTTGTTTGCGGATAAAGGGGCCCACGTATAGTTTTCGGGGGGGGGCCTCAGCTGGCCTAGCGCCGGCACTGCCTTCAGGATTTCCAAACAAGTCTGTGACAGTGATATTAATAGACAAGTAGGCTAAGATTATTATGTTGTTCTACAAACCATTTTAAATCTGGTTTTTCACAGTGTTCTTTAGATGTTAAAACTATATTGTTTAAATTGTATTGTACAAATTTATTTGGTTCACATCTGTGGACTTAATACCTAGGTCAAGTTGTTACAGTATTCTTGTTGCCTACAATGACTGCTATAGGAATGTTACGTAATGCAAATCGCTTTTCCGGCAAAAAATTGGATTATTTTCGTAACCTCTCGCAATGCAAAATTGGCAGCAGCCAATTGCGAGGAGATTTGATATATTAGACGTTTTTTAACAAATCGATCAATTTATAAACTTTTTTAAATTAGATGTGATGATTTATCTCCGCTCTTATCAGTATCAGTATCTTTTATTTCTGCTCAGTCACAATAAAAACAGAAAGAAATAAACAAACATATAGAACTATAGCAGAAGAAGAAAAAGGAAGAAGCAACAAAACGTTAAACGTTACAGCATGCACACAGTAATATTTGATATAGTAGTTAGAAGAATGATGTATGGTTGCAACACCTTACATAGAAAAGCAGATAAGGAATTATAAGACTGGGAAAAACAAATAAGAGATAAAAAAGAAAAGCGTGACAAAGCAAGACGTACCATGTATTTGAGACATTGTTGCGTTGGCGGCAAAAATATGGTGGGAAGCACAACAAGCCAATGACCAAAAAGGGTCAGACAGGCAAACAAACCCACCAAAAGAAATCCTGTCACGGGTCAAAAGGACCATTTTATGGAAACATGGTACAAGAAAAAAAAAAAAAAAAACACACACACACACACAAAAGAATTCTTTGAGCAATTTCTATTGAGAAAGTAGCCACATAATCTAGTCTTCTCTATTAAAAGCAGTTTCTCCAGATAGAAGTCCCGTGTTCTGAAAAATAACAAAGACAAGGCCAGACAAGGCTCAAAGGCCGAAAAAAAAAAAATAATAACAATAATAATATTCGTTCTAATTAAGCAGCTTACTAGTAATTGTAGTCTAGATTAAAGTTGGTTATTCTATTGCAGAGTAGGTTTGGTACTGATACTAAACTATTTGCATTAATTTAACAAGGAATTTGGAAAACATGCCAAGTATTGAGTGAGTTTTTTTCTGAAGATGTTGCTTGAATGGCTGTGCCTGATCTCTGAAGGTAGTTTGTTTCAGAGTTTAGGTCCAACAAATTTTAGAGATTGCTGACTTACTTTAGTTCTGAAGCAATTTGATATTATTTGGCTGTTGCTTCTGGTTTTCCTTTTTAAAGATTTTTGTTTAAAAAAGTTATTAAATGCTTGTGGAAGTTATTTGTTTTCATATTTAAACATTATTTGTGCTATTTCTAGGTTGTAAAGATTATTTATTGTAAGAAGTTGAGCGTCTTTCATAGCTTCTGTGACGTCACTGTTGTGTTGTAGATTAAATGTCATTTTTAAATATCTGTTACATATACTCTGCAGTTTTCTAATTAAAGTGGAGTTTTTAAAACACCAATTGTTTATGCAGTATCGTATGTGACTAATCAATAAGGAATGGTATATAATTAGGAGAGAATCTTTACTTAGACATGGCTTGATTTTCATAGTTAGCACCAATAGTGCTTGTAACTTTTTTTTAAGAGATAAAATGTGATGTTTTATCTCTTAAAATGTGATAAAATCTTGATGACCCAAATGCATCATTCTAATTAAATAGTAGCGATGTGACCTCGCTTTGGGGAGTGTTCTGTGTAAGTGCATGAAATCGATTTTATGGTAAAGTTTGTCGTCCGAACCACGTGGCCCAATTCAAGTTTACTATAAATAGAGAGACATCGCTCTCATCAGACAGTGACCATATTTCGCTGATAGAAGGGTGACCGTGATTTTGCTGAATGGTCAGGTGATCATTGTTTTTGCTGAATAAGTTTTAATGCTTTACTGAAGAAGTTTGCTGTATTGTGCTAAGTAGCTGCGCTTGTAAAATCGCAGGTAAAAAATAAACTCCTTTCCTTTGTTTAAATTACAGCTATATTTTTTCTTGATCGGGCGTCAGAGTTACGCATATTTAAATATAAGGGTAGTTTGTAACTTGGGAGGATTTCGTTGACCTTATTCAAACAAGTTCAGCACTTGGCGGACGGATAAAGCTATTGAATTCCGTTAAATCATCGGACAAACCAGCATCTTTTTAACGAAAAGTGATTTTAAGAATCACGAGTCTCTCTTCTAACAATAAATTAAATTTACGAGTTTCTTTATTAACAAAAGTTGAATTTATAATTTTTCTTTTGTACCAAGGATGTTACACAACCTATCTTGGTACACAAGCGCTCGTGAATTGCAAGTTATGAATAATATACCTACTTTTGAAGCTCTCTTGAGAAAAACTTTGTATAATTTTATCAATCGTTGCTTTAGCTCCTCCCACATCCTTATCACCAACATAATAAATACTTATTGCTTCTTTGATACTCAATTTTTTACTCCCTATAATCACATGCTCTATCGTTTTTCATAACAATTGTTTTTGTAACGTGTACATTTATTTTATTGTTAATTACATATGGTAAGTGTTGTGTGCTCGAATCCGTACTGTGCGCGCGTGTACGGTACTAATCAGACGTCATCTCCCTGCATAATTCGTGGTGTGCTTACGGTTGCCTTGGCAGTTACGCGCATGGTAAAATTCCTATGTTTTAGTTGTTGTTATCACAACTGATAGATGCAGCGTTTTTCAGTTGAATAAAACTAATGTTTATTTGCTTGCATTAGTCTACAACAATTTATTCAACTGAAAAAGACATGGATAGCAAGTTTATTAAATCAACCGTTTTCAATGCCGATCCCAATTCGAAGCAAGCTAGTAAAGAGTGGAGGCATTGTTGTTGTACATTTTCGAATTTCGTAGATTCTTTTTCTGCTGGGCCTGCACTATCTAATGAAGATAAATCAAAATGTTTAATTGCTCATATCAGCAAAGATGTATACGATTATGTGAGTGAATGTCTTACCTATCAAGAAGCGATACAAACCTTGGAAAGACTTTACGTTAAACCTTGCAACATCATTTTTGTAAGACATTTGCTAATGCCATGCAAGCAGCAGCAAGCGCAGTCTTTAGACGACTATTTGCAGAAATTAAAGCAATTGGCGAAAGATTGTAATTATCGATCAGTAAGCGCTGATGTTTCTCGAAATGAAGCAATTCGTAATGCTTTCATATCTGGTCTACTATCTACATCGATTAGATCTAGACTGCTAGAGAATACAAGAGACAAATCGATGACATTAAAAGCCATATTCAATGAAGCCCGATGTTTTGATACCGCTCAGAAAAGTTCGGAGAGTTATACTGCGACCGATGGTAAAGCTATTGAAGTTATCCCGGTTTCTTCAATCAAAAGTTGTGAAATGAGACTTGCAAAGGTTGAGCCGTTTTGTTCCGAAAAGCTTCGCGATGCTTGTGTAATTCGACAGCAGATGAAGAAATGCGAACGCTGCGGTGCAAACCAACTCCACAAAAAGTTTCAATGTCCCGCCCAAAGAAGTAAGTGCTTTAAATGCGGTAGCTATGGACATTTTGCGAGACAATGTTGTTCCCGGTTTAAAAGGTCTAACTGTTCGATTGTTTCTAATGATAATGATGTAATAGTTATAAACGATACCGCTGGCGTCCCTGATATTGTAAATGTGCATATATTGGTAAACAATGTTGCCGCGAACGCCATAATTGACACCGGTTCAACGTTGAGTTATGTCAATCAAAAATATGCTATTGCAAATAGATTTCAGCTTAGTAATGAGAGTAACGAGATTGGTTTAGCGGTAACCGGAAACTGTTTTCAAAGTAAAGAAGTTTGTTTGTCTTCGATTCGTTTGCAAAATCGAACCTACTACGATGTAAAACTGCATGTTCTTAAAGATTTACTCACCGATGTTATTGTTGGGCAAGATATTTTAAGGTTACATGATTACCTTCGATTTAATTTTGGTGGTCCAAGACCTTCGTTGTGTATTAATGCGCTGAAATGTATCAAGACGAATGTTGTGCCACGATTGTTTGAACATTTAGCAAGTGACTGTAAGCCTATAATCACAAAATCGCGTAAGCACTTTTTGGCAAACGAAAAGCTTATTGCTGAAACAATAAAAAAACGACTTGAAGGAAGGAATTATAAAACCAAGCTCTTCTCCTTGGTGCGCACAAGTTCTTGTCGTGACTGGAGACAATCATAAAAAAAGAATTTGCATTGATTATAGTGAGACCATTAATAAATATACATTATTAGATGGCTATCCACTGCCTAACATGGAAAATTTGCTAAATAAAGTGGCGCAATACTCCCATTTTAGCACTTTAGATTTGAAAAGTGCCTACCACCAGGAGGAAATTCCAATAGAAGACCGACCGTATGCAGCTTTTGAGGCTGATGGAAAGCTTTATCAAAGTAAAAAAATTTCGTTTGGTCCGAATAATGCGGTTCCATGGTTCCAACGGATGATATACTTGAACGCAATAATTGTAAAAGAACATTCGCATACCTCGATAACATCACTATTCGTGGCAAGACCGAGGAAGAACGCGATGCAAATCTTCATCAATTTCTTAAAGCAGCAGCGAAACATAATCTTACATTTAATAAGAACAAACGTACTTATTCGTCCGATTGTATTTCGTTATTGGGGTACCAAATCCATGTTTCTACAATGCGCCCAGACCCTGAGCGTGCAAAAAGTTTGTTGGACATGCCGGTACTAAAATCAAAAAAAAGTGGAGCGGGGCAATCGGCCTCTTCGCATATTATGCAAAATGGTTGCCTCGCTTCTCTTGTAAAGTAAAATCCCTAGTAGAACCGCGAACGTTTCCTTTAAGCAAAAATGCTGTACGCTGTTTTTATCAGTTGAAAAGTGAATTAGCTGATGCGACACTAGCAAGTGTAGATGAAAATGCGCCGTTTACATTGGAAACCGATGCTTACGATGTTGCTGTATCTGCATTTCTTCAGCAAAATGGTCGACCCATCGCCTTTTAGTCAAGAACGCTCAATTCAAACGAGAAACGTTATGCAAGCGTTGAAAAGAAAGCTGCAGCTATTGTTGAAACGGTCCGGCAATGGTCGCACCATTTATTGCCTCGCAAATTTACCATAATAACAGATCAAAATTTTGTGGCTTTTATGTTCGGTAATTCTTGGCGTAACAAAATTAAAAATGATAAAATTATGTGGTGGAGAATGGAATTGAGTCAATATTGTTATGATATCGTTTATCGTCAAAGAAAATTTAATGTTGTTTTTGACGCATTGCGGCGGGTATATTGTTCTGCTACAACTGTAAATGTGCTTTATAGAATTCATGCGTTTTTATGTCACTCGGGGATAACTAGAATGTATCACAACATCCAACAAAAAAATTTACCATATTTGCTTGACGATGTAAAAAAGATGACTAGTGCCAGTGCAATTTGCTGTAAAATTAAGCCAAAGTTTTTTAAACCGCCTATTGTGAATTTAATTAAAAGTTCGCAACCTTTTGAAAGATTAAGTATGAATTTTAAAGGACCTCTGCCTTCAAAAACCAAAAATCATTACTGTTGTCGATGAGTTTTCACCAGTTCCCTTTGTTTTCGCCTGTAAAGATACCAGTTTTCGCACAGTTATATCGTGTTTAAGATCACTGTTTAGTTTAATTGATTTTCCTGCTAATGTGCACAGTGATAATGCAAAGTGTTTTATATGGAAAGAGATAAAGGAATTTTTAAACGAATGGGGAATCGCCGTGTATAACCCTCGGGTTAATTCTCAGTGCGAACGTTTTAATGGCATAATTTGGAACACTACAATGTAAAACTGGCGCTCCGCACAAACGGCTTAGAAATCTCTAATTGGGAGATGGTTATCCCAGAAGTTCTTCACTCATTGCAATCATTACTTTGCACAGCTACGCATGCAGTTTCCCATGACCGTTTTTTTTAAATTTCCCCGTCGTTCAATGTTTGGTACCAACGCTCCAATCTGGATGACCAAACCTGGACCTGTGTATGTGCATAAACGTGTGCGAGATAAGTATGATCCTGTTTTAGAAGAAATGGATTTGCTCCACGCTAATCCGAATTACGCGAACGCGATTTATCCGAATTACGTAAAAGGCTGAACGCTCCCAATGCAATTTTTTTACTTTGCACTAAAAAAGATTTTTACCTTTAAACTCCCCCCTTTTTTTATTCTTCATGAGGTTTTTAGTAAAAATATTCTCCAATACGTTAAAAATATGAGTTTGTTGGGGTTGTTTTTTTACAAACAAAACCGCTTTTCTGAATTTTTTCCCCTTGCTAAATTATTGTTATTTATAGTGTGACTTTGTAAAAAAAGTTTGAGTGACCCCTTATCTAAATAGATATTTTACAAACTTTGTTGGATTTAATTTTGGTTGATATTATTTGTTGCAGAGACAAGTGTAACCAAATACTTCTGTCTCGTAAATTTCAAAGGGAAATATCTGCCTCCTGTTTCTCCGCTAAAAATATTGCAGGGCAAAAGAGACAATTTCTATCCGCTTCTAGCGTCCCTACGTGTAACACCTTTACAAATATTTAGATAAACCTGATTACATTGATTGACAAAAAATATAAAAATTTTTGCCCCCAGCTTTTTAAAATAGTAATACATATTTTTTGTATCTTATATTTCGAATAAGTATGTACTCTAATGTTTCCTGGAACCCAATTCCTCGAGGACCCACTTAAAACTAAAATGTAACTTGTCCGCCACAGTCTGTTTACAGTTTTTTAAAGCTGAAATTGAAATCATAGCAGATACTATAACATTATTTACTGGGTCCGTTAGTAGAACTAAAACAGCCCTGACAGGTTTAACCACTGTCTAAATTTACTTTGCTGTCCATAAAGCTTAGATGCTTGGCTAACTACAGCAAAAAGATCAGAATGCACATAAGCCTACACAATTACTAATTTGCTGCCTTTAAAAACTTGTTTTATTTTTAAAAAGTTGCTTATCGCTATTTATTCAATATTCTAATAGTAATTCTTTATCAATTCTTTCTTAATACAATTCATCCACAACAATTAATGCTATGCCAACAAATGTTTCACTCAATCACATCAGCAATATCTACAGTAAAAGCGTAAATGCAATGAAAAAAACAAAAAAAAATAAGCAACCTGATTATGAAATACAAAACACTGTGAGAAAAGATTCGGCGTTTCAGTTTGCAGCAACGACCTCGGTTCGTTCCATCTTTTGCATTTCTGGTGGATCAATGAGGTAATCAACTGACCCAAGTTGTTTGGCTTCTTGAATGATGGCGCAAGGTGAAAAACACCAATATATGATGCAGTCGTTAGTAAACGAGCCATCGATACCCTAAAAAAGTACAAAATCTAAGCTTAGTTCTCTATATTTACTGTAAGTGCAAAGGTTTTCCATAGGACCGCCGGAGCATTCTGATCAACCCTTTCAATTTCTGCACAATCGTGACAATTATTCGGAATAACTTCGTTTAAAATAACAGGAAACTTTGTCTTTATTGCTACCTTTTTTGAAAATCTTTGTTTTACCATAAAAAATTAACCTAAAATTTCGAGCCGAGAACAAACATAAAAGATATTCAATTGTTGTACCAACCAAGGTATAAAAAGTTAGAGTACGCAACCGCCCTAAACCGAATACAGTTTGTTTGTTTTAGTTTTGTTTGTTTGTTTCACAACCGCCTTAACCAATTACATCGGGCGTGATTTGTGTTTGACTGAGCAAAATGATTAAGTTAAGACAGGCCAAGAAACTATTCTTTTTGGATTTATTTCAAGTAATCGAGAAAACTAATAATCAGTAAACTAAATAGCTTTCATTCTCGGAGCAAGGTGACTTGTGCTATCTAGCAGGAGAACGTAGCCTAGAGTTGGCTAACCTTTTGTTGTCAGAGGTTGCCCTGAATTGAACTTCAGATGTTGCTTTTTTTAGTTTGACATTGCTATGTCACAATATTAACCCATACTATATTTAACAATTTAATAAAAATGCTGATACTTTAAAATCACGAATTTTCACAATTAATTCTTATAATATCATTGAATCAATTAAAAAAAAGAGATTCATTAAAACTTTCAAATTTTTTGCAAATAAAAGTAGCCAGTAAGAGTTGTTTTAAGAATAACCGATGCCAAAAAAAAGATTTCTACATAGAAAAAATGTTTGCTTTTACTTGCGCAACCGTATAATAGTCTGGCCAAACCATGACTCTAGTGCCACATATTTTTGTCTCTTTTAATGCTTTTAAGACATTAGAAGTCTTATCCAAAAAAGCCAGATCAAGTGATTCTCTTTCATTAGCAACAAGTTGGCATATGCAGTTAAAAAATTATTTCTTCACCATCGATTAAAAAAAGCAAATATTTTTTTTAATGTTTAATCGTAATTCACAACTTTAAATTGCAGTATTAAAGTAAAAACTAAAAAAATACTTTTTTTTAAATGAAAACCAAAAAAGAGTGTTTTTTGACAGTTTCTTGCTTTGCACACCATTACGTAGACTTTACGGCATAAAATTTTTGAGTCAATACACAATTTTTTGAGCAGCAAGTTAAAGTTGAAAGTTTTTTTTTACCCATAACTAATCTTCTTAGAGTAAAGGCAGTTTTAAACGATCTACGACTTGCGAGTTGTAGCAGTTTTAAAAATGTCACGCAGGTATACGAGAGCTTTAACAATTTGATGCAATAATTTGATTTTTTATTTGCACTTAAATTCATTCGTTTAGCTAGAAGTAAAAAAAATAAGATAAGAACAGATTTAATTGACTAAATTTTTTTATGATACAGGTCATAGGTGGAGAATCTGCGGCTCTGAGGCCGCATGCGGCTCCCATGAGTTTTTGTGCGGCTTTCACGACAATTTGAAAAGGTAATTAATTACTTCTTATGACTGCTACTGTTAATAGAAAACCTTTTTTATTTTAGAGATCAGTACATTTTAAAAACAAAAATCAAGAAAACCGGGACAGATTCAAAAAGATGACGCTATTTTTTTGAGTGATTCAACTTATGCGACCTCCTTTGTTACCGTCTAATCTAATAGGGCCTTTTATAATAAAAAGGTTTCCCACCTCTAATATAGACTATATTAAAAAAAAAGATGTATTAGGAGTTAGGAAGCATGGTCGAATGGTTAAGATTGCTGCAATTGATGGCAAACGTGAACGGTTACTGTTCAAAACCCACTCGCGTCATTCTGCTGTGTCCTTGGAAAAGACACTTTACGGCATTTTCCTCTACTTGGCAGCTTTAACAAGCTGCTCTAACTTTCAGCCATATCTCTAAACAAATACTAAAAAATGCAAAATAAAATTTTTACCGACAGCAATCTTGGGATATCAAGAAGCAAATTAGGGTAATTGCTAGCCGGTTGCTCTAAATATAGCATTTCAGATGCTTTCCTGAGAATGAGGAAAATTAATATTGAAATGAAAAAATGAAATGAAATTGTGCAACAAATATATTTTGAAAAAGTTCTTAAATCATTTGGTGTGTATTAAAGTTTTTATCATAGCTATATGACCCGGGGGGCAGGGGGAAATCTCCCCCAAGTCTTAAAAATTTGGGAAAAATCGGAAATTTTCGTGCAGCGACAAGAGATTATTTATCCAAAACAAATTTTTTGTTCATCAAAAACGAAGCAGAAAAATTATTGAGATATGAGGTAAAGACATTTTTTTAGAGATCACAACCTTTTTGGGAAAAAAGTCGAGAAATCAGAAACAGATTCAAAATAAAAAGCTTTTTTTTAGAGTTACTACTTTTTGGAACAAAAATTGAGAAATTGGACATATTTTTAAGTGATAACCTTTTTTTTGATATTCTTCATAAATTTGAAACAAATTTTTTTCTCATATCCGTAAACTGCTAGAAGGCCATGATTTGGGCAAACAAAAAATTTCAGAAAAACTGTATTGCCCGACCAACATTTTTTCGGCTGGTTTGGTTATGGTTTTTGTCACTGCTATAAATAAAATATATGTAAAAAGTATTGTTTTACTTGAAATGATAATACAAATTAAAGATATTAATTATCTTTAAAATATTCATCAACAAACGTCGGCTACTCACATATTTTGTTCTAATCAATCCTCTCATATACGCTCCTACCAGGCAGGGGACTGTTGCTAGACCAAACATCCACAAAACAGGGTTTTCGCCCATTTTTTCTACATTTTTTCCAAACAGAAAATACGGAGAAAGACATCCCAGAATGCATATGCTGGTATTGCTGAAACATCCAAAAATTCCGTCGTTGAAATCAGCCATTTTTTCGTTTAGTAGCTAAGATGTTTATTAATAACTAAGATATCTCTAGCTGAATTCAAAAAAATTATTTATGGTCGAGTAGTTATAGCGCCGCGTGGTCGAGTGGTTAAAGCGCCGGACTCGTGAACAACACAGTCTCGGTTCAAAACCCACTCCGGCCATTCTGTTGTGTCCTTGGGAAAGACACTTTACGGCACATTCCCCTGCTTGGTGGTTCTAGCAAGCAGTTCTAAATTACAGTCATATCTCTATTAAATTACAAGCGGACAGCAATATCTTGGTATCTCCGGAAGTAGGTCGGGGTAATTGCCTATCTATAGCGCCTCCGTCGCTTTCCTGCGAGTCAGGAGGATCAATATAGAGATAACAGATGTGAGTTTTTTATTTATTTAAAAAAAATTTAAATTTCTAATAGATATTTAACCAAAAAAAAAAATAATCAAAAAAGATTAAAGCACTGCCGTTGCGTTTCAGCAATAAATTTTTTTCAGTCATCAGTCACACTTAATTTTTGGGAAAAAGTGCCGTCCTTGACAAATATATAAAATAAAAAATGTATTGCGGCCGGCTAGTGATTGTGGAAACGGTTCGTACGTAAAAATAGGTCTGCCAATTTTGATCTAACGCTGTGGTTCTTAACTTTTTTCTCTTCATTACCCATTTTCAGTTTCGAGTAAATCTCAGTCATCCACTACTTGAAATCTTAAAATTAAACAAAGCCGGATTAAACCTGTTCTACTGTTGCAGAAGTTAAAATTTCAACCAACAGAACATAACAATTTAAAACACTTATAGATTTTGTAAAGATGCTTTTTGCTCTTTTAACAATCAACGCAATATCGGGATTGATATTTGAAATTTAACATCGGAAATTGTGATAAACCCATAGATTTATTTAACGTCTTTTTCAAAAAAAACAACGCTTGAAAATGCTGCTTTACAGAAATTAGTAAAGGGGGGAAATAAAAAATGCTGAAGGCTTTGCCGTACGAGTCGCGAGAATTCGACGCTTTATTTTTCATTGTCACTCAGGCAAATGTAGAATTTGTTTCTATTCACTACTTCGCAACAATGCCGCTAAAAAGTTTCCACATTATTTGCGGTGGTATAATGGAATTACAAGCGAACTGGCCATAAGCTGTTTTGTGAAATAATTCATTTATTCGCTCTTTGATATTGATATATATACAGGGCTGCCATCGATATGAACCCCAAAATAAGGACGACAGGAAAACATAATAAGATAACAAACAACGGAAAGTAATAAACAAAATCTATTTATGCTAGTGCGACTTAAATCTAATCATACTTCAGTACTTTGCACTAAAAACGATTTGCTCCATCAGTTCTTTATTCTTAGAAATTATCTGGTGCACCTCACCACAGCTCACTTCTAAGTTTACTTTAACTTGTAGAATGGATTTGACTGTCTTTTCAGAGAGGCTGTTTCTCTCTTTGGTCCACTGTGCTAAAACAAGGGAGAATAAACGCTCCACAAATGCATTGCTAACAGGTATAGAGAAAACAATACTTATCAGCTTGTAGAGAAGCGGAAAATTGTCATTCCTGGCAAAAATATTCATCCACTTCTTCTCAGCTTTTTCTTTTTGGAAAATATCAAGTGGAATTTTCTTCAGAAGAACATTGAGAGCCGAGACTTCGCCGAACAGTTTATCCATCATTGCCGTTTGGGGATCAAGTTGCTTAGCCAAGTCGACGACTTCTTCGTACCTAACTTTTTGTTCTCTTAGCAAGATCAGTTGGTTTGCGTCGGATGATTCTCAATGTTAAACCACCTATCAACATATTCTAAACTGATAGTATAGAATTCTTGGAAGCTCGATTTGAGAATTTTAGCGCGCTCGTCATCAATATATCTTAATAGTTCAGCCGTTGTTGCTCCAAAAAAATTTGAATTCTGTCGCTGCAATATTTTACACTTGAATGATTCAACCATTTCAAACAATGCAGTTGCTTATTGCAAAAATAGGATTGGTTTCTTAAACAACAAGAGAGCACTGTTGAATAACGTTACGACGACCAGAGACTCGCCCGATTTAAAGAAATCCATCAAGATTCGTGGTGGATGTTTGAGCGACAGAAAATGAGCTTTGAGTGGATCCCAGAGATTGATCATCTGCTCAAGGACAGAATCTAGTGTAGTCCATCTGATCGGAGTATGAGTGGGCAAAGTTGAGTAGTTAGTATTAAGTTTTTTGCACAACTGTTTGAGGCTCACTGCTCTACTGGTTTGACTTTTGCAATGGCTGCCAATTTTCATTACGATTGTCTCTATATCAACTGTCAAGCGATCTGATCCCTTCTCTGCTGCATTGGGCAAAATATGTGCAGGGCACCCCACTGGAATAAGTTGAGTCGCTTGCTCGCTGAGTCGATAGAATACGTTATTTTTTCCATTCAGCTGCGAACCGCCGAAGTTTACGGATGCGTTGCCGGCACAAAAAGATGTCAGTTGTTTTACATCTAGGTCGTTCTCCTGCAAAGATGTGTGTATAAAGTCTATAATTTGTTGTGAGGTCTCACTTGGCATTGATCGCAAATTAAGAAGAAGTACTTGCACACCAACTTCGGCGTTGAAGAATCTGATGACCAGAGGAAATAGTTTTAACTGATTGTGATTTGAAGCATCTACTGAGACTGAGAAAGGCTGTGTTTTTAGTTCAGACAATAATATTTTTTGAGCATAAGGACCTAAAACTCCAGTGATGATGCTTTTTGCTTTTGTTCTGTCCGAGGCAAACTTTTTTGGAAGACTGTTTTGAATAAATGTGACGTACAGTCGTTGGAGAGGAATGACTGCTGATGCTTCACAGTAAGGAAAGCCCAGGTACCTTCTGCAGCAGCTGTTTTGTAGTCCAGGGTAGTTGGTGCAGATTGACTCTTGAAAAAGGCTTTTACAAATTGGTTTGACTTAGTTTGTCGAGCAGAGTTCTTGTGCTTTTGAGTTGCATTGTGTGCAGAAAGAGCTGCTTTATCTATGGCTTCCAAATTAATAAACACTGGCCCTTTAAGCTTCTTTTCACGTTGTTGAATTCTTTCTCATACTCATCACGATAAGAGTTTTTGCGTTTACTCATTTTATCTCTTGTGAAGTTCCAGATCTAAACAAATTTTATATTCGTGCTTAGTCCAAAAGCACTGATTCTCAACTAGTATGAGGTGGAATTTGACACAAGCTGAAATGCTTGGAGAAAAGACAATCGCTCAAAACTTCAGAAACTAAATCAGTAGGCTACTGCTAAATTATCAAATCTATCAGATCTTAAATAATACTAGTTAACTGCAAAGTTCTGATTAACTACTGTATTCTAATTCCAGTTAAATGCACTGATTTGATGTCATTAAGGAAATTAATTTTGCTGCTGTTACGTCATAAATGCACATAACAAAAAAACTTGAAAGCCAAGTAATAAATTAAGTTACAACAAATTAAGGTGTTGCGGCCATGCTTTCTACTGTTTTGTACTTTCGCTTTCTGAGTACCATATGCATGTTTTAACGTCTGACGTTGTGCTGCTTCTTCCTTTTCTTGATCTTTTTAATACTTATAATTTTTTATGTTAAAATGTTAATAATGATCGAGAATAAAATGAATAAATGAATGAAAATATTCGAATTAATTAATCGAAGTGCCCGGTATGAGAACCTCCAAACCTAAAATAAAACAAAAATAAAGACACAAGTCAAAATAAGGACATTTCTTAGAAATAAGGACAAAAATATTTTCTAAGGCACAAACCTTCAAAAAAAGGACAAATCTTAGAAATAAGGACGTTATGGCAGCCCTGTATATATATCAAGAATGGCCGACACGTTGATCGCATTTGATTTTGAGTAAATTAGAGTTTTAGAGATAACTGTGTTATTGGCATAGGCTTACCAGCCCAAAAAATTTGGGGGGGCAATGAAGTTTTTCCCGAATCTTGTGACGTTTGCCCAAAATCATAATTTTCTAGTTCTTCATGGATAGGACAAAAAATTGTCTGAGATTCTCCGACCAAGAAAAAATTTCGTCCTGAAATCATGGTGATCTCTGAAAAAAAAAGGTCTTCACTTGGATTCATTCACATTTTTTCAATTTTCGTCCCAAAATCAAGGTGTTCTCTAAAAAAAAAGGTCTTCATCTAAATTTGGTAACTAATTTTTGCAGTTGTTCGATGCCAATGCCCTAAAACTCCTGATTTTGCCCACAAATTTTTCATATCGCTGCCCGAAAAATTATGCTTTTGCCCAAATATTTTCCTGTCACTGCCCGAAAAATTTGAATTTTGCCCAAATCTTGGAAACTTTGTGGCAATTTCCCCCCCTACCCCCCGGCAGGTACGGCTATGGTTATTGGGACGAAAATCGTGAAATCAAAGGGAAGATATTTTTTTTAGAGATCACTACTTTTTAAGATCTCGTTTCCACAGTGATAGATCGCACATTCATAATGAATTTAAAGTCGATCAAACAGCCAGACTAGTTGGCCAACTCTAATACATATTTTTGCTTTTTATGAGCATCATTGTGAAGCACTCGAAAAGTACGCCACTAGCCATCGATAAAAAAATTATTAAACAATTAAAAGCAAACCCCAGAATTTATCCCAGGTGTTATCTTTTAACTATCTCTTGTGGATGAATACTCAATATTCTTTTTTGGCTATCTTCTTCATCTTCTGGAAAATTTGAGCGGATTTCTTGTGAATGTCATCACTGGGGTGAAGATTTATCTATCATCTTATTTGACTGATAATTATCTGCATCACTTTGAACAACATCGCAAATGTCGATTACCACGCTCAATATGTTTAAAACATCGTTCCGACCGGACCAGTTTCATTTACCAAGATTTTTACGTTTTACTAAAGCTTTCAATCTGGAAATTTTGTTTGTTTGTTTCCATACATTCAACGGATTGTTAAGAAACAAAACGCAGTGGTGGCGTTAACTACGTGGATCATGTGACAAACGACATATCTGCTTGAACAAGAATTAATATTATGCAAAAAAACATATTCTCCCAGTTTTAAAGTTGTTCTTTAAAAAAGGTTATTGCCTCTTAGGAAAGTGAATTTGTCTTGAAGATTAAAATCAAGCACATTTATTAAAATTAAAGCTTTTGATAAAAAAAAGTTAGCTTGGGCATTTGCTGGTACTGCTTAAATTTCAGTGAGTAAAAAAACGTGTAAATAAACAGGTTGAAAACAAAACGTTGAAAGTAATAGCAGTTAAAAGACTTTAACTTAGCCAACAATTTACAGTAAGATGTCACGTGAATCTTAAAAGTTATGCATATGTTGCCAAGAAGGGGCCTTCAAAAGTTAGACGCATGTCGAAATAAGGGGAGGGAGGCCCAAATTATGACGATTGTACTAGTCAAACAAGGCAAGTGCTCAGTTTGCCTAGAACTAAGACCACTACTGACAAAACGTATCTGCAAACAATGCTTTTATTTTCTAAAACATCCGCTGCAGCTTTTCTGTTCAGCTTTGAAAAAATTGGATGCGCAAGCCAAATCAACATGTTTACTTTTCAGAAGAAGAGCACATAAGTGTGAAACAGCAGATATTCATACTTAGGGTCTAGCTTTACATTTTCTGCAAAATCATCGAAAGAGCCAAACATTGAATGTACTCTTTTTTATTGTTCAACATTATTACGAGCTAAATCGATGTCTGCTTTAATTGAGACATCGGTTTTTACTCAAGCTATTTGCACATCGTTTTTAAAACTAACTGTCCTCGGTGAATAATAAAGTTTTAACAAAATTTATAAGTACTATATTATTGACAAAACATTATTGAGAATTCAAACGGCTGTTGAAATTACTTTCAAAATTAGCTGATGGCTAATAAATTATTTTTACAAGATAATTGATTGAAAACCAGTTAATGACTGACTCCCCACCAGTGGGGAATTACCCACAGGTTAATAACTCATGATCTAACGCAGGGATGGCGAACCACTGACCCGCGGGTCACGTTGTGACCCACTAGTTGAAATTCAATGACCCACCTGATGTTCTGAAATTTCTGGCATTTGGAAGGTCTTCTGTCCTGTCAATTTTGTAGAAGTCGAAGACAGATTTGCTGTGAAGACCCCTTTTTTCTACAGTAGTTTTTTATCAAATTTTAAAGGTCACTGTGATTTCGGGATAAAACGTAGGGAATCTGAGACTGATTTCATGTGAGAACTTTTTTTTTGAGAGATCATTATGATTTTGGTACAAAAAGTGGGAATTTCGAGATTGATTTCAGGTGAAGACCATTTTTTTTAGAGATCACTATGATTTTGGTACGACAAGTGAGAATTCTGAGACTGATTTCAAGTGAAGACTTTTTTTAGCCAATTACCCACTTAATGTAACTTTTAAAAAACTGTCATTTTTTGACCTGCCCTATAAAAAAGATTTGCCAACCCTGATCTAACGTAACAATTTTAATCTAATTTGATCATTTTGACTGGAATATTTTCAATTTCTTGGCATCCTGTTTCATAATTTTTTTTTTGTTTTTGATATGTTAATGATGAAATGATACTTGTTTTCATTTATTTCCTTAAAGAACACAGTCAAACGATTTTTAAAAAGTGTAGGAATTACATCTGTTGTTTATAATTTTATAGCATAATGATTCAATAGCCTATACTCTAGCAGTTATCAAACCAGCAAAGAAGTGCTTGGTTTTAAAAATTGGTTACAAATATTTGTAGTTAACGTAATGATGTTTGTACGACTGCTTTTTTCTTAAGCAGTTAAACTATATTGGATATTAAAAAAACATCTCAAAATTTTTTTTAAATCGGAATTCCTATTTTTCTTACAGCTTTTCCTTGAATTGGAAGCCTACTGTTCAACTTTACTGACGTAAAGCAGCGTTTCTTGAGTTTTTATTTTGCGACTACAATTTATTTAAAAATCTCAAATGCCATTACTAAGACCCGTTACACCAATGATACAAAAATATAAAGCCGATAAAAGAAAAATTAAAACAATTAAATTTCGAACAATTTTTTATTAGTTTCACTTTTCTTCGGCAAGGTTCTGAAACCATGGAGCTCAAATATCGCATTGAAGATTCGGGGCATCTCAAAACAAACAGACTATGGTGCGCAGAAAACCACTTTTAACTTGGTTATCCGGAAAGAATATCATCGAAGTTCTATTTATGAGGTTGTTTTAATAGCTCTTTTATCTGAGGTTAAGTATGGCGCTAAAATTGAAGAGATTTTGGTGCGCTAAACTGGTTTTGATTTGATCATTTCTCGCAGGTTTGAGATTTTCTAAATTTCCTTGTATTTTCAACTAGACTGAACTTTTTGTAAAGATTTTTGGTTTAACTTGTAATTGAGCGAAATATTTTGTTTTCGTTCAGATAATTGGGAAATACTATTCCTCAGACTTTTGAGAATGGTTTCTGGCTGGCCTAGTATTTAAATTTTATAAACATCGACCATCAATCTGCTTTTTGCAATCTCTTTGTTGTTAAGTTAGCTTTTTCGTAACCGTTTTAAACTAGCTGCAGTGATTTCTTTTACATTTTTAACGCGATGCTGATTCTCGTTTGTTATAACCAATCGCGTGCGATGCGAAGAATCGAAACGTTCCGCGCCTCTCTTGAAGTTTATACTTTGAATTCATGGCCCAGCAAAAGTGGTCTTCAAATTAAATTTTGCGCGAAAGACAAAAAAAAGAAAAAACATTATTTGTTTTTTAAAGGAAAAGCACTTTTTGATTTTAAAATTTGATTGAAGGTAGTTACATAATTATATGATCAAGGATGCATTGTGCCATGCCTTTTTTGGCCTTGAAACAGAAATTAAACTGAAACAATTTGGAAAAACGCAATAGTTTATTAGTTTAGACTTTAAAGAGTTTTGCATTTTTGGCGCAATACGCACACGTTTTCAGTAAGATACATTGGTTGAATTACTTTACATTGAAACGTTTGTCTTAAACGACAAATTTATGGAGCTTTACTTTTGCGAAAAGTTGGCTTAAAGAGATTTTAGAGGATTTTTGACTTTAGCGTATCGGTGGCAATTCCATGCCTAGGAAGTAGATGTCAGGAACGAAAACAGCTTTTGCTAAATCAGTTTCGAGATATTAATAATACAATAGTAAAAAATAGCTCCAAAAAGTCAAATCCAGAACAAAATAATATAAAACATTTTTCGAATTATATTAAATGAAATTAGTCTTTACAGAAATCAACCCAAATAAAAATCGTGTTTAGTTTTTGCAAATTGCGTTTTTAAAATGACCTCTATCGTGAAACAAAGACTCCGCACGCCGCTGAATATAACTTTAGAAACTGACTCTTGTGATAAAAAATAAAATCATAAAGCTTTAACTAAAAAGTTGTCGGAAAATATCTTGTTTATTGTATGAAAAAATTACTTTCCAAATTTTGCAATGCATTGAAATAATTCTGTTAGAAAAGCAAATTTAAATAATTTTTATAGATCAAATATTTCCGAAACATACATCTGCAGTATACGATATTTCATTTTAAAATCGAAATATTTAAAAAATCTATTTAGCTTCTTTTTTATTGACACTACGGCTTTGGTTGTAAGCAGTGATGGCTTTAATATGGTGCGAATGGAGCGGCCGCACCGACACCCCCTCTAAAAAACGTCAAAAAGTGGTTCCTTTTAAGCAACAGATTGGTCTATTTCTTTATAGTAGCACCATGACGGTAGTCCCCCGTTCTGCACCTTATCTTTAGAATGAAAGTAGGGATAATGTACTCGATTGATAGTGAGTTTTTTAGAGTTCACTATAAATTTAGGACGAAAATGAAGGTTTTGGATTTCAATTGAAAGTGACGACCTTTTTTTAGAGATTTTACTATAATTTTGAGACGAAAATAAAGGTTTTAGATATTAATTGATAGTGAAGACTTTGAGACCATTTAATTTTTCGGCAAAAAAACTTACCGCATTAAAAAGTGCCCCCCTCTACTTTTCTTGTACAGCCCCCTTTTTTGTCAGGCCATCACTGGTTGTGAGCATAGCCGTACCAGAACAAAAAATTTTTGGGGGGCAAATGCATTTTTATCAGATTTTTTTCACGATTGCCCGAATCATGATTTTGCATTATTTCGCAGAGATGTTCAGAGATCACTAAAATTTAATGTTAAGACTTTTTTTGATTTTCACTTGTTTTTTAGTTATAAATGAACCAGAAGCGATTGGTTTTGGCCAGATAAACTTTTGAAGACTAAAAAAAGGTCTTCACATTAAAACTTAGTTGCATTTACTGACTGATTTAGATCGTTCTTTATTCAGTAACTTTCTCCTGCCCAAATAATTTATTGTTAGTGCAGAAAAAATCTAATTTTTCCCAATTTTTTTGCGTCTTGAGGTCCACTTGGCCCCCTGGCTAATACGACTATGATTGTGAGATTTTTTATGAACAATTATCTATAAACTGCTAAACCAATTTTTGACCCACTTTGTCTGACAAGACCTGAACTTCTTAAATTTTTAGTTTTGTTCGTTCATACCAATAAATTTTACATTTCATTCACGCAAGATATTAATTAAATATTTCAAAGAGCTTATATTCATCCCTAGTTTACTTCTCTCTAATACCACACTTATAAAAATTTTATTCACCCTAGGTTAAACCATTCACCATATTAAGAAACGTTGGACTAGACCTTTCATATACTAAATGATCTTTTCTGTTCTGACGGTTATTGCTGATACTTTGCATTGAGTGTATAAAAATTTTTATGTATGTTTTCGATAGTCAATATAAAGTTTACAAAAACTTTGTCCTGTCTTTTTTCAGTACACTGATTCGCGGAAATAAGCTGTCGGTAGCTAAATTTATAAAATTCTCTTTTTATCATAACAAAACAAAGCGGTGTTCAATTTGTGGTCGTCGTGTTTATGAGCTTGTACGTTTGTGTATCTACGTATTCAAGCAACAATTACTCGATAGTAGACCTAGTTTTTCTTTTTTTTATTGTTCAACAAAATCGAATTTGTGGTACTTTTCTCTAAAGAATACGAGAGACCTTTCGAATAAAGCTGATTTGCGAAACGGAATAGCTTTAGTCTTTGTCTATTTCTTAATCGAAGGACGCTTGTTTTGTTCGGCGATTCAACGGTTTGTTTTCATAGAAACAAAGTTGCTATTGTCAGGGTAACAACGAATTTTATTTATACTGTTTTGAAATTTACCAAGCAACGAAATTTTTTTCTGTGAGGCTGAAACGTTGTGCCGAACTTTAACGCTATATTCTGTTCAGTGAGTTGGCATGAATTTGAGTACTTAATAATTTTAAAGCACACCTATTTTCTTTTTAAACCTAAAGATGTTGAAGTCAATTTTATATTTTCTTCTGGAACCATTTGAAAAAATATTTAAGTGATTATGGCAAACTGGAAAAATCACAATTCTTAAATACAAAATTTGCATTGGATTATAAAAAAATTTTTTCCGTAAAAAATTTTTGGAGTATACACGTGTAACATAAATTTGCAAACTAAATAGCCAACCAACATCTCATTTGTCGATTATCTTTATTTACTTATTTAGTCCGAACTTTAAAAGTATTTTTTTGAAACTCGCTTTTATCAGAGGTTGTTGTGCATTGGAAAAATGTTTTGATTAAGAACGAAGTAGAACTTTTGCCGTTTTTTTCTAACTTATCAATCGTTGAAGCAACTTGCTTGGATTGAGGAAGAAATCGACCTCTAAACGATTCAATAATTTTCTTGATGAACACAAAAAGTATTTTTCTTTTTTGTTTTTCAAAACTTTTTTTGTTAAAAAAAAAGAGTAGACAAATAGCTCCGTTAACCGACTACATCGTTGTTATTTCTTGCTATCAAAAAGCATTTTTGTTTTTAAAATATTTTAATTGGTTTATAAATTTTTTCTTACTCAAGAAAGAACTTGTGATGTAAATCACACAAAATACTAGGTAGTATTTTTTGTTTAACTTTTTGTCAAAATTTTGTGTTTTCAATAAGGCTATGTACGTTTTGTTTTATATGTTAATAAAGTCATTTACAGCCGTTTACAGCAGGGCTTCTCAAACTGTGGGTCGCGTAAAAAAATTTGGGGGTCGCAAAACAAATTGACTTTTTTGCGCTTTTGAAATTGTTTTTTTACAATAATATTTATTGACAATCAAAAACTAGAAAAAGTAAAGTGTCTTTGCACCATTGTTGCGTCATAAAATAGTAAGGTGGCGTGATCAGAAGGTGAGTCGTGTGGCGTAATCAAGAGAACAGCAAGAAACAAAAGCAAAAAAATTACTTACTGAGTCTAAAGTCATGATTGATTTTTATAGATGAATGCAAAAAAATTAAAGTTTTATTTTTAAGAATATAGAGTAATTTTTCCATCCTATTAAATTTGCTTGATAATATTTATTAAATGAAATCTGTTTTTGTAATTTTGTTAATTTGCTTTAGGTTACTATTTCCATTTCTCGTTGTTATTACATGGTTTTTCATGCACACGCCTGTTTTGCACAGAAAAAAATTAATGTAAAATTAGCCCACACATATTGGAATCACACAAAAGTTTATTTTTAAAATGGGGTCGCAGAACAAAAAAGCTTGAGAAGCCCTGATTTACAGTACTTTTTTTTTCAGCGTGATCTTTGTTTGTTTTATGGACGCTCAATTTGTTCTTTTTATTTACGCTCAATTGACGCTCAAATCCACTCATTTTTTCATAAAACAATGAGTGGATTTGAGGGTCAACAAAAAGTAGATTTGAGAGTCAATAAATTTTTTCATGAAAAAATGAGTGGATTTGAGCGTCAATAAAACAAACAAAGATCTGAAACAAAGCAGTGTAAACGGCTGTAAACGCGCCTTTAGTTTTTTAAAAGTCAAAGCAAACTCAACTGCATTAATCACTGGGAACTCAATCAAAGCTTAGCTGAGGTAACCTTTTCTCAATAAACAATCGTCTTCGCTCTTTCGATAATTATTTTTAACTTTAATGACTGACCATGATGCCACGTCTTGTGATTTGACCTGTTGGTCCTGTTGGGCATCGAATAGTGTAGGTTCTATCTTGGTAAGAAAAGAGCGTGTTCCTTAACACTTAAATAACTTAAAATATATAAAGCCATTTGAAATAACGTTCCGGTTAAAATTCAGGTTTGGCAAATTTTATTTTTAGTGGTTCAGTTCCGGTTCAGGTTCAGCAAATTTTAATTTTTCGAGTTGACTTCCGGTTCAAATTCAGGAAATTTTATTTGTAAGGGTTTAGTTCCGGTTCAGCTCCGGTTCGGGTTCAAAAAAATTATTACAGAATAATACGGATATTTGATTCGGGTTTGGTTCAATCCCTTATTTTATAAAATATTTTTTATTGCCATTTTTCCAAGCTCGTGGATTGTGGACATAGACATACCAGACTAAAGAATTTGAGAAAACGGGACGAGACAATTTTGCCCCAATCATGGTTTTGCAAGATTTTATCAAAAAGTCCAAACGGAAAGGATATAACTGAGCAAAATACATTAGCTTTGTTATGTACTTAAAATCATTTCGGCGTCCAACTATCAGTTTTGAAGTTTTATGCGTTAAAGCAATCAATTTTACCCGCCAAAAAACATACATATGATTGAATCTAGTGCATAGCACGTTGAAATAAACTACTGAGGAGTAAAATAACTTTCTTTTTTTTAAGATACATTTTTACAGGAGCATTTTGTGCCTCGAAAAAGATACTTAGCGTCCGAAAAATCATAGTGTACTTAAATTTTTTTGCTGGTGAACAGGTTGAAATGGCGACATTCCCTATCACCTCCCAATTTAAAAGGCTATATTTGTAGCCAAATGATATCTCATGGGCATCAACTGGCATGTTTCATGAAGGACTACGGTAAACAGTTGCATACCTAAAAATTCTTAAAGTAGAGTTATTTCTGGTAAGTTTATAGGTTTTAAAGATTTATACACTAAATCTATTCACCGGCAATTTATTTAGATGGAAATTGTAAAACCCAGTCTGTATGTATCAACAAAGTTGAACGATGTGCAATAATAATTTTGGCACCCACAAAAGTGCAAACAAACTTTTTTGATAATATAATTTTTGATATTAAAATTTGGAAGAAAGTCAAAATTTATCAAAATTTTATCGTATCAAATTTTACAAATCATATAAGCACAGCACTTATTTATTGCGTATTTTTGCAATTTTTCGATCAGCTACAAAGAGTTTTAATGTTTTATTTCTACATTTTATAACTGGTATTGTAAAACTTTGTGACTGCAAGCACTTTTACATATTTTACAATATAAACAATAGAATGCTTAAAGTGTCCTTGGAAAAGACACTTTACGGCACTTTCCTTTGCTTGCTAGTCTTGGCAAGCAGTTCTAAATTTCAGTCATACCTTTATGAAACTAAAAACCAAAATAAAAAATTTCAATCGGACAGCAATGTTTTGGCTTCTCCGGAAGCAGGTCGAGGTAATTGCTTGCTCTATGTAGCCTACAGCGCCTCCGACGCTTTCTGGCGAGTAAGAAGCATATAGAGATGAAATAAACAAAAAATAAATTTACAACACTTACTTCACATACGGTAAAAAAATGCCCTGTCTATCTTTATCTGCTCTGGTTGGAAACTCCTTCGGTTAGACATGAAAGTAAAATTAAAACTAGTGTAGGAAAATGCTTTTTTGCAGTGTTTTTACACTTCTACCTGCAACCAAAAAGGACGTGTTGCATGGTTCGCTTTTAAGCAATGTAGTTTATAAGTTTTCGTGCCACTGAGATAGTGGTAAGCGTAGGCCACACATTTCAACGATTACAGGACAGAAGTCGTCAACACGTGCCAAAATTTACTAAAACTAGCCAAATCCCGAACTCTCGCAATACCTCCACCCGTTTTGGCAAATCTTCAACCCAAGCCATGTTTAGTGAATCCACGATTGGTCAACATCTTTTAGATAACCCTATGAGCCGTGATGGCTTTACAAAAGGGGGCTTGTTGCAAGAAAAGAAGGGGTCCACTTGTTAGTGAGGAAACTTTTTATTTTCTATAATATAGTGATCCCTAATAAAAGTTCATTACTTTTAATCAATGTCGAAAGCCAAAAATATAGTGATACTTAAAAAGAAGGTCATCACTTTCAATGAAGTACATTATCCCTACTTTTGTCCTGAAGTTAAAGTGCAGACAGAGGGGACTACCGTCATGAAGCTACAATGAAAAAGTAAAATATTATTTTGCTTAGGGGGACTGCTTTTTGATATTTTTTAAAGGGCTCGGTGCGCCGCTCCATTTGCTCCGTACTACAGCCATCACTACCTATATGCGGCCAAAATTACAATGATAAAAACTTTACTATTTTTTGTTTGGTCGTTTGTTTTTTCATTTATCTGCTTTAAAAGCCGTTTATAACAAATTATCCAAGCCAAATTCATGTTGCCAAAGAGCTTGTTTACAGCATAAAAATTTTGCGCTGATTTAACTTTTTGACGCCTTTCTCAAATTTCAATCATCTTTTAGTTTTATAAGACAGTGTATTTTTCGTCATTCGGACGTTTATCTCCTGACGAATATAAGACAAAAAGCTTAGAAATGAGTTTTTTGCTTTCAAGTATTGACCAAACAAAACTATATTCAATCTCCAAATTATGTTTCTTCTTGTTTATCAATTGACCTTTTACAACGTTGTCGTGTTTTGACGACTGTGAAAAGAAGTGAAAACCCTCTCTAACCTTCTTCTTTAACACAAAAAAAACGTACTTTTTGTATTAGGTCTTTTTCATTTTTTTATTTTTATCTCTATATTTATCCTCTTGACTCGCAGGAAAGGGAAGGAGGCGCTGATACATAGGGTAAGCAATTACCCCGACCTGCTTCCGGAGATGCCAAGATATTGCTGTCCGCTTGTAATTTAATAGAGGTATGATTATAATTTAGAACTGCTTGCCAAGACTACCAAGCAGGGGAAAGTCCCGTAAAGTGTCTTTCCTAAGGACACAACAAAATGACGGGAGTGGGTTTTGAACCGAGACTATGTTGAGCATGAGCACGGCGCTTTAACCACTCAACCACCCCAGCCAACATTGCAATGCAGGGCCCGCAAGGGCCCTGTACGGGCAACTGTGCGGGCCCTGTGAGGGCAGCCCGTACAGGACCCGTATCGATTTGGCCGCGGGCCCCGAAGTGGCCCCACATGGGTTTAACCGCACGGGTTTCGTGGCGGCTTAATGCCGATTTTCTGCACGACGTTTTTTGGCGGTGTAATGCGGATTTCCTACACGGTTTTCATGGTGGCTTAATGCCGATTTCCTGCAGTTTTCATGGTGGTTTAACACCGGCTTTCTGTACGGTTTTCACGGTGAAGTAATGCCACTTTCCCGCACCGTTTTCATGATGGTTTTATGCCGACTTCCTGCACGGTTTATATGATGGCTTAATGCCAATTTCCTGTACCGGATTCGCGGTGGTTTAATGCCGACTTCCTGCATGGTTTTCATGGTGGTTTAACGCCGATTTCCTATATGGTTTTTATGGTGGCTGATGCCAATTTCCTGTATGGTTTTCACTGTGGTTTAACACCGGCTTTCTGTACGGTTTTCGCGGTGGCTTAATGCCGATTTCCTGCACGGTTTTCATGATGGTTTAATGCCGATTTCCTGTAAGGGTTTTCACGGTGGCTTAATGCAACTTCCTGCGCGGATTTTATAGTGATTTTAAATAATCTTGCTTGGAAAATCACCACATTTTACACAATGTTAAAGACAAGACTAAAAAAACTATAAAACCATGCTTTGTTTAATGGATTACCTATTCTTTATTAAAACTTGTTCATTTTTATAATCCAATTTTTTGATATTTTTTATTTTTAAAACTTTTGACAAATCACTAGTTACTTTTTATTTTTAAATTTAAACATTCAAAAATTATGACAAAATATCAACAGTCGGAATTTGCTTTTGATCTTTTTATTCTTCTGCCGTCGCGGTCACGGCTGCCGCGAAGCCACTTTGCCACGCTTTTTTCAATTTCGTTCCTTTTAGCATTTTTCGAAATAGGATGCTTCTTTACGGCTTCTAAAAAAAAATAACAACAATCTAAATTAGAATTAATTGTTTTAAAATTTTTAATATTGGACTTTTATAAATTTTTTTGTTTTACAAAAGTGCATCTAAGGTTAAACTATTAAAAGGTTAGAACAAAATATCAACATTCTATTGAATTTTTGTTCGACGATCATGAGAAAAATACAAATACAAATTTTTCGTTATTTAAATTCTTCGACAAAACGCCTGATCGGTTGAAAGACTCGACCAGTTGACCGGCGTCTCTCAACCTGAAATCGCGACTCGTAAGAGTTGCCAAGTTCGTTTTGGAAAGTTGCCACGATATTTTATGCAATTTTTTAAATCTTTCTTCTACAGCAGGCCTGTTTCACTTTTTACCCATTGTGGGTCCTTTTTTATTGGCAAGTTTATCGCGGGCCGCAGGCACATGTAAAATGAAAGTGAAGATGAAAAAAAGTCTTCGTTAGTTGGCGAAGCAGAATCAGAGTATGATGATTTTTTTTAGGCTTTACTTTAATTTTCCTTTTTTTTTAATTACCATTTTTAATAATGGAGTTAAAACCACAAACTTTGTTAAATATCAAAGAAAACTCTTTACACCCTTGATTTTACTTCGACAACTAAGGAAGACCTTCTTTTTCTTCACTAAAATTATGTACTGTATGCTTGTGTTTGGCAAAAACAAGGAAAAGTCCTCTATGAACTACAATAATGGTATTTAGAGGTTTTGGTTTGCGACAGTAAAAAAGTTGAAAAGCACTTTATCAACAGATATTAAATGTAGAAAATATATTTTTAATTTTGTAAGTAAAGAAAATAGTGCAGTTAGCAGAGAGTCGCCAGCTGAATTCATCTTCCAAAAGAGGTCATCAATCACAAAAAGTTGAGAAATACTAAATTAGATAGTAAAACGTAATGCAGAAAATTGAGGTACGTAAGATCAACTTGGAAGTAAGGTGGCTTTTAAAGAGAACAGCTGTGTAATAACAAATCCTTATTCCTTGTACACTTACCCAAAAGTAAATTTGAAAGAAAACACATTTGAAACAGCCAGAATCAGGATAATTTTTTAGTCGCATGCTGAAAAAATCTTTTCTGTTGAAATAGTGGATATTGACGTTTCGACATTGCTTGATGTTCTTTGGTGTTTGCATTAATAAATTGTTTTTTTAATTGGACAGCTGTAATAATCATTTTTGATATAACTACTGATACGGGATTTATTGCATACAAATGATAAAAGTTTGATGATAAAAGTTTGAATTACGGAAAATTCATCATTATAGCTGGCAACAAAAACCCCACACAGATATGTGATATAAGCTCCCGTTCATAAAACACAATGCTTAAGCAATTATAAAGTACAATTACAGATTTTTTTATTATTTTAAATTCAAGTATTGGACAGGGAAAGAATCAAGTATTGGACAGGGAAAGAATATGCAAAGCATATACACATTTATAGGATTGAAAAAACTTGAGATACATTTTTTTTGTTTTTAGGCGGAGGATGTAACTTAGTAAATTGATGGAGGGAGAAACATCGGTCCTTTTTTTCAAAAAATTTTAAATTTATTTGATATCAATTTCCGTATTGTAAAGAATGACTTTGTGTTAAAGATAGCTGAAAAAAGGTTATAAAAGTTTTTTGAGAGAGGTCAATTTTAAGGGGTAGGGGAATAA
This sequence comes from Diplosoma virens, assembly GCA_963680785.1. Taxonomy (NCBI): domain Eukaryota; kingdom Metazoa; phylum Chordata; class Ascidiacea; order Aplousobranchia; family Didemnidae; genus Diplosoma; species Diplosoma virens. Next base: position 36,674,006 of record OY796881.1, on the reverse strand, counting down.
TTTTTTATATAATATCTACAACTGGATTATATTGCTTTTGATATGTTATAAATTTTTTTCTATGTTTGCTCAAAAAAGTTAAATAGGGAAATAAAAATTTTAAAGAAATAATTTTTTTGAAAAAAGGTTGCTTTTTTAATATGAATGCCTGATTGTTAACCATGATAGCATTGACGCTATACTGGCGTTTTTAAACATCATAAAATTAACAAAAATTTTTCAAAATGATTTTACGGCAATATATTTAATATTAAAAAGCAATTTTTCTTTAAATCTTTTTATTTTGGAGGGAGTTGACGTTACGCTATAGGTCTGCTAATATGAACTTTTTTTGTACTGGCACATATTTAACAACAAAAAAGTTTCTACCGAAAAATTTCCGTGCACATTTACAACAAACTTTTGGAAAGGACATTGCTTGTAGACTTACTAGCTATAAATAAACAAACGCTTACATAAATAGAACTAACCGAATATAACTTCAAATAGTTTGGTTGCCCCAAATTCCCTTTTGCCGTGATGTCCAACAAAATTGAATTGCACGGCAACGTCATTTATCAAAATAAACGACATTATTCTTTTCACAATGTCGTCAATCGACACCCTCCTTTGTCGCTCAAGACGGATATCTGAAATAACAAAGCATACAAATTATTTTTGAAACACGTTTTTAAAACAATTTGTTTTGGAAAAAATGCACAAAAATACAAATATTTTTTTAAAAGTTACATTAAACTTTTTTGGATGATTTGCGATCTTGAAAATGAACCGTTTAGAATTTGGGAGACCCAAGCAGCAATAAGTTTGTCCGTCATTTTTATGACATTTTTGATTGCTTTTGTAATAGTTCAACGTTACAATATTGATTTAAAGCAACTTTAATGGAAATAGTGTTTTTGTTTTTAAAAAAGTATTTCCCCGATTTATTCTCTTCAAAAATTTAAAAAATTTTTATGTAACGAGGATCAATGAAAAAAGCGCTCTTTTGCGTAATCTATATAGAATTTGTACTAAGCCTGCGTAGCTGTCTTGCAATACAAGAGAAGTCTTGAAAAATCTTGCTGCTTTAAACTACTAACTTTAATTGATCTATGGTTTCAGCTTATGGTAACCAGAGAAAAGGGGCTATAAAGAATTGATTTCTACAATATGCTTGCAAATTAATTGACAAACCCTCTTAACATGTCAAAATTCTTTTTCCGAAGTCAGTAATCTACTACCCTTTTTCCAGTAAAGTCAAATTAACAATTTTATTTAACTGATCAAATTGCGATGCATAAATGCAATAATAAAATCGGTCAAATTTCAATGAGCCGGATATTTAATTTAGAAAATAAAAATTAAAAATTAAACTAACTATAATCACGAAAAATTAATTTCGACCCATAAAGGTCATCATCAGTTTCTGTGAAAAATTCAATTAAATGTTTTTGACAAAATTTTTGGAAAATTTAAAAAACTTTATTCATACAAATCGGGTCCTGACTCAAAAACACAAAGTAAAGCCTCAGTAAAAGCTACAAGGCAAACGACACAACAGCTGACGTCATCATTATCAATCACGTAACGAAGATGAAAAAACGCGTAATGTAGTGAAATAAAAACCGCAAACTCCCGCTAAGATTGAAAGCGTTGACTGAAAAGATCAAGAAAGCTGCTGTAGTTTCCTCGCAGTGGGTGTAGTTTGAACGATAGTGAACAAATAAACGGGTAGCTCAATTACAAATTGTGATTGAGCTTGTTCACTATCGTTCAAACTACACACACTGCGAGGAAGCTTTCTTGATTTTTTCAGTTAACGCTTTCAATTTTAGCGGGAGTTTGCGGTTTTTATTTCACTACATTACGCGTTTTTTCATCTTCGTTACGTGATTGATAATGATGACGTCACCTGTTGTGTCGTTTGCCTCGTGGCTTTTATTGAAGCTTCACTTTTGTATCTTTGAATCAGAACCGATAAGTATGAGTAGAGTTTTTTTAATTTTCCAAAAATTTTGTTAAAAACACTCAAGTTTTTTTGCAGAAACTGATGGTGACCTTTATGGGTCGACATCAATTTTTCGTGATAAATTAGTTGGCGTAATTTTTAATTTTTATTTTCCATATTAAATATTCTAATTACATTGAAATTTGACCAATTTTATTAATGAATTTATGCATCGCAAACCCTCTTAAATTATCTTAACGTTATTAACTATACTTTTATTTTGACTGTTAAAAAAGGGTTAGTTTTACTGAAGTGTTTTTGCCATAAATGGCCAGGTAAAAACCTCACCCTACTTTTTTTCATCTCTATTGTCAACATACTGACTTATTATATTATAAAACTCAAGATAAAGTACAATAGTTTCGTACACTGACTTACAACGTTATTTTTGTAAGCAACATTGCTTAAATTGTCTTCTATATTTTTAAGAGAAAAAGACAACCCCTCTGGCAAAGTGGAACATGCACGATCTCCGTCTGTATTTTGAAGAAAGTTACATATAATAATTGAAGATTGAATCTTCACGGTTTCCAAAATTTCCTCTTGATTTCTTAAGACTTGTAGCAGCAAACTTTTAAAAGTTGCACAGCCTAAAAAAATAAATTGAGTTTAATTAAGTCTTGAATATAAAAAATGTCAAACAACAATATGTCAAGGTCTACTCTAATTCATCATTTTTCATCTGTATCTGAAGTTACTTGTATTTATTCATTCATATTATTTGCTTGCTGGAATGCTTATGGAACTTATCAAATGATTAAATTGACCACCATTAGAGATGCACAGATATTGTCCCCCAGTTGAAAATTTAGTGTTTGGTTTTTATTTTAGGCTTACATATTGTAATATGACGAAAAATTAGAGATACTTATTAAGAACGTCTAGCAGAGACAACAGATTGACCAGATTAGTAGTAGGCTTATTAGAACTAAGAACATGTAAGCTAAATTCAGTAATGGCCTTACAAAAAGGAGGCCCGGTGAGAGAAAAAAAGGGGGCCGGCCCCTATTTAGTGCATCAAAATAAAGTAATCTTTAAATAAGTCTTTATTTTACAGATGCAACCATCCTGGTGCTATTATAAAGAAATGGGGCAATATTTTGGTTTGGAGGGGCACTTATTGATGTTTTTTTAGGAGGGCCGTGGGGCGCTTTGTACGCACCCTAATAAAGTTATCACTGGCTATATCCTAATTAATTTAAATAAAGATGAATTTTCAATTTGTCAAACTTTTTACGCTTTTGTAAACTTGCATTATTTTTGTACTTTTTGAGTAACAATTATAAGGCAAAGTTTATTCTAAAAAAGTTTTGAGCTCTTAATATACTTCAAATGCAGTTTACAGAATGCTTTAATAGCATTTAAAAAATGATCGCGTAGAGAATTGCATAATATACATGTACGAATTCGTAATTTTGGAAAGGTTGTGTGAATGAGAAAAGAAATATTCTAAAAGATGCTCAACTGATGTAATATTTGATAGCATGATGTAGCCGCTCTTGTAAAATAATTTCAGTTAAAAAATTCAACCAGAAATAATTAAAAATTGGAAAATAACATTAGCAATGTAATCGCAGTGCATTTTTCGAAAGTGTTAAGAGCTTACCTGAGTCTTGGTTTGATATGTTCGATGGTAAATCCAAAATTGGTGTTGACAACGGTGTGCTAGCAACAGGGGAAGACCCTTCATGTATCAAAGGCGAAAAAGAGTTTAGTCTTGAGGGCGCGTCATTAATGGGTTCTTGATTTGATCTCAATAACTTCATTGGTGGGGAGGGAGGAACAAAATTACTATCGTCGTTGTCAGTCGAAGAAGCAACAAACTTACAGTAGAATTCCGTCTAAAAGATCAGTTCAACAAATAGTTATTAGGTTAATCAGTAATAAGTGTTCACTGTATTTTGGCCACGTTATCCATCAATTAATTGCGAAACCAAAAAATACTGACACTAAACTTCATTTAATCAATTATGTATGTATGCACTACATAGTATGGTATATAAATTTTTATCTATTTAGAATTTATTTATTACTTTTGATTTAATATTTTTGTATGAAAAATTTACGGATCTTTTGTAGAAAGCCCCCGCCACTAATGCAAAAATGTGAGATTCGAGAAAAACACCCCACCACGTTTTAAGTACTGCAGATTGCGCTGGCGGGGGCTTTCTACAAAAGATCCAAATTTGCTCAATTTTTTTCTAACAAATCGAAGTACAGCATGATTAAACTTAATTAGACAAATTGGAATTAAAACTTTGGTTCTTGTTCATTTGCAAAAATACGGAAATCCTGAAAGAATTCTTTTTAATAAAATTGTTAAACCTTCAAGTAATGCGAAAAAAGTAACTGGTGAATTTTGAAAATTCTTAATAAAGTAGCGTCTATATTTTATGCGTTATGGTTGCTTAATTAAAAAATTACCACACTAACGACTTGTTAAAGCAAAGAGTGGCAATCCATCTTTGATTAAATTTAGCTATCTTGTAGAAAGGATAAAGTTGAACATGGTCAAAAATCCTTAAAAGTTTCGACGTGAAGCCTGAACTTAATAGGGATATTCAAAATCGAATTTTGAATTCATATAATGCTATATTTAGATGATATTTTTGGTATTAAATAGAAATACTGTGGTGAGCAATCACTGAAAAATAATTGAAAGATAGGGAGAAAATGGTTATTTATAGTTTGTTAAATCAAATTGAGCGATGCTGCATAAAAGCAAAAGCTGATGCAGACTTTAAAATTTATTTGCACGTTCTCCAAGATTAAAAAACATTTGTCAGCAAGAGCGCAGAGTGAGCACTTTTTGGTAAAAACCGCAGGAAGCCATATAGCTGCAAACCAATTTGAGTGCCTTATAAAATGAAATCGCTTTTCTTAATTAACTTGCAGTAAACAAAGTTGGGAAAAAAAGTTTTTGGCGCTAATTGCTCTATTGTTTTGAAGTAATAGATGAATTTATTAAATTAAGAGATAGCATAAAAGTCTTTTTGTGTAAAAAAAACATTTTTAAAAGCTTTTGTTTTATCCAACAAATTTGTCGATTTTTGGAAACAATAGCGCAAGTAAAAAAAAAACTTTACCTTTTTTATGAAAATTTATTAAAAAAAATTTGTTTCCGTCTATTTTTTTGTGCCATCTTTTGTTTTTTGTGTTTGGTTTTCTTATTTTTTTTGGTAAAACAAACGGCCAAACGTAATATATTTTTGATAAAATAATTTTTTAGGTCGGAGTTAAATTAATTGTTACCGCTCTAAATCAATTGTCATAGAGCACTTTTCTGATGCGCACCCAGCAGAAAAATTTTGTACAAAAATGTGTATATGATATTTATACCTTTAGTAATTGTAAGTCACAAAGTTATTAAGATTGTTTGTAGTCTATTGGCTGAATGTGGCGTGATGGTTTGTGACGCCATGAATTTCGTATGCTTAAATTAAGAAAATTTAAAGTGGACGCCTTTGCAGTACTGTACATTATTTCATTTTTTCATGGAAAATCAAAGAAACACGCGATGTTAAACAACCATTGTTTAACCTATTTAAATACCTTTTTTTATTTTTACCATTATAATATTTAAAATAAAGTCTTTTAAAAAATTCAAATAGATTGGTATTTGACTGGGAACATGCCTAAACGTGGTCTAATCCGTATTATAAATCTGTTTTGAAAAATCAATATTTAAAATTATTAGCGCAACATGCACCATTGTTCTGAAAAATCAAAATTAAATTTAATTAACCTATAAAGTTTAAATATACACAAAAGTACCTTCTTTTCCAATAACACGTATTTCAAAGGTTTTACAATTTAGATGTGGAGTCCACCTTTCTACAACAGCTTTGTTTCTCTTGGAAGTGTTCCAAGATTTTTCTGGCCACTAACATTTTTTTTCTTTCTTGTCATAAAACCAATTTGTCGGTATAACCGCAGCTAAATTAGTGTTTACAAAGTCTGCAATCGCATACATCTTTTAATGCACCTTTAAAGATGTAAAAATTAAGAAAACAAAGAAAATTATAATCATTTGAAAGAACACAAACGGTTAATGAGAGAAGCGTAGCCGTAGGCTTATACCGAATTCACTTTTTAATGATAAGTCGCAAATATGTGCCAATTGGCACAAATTTTGTGCCACTTGGTGCAATGTTTAATGAAAGTGCAATTGGAATAATTTATCTTAAAAAACTTATTTTCGAACGTAAATCCTTCTTTTACAACCTTTTTAAGTCAATCAAAAAATTGTGTAAATAATGTTTCAGACTGTCAGGCTGTGTTGCGCCATGATACACTCCACCCATAAGAACTCTGACCTCTGGAATTTCCTTAATTAAAGCTAAAATGGGCCAAAGACAAGTTTCAGCACTGTTTGCTAAAGGTATACCATCGATATTAATACGTAAAGTTAAAGAGCTTGTGTTGTGAGCCTGAAAAGCCGTAGAATTTTTCCATATTTTTAATGCTACGCACAGCATATTAGATATACCAAAATGATAATACTGACCACCAGCAACTGTGATAATTTCACTTTTTTTTGGAGTAGCTAGTAAAGTTCTTGCGTCCAAACGGATATCAAGTTTATTTGCTTTTAATATAATAAGCAATGCACATAATGCCACATGAGAAATATTAAATCTTACAGCCCATTTTGATAAGCTTTCTGTTATGTGAATATAGGCTTTGTCATCTTTATTTTTATTATTTTCACCCAGAAAATCATCGTATTCCAAATCTAAGTAGTCGTGTTCTTTTGGTTTTGACCGTGAGCAAGGAGCTTGTTTTAGTCCTGTTACTAGTAAAAACAAAATCTGACATTTCAAAATCAGTAAAACGACAAAAGTTATCCAGTGTAGCGAAAGCAAAAACGAGGTAATAAAAGTTTACAATAAAAATTTTCAAACCTACAGCCCTATTTAATAACAAATATTACATGTCAGTATTGCGAATTAAACAGCGTTTATGGAAGCCGTGATAAATCAATCAAAACCTAAAAATTTACTATTAATAGCAAAATACTGTAATAAATTCAAAAAGCAGCATAATAGTTTAATAAAATTCCTTATATGGTATTGATAAAATGAAATATAACCCTAGTTTTAAAAAATAATTAAATAACTTAAAACGAATTGGCATTTTTGCTAAACGTTTTAAAGTTTTTAATTTATTTATGTTTAATAATTAACTGAAATTTATTCGGTTTTTTGCCATATAATACTGTGCTTGGTGTTCTTTGCCAGCAGTTCTAAATTTGAGTCATATCTCTATTAAATTTCAAGCAGACAGCAATATCTTGGCATCTCCCGAAGCAGGTCGGGGTAATTCCTTATCCTACCTATTAGCGCCTCAGTTGCTCTCCTACGAGTCAGGAGGATAAATTAAATATAGAGATAAAATAAAAAATAAACTAAGTAACCTGTACTAAGTAATGTTAAATTAATTTTACAAAATACTAAATTGTCAACCAAATATCATTCTAACTTGCTAGCAAAAAGACAAGAGTTTTATGTTTGGTCTACTAGTGATTAGTGTTAGTACCTGTTACTATACACAAACTGCGCGTAGAAATAATATTTTCAGAAGTAAAAACAAATTTGCCAGAAGAGTGGGTCAAAGTAAAACGTTTTTAATTACACGTAAAGCAAATCACAAACTATGAAAAACCTCCATCTATAAATTTCTATCTTTCAAAATATATTTTTCATTTGAAGCAAAAAGAGAACTGCTTTTTCTATGAAGAACAAAAGTTTCTATAAAGAGCAAAACTGCCACAATCAACGAACAACTCGCCTAATACTTAATCGCTCTATTTTGCAGTCGTCACGATTTTTTTGAGACAACAGCTGTACGAGCTACGGTGTTAATGTTAGTCTATGCCAGGGCTCTTCAAACTGGGGGTCGCGACCCCCTGGTGGGTCGCAAAGTGGTTCAATGGGGGTCGCGAGATTTTAAATTTTAGATTTTTAGAGATTACGATGATTTTGGAAGAAAAGTAGCGAAATACAAGATTAATTCGAAGTAAAAACCTTTTTTCTTTTTTTTTTGTTTAGAGCAGCGGTTCCCAAACTTTTTTTTTCACGGCGCCCTTTGAAGATTTAAAAATACTCGCGGCGCCGTAATGAAAAAAGGTATTCAGTTCCATTACTTCTTTGAACAATCTTTTTTTCTCCGAAAATCAGAGTGTTCTCTAAAAAAAAAAAAAAAGGTCTTCACTTCGATTTTATATCCGATTTCCTTATTTTTCTGTATTTCCCTCCCAAAATCAGGCTGTTTGAAAAAGGTCCTCAATCGGAATCGTTCTCTGAAGGGAAGTTGCTGCTAATAACCTTCACACTGCAATTATTGTGAGAAAAGCAGTAAGTACAACTTTCGTATACTTTCGCGGCGCACAGTTTGGAAACCGCTGGTTTAGACAACACCTTGATTTTTGGGCAAAAATAGCGGAATGAGAGATCGATTCTAGGTGAAGATCTTTTTTTTTTTTTTAGAGAACACTTTGATGTCGGGGGAAAAATAGCGGAATGAGAGATCGATTCTAGGTGAAGACCTTTTTTTTTTTTTAGAGAACACCTTGATGTCGGGGGAAAAATAGCAGAATCAGAAATCGATTTTAGGTGAAGACCTTTTTTTAGGGGTCGCGAAAAAATTTGGCTGTGCAAAATGGGTCTCGATGAAAAAAGTTTGAAGAACACTGGTCTATGCGACGTTTTCGTCCATTTGTCGGCTTGCGTCCTGTTTCGAAAATCTTCAAAGCTTGTTACAAATCTACTGATACGTTCCAACGTTTTAACATACTTTTCACAATTAATACCTTGCGTTTTAACTTTTCTAATTTATAAACAAGAAAAGTGTGTCAGAGATTTTTAATACATTTTGCACCACTTATTGCTGAACCGTTTTCTTTCACAATTAACCTTCCTTCTCTTACTTGTTCATATTTTAAGCTTTTGCTAATTTTCAGAATCAATTTTGTATTTAAGTATCCGTTCAACAAGGACTATGATTAAACAAGAGCAAATTGCTGTGGTTCAAGATCTGAATTTAATTATTATGTGACGTAAAATCAAGACAAAAATAGTAATACGAATTAAAAACTATAGGTAGGATAAAAAAAATAGTTATTGAATATGGTTTATTTACTCGACTTTAAAATTGTTTCTTATTTTAAAACAAAAAAATTTCTCTTTTTAAGGTTTTGTTTAACTTGTATTTATAACCTCGTTTCTTTGTTTACCAGAAGCGGGCCATAAAAGAGGCACCGGGGGCCGCATTCTAGCCCGCGCGCCGTATGTTGCACGTCTTCACTCTAAAGTAATCGAACCCTCATTTTAAAAATTCTTTATGCAAACATACTAAAACGCTTAGTTTAAACATTTTTGGACCTTCGTAAATTCTTTATCAGTATGCTGTAGTTATGACGTAACCAAAAAAGTCACGTACAACAGCTCCACAATAGATTATAATGCATGTTCAAAGCAGATGAAATCTAGGCTCAGAGTTTTACCTAGTATATAAGTGTTGTAAAACAGCATTAAATTCTCTGAGCTAAATTTCAATTACATGTATTGTATATGTTCACTGAGTTTTATAAGGTAGTCCTGCAAGGAAACCTCTTGAAAGGCGAGTCGAAATGATGTGGGTCAACCTTTATCTTTCGTTTTCTAAATAGATAATCTACAATAGCATCATGCATCTAAAACGAAATAGTTTGACGTCTCGGGATTGTCTTGACTCTTGACTTACCTGTAAAAAAGATTTGCTAAGGTGCTCCATGTTTTTAATTAGAATGTGAATAGTTGATGCTTCGAGAATTGCTTCAAACCAACGATGTTCTTTTGTTTCTTTTCAAGTCTGGCTAGCAAGGTTTTGCAGCAGCCATCCTTGACCCGTGTCACTCCAGAAAACTTCTTAATTATTTTGCAGTGAGTTGGATATCTAAAAATGATATAAAAATGGTCTAAGTCACCTGGAAGAATAGTCTTTTTGGCTGCTTTTCTGATGATGTTGAAAACATTCTGGTAAGTCTGGTCCCCGTCTTGTTAATTTAGTGGCCATAAAGTAGTTCAAGACTCAATACTGGGCCTCACGAAATTTCATGATTTAACATTGAACATGCTTGGCACCCGGCAAAACGTACCTCGGTGGCATTATGTGAGGGTTTTTATTCTTGTGACCAGAAACATATCTGTATGGTAAGTAGTGAGTATGAGGACAAAAGTAAACAAATTCTAAATCAGGATTATTGTCAGGCTTCTACGGCGGCCTGTGAGTATGGCGCAAAAAAGCGTACATCGTGAGCTTGTAGTAACATCTTGCCCATTTATCACCATCCGAATGGAACCTGTGCTCTCTCAGATATCGAAAAGACCTGATGACCTGGCTAATAGAAATATGTCCGGCAATTTAGTGAACCATCCAGCTCCAATCTTTCCCCAGTGTTCCAGCGACCAGCAGAGTAAAAGATGGTGATACTTTTACCATTGAACAAGAATGCAAGATGGTTAATACTCGCCCAAACATTCAATTAAAGCACCACCATAGAAACTGTTATGGGATTGTAGCCCCAATCAAAATGCAGGCCAAAGGGTATAGACAATGGTAAAAAAATTGGGCGGTTCTAGGATCACAGTTAGTTAGTTTTTGTAGATAGGCCTACGTATCAACAAAAACGTTTATTTATTTACCATTAACGGTCACGCAATCATTCAATCTTGCAATGTTTAAGTGGTAATCAGTCCAGTCCAAAATATAAGGTGTTGCAACCATGCATCATTCTTCTAACTGCTATATCAAATATTACTGTGTGCATGCTATAACATTTAACGTTTTGTTGCTTCTTCCTTTTTTTTCTTCTGCTATAGTCCTATATGTTTGTTTGTTTCTTTCTGTTTTTATTGTGGCAAAGCAGAAATAAAAAATACTGATACTGATACTGAATAATAGTTTTTAGAAAAATATATGCATTCAGAAAAACTATAGTTACTTCAAAACTAAGAAGTATAATTTTTTTCTGCCCATGTGCACCTTGATGGTGCAGCTGGGTCTTTTGGATAACAATCAGTGCCTTAAAACTGTAGAGTGATAGTTATTAGAAACGTTTATTTTGAGGCTTTCGATGTTCAGCCAGATGGTGGGCTTTCGGTGCTCTTGACAATATGCCTTGATAGGGGCATTTTTCTTTATTGCATCGTTCTAAAAACGATGATTGCCAATTAGCAGGCCCTGGCTAAACATTGGAAGTTGTAGATACAGCTAAGATATTCTAACATTCTGGAAGATTTGTTTTTACTCCCTTACGCAAAATTTCAAGTATAAACCTTAACATTTGGCTACAAAAAAGCATTTGCCATTTGAGTCAATTTGTTTGTTTTTACAGCAGGTAGTTTTATTAATTATAAATCATCAAACTAAGCAATAAACTCACATGTGTAAGATCAAACTTATTTATTAACAAAAAGCAAGTCACTTATTTCGATGTCCAATCGCTCCTTTGCTGTTAACATATGTCTGAACAACAGCTTCTTTCACCTCGTTTGTCAGGAATTTCTTTTCGATGCTAATCAAAGAAAAACTTGACAGGCTCTGATTTGACATCGAAGACCTCAAATATGTTTGTATCTGTTTCAACTTTGAAAAAGATCGTTCCAACTAGCAATTGAGTAACCAATTGTGAGTAATAAACGATATGCAATGCACAAAGTTGGAAAAACATCCCAGCCAACCTCAACTAATGGAGCAAGAGAATCTTTCGCATTTTTTGGAAAAGCTCTGTTTCCACTTCGGAAAAGCGTAAGGCAATCAACGACTTCTTCGTACAGGAAAGATGAGTTTAAATCAGTCTCAAAATGGTTAGCAAAATTCTGGCACTGTCGTTTCAAGGTTTTCAAATGTTCCATCTTTTCAACATTAATTGAGTCCAGCTTTGCTGAGCAGTTGCTGATAAACCATCATCTTTCACACTATCTTCAGGCATCGTTTTCCTTCGCTTGACTCTTGCCAAGAGTACATTCCACTTCTTACAGTATTCTGATGCCGATCTGACTGCATTCTTAATAATGTCTTCAGATTTTAGGTCAATAATTCTATTGAGCCCATCAAGATCATCACTTGCTTGAATTAAATCAATCTTGGGATGTTGTAAACGTTTTGTCACTCTCTGCACTGATGACAAAATAGGGCACCAAAATTTTAAGAGAGAAACAAATGTAAATTGCTGCAACGAATGGAGAAGTAAATAGACATCAGATTTTGTCTCACTTAAAAATTTGCCACCTTCAAAATGCTCAAGACAAGATATAATTTTGTCAAAATTTTCTTGGATGACTTCAACTGCTTTGTAGTACGAACTCCATCTGGTCTCACAATGCATCTTGACTGTTTTCTTAACCTTTGATTTCAGTACTTCCCAACGTGTTGTCGAAGACGAAAAGAAAACAAAAATTTTGTCCATAATACCAAAAAAAGTAATCACTGTTGGATAAAATTCAGTTGTATGAACACACGCCAAATTTAAGTTGTGGTTTTCGCAATTCATAAACTGGGCTTGAGGATTGATTTCCAAAATTCGTTTTTGTATATGCTTGTCCTCGACAATCATTTAAGTCAATTCCATAATCATTCATCTTCTCAATCACCGTTTCCACTAAGCTTGCGGCGTTTTTTTCAAAAACTTGAAAAAACCCAAGAAAAACTTTTTTAATTTTGACATCCTTATTCTCATTCATGTGAACGTATCTCAAAATCTCCGCAATTTGATCTTCACGTGATACATCTGGAGTAGAATCTAACATCAGAGTGAAATATTTGGCTTTCTTTACTTCGGAACAGTAGTAGATATTGAGTGAGGCGAATGAGGCAGTCGCCTCAGGCCCCCCCTCGAAAACAGCACATACAGTTTTGGATTCGCTGCAAATGTTTGTTGAGAGGACGATTCTGAGTGAAGACCTTTTCTTTTTTTTTTTAGAGAACACCTGGACTTTGGGAGAAAAATAGGGAAATCAGAGATGAAATCGAAGTGAAGACCTTTTTTTTTTTTAGAGAACACCTTGATTTTGGGAGAAATATATGCAAGCCCAGATCAGACCTCTTTTTTTTTCTCAAACAACATCAATTTTTGAAAATTCTGGCCTCGGGCCCCTAAATTGGAATATCCACCACTGCTTCAGAAATAATCTTCTTCTTAATTATACTGCCAATAAGATTGATTATTTCATTCTGACTCAGATAGTTGACTTTGTTGGGCTTATTCCTCACATTCTGTAAATGTTCAAACAAAACAACGTCATAATCTACAATAGTCTGATTACCTCCAAAACGTTTCCAGAATTGGTTTTATAAGCATTATCGTTAACCAACTTTGAAACTCCTTCGTCTCTATGACTTCGAAACGCAGTATTCTGTCTTGCAAGGAGAAAAACAACATCGACAATTTGTTCAACAATAAGTCGCCATTTCTTTTTCTCACTTACAATATGCTTTTGGAGTTCATAATTAATCACGCGTAATTTTCAAGTCTTGCTGAAAAATCCAAATATTCACGCATTGCATTTCTGTGACCATGACTTTTTTCATGCTCATAAATTTAAGGATTCAACTTTCTCCAGCTGCTAAATTCACCTTCGTTACAAAAACTTGATTCACATCTTGAAAATAAAAACAGACAGAGCAAAAGGCTGCTTGTTTGCATGGTAAATATATATCAGTCATTTTCTCTGCAAACGCTCTCCATTACATATTTTGTCTAACTTACAAAGCTTACAGATTGTGATTTGGGCAAATGTCAATAAAATTTTGAAAAATTACGATTTGTTATTCAAGTTTTATGAAAAAGCCACTAAACATTTCTAATTTTTTTACCTTAACAATTAAGCCAGGTCTCTACACAAAATCTTTACCCCAGCAAAATAAATCTCATCATATTCCTTTTTACCACACTTCTCGTTTACAAAGATGCATAAAATATTAGGGAGTTTTAATATTTGCAACAAGGTTCCCATCAAAATTCAAATAACATTTTCTAATCCATTTTAAAAAAAGCTTAATGATTTTTTATTGAAAAGCTATAACCAAAATTATAAATTGAGCACACTACCGGTACTTTACAAGTAATTTATCACGCGCGATTTTTCGACAAGAATGGCTGCTAACTAGAAGATCAAAAAATCAACTCTCCAGTCTCTCTGTGGCTTTATTATATACAGTACATGTAAATATATCCAAGATTTTTGCAAATAATTGTTTATTAAACTATGCATCATTCTGTTTTTTTTTTTAATTAGTTTATTTATGTCCGCAAATAAAATTACTGATTGATTGTAAAGACAGATTAAAATAGCAAGTGTTGGTGTGGCTTGCTTAATTCGGCAGATTTTTTAGAAATCTTTTTCATTCATTTTATCTCTATATTTATCCTCGTGACTCGCAGGAAAGCGACGGAGGCGTCATGCATAGGGCAACTACTACCCCGATCTAGTACTTCCGAGGATGCAAAGCTGTCAGGTTGAGTTTTTTTATTTGTTTTTTAGTTTACCGGTAATAAGATATGATTGAAATTTAGAATTGCTTACTGAGACCGCCAAGCAGGAGAAAGTGTCTTTCCGAAGGACATAACAGAATGATTTTGAAACGAATAGGTTTTGAGCCGAGACCATATCGATTACAATTACAGCGCTGTTAACCACTTGACCACGCTGCCGACAATGTCGGAAGGCTACCTAGAAAAACTAGATAAACGTATTTTAATTCTAGTCGTTTTTGTAAGCTGTATTCAACGTAATCGTTATTTCCTAGTATTGTAGCAAAAACTTCAAAAAAGTTACTGGTACAAACAATTTTGAAGATACAGCTTAAAGTAGGCGCGCTGCGTTGATGACAAACGCGATTCTCATGGTCTCGGTTTTACTCCTACTTTAGTTATTCTGTCGTGTCCTTGAGATAGACACTTTGCGGTGGCTTCCTATGCTTGGCGGTCTTTGCAGGTAGTTGTAAATTTCAGTCGACAATCCAATTTAATTTTAACCTGGTTAAACATCCCGAGTAAATAAAGGTGGCTGGATGCATTTTACTACTTCCGCAACTCTTCCTACGTCGATTTCCTTAAACCGATTCTTCTCATGTTTCCTTTAAATTGTTACTTTCCATTTCATCCTTGATCGGGCCTGTTTACGTTTTCCATCCACTTTATGTACCATTGCTTTTATTAAAACATCTTCCTCAGATTGTCCCAAAACATGACCATACCACCTCACATCATTTGCCCTTGCCAGCTTATGAAAAAACAATTTAATAAAAAAAGTCATATTTAAATAAAAAACAAAACAAAAAACTTTTAATCTGACAGCAATATCATGCAAGGCATCTTTGAAAACAGGCCGGGGTAATGGCTTGATAGTAGCTTAAGTTTAACGCCTCCTACGTTGGCCTACCAGCTAAGAGGACTACAACAGTAGAAATGAGGACAATGAGAGAGGTTGTTGAATTTCTCCCTCTACATAAAAATTTTATTTTTCTCGATTGCAGTTGACTGCAACTAGATTTTTAAACCTTTTTGTTCTACAAGCAAACACACGAGTCAAAAAAAGAATGATTAGATTGAAAACGATTTAAACAGTATTGATTAAAAAATAATAACACTAAAAAGGGTCATAACAACATTGCTGCAGCCACTTCTTTTTTCTTGTCAACACCACACAATTTCTCGACCAGTGCAAGAGCAAATTCAAAGGCAGTACCAGGTCCCCGACTCGTAACCAAGTTTCCATCAGCGACAACGGACGCTTCACTGTATTGATATCCTGAGCAAGAGCAGCATAAAAACGATAAATAACTCAGCTTCATGAACAAATTACTCAAATGCAGTTAAATACGTAGTAAAAATTTCCAAAATAAAAGTTAAGAAATGCGACTGACTCAACATGAATTTTGGGCTGAAATCACAATAACCTAAATTTACTCAAACTAAACAAAATACTCAAGTTACTTAAACAAGAAATGAAGCAATGACAGGTATACTAAGTTTGTATGCTTACTCATAATACTCATTTCTTTAAATTATATGCATTTTTCCAGACGAAACACTTTATTTTTATGGGGAGGTGAGGAGGGGCAGTGACAGCTAAAGACTTTGACACTCGAATTTAAAGGTCGCTATAAGCTGCATACGGCTTTAAAAGAGACTGGGAAAGCAGTCTTTGAATCCCTTTTTTTTTCTGCGAATGAGCACATTTATAATAGAGTAATAGGAATTACAGTACAAAACTGTTTAAGTAGAAGAGCATAGTCCTATTTAGTAAAACTACAAACCTTCCATTTTATCTCGAAGCGATGGATAGGATGTGGCAGATTTTCCAATTCCGATTCCATGAGCTTTTAATGCAGTTGGAGCAGCACAGATAGCTCCGATGACCCGGTTCGATTTTTCTTGATCAAGCAAGAGATCTCGAACGACTGTGGCCTGGTATTTTTTCAAGAAATTAACTATACAATACATTTCTATTTATTTATTCCAATCAAAAAGATTACTGTTTGCGTTCAAACTTGGGATGACGCGCTGTTACAGCCGCAGCATTAACTAATGGCCGCGACAAACATACAAATAATTAATAACTTTTTTCTTATCAATGTTCTTGCCTTGTTTGAAAAGCATTATGTCTATGTACTCCATGATTCCTTTACAGGGTATGTTGCCGTGCTATACTTTGTTACAGTTGAAGAGGTTGTGTCGTGTGTGTGTCAAGCATAGCAGGATTGCAGTAGGTATTTATGGGTTATAGTGTTTGGAGATAAGGTGCAAGGTGATGGCAAGGTAGATATGTTTAAAATTTTCTTATCATTCCCTATGTATGTTTCCGTATCTGAGAGAATAATGTTAGTGTAATCATTGTTGTCAAAGATGGTGGTCTTTATGTTTTTGAGGGAATCTTTAATAATTGACAAAAAAGACGTGCTTGTTTTTGTTGTTTTATGAAGCTAAGCTCGAGATGGGTGCACACCAAAAAAACACTGCTTCATCATTTCAAGTGGCGAGTTTTTGTGTCTGATATGCAGCCCACTATTGATGTGCAAAACTGTATTCTAAATGATTTGAGATTTGTTGATGGCCGTGTTTTATGAGATAAGGCTCCTTTTTTTATGTTTGCTTACTCAAGAATGGAGCAAGTGATAGCTTTCAATGTAAAGTTGAGAAAATATTTTTGTTTATCCTATTTGGTAAAAGTAAGTGCTTTGAGAATGTGGAGTTGTTTTGCTTTAATAGTACTGCATATTGAAAAAACGTTAGTTTTGGGTCTAGAGTAATTCCAAGAATTTTTGTATGTTTGTTGTGTGCAATGCTTACACAGAGTTTAAGTGACAGAGTTATGCCATACTCAGCCCAGTCTGGTTTTAAAAGTGTTATTGCAGTTTTTTTTAAGTGTTGTAATTTTTCAGTTTTATAAAAATTCATCTTTTCAAATTTTTTCAAATCATCTTTCAATCCAAAAACTTCTGTATATTAAGAGAAAAACAATCAATCACAATAGATATTGGTTTGGAATTTAACCTTTATATCATACAACCTTAGCAAGAGCATTGGCTCCCTGCAAACCACCAGGCATGACAATAGCATCATAAGGACCATTTTGAATTGCTGCAGCTAAATCCATATCAGGTTTGATCATCACTTGACGACTGCAGGTGACAATATTTGGTCCAGTCAGCCCACCAACAGTAACCAATATCTAAATAAATATTAGCTAATGAAAATGCAAAGTTAAACAAAAAAATATAGACTAAAATATAAAAAGCTAAGAAAAATAATTTTTACATAATAAAGAATGTTTGAATTGTTTTTTTTACATTAGGCCTATTCCCTTTTGAAAAAATAAAGAGGTTTAACTAAGTCTTGAAGAAAGCCTTTTAAGTCTAAAATGTTGTTTTTGCAAATAGTGTAATATTACTTATATAATGTTTCCTATCTTCTACTGAACATTGGCTATATTATATCAAAAACTTGAAAACTTTTCATGCATTTGTGCACTTAAAAATCTTCATGTTGGTGAAAATAGCTGTAAGTTCTATTCTTTTGCCTCCTCATGTTGGTGAAAATAGCTGTAAGTTCTATTCTTTTGCCTCTGTATTTTGAGTATGTGTGATTACAATGGCTAATACATACGTAATCATTTTTTCCTTAAATATTTACCAAAATGGTAAACAAAATTTAAATACTTGTTCATGAAATTTAGATATTCAAAAGCACTGGAAAGTTTGAATTTAAGATGTCTGAATAAATTACACATCTTTGTTTGATTACAAAAATAAACCTGACCTAAAAAGCTGTTTTATCACACTCATACATTTAATTGTTCTTTTATTTTTAAGTTTTATGACATGCTATTTAAGCAACCTAAAGACCTAAAATTTTTTTTTTCTTTTGGGGGTCAAATGCACCCCCATATTAACACTTAGCAGTTCAATCACAAAAATAAAACTCTTTGTATAAGTTTACAAAATGCTTTTTCATTTGTAAAAAAAATTTTAACATGAATACTTGCCCATAAGTGTATTTTTATGCTAAAAGATAATGCTATTTTGCAATTTTTACACTTGATGCATGTTGTAATTTTAAGTGGGTTCTCAGATGCTCATCAAAAGACTACAATTTAGACACCTGTTTGTGCCAGCTTAAGCTTATTTAATAGATTCTGCAATCTATTAAACAACCTTGCCAGACTAAGCTTCAGCACTTTTCAGTGAACGAATTATAGATGAAAAATGGAGTACTGTGAGAGTAAATCCAGGCTCTGCTTTTATACCCATAAACATTGCCAGGTTTGATTGAGCTTGCCTCAAAAAGCTTGGGTTAAACTTAATTGCCTGTGGACTGGTGTTGAATGATTCCATTCATCCATGCAAAAATAGGGTTTTGCTTATTTACCAAACTGGAATGCAGCACCCCTGAACAAAATGCAGACCATGTCCTAATAGCATGCACCATACATTGGGTACCATATAGAGCACAATGTCTGATGGTTTTGGTTGATGAAACGAGATGCTGGCTCAATACTGTCACTGCCAACATCTAATCTGGGAGTTACAGCAGCCTGGGGTAGTAAATAGATAAACCTTCACACCCAGTCTTATTTGTGACTGAACCAGAGTGGATGCCCTTTAAATTGACAAATTGTCAGTTTAAAGTTTAAAGGACCAACTTTGGAGCCATTTTTGCACATCGTGACAATACACAGCTCTACCGTTCATAGCTAACATGACTTTTTTTCTCTTTTTGTTTAAAAGCTACAGGCATTCAAAATTGATGCAAATAATGTTTTTGTATGAAAAAGAGGCAGCTTTGATAGTTCATTAACCTCCCATAATACAGGAATATTATTTTTATTGCATAAGATATATGAAGCATACTAAAATTTGATCATACATATAAAAAATTACTTTCTGTGATTTTTGAAATTGGAGATATGGATATGTGGAAGTGCTATTTATTTAAACTTCAGAGTATTGTAATTCTAAAATACATAGCTACGAGGGTCAGTCAATAAGTAATGAGACTTTCTCAATTACTTTGGTGTTCTTGGAGTTATGCAACTGAAATTTTATGTGATGATTATGAATGGAGTTGTCATCTTATTTACAACAAAACTTGTTTATTTTCAGATTACTGTAGGTGTGACGATAAATTGAAATGACTACTAGGCTAGGAAACAGCTCATCCTTGGAACAAAGAGGAGTCATCAGATTTCTGTTGGCAGAGAGTGTAAAATCATGTGAGATTCTGTCTAGAATGCAAAGACAATATGGTCCTTCCTGTATGTCTAGAGCAAACTTCTACAAATGGGTGCAAGCATTCAAAGATGGACGCGAAAGCATTACTGATGATCTGAGAAGTGGAAGACCTGTGGATGTCTCTACCCCAGAAGCAGTACAGGCAGTTGAAGACCTGATCAAATCTGATAGAAGGGTCACTTTAGATGAAATTGCTACAAACTTGGACATCTCCCATGGCACAGTGTACGCAATTGTGCGTGAGAAGCTGCGTTTTTCAAAAGTCAGCTGTCGCTGGGTTCCAAAGATGTTAACGGATGATCACAAAATGCAGCGCCTGATGGCTTCCAGAGCATCACTACGCAGATACAGAAAGGAGGGAGATGTATTTCTATCGAGAATAGTGACAACTGATGAGACCTGGGTCTTTCATTATGAACCTGAATCGAAACGACGATCAATGGAGTGGAAGCATGTTTCTTCCCCAGTGAAGAAAAAATTCAAATCTCAGAAAAGTTTAAGGAAAGTCATGCTCACTGTGTTCTGGGACAGAAATGGGCCGATCACTATCAGTTTCTTGGAAAGGGGCAATAATGTGAACTCAGAGAACTACTGTGAGCTGCTAACTCAAGTGAAAAAAGACATTAAGAACAAACGGAGAGGACTTCAATCAAGAGGTGTGATTCTCCTTCAGGATAATGCAAGGCCCCACACAGCAGCAAGAACCCTAGCCAAAATTGAAGATTTAGGCTGGAAACTTCTAACACACCCACCCTACAGCCCAGACCTTGCACCATCTGATTTTCACCTCTTCGGCCCACTCAAAGAGAGTATGAGGGGAATTCACTTCCAGACTGATGAAGAAGTGAAGGCTGCTGTGAGCAACTGGCTAAGGACCCAGTCCACGGAATTCTATGCCAAAGGAATAGACAATCTAATATCAAGATGGAACAAGTGTGTTGCAAAGGAGGGAGACTATGTTGAAAAATAAAAAAGCATTTTTTGATTACCAGTCATTGCAAACTTGAGTTATTAAAAAAGTCTCATTACTTATTGACTGACCCTCGTATTAAACTAAAGTTTTTAAGGCATGCTTTAATAATATTACAACATTTTGAAAAAGTTTGAGAAAATTTAGCATATGAGGCGTGTTCAAAAAGTAATGAGACTGGTGTTATAAAAACTTTATTAAAAAATATTGAAATATACCAAAGTCAAATTCCTTCAAAGTAATCCCCTTCCACTTGAAAACACTTGTGCATTTACCTTTTCAATGATTCAAAACATTCTTGGAAGGCATTTTCTGGGATCTTTTTGAGCTCTGTTGTTGCAGAAAAATGGGTTTCTTTTAGAATAGATTTGATCTTAGGAAAGAGAAAAAAGTCACACTGGGCCAGACTGGGGGAATATGGGGAGTGTTTCAAAGTTGCAATGTTTCTTTCTGCAAGAAACTGACGAATACTCAGGGTTGTGTGAGCAGGAGTGTTATTGTGATGGGGTGCCCATACGTGGGCTTTCCAAAGGCTCCACCTCTTGTCATGCACTGATCTCACAAGGCATCAAAGAATCTTTTTATAGATGGTTTGGTTCAGTATTTGGCCTTGGGGTAGGAATTTGAAATGAACAATGCCTTGGATATTGAAGAACACAATGAGCATCACTTTTACTTTCGACTTCGACTTCCTGGCTTTCACTGGGCTTGGGGATCTATAACTTTTCCATTCATGACCCTGTCTCTTTGTTTCTGGATTGTATTTGAATACCCATGTTTCATCCCCAGTTATGACAGAGTTGAGCAAGTCTGGTTTAGCCTCCAGATGCTTGGTAATGTCTTGGCAAACAGTGAATTTTCATTGTTTTTGGTATTTGGAGAGAATCTTTGGAGCCATTTTTGCACACAACTTGCACATTTCCAAGTTTTCAGTATGAATTTTCAACACTGTGTCTCTGCCAATGGAAAGCTCCTTAGAAATCATTCTCACAGTCAGTCAACAATCTACACACACCAATTGCTCGACTCAATCGATGTTGCTATCAGTCCTGCTAATCACCAGCCTGCCAGATCTTTGATCGTTCTCACATTCTTCTCAACCTTCTCAGAATCGTTTGTGCCATTCAAAAGCATGAGCTCTACAGGTGCAGACAAAGTCGTTGGACAAATTAAAAAATTCAATTTAATGGATGTTTAAATACGTATATGCAGTCAGTTTTCAGTGTTATAAATTATTACAAGCCTCATATTTCAGATTTCATCATTTATTTTTTTTAAATTTTGCTTTAATACCAAATATGAGTGCTTAACATGCAGCCATTATTGAGCTTCATCACGCAGGCAAGACAAACTCTGAAATAGTGAAGCTTCTTAAAGCTGCAAGATTGACTGTTTACTACACTGTTACAAGGTTTCGAGAATTCAAAAGTGCTGAAGATTGTCCTCAATGTGGAAGACTGCAATCTTCTGGAAGATGCCAAAGGTTGTTGATGCTGTCAGAGCCCAAATCTGGTGCAATCCAAAGAGATTCATGATGGGAATGGCCTGTGATATGAATGTGAGTGACAAGATGATGAGAAACACTGTTAAGACAGATTTGAAGTTCTGAAGCAAGGAGGTTTGGCCACCCTCATCACCAGACCTGAAGGCAATGGACTGTTGTGTTCAGTACCTTTTAGAGGTAGATGCTTGTGCTTCTCTTCGTGGGTTAGTTGAAGCTCAGAAGCACTTTCTCATGACAGTATGGGCCAAAATGCCTCAAGAAACTCTGTGTAAAGCGGCAGAGGGTTTCCGTAGCAGACTTAAGCGTGTAATTCAGGCCAGAGAGGGACATATTGAATAAAATTTTGTATGAATGTTTAAAAATGTCTTGTTAAATATATTACTCAATATTTTGTAGTTTTATTCACTATTTACGGAAATATCACATTTTAATGTTGTCCAAGGACTTTGTATGCACCCTGTAGACATTTTTTCTTTTTTGTAAACTTGCTGTAGCAATGCCAAACATTTCGAAGGTGTCTTACCAAGCTTGGCTAAAAATTTTAAATTAATTCTTTGCTCCACAGTACTCATGTTTGCAGGGTATTCTCACTGACACTCCTTACAATGAAACCTAAAAAATGCGACATTTCAAGCAGTACAATGAAACTTAAGAAACATAAGGCAAACAAAAAGAGACGCTTCAATCAGAACACATGTGAAATGAACTCTTTTCACCTTACAACAGTGCTGATGTGCGACGCAATGCTGTGATGCAATAAATTTGTCAAAATTCATTGAAGCAAGCAGTGGTCACAGTTTTGTTACTTTTCGGACACACCTTGTATAAATTTTTTTATTTATTTAAAAAAAAATTTATGTATTGTTGTTTAAGTGTTTTTTTTAAATATACGCTCGTATATATATATATTCATATAATATCTATTGAAAAAGAACAAAAAATTGTGCATTAAAGTTGACTTAGTTTTTATTAATGGCACAAGCTTTTGTTAGCTACTGTGCACTTTGTCAGGTGCAATGGAATGAATGTAATATGCAATGGAAAGCTTGCGTCTTTAAAAGAAAAACTAAGTCAATTTCAGTGCACAATTTTTGTTTTTTTCTGATTGATTTCAATAGTTGACATGGCTTGCCCAATTTTTATTCCTTCCAATCCTTTGATGATATAATATCTATTAGAACATTTTTCAAAAACCTGTTTCCCCATATAAAATCATCAGGTGATGACTTATATAGAATATTGGCAGCATGGCAGAGTGATTGTAATTAACATATTCTTGAATCAAAATCTAAACATGCCATTCTGTTGTGTTCTGGGGAAAAAAACTTGACAACACTTTTCCTTGCTTGGCAATGTTAGCAAGCAGTTCTAAATTCCAGTCATATCTCTAAAAAACTCAAAAACTAAATAAAAGATTTCAACTAAACAGCAATATTTTGGCATCTCCAAAAGCAGGTCAGGGTAATTGCTTGTTCTATGTATAGTGCCTACATTGCTTTCCTGTGAGTCAAGAAGATAAATATAGAAATGAAAGAATCTATGATACTCATTCACTACTCACTGTTTTGACTTCATAAGCTTTATAATTTTAAGGAAACCCTAAAGCCTATTGGTTTAGTAACAGCAAAAAGTCAATGAAATTTGAATCTATTTGAATAAATAACAACCTGATGATTTACAGAATGAAACAGACAGTTGCAGTTAAAAGGTTTTGATAAATATTGAACTAATTATTTTATCCTTTTACTGAATACTTTGCAAGGAAGATCAATTTACGGGTCTCTTTTGCCATTATTAACCTTGCATGGTTTGAGGATTTTCCCAAATTTAAAAGTTTATAAATAGTAAATTGTAAAAAAGATACAAAATCATACACTAAAAAAATATTTATCAAACTTCACAATATCAATACAAATTCAATACAATTTAAAAAGAAGTTGAAATAATGAATATCCTAAAATCATTATCATCATAATCTCTGTTTATCCTTTGGACTTGCAAGTTGCAACAATACATTGGGAATAGCCATTGATGGGATTTAAAATTTTAAGAACAGTTTCTTTTTTGCATAAAACTTCTATCAACGGGTTCCCTCATTACACAAAAATATATAGATACATAGATTATGTTAAACTAAGATCAGGTTTGCAGAATGTGCAGAAGTTCTAAGAGGTGATTTGCATGAACCCCATGAATTTCATCACTGGGTATAGCATAACATATACCAGTACAGACAAGCAAATCATTAAAAATCATAATTAAAGCAGTAATCAGTTAGTAATACTGGTACCACTTTAGGTCTCTTTAAAAAGTCACAGTAAGCAATTTTTGTTTATGAAACTAACCTAGAGTTCCCTGTGATTACTATCACTTCTTGAGAGTCCTTTTTTCTTTTGGTTTCTTCTGTATTCCACCCTGGTGCTCAAAGGGGATATTCTGGTTAGTTTCATCAAAAAAAAAAAAAAAAAATTGATTACGGTGACTTCTTGAAGAGACCCCACTAAATTTGGTTCAACATTCAAGATCTATGACATTTTAAATACTTACATCTGCTCTTCTTAAAACATCAATGGTAATGACTGCTTCCATTTCTTCAGCTCCATCAGCTAGTAATACTAATGCCTTGCAAACCATTGTTAAACCTGAATGAATGACACAGTAGACCTAAAAAAGGTTTAAAAAAATAAAACATTCAAGATTACTTATTACACGACTGGTTACAATTTCTGATTGGATTTCTGACCACAAACTGCACAGAAGAAAACTAAAACAGGCACACAGATTTATTTATTTCATCGCATGATATTTGAATGAGGCAGGTGATGTGCTGTTGTTAGTATTTGTTAGTAAGGTTTGTTTTAGTTTGTATTATTACTCAATTCTAATTTTAATTTTGTCTTCTCGTGATGAATGCACCTTCTCAATTGGATTGCATAAATGAAAAGCTTGAGCATGTAATAAAAATGCAAGAAACTTAACGAAAAAAATTTTCTTAACTCAAAAAATAAACAAGAACAGAGTACTGCTTCTGGGGATAAATTTTCTGCGGGTGGATCCCAGAGCAAGCTGAACAGCTGAAGCAGATGGGCAACCTAATAGCATCAATTAAAATGGCTGTCAATAAAATGACTGAAAAAATATACCAACATGAGAGAAGAATTGACAGCCTGGAACAATATAACAATATAGCAACTGTCTTATTCTTCATGGGGGTACCTTCAAATACTACAGGAGCCGCATGGAGCCGCATGGAGCCGCATGGAGCCGCATGGAGCCGCATGGAGCCGCATGGAGCCGCTTGGAGCTGCATGGAGCCGCTTGGAGCTGCATGGAGCCGCATGGAGCCACCGTGTAAACTTCAAATACTACAGGAGCCGTATGAAGACCCTTTAAATTAAGTCTAGAGATGCATGGAGCCGCATGGAGCTGCATGGAGCTGCATGGAGCCGCATGGAGCTGCATGGAGCTGCATGGAGCCGCATGGAATCACCGTGTAAACTTCAAATACTACAGGAGCCGTATGGAGACCCTTTAAATTAAGTCTAGAGATGCATGGAGCCGCATGGAGCTGCATGGAACAGCATGGAGCCACTGTATAAACTTCAAATATTACAGGAGCCGTATGGAGACCCTTTCAATTAAGTCTAGAGATGCATTGAACCGCATGGAGCCGCATGGAGCTGCATGGAGCAGCATGGAGCCACCGTGTAAACTTCAAATACTACAGGAGCCGTATGGAGACCCTTTCAATTAAGTCTAGAGATGCATGGAGCCGCATGGAACCATCGTGTAAACTTCAAATACTACAGGAACCGTATGGAGACCCTTTCAATTAAGTCTAGAGATGCATGCAGCCGCATGGAGCCGCATGGAGCTGCATGGAGCAGCATGGAGCCACCGTGTAAACTTCAAATACTACAGGAGCCGTATGGAGACCCTTTAAGTTAAGACTAGAGATGCATGGAGCCGCATGGAGCCGCATGGAGCCGCATGGAGCTGCATGGAGTCACCGTTTCAATTTCAAATACTACAGGAGCCGTATGGAGACCCCTTCAATTAGATCTAGAGATGCATGGAGCCGCATGGAACCGCCTGGAGCCGCCTGGAACTGCTTGGAGCAGCATGGAGCCATCGTTTCAACTTTAAATACTACAGGAGCCATATGGAGACCCTTTAAATTAGGTCTAGAGATGCACGGAACCGCATAGAACCGCATGGAGCTGCATGGAGCCACTGTATAAACTTCAAATATTACAGGAGTTGTATGGAGACCTGTTAAGTTAAGTCTAGAAATGCATAGAGCCGCATGGAGCAAATAACAGGAGCCGCATGGAGCCGCATGGAGCCACTGTGTAAACTTTAAATACTACAGGAGCCGTATGGAGACCCTTTAAATTAGGTCTAGAGATGCATGGAGCCGCATGGAGCCACCGTGTAAACTTTAAATACTACAGGAGCCGTATGGAGACCTTTTAAATTAAGTCTAGAGATGAATGGAGCCGCATGGAGCCGCATGGAGCTGCATGGAGCAGCATGGAGCCACTGTGTAAACTTCAAATACTACAGGAGCCGCATAGAGACCCTTTCAATTAGGTCTAGAAATGCATGGAGCCGCATGGAGCCACTGTGTAACCTTTAAATAGGGGAAGTGTGGGACCTATGGAACGATTTTTTTTAAACGGTTGTAACTTTTATATTTTAACCAAAAATTGCTTGAAAATTGGTCTGCATGTTGTGATTGCTCTGCATTGGGATAAAATGGTTTAGCTGTGTGGTGATTGGTTGCCAAGTTACAAGCAATTATTAAATTTTTACATTTCGTTCCATAGGTTCCACCCCTGTGGGACCTATGGAACACCGTCTGGGACCTATGGAACACTTCTTACAAAGCTATCAAACGTTTTTTTTTTTTTTACATTAACTTCAAATAAACACAAAAATATACATAAACAAACATGCACACACAAAAAAATTACACATATGATAAATCAACGTTAAATTTCATCACCCCACATAACCGTTTAGTTTGAGCAGCTGCATGAGGTGGGGGCAAAATTTTTTCAATATCTTTTTTGCCAATGGAGGCTAGGTCTTCCATTTCTGGAAAGACAAATCCATTTTTAATTTTTCTTGACCTCTCCAGAAAACTGATTTCAAAGTCTTCATCTTCATCTGGTCCACTAACCAGCTTTCCAATAAACTTTTTACAATTTCCAGCTGCAGTGTGCACATAAACAAAATCACCACATTTGAGTATGACAAGCTTGTCAGTTTGTGGAGAAAGGCTGGAGTCACCATCAAACAGACTGGCATTACTTTCTGAATCAGCAAATACCTCTTTTTCATCAGTTGAACTATCTCCTGATTGCTGAGGGAAAAGTCTTTTTTTCACAGGTGTGCGTGTGATGATGGCAGAAGAAACTCTCTTGCGACGCCGAATTTTTCGTGGCCTTGCTTTCGGTAGTGGGGCGATTGATTCAATTAAAGAGGTTTCAGGGACTGCTTCCAGGCTACAGCCTGGGTTTGATGATGCTGGGGTAGATGTAGATTGAACAGCAGCCTCAGTGGTGTCAAGCACACTTGCGTCGATATTTGTCTCGCCTGAATAAACGTTTTGCACCTGATCAGTTACTGTGGAAGGTAAAAATTCATCCTCTGTAAAAATTTCTGAATTGAAGGGAAATATTCCAGTACGCCTGAATGAAGAAGTAATATTTTCCAAGGTGCAGGATTTAACAAAAGCTTTATTAGACAATCCAGCAACATAATATAAAGACAGTGTTTCCCCAGGATGTGACAGATGCCATTCATTACAAAATGAGCTGTAGAATTTCTTGAAGGCTCCAAATACACCCACATCTAAAGGTTGCAGTTTGTGGCTGCAATGAGGCGGCAGGGTAAGCAGATCTAAGCCATGGTTTTTAGCCAGCTCAACACCCTCTAAAGTTATATGGCTGTTATGATTATCCATGATCAGCACTCCCGGTTGATCTTTGGATACTGTCATATTGTCAATAAAATGTTTCAAGACTTGTGGGAAAATGTCTTGTTTTATCCATCCTGATGGATTGGCCAAATTGGCAGTGGATTGGCAATGGATTGGCAGACTACCAGCAGGAACACCGCGCAACATGTGGCTTGCAAATCGAACCCTGGGAAATATGAATGCTGGCGGTAGAGCCATTCCAGTAGCACTGACACAGCAACACATTGTAATGTTTAAACCACGTTTCCCTGATCTTATTTGGCCAACTTGCTTGGTACCAGTTCTACATAAAATATTTCTGGAATTGGAAACTGTGTTAATTCCAGTCTCATCAAGATTCCAAATTCTGGTTGGAGGGATGTTTGAATTGCTAAGAATACTTTTGAGGTTGTCAAAAAAAGCATGAACATTAAAAGGATTGAATGCCATGGCTCTGGCAAGGCTTGTACTTTCAGGTTTTTTCAAACTTAAATCTCTCATTCGCTTACGAAAGCCTTTTAGCCAATCTTCACCAGCAATTTTTTTTCATTCCATGAATTAGGAATTTTTTTGTTTTTTATTTTTGCATATTCATAAGCAAGTTTTTTGACTTTAATTTTGTCAAGACCATAAAACAGCTTTGAAAGTTTAATGATGTAATCCTTTAATGCATGTTCTTCATCTTCTGTAAAAATCTATAAAAATACAAACAGTAATTAGCCTATTAACTGGATATGAAAAACTAGGTTAATAAATTCCTTATTTAATAATCTATAGTTAGGTTATTAAAAATTAACTAGGTTTTTAAATAAAGTATTAAATTAGGTTATTAAATTCCTTATTTAATAACCTAGTTTTTCATTAGGTTACATTTCATTCTTAAATCTTAATTAGGCTTAGATCAAACCATTAGCCTAACTGACAAAATCTGTTAGTCTCTTTGTCAGTATAGGCCTAGGTTAGAAGCATAAAACTTAGCACAACAAAAATTTACTTACTTGAGTTGTAGTCATAGACATTTTCTTAACTTCAGTGTCTCCTCGATGCATCTTTTTGTTATAACGATGCAAACTACCTATAGGTATTCCGTAAACTTTCGAAGCTTTTCTGAAACAGAGTTCATTAGTAAGAACACCTTTCAAAGCTTTATTTAGGTCCTCTTCATTAAACAAATCCTTATTCGATAATTTAGATTTAAATGTAGGCATGACCTGAAATACAAGGGACCTATGGAACGCCATGTTCCAAAGGTCCCACATAGTTATAATTAATGGAAAATAGCTTTTAGTTCATACACACTACACTTTGACAACTAAAACTTTTGATCAACTGATAGCTAGATAAGTAGTCTTGTAGCGGTTACTGGTTTATATAACTCTAGCTACATATAAATTCCACAAAACTTTTATAAATCTTCTTTTTATTCATAAAACAACAATCCTTTTTAAACTCAATTATTCTTAAAACCAACTCTGATTCAAACTTTTTGACATGTGCTTTTTCGCTGAACAAAGACTCTCTCGTTTCTTATCAAAAAGAAAAAATGAATAAACGAATAAAAAAATACAATTATGTCAAGCGTGAAAATGTGGTAATCGCCACAGTCTTTTCAAAGAAACCAACATTAATAGTTTTAGTAACTTCAAGAAACTATAAAATTCTTACAAAAATTAACCTAAAAAGGACATTTTTTACCCCAAAAATTAAAAAACGGCTTTACTGCCTTCTAAACTAGCAGTTCCACGAATTTTAATTTTGGAATAAGCATGTCTTACAAAAGTGTGTTTCCAAATGCAAAAATTTCAAAAAATCCGTTTTCCGTTTTCAAATAAATCTGGTGTTCCATGGGTCCCACCGTTCCATGGGTCCCACACTTCCCCTACTACAGGAGCCGTATAAAGACCCTTTCAATTAAGTTTGGAGATGCATGGAGCCGCATGGAGCTGCATGGAGCAGCATGGAGTCACCGTTTCAATTTCAAATACTACAGGAGCCGTATGGAGACCCCTTCAATTAAGTTTAGAGATGCATGGAGCCGCCTGGAGCAGCATGGAGCCACTGTTTCAACTTTAAATACTACAGGAGCCGTATGGCGACCCTTTCAATTAGGTCTAGAGATGCACGGAACCGCATAGAGCCGCATGGAGCTGCAACGAGCCGCATGGAACCACTGTGTAAACTTCAAATACTACAGGAGCCGTATGGAGACCCTTTCAATTAGGTCTAGAGATGCATGGAGCCGTTTGGAGCCGCATGGAGCTGCATGGAGCAACAGGAGCCACCGTGTAAACTTTAAATACTACAGGAGTCGTATAGAGACCCTTTAAATTAGGTCTAGAGATGCATGGAGCCACTGTGTAAACTTCAAATACTACAGGAACCGTATAAAAATCCTTTAAATTAAATCTAGAGATGTACCTGCAAATACTACAGGAGCTGCATGGAGCCGCATGGAGCCACCGTGTAAACTTTAAATACGTACTACAGGAGCCATATGGAGACCCTTTAAATTAGGTCTAGAGATGAATAGAGCCGCATGGAGCTGCATGGAACCGCATGGAACCGCATGGAGCCACCTTGTATACTTCAAATTCAACAGGAGTCATATGGAGATCTTTTAAATTAGGTCTAGACATGCATGGAGCCGCATGGAGGCACTTTGTATACTTCAGATACTACACGAGCCATATGGAGACCATTTAAATTAGGTCTAGAGATGCATGGAGCTGCATGGAGCCACTTTGTATACTTCAAATACTACAGGAGCCGATGGAGACTCTTTAAATAAAGTCTAGACATGCTTGGAGCCGCATGGAACCAGTTTGTATACTTCAAATAATACAGAAGCCATATAAAGACCTTTTAAATTAGATCTAGAGATGCATGGAGTCGCATGGAACCACATTGTATATTTCAGATACTACAGGAGCCGCCACATACCTTTTAAATATAGTCTAGAGATGCATGAAGTCGCATGGACACTTTTAAATTATTATTTTAAGGTGTATAGATGCATGAAGCCACAGGATAAACTGAAAATACTGCTGGAGCTGCATGGAAGCTTTCAAAGTTTTGCGTAAAGATACATGGCACCGCATGTAGCCGCAGATTACATTTTAAATACTACAGGAGTCGCATATAGACATCTAAAAATGTTGTTTGGAGAAGCGTCGAGCTGCATAAACATTTTTAGCATATTGTGTAGAAACGCGTGGAGCGGCATACAGCAGCCGAGTAAGCTTCAAGTACCGCAAGAGCTGTGGAGCGATAGTGATTTTTTGTTGTTTCATTTTGTCTAATTGTGAAAGGTAAAAGGCCGCTACTACTTATTGCGCAATCGTTCTATTCTTATGCTTATTCTAACTTTTTTACGAAAGCAGTCAAATAACAGCTCTTAGTGTTTAATTTTGGATTCTATTCTGACATTCAAACATAAATTACACCGTTGTTCTGTTGCTTCACCTTGTATATCATCTCTTGTTTTTTAATTTGACAAAATAAATAATAAAACTTTATTCTTCTGTGGCAACACAGGAAATGGAAAAAAACAGTTAAAGTAATTGTTGGTAATAAAGAACGCCAAGAAAAAATTCGGTTCAAGCCTTGCAGTCATCACAGCCGCATGTAGACCTCTAAAAAGTTATCTAGCGATGCCGCATGAAGATCTCTAAAAAATTGTCTACAAACGCATGAAGCTGTAGATATAATTGAGATGTAGCAAGACCAGCAAATAGATTTTTTTAAAGTGGTTCAGAAGTCCATGGAACTGGATGGAGACGGTCTCAGCAACAAGCTGCTTTAAATTCAAGTCATATCTCTGAAAATAAACTAAGAACAGAAATAACAAATTTAAACCACACAGCAGTATTTTTGCATATCCGGAAGCAGGTCGGGGTAATTGCTTGAGAATTGCCCTAAGTAAGCGTCCCTGACGTTTTTCGTCCAGTCAGGAGAAGAAACAGGAATAAAAATAAAATTGAATTTAAGGGGTTTAATTTTTTAGTTACAAGACCTTTTAAGTTAGGTCTAGAAATGCATGGAGCCGCATGGAGCCACCGTGTAAACTTCAAATACTAGAGGAGCCGTATGAAAATTCTTTAAATTAAGTCTAGAGATGCATGGAGCTGCATAGAGCCGCATGGAGCCGCATGGAGCCATTGTGTAAACTTCAAATACTACAGGAGCCGTATGAAGACTCTTTAAATAAAGTCTAGAAATGCGTGGAGCCGCATGGAGCCACCGTGTAAACTTCAAATACTACAGCAGCCGTATGGAGACCCTTTAAATTAAGTCTAGAGATGCATGGAGCCGCATAGAGCCACCGTGTAAACTTCAAATAGTACACAAACCGTGAGACGATTTAAATTAAGTCTAGAGATGCATGGAGCCGCATGGATCTGCATAGTTATCTTGGAGAGGCCTTGTGGCGCTCAATATTTTCTGAAGGTGATTAATCTAATCTTCCACAGTGTAAAACAAAAAACGCACTTTTTAATTAAATATGTTGGAGCCAAAATGTGTTATTTTATCCCATATTTCATTCCATATATTTGATATTGCAAAATACAAAAATATATCTATCTACCTTTGTTATCGAGATTTGCTTATTTTCTAGTTTTGCTTTTAGGTTTTCATTGTTAATTACTTTTTTGCCTTATCTCTGCTTGTTTTTCAAACGATTGTTTTATTATAATTTTTGTCATTTGGAATGACACAATAAAAGTAAGTGCTTGACTAAGATATCTTATGATTATTTCCCAGTCACGTTATCCTACATTTAATCTCAATTATATGTTATGCGAATATTTGCAAATGTTTAGTGACAAATAAACAAATGTGAATCTCGAATCTTTACAAATGTTAGAATATTGCACTCTAGAAAAAGAAGTTTTTTATTGGGCACTCTAGTTTTTATAAACTGTAGTTTAGAGTTGTTGATAAAGACTTCCTAGTTGGAAAAGTGGCATAATTTTTTTGTTGACGTGGCTGATCAAATGGCCAGGCAGTATTCAATCAAAGCAGACACCCATCGGTGACCTGTTGCTGTTTTCTACAACATTCTGGATTTGGCAGGCATCAATGCATTTGTGCTCTATAAAAAAACAAACAGATGACAAGGTTTCAAGACGAGATTTCTTGTTCAAGTTTGCTACAGAACTACGTGAAGACTACATCGTTGAAGATTAAGCAGAAACACTACTATTGCTAGACCTTTCCGACTATCGACAGCTCCTAAAAACACCAAAGCCGAGAAGCGTAAACAATGTCAAATAGCTGCAAACTGCACTCAAAACAAAACCAGCGAGCAAGTGCAACAAAACTGTATGTGGCAAGTGTACCGCCACGAAGCTTTTCGAATGCGTTATACAGTGTGTGCGACAACGCAAATATGAGACATTTTTCAATTTTATGTCCACTTTGTGCTCCTTCCTTCAAATAAAACTGTTTTATATGGATAGATTGATTGAGTTATGTTACCTGAGTATTTGTTCAACGCTTAAGTTGCATCCACACCACGCATATACTAGTAAAAATGCGTTTTTCGAGAAGCGGTCAAACTGACCGCTGCTGGCCGTTGAAGGCTTATCGCAACTCCGGCCGTTCTAGTGTTAAAAAAAAAAGTTTTCACTTTGAATCTCTCTCGGACTTCTACATTTTTTTTCAACAAAATGATTTAACTTTTGCACAACTACTCTAGTGGCGAGCCATAGCCAATTAAACTGCAACCCACTTTTGGATCGCGACCCTGGGGTTGAGAAGCACTGCTTTATACTTCCAGTCTGATAAAAAAGTATTTCTTTATCTTTTGTGATTCATTTTACGATTTTCGTATAGCCTGCTACCCTCTTTGCGCTCTGTTTAATGTAAATATTCTGTATGTAATACTAATGTAAAAAGATTTAAAAAGTATTGCATAAATTATCGTTGCGATCCTTATGAAAATAGTTCACGGAGGTAGCAACCTCCAGGTTGAGAAACGCCGAGATAAAACATGGCTATGATTGGTATTATCATTATTTTTCAATTTTATTTTTATTCCTGTTTCTTCTCCTGACTGGACGAAAAATGTCAGGGACGCTTACTTAGGGCAATTCTCAAGCAATTACCCCGACCTGCTTCCGGATATGCAAAAATACTGCTGTGTGGTTTAAATTTGTTATTTCTGTTCTTAGTTTATTTTTAGAGATATGACTTGAATTTAAAGCAGCTTGTTGCTGAGACCGTCTCCATCCAGTTCCATGGACTTCTGAACCACTTTAAAAAAATCTATTTGCTGGTCTTGCTACATCTCAATTATATCTGCAGCTTCATGCGTTTGTAGACAATTTTTTAGAGGTCTACATGCGGCTGTGATGACTGCAAGGCTTGAACCGAATTTTTTCTTGGCGTTCTTTATTACCAACAATTACTTTAACTGTTTTTTTCCATTTCCTGTGTTGCCACAGAAGAATAAAGTTTTATTATTTATTTTGTCAAATTAAAAAACAAGAGATGATATACAAGGTGAAGCAACAGAACAACGGTGTAATTTATGTTTGAATGTCAGAATAGAATCCAAAATTAAACACTAAGAGCTGTTATTTGACTGCTTTCGTAAAAAAGTTAGAATAAGCATAAGAATAGAACGATTGCGCAATAAGTAGTAGCGGCCTTTTACCTTTCACAATTAGACAAAATGAAACAACAAAAAATCACTATCGCTCCACAGCTCTTGCGGTACTTGAAGCTTACTCGGCTGCTGTATGCCGCTCCACGCGTTTCTACACAATATGCTAAAAATGTTTATGCAGCTCGACGCTTCTCCAAACAACATTTTTAGATGTCTATATGCGACTCCGGTAGTATTTAAAATGTAATCTGCGGCTACATGCGGTGCCATGTATCTTTACGCAAAACTTTGAAAGCTTCCATGCAGCTCCAGCAGTATTTTCAGTTTATCCTGTGGCTTCATGCATCTATACACCTTAAAATAATAATTTAAAAGTGTCCATGCGACTTCATGCATCTCTAGACTATATTTAAAAGGTATGTGGCGGCTCCTGTAGTATCTGAAATATATAATGTGGTTCCATGCGGCTCCTGTGGTATTTGAAGTTTACACGGTGGCTTTATGCCGCTCTATGCATTCCTAGACTTTATTTAAAGGGTCTCCATGCAGCTCCTGTAGTATTTCAAGCTTTCACGGTGGCTCCATGCAGCTCCATGCATCTCTAGACCTAATTTAAATGGTCTCCATATGGCTCCTGTTGTATTTGATGTATACACGGTGGCTCCATGCCATTCCATGGATCTCTAGATGTAATTTAAAGGGTCTCCATACGGCTCCTGTAGTATTTGTAGTTTACACAATGGTTCCATGCGGTTGCATACTGCTCCATGCGGCTCCATGCATCTCTGGACCTAATTTAAAAAATCTCCATACGGTTCCTGTAGTATTTGAAGTTTACACGGTGGCTCCATGCGGCTCTATGCATCTCTAGACTTAATTGAAAGGGTCTCCATACGGCTCCTGTAATATCTGAAGTATACAAGGTGGCTCCATGCAGCTCCATGCATCTCTAGACCTAATTTAAAGGGTCTCCATATGGCTCCTGTAGTATTTAAAGTTTACACGGTGGCTCCATGCGGCTCCATGTGGTTCTTGTAGTATTTGCAGGTACATCTCTAGATTTAATTTAAAGGATTTTCATACGGTTCCTGTAGTATTTCAAGTTTACACAGTGGCTCCATGCATTTCTAGACTTAATTTAAAAGGTCTCCATACGACTTCTGTAGTATTTAAAGTTTACACGGTGGCTCCCTGTTGCTCCATGCGTCTCTAGACCTAATTGAAAGGGTCTCCATACGGCTCCTGTAGTATTTGAAGTTTACACAGTGGTTCCATGCGGCTCGTTGCAGCTCCATGCGGCTCCATGCGGTTCCATGGATCTCTAGACCTAATTGATAGGGTCTCCATACGGCTACTGTAGTATTTGAAGTTTACACAGTGGTTCCATGCGGCTCGTTGCAGCTCCATGCGGTTCCATGCATCTCTAGACCTAAATGAAAGGGTCTCCATACGGCTCCTGTAGTATTTGAAGTTTATACGGTGATTCCATGCTGCTCCATGCAGCTCCATGCGACTTCATGCGGCTCCATGCATCTCTAGACTTAATTTGTAGTTTACACGGTGGCTCCATGCTGCTCCATGCATCTCTAGACCTAATTGAAAGGGTCTCCATACGGCTCCTGTAGTATTTGAAGTTTACACGGTGGCTCCATGCGGTTCCATGCGGCTCTTGTAGTATTAACTCCATGCGGCTCCATGCATTTCTAGACCTAACTTAACAGGTCTCCATACGGCTCCTGTAATATTTGAAGTTTATACAGTGGTTCCATGAGGCTCCATGCAGCTCCATGCGGCTCTATGCGGTTCCGTGCATCTCTAGACCTAATTGAAAAGGTCTCCATACGGCTCCTGCAGTATTTGAAGTTGAAACGGTGGCTCCTTGCTGCTCCACGCAGCTTCAAGCGGCTCCATACATCTCTAGATCTAATTGAAGGGGTCTCCATACGGCTCCTGTAGTATTTAAAATTGAAACGGTGACTCCATGCTGCTGCATGCAGCTCCATGCGGCTCCATGCATCTCTAAACTTAATTGAAAGGGTCTCCATACGGCTCCTGTAGTATTTAAAGGTTACACGGTGGCTCCATGCATCTCTAGACTTAATTTAAAGGGTCTTTATACGGCTTCGTGTAGTATTTGAAGTTTACACAGTGGTTTCATGCGGCTCCATGCAGCTCCATGCAGCTCCATGCGGCTCCATGCGGCTCCATGCGGCTCTATGCGGCTCCATGCAGCTCCATGCAGCTCCATGCGGCTCCATGCGGCTCTATGCGGCTCCATGCACCTCTAGATCTAATTGAAAGGGTCTCTATACGGCTCCTGTAGTATTTGAAGTTTACACGGTGGCTCCATGCAGCTCCATGCGGCTCCTGTAGTATTTGCAGGTACCGACTGTCTTATTCTTCATGGTTGTCAAGATGTACCAAAAAACGCAAGTAATTTTGAATTTGAAAGCTATGTTTGTAAAAAAATTAATAGTAATTTACAACTTAGCCAGTCTCTAAAAAAACAAAGACATTGATATTTGCCATATATTACCTTCTAAAAAAGGCAAAAACCCAATAATAATTAAATTTATAAAAAGAACCATAAGAAATGAAATATTTTTTCAAAAAAAATTTCTAAAATTGGACCCTAATTCAGCTATGAAAACAAAGCTTTCCATAACTGAATCTTTGACCAAGTGGCGATTAAGACTTGTTGAAGATGCCAGGAAGATATTTGGATTTAAAAATGTCTGGACACTAAAGGGGGATGTTTTTTGCTTCTTTAAAAATAAGAGGCATTATCTTGATGATTTTGGTGACATAGAACGGGTGAGATTTTTTAAATAACTTTTCAAACTTTCCTATATCTTACCTTTTTGTAGCAATCCAACAGCTTATCTAACCACCCTCTTTTTTTTACCCTTACATTTCATATTTGTGTTTATAGCTTCTTGATTTTTGGTGATTATTCTAATTTTTTCTTATATTTTTAAATTTTTTACATGGCTAATCATTGCAAACTTTGTAATGTTATTATAGATTTATCAAACAATATTGTGTGTTGTAACTGTGAAAAGGGATTTCACAAAAAATGTTCTTTTAAACTTCCCAATTCGTACAATGTTTTTAACTGGCTATGCACTTGCTGTGAAACTTCACAAACATCTAAAACACCAGACTGTGCAACTTCCCCTGATGTGTCTTCTGAATCAGAGTCTACCTTTGACAGTACTTCTTTATCTGCTCAAAGTTTAAACTCTATTCATAATTATGATAAATCTTTTCTAATGTTTGAGGATGATGACAAAACTGGTTTTAATTTAAGTGAAAATAAATATATTACTTTTGATGAAATTAAATGTTTGTCATTTAATAACAAATTTGGATTTACTATTCTAAACATCAACATGAGATCATTAGCAAACTTAAATAATTATTCTAAATTTGAGACTTTAATTACTAGTTTAAATCCACAACCTGATATTATATCTGTGACTGAAACATGGCTTATTGAACAATCAGGACCTCATTGTTCTCTTATTGGTTACACATTTGTTGGTAATTGTAGGAAGTGTTTTTGTGGAGGTGGAGTGGGATTTTATGTCAAAGATAGACTTAAATTTACTGTTTGCGAAAAGTTGTCAATTATGAAAGAAAAGGTGTTTGAATCCCTATTTATTGAAATTAATTTGAATAATCAACCAATTTTATGTGGTATAATATATAGATCACCCTCTTGTCAAGCTAGTAAAAATGAAGAATTTTTACTTGAGTTAAATGCATGTCTTATAGAAATAAATAAAATAAAAAATAATATTTCTTTCTTGATGGGATACTTCAATTAGGATTTGCTTGACAGTAAGAATACAACTATTATGAAGTTTGTTGACTTATTATTTGATAATTCATTTTACTCACTAATTAATAGACCTACACATTTTACTAATTCAACTGCTACTATACTCGATCAAATATGGACTAACTCTTTGTCAATATCTGTTAAATCAGGAATTTTAGTTCATCAAATCTCAGATCATTTGCCTGTCCTAATCAATACTGATCTTAAACATACAGAGGTGACAAATGAACCCAAATATACTAGATTTTTTAGTCAAAATAATTGTTGTTGTTTTATTCAGCACTTGTCTGAAACTGATATAGAGCCTATATTAAACACAAATGATCCAAATTTAGCATATAACTTTATTTATGAATATATATTCAACTGCATTTAATAAATTTTTTTCAATTAAACAAATTAGTTCATCAAAAACACAAAATCTTTGGTTTGATTCTGATCTTAAAAATCAGGTTGAAATCAAAGAACAGTGTTATAAGAAATATATGAGAACAAGAAGTCTTACCTCTAAAGCTAAATATCATAAAGAAACATTTATTCTTGGATGGTTCAAGTAAAAAGGTTTATTTTAAATCAAAGATTGCATTGCATAAAAATAATGTTAAAAAAACTTGGCACATTGTTAATGACCTTCTTGGAAAACCAAAAAAATTGTCTTCTTTATCTTTAATTATTAAAAAGAAACATTGCGATGATCCAGAAATTGTAGCTAACCACTTTAATGAACACTTTGCTAGTGTTGCCTCTAAACTAGTTAATAAGCTTCCTTCACCTTTAAATACATTTTATGACTACCTTAATTCACCATCAAAAAACTCTTTCTTTTTATTTTCTACTCACCACTTGAAGTAAAAAGATTATTGTCCAAAATGAAATCAAAAAGTAGTAGTGGTATAGATGAAATTTCTTCTAAAATTCTAAAACTGACTCCTGATAACATGATTAATGGTTTAACTCATATTTTCAACCTATCTATTAATAAAGGTGTTTTTCCTTCTGAATTAAAAATTGCAAAGGTTATACCAATCTTAAAAAAAGGCACTCCATTAGATGTTAATAATTATAGACCAATTAGCCTTCTTCCTGTTGTATCAAAAATTATTGAAAGAATTGTATACAATTGTGTGTATTCATATTTGAATAGAAATAACTTTTTCTACAAGTTACAGTTTGGGTTTAGGAAAAATTATGGTACTAACCATGCTGTTACTAAACTTGTTGAAACAGTAACAGGTGCATTTGAACAGAAAGAATTTGTAGTTGGTGTATTTCTTGATTTGTCAAAAGCTTTTGACACTATTAACTATAACATTCTTTTTAGTAAATTACAATACTATGGTATCAGAGGTTGCGCCTTAAATTGGTTCCAAAGTTATTTATCTAATTGTTTACAACAGGTAGAATACAGGCGTAATTTGTCATCACCTTGCTATTTATCTCATGGAGTCCCTCAAGGCTCTATACTTGGCCCCCTATTATTTTTAATTTATGTAAATGATTTTCAAAACTGTCTGCAGAAGGGAAAGGCTTAAATAATGTTTGCAGATGACACCACTATATTTTTTCAACATAAATGTTTGTCTGAATTAACTTTGACAACAAACACTCAATTAGAAAATGTTAACAAATGGCTGATTGCTAATAAATTATCATTAAACATTACCAAAACTAACTATATAATTTTCCAAACCCCTCATTGTAAACAAAGCACAAAACAATTAAACATTATTTTAAAAAACCATGCATTACATAGAGTTTCTGACACAAAATTTCTTGGTGTTATTATTTATGAACATTTATCTTAGAAGCCACACATGGAATATTTACTAAGATTGGGTCTAGTATCTATTGTATTAAAAAAATTAAACCTTTTCTTGACCAGAAGACTTTGTTGCTTTTATATAACACACTGGTTAAAAGTCATATTTTATATTGCATTACTTCATGGTGTTTTGACAATGAAACCATGATTAACAAGCTCCAATGTGCAGTGAACAAATTGATGCGCTCTATATTTAATGTCGGCAAGAGGCAGATGGTCTCATACATCATGAAAGATAACAGTCTACTGACAATACGTCAAATTAGGGACATAGAGATAGCCACTAATGTGTATAAATTTATGAATAAACACTACCTTTGCCATTTGACCACTCTTTTAAAACTGTGTTTAAAATTACAAAAAATACCAGGTCACAATCCTCACTTTATCCATTGTTTTGTAGAGTACATATTACAAAGCAAGCTATGAGATATAAAGGACCACTTATTTGGAATGATATTCCGTTTAATCTTTGCCAAGATTCTAAATCATTAAAGTCATTCCGTTCTGCAGTTACAAAATTTTTTTTAACTAAACCTTTGCAATCCTAAAACTACGTAGCTTCCATTTCAGCAAACTATTTCATTGTTGTTTGTTACATTGCTAAATTGTGATAGATATTGAATTTTTTATTCTTGTATTTTAATTAAAATTCAGGTAACCTTTGAATAGACTACTTGCTGTCTGCTTTTGTATTGCAGTTACATTGTGTCATATTTATTCCAGTTAAACAGAACGAAAAGACTATTTCAAGAAGCAGATTCTGTAGCGTAAGCGTAAGATCTTAAATTTCTATTATATCAGACCTTTCATTGGAAGTTGCTAGTCTGCTAATCATATTTAAAAATTTTTATTGTGACCCAAACCTATAATTCCATTTGTATTTAATATGACTTACCCACAGAATAATTTTATAATTTGCAGAGCAATAAAAATAATTTTTATTTGAAGGCCTATATGCTTTTGCATAAATATTCACCGCAAGTCTTAGAAGCTAGTTCTTATTTGTCCCTTTCAAGTTTATTTGTTTTGTTTTTTTGTTTGTTTGTCTGTGTTTTATTGTTTTTACCGTGCAGTAAGCATGCTAATTATGACTTTGTTATATCTATACAATGTATTGTTTGCATGTCCTACAACGTATATCGTTTTTTACTGCTTCCTTTTTTTCAGCTTTTATTGTGTTTTTGTGCTTTGATTTGTGCTGTTGCGGCTGAGAAATAAAAAAACATACATAAGGACAAACAGTGAAATGAATAAAATAAAAACAGTAAATACACAGAAACATGGGCACTTTCGAATACTACAGAAGCCACTTGAAGCCACTTGGAGCCACAGTGTAAACTTCAAATACTACAGGAGCCGCATGGAGACCTTTAAAGCAGAGGTGATCACGGAGCGGATCCGGAGCGAATATCCGCTGAATTTTACGGATCCGAATGTTTGTTTGTGAAATCATACAAAATATGAACCAGGGTGTCGAACCGGACCCGAACCGGATCCGTAAACCCGTATTAACCGTTATTATTTTTTGAACCCGAAAAAATAAAATTTGCTGAACCTGAACTGGAACTGAACCCCTAAAAATAAAATTTGCTGAACCTGAACCGGAGCTGAACCCGTAGAAAAAAAAATTGCTGAACCCGAACCTGAACCGGAACTTTATTTTAAATGGATCCGGTTCGACCGTATGATGCACAAATTTTAATTTTAAAGTCATTTGTAGAAGAATCAGAATCACAATTTTGTCTTTGAAGTTGCCGCAATTTTTTTGGTCACAATACTTGTTGTGTGGCAATACAGAAACGTTATAAACGACTTTTTCAGGCGAGAAGTTAAAGCAAAAACATGTCACTTGCTAGATAAAGAAAGCGAAATTTTAAATTTATGCTAAAGCAGTTGTTCTTAAGCTTTTTACAGTGCCATACCTTTAAAAAAATACATATTAATATAGAGACGTAGCAAACATAGTGAAACCATCGTTGGTGAAGCAAAATTATTTGACGCCATTGAAAAATTAAAGCTGCAGAGTGCATGCTGTTGGGGAACCACTCGACTGAAATTTAGTTACGTAGAGAAGTTTAATAAAAAAGCAGTGTAAACTTATCGAATGATTCGAATTCAGTGTAACTTATAGTTGCCTCAAATGGTTTTCACTAGCATGATGGTATCCCTAACAGTAGAGATTGAGTAAAAAATAATGTTGAGCAAGCAATGCGATAAAGTTAATTAATTTTTGATTTTTCAAAAAACAAAATTAAAAAAAAAATTTGTTGAGATTAGGAAGAGAAGCTATTAACCTTCGTCTTGTAGCGTGAAGTTTAAGTAAAATTTTGTAAGCTAACTGCTTTTCTCTTATTTCTCAGCTTATTAGGCTCAAATTTGCATGTTGGAATCTAAAAAGGCCTTCACTTTTGCAGTAAGGTTTATTTGGGACGAGCTGTTCATAGTTTTTAGGCTTATTTAAAGATATTATAGCAGTGAAAATTGGATTACTTAAATTTTTCATTTGCATCAATGTTCGCTTCAACTTTACGTCAAAGATTTGTCTCTTAAGAAAAAAAAAATCTTATACAACAAATTGATTTAATTTTAATTTATTTCTAGTTGTAATTATTAAATCAAATGTTACCGTTTGAAGTTGCCACAATTTGTTTGAGCACTTGTGTGCCAACAAAGAAACGTCATAAACAACTTTATCAGCCGAGAAATGAAGAAAAAATATGTGCACTAGATACATGAACGTGCGCCAAAAGAACCAAAAGAGAGACTCGCTTTTTTAAATTTCAAATTTTACAAAATAATACATAAATATGCATTAAAAACTTCTAAAGTTAAGGCTCGTTTCCACTACGAGCGTGGAATAGAGCATTCTTTGTTTCTTTTGATCATCTTTCCGCGCTTAAAATCTAATGAAGCAAATAAAGTCAATAAATCAAGCAAAAAGTATAGTGGCGAACAAAAAAAGTAAGACTTTTTTATTTTTTAAGATTTTTTAAAAATATCATTGTTAAAATTGAATTATATTAATATATATCAAATAATATATCATTAAAAGAGCAGAAAAAATTATATTAAATCCAATATTAATTTATTTCTTAGAAATATAATTCAATTGGAACTAACTTATTTTTAAAAAATTTGAAAAAATAAAAAATCTTACTTTTTTGCTCGCCACTGTACTCCATTCCACGCTCATAGTGGGAAAAGAGCCTTTATGCGTCAATTTTTTATTATTATAAACTTGAATGACTTAATGTTTAATTTGTTTAAAACTTTAAAAGTTTAGATTTAGTAAGATAAAGGCCCGTTTCCACTACCGGCGTGAAACGAAGTATTTTTTGTTTTATTAATTTTTTTACTTCTTTCGGCGCTTAAAGGCAAAACGAAGAAAAAAATCATTGAAACAAAGAATACTTCAATCTACGCTCGTAGTAGAAATGAACCTTAATGACGTTTCATACCTAATAGACCTTCTGCGTGAGGGCCGCCACTAAAAAATTATCAAAAAATTCTTAGACAAGTGTATCAGTGGCTAGTCCAAGAAAGATCTATATAAACTCATGTAAACGCAATCTATAAGAAAGTTTTGAGATCACAAAACAACAAAAAACTTCAGTTTCAGCTTTTGGCGCTAGCAAGATCATTACTATAAATTTATTAGTAAGACTTGATTTTTACAACCAAGACCCATGCCGGTGAATTAGTTTAATTTAATTTTTTTAAAACTTGTACCAGAATTTTTTAAAACTTGTACCAGAATTTTTTA
The DNA here is from genome assembly GCA_963680785.1 of Diplosoma virens. Classification (NCBI taxonomy): domain Eukaryota; kingdom Metazoa; phylum Chordata; class Ascidiacea; order Aplousobranchia; family Didemnidae; genus Diplosoma; species Diplosoma virens. Next base: position 36,629,763 of record OY796881.1, on the reverse strand, counting down.
AAAAACCCTTTTTAAGAATATTTATTGTGTTTCCGACTGTTTGCCATCACTCCTCCTGGAAGCGCGTCTACGGGCGCCCATGATAACATGAGGTAAGAAATTGTGTTTACAGTCCTAACGCTTGTAAGAAATAGATAAAAAATATATATTCCGAACCCGAACCGGAGCTGAACCGGAACTAAACCCGAAAAAAAATTTTTTGCTGAACCCTAACCGGAACTGAACCCGAAAAAAAATTTTTTGCTGAACCTGAACCGGAACTGAACCTTTAAAAATAAAATTTGCCGAACCTAAACCTGAACCGGAACGTTATTTTAAACGGTTTGATTCCCTGATATGAACTCGACACTTTAATTTCCAAAATAATGTGACAGTAGCAACCTGATTTGTAGCTCAAATAAATGGAATGTGTAAGTTTTAGAATTAAGCACTAAGAGAAGTAAAAAAATCAATGAACAAAGAAATAATACTCCAGTTAACGCTCGTAGTGGAAAGGGCCTCTTATGATTCAGAGATTAGTCTTCAGTTTTGTTTTTCACATGGCAAAATACGGTACGGGTACTTCTCTCATTTCAATTTAGGATCTTCTATATTTGCTGATCTATGAAAATTGCAAATGCATTGTCTCGAAGATAGACCAATTGTTGTTTTTAAATAAATATGCATTGTGTGGGTACAAAGTGTATATGCATTGTCTCGAAGATAGACCAATTGTTGTTTTTAAATAAATATGTAGTTTTGTTTTTTGTGATTTAGTAACTTTGCAGCTGTTATTTTGATGGAAATTTTGAAGTTTAGGGTCTGGTAAACTGAAGTAAGCTTGAGAAATTTTTGAAGTGTTTGCTTGCAACCTCATTTTGCTTGATATCAATATATCTTGTAAAATTTGTTGTTTCCACTAGATACTTTTATAACCTTTTATTTTTTGTTGTTGTTACTTATTTTAAAAAATCATAAAAAATATTAATTGACTTTAATTAATTAATTTTTGGTTCTACTCGTAATCAACTCAAAATTACTCATAGTGCAAATAGAAATAAAGATTGTGAATAAAGTGGCAGGAAATAAATGAAATGCATTATTATATGCTCAATGTTAATTGATAAATAAGTTTTTTGTTATATAAAATTAATTAATATGTTCAATTGATGAAAAAGTTTGGTAATACAACAAAAACCAAACTCTTGTTGATGTAGTTTTGAAAAAGTATTGCTATTTATACTGGTATGTACTAGAATGCTAATATCAAAACTATGTTTTCAAATTAAAATTTAGTTATTCTGTGCTTTTCTTTAACAGTATAGTTGTTACAAACCAAAAATTTGTTGGCAATGTGGCTAGTAAATATAGCATTTTATTGATGGCAAATTTGCTCAATATAATCACCCTTCAAAACCTACTTTTGTCATTCTTGGAAAACAAAATTTGCAAAGCTTTCTATTTTAGGTATTGGTATAAAAAAACAAATTTAATTTAAGCTAAAATGGCAACAGGGGTTGTGACAAATGTGGCGCCAAGTCTTAAAAAATTGCTGGCAAATTTCTCAACAGTCGACGACTGGTCAACGATACATGGCGGCAATCGACGACTTTTCTGATAAAGCAGCCGTCTGTTTAATTATAGTATTAGGCGTGCTAAATCTCAGTATGATAAGATGCTACAATCAACGATTGTTTCTGATTAAACAGCACGTCTATTTATAGTATTAGGCGTACTAAATCTCAGCCTGGTCAGACGCTATTTTGCAAGTAAATAAAAAAAACATATGTAGCTAATTTCCAAACCAAACTTATCAGCTTATACTTTTGATAAAATTTTCACGTAGGTAATTATTTGTTAATGAAAAAAAATACAGAAATGAGTCGATAATGTGCTCAAATTTTTTGAATTTGTACATGTTGTCTCGCTTAGTCTAAAATTTAATTTTTATCGACTCTTCTCTGATTGGTTCTTTTTCGATGTTGCTTAAGTTAACACTTTGATTTTTGGCATGTTAATAGTCCTCTATGTGAAGAACAAAAATATTGAAAAAATTTTTTATGTCTAGAGTGGGGTTTTTGGGGTCATGCGAGGTCTAGGTCACAAGGTCACGACAAAAAATAACTTTTTTATTTATATAGCTACATTTGAAATGTGAATATCATTGGAAAACTCTTTTCAGCAGCTTTCCACTAACATCTTTGAAATTGAACAAAAAATAAAGCCAGTAGGGCTACTTTTGCTCGATCAGGGGCGTTCAAGCGACGATTTTGTGTCTAATTTTCAATCTTCATATATCAAAAACTATTTGATTTAGAAACTTGAAATTTGGTGTGAGAAATTTTTTTATCCAAACCTACAAACATGCCAAATTTCAGCAAAATCGGAGATGGTTCGCAAAAAAATGCCGAAAAGGGTGTGAGTTGACATGGAATGTCCCAATAGCGGCAATACGTTTGCGTGCACCTTTCCAATCTACCTTAGGGGCGTGCACATGCGATCGTTTTCTTTTTGTTTAAGGACAGAAGTTTCGCCCGTAGCCGTATCTTAACTGTCCGTCCAATATCAGTGCTTTGACATCAGAGCCGGGGCGTACCAAAGATTTTTGAAAAAAAAATGGGAAGGGACATACAACTACAATCAAATATGGTCAGTGGAAAAATTGCGTTTGCGTGCACATTGCGTACATCGTGCGCGCATCCTGAACTTATTTACTTCTATCACAAAATTTGTAAAAACAAACAATGTCATAATCAAAATCAAAGTCATTGTATGGTTCATTTAAATCAAGCTACTTTACTGGTAATTAAAAAAGCTATTATTAACGACACATACGTGGCAGCAAAAAGCAATGTCTTCACCTAATCGCATTCATTCTACACTCAATGGACAAAACCACGCGGTTTTCTTGACTTTAACCATGAATACTCGTGCGCACTTGCAGTCGTACCATCTTGCGCACATTTCACAAGCAATCTAATTCGAATAAAATTCAACAACTACATTATGAGAGTGTAAAACGTATTTTATTACACGACAAGGCCCTGTTTCGCCCTTGTGGGGCTCATCAGGTGCAAGCAAAGTACGAGTTACAATATCAATACGTCAAGCAACACGGCACAACGGTTAGTAAATACAATAAAGTTCAAAACTAAAACGTCAACTCGTTTTGTTGCTTCTTCCTTTTTCTAACCCCGTCTTTAACAACACACAAACTTTTCAACATTTTGTTATTTTGTTCATGTGGCGGAGCAGAAATAAAAGAAAACTGAACTGAACTGAAAACTAGCAATAAATTTAACATGACCAGTTTGATTGATAGTCAGGAGGCGGGGAAAACTATTCTTGCGTTGCTTTTCCCCGCCTCCTGACTATCAATCAAACTGGTCATGTTAAATTTATTGCTAGTTTTAGTTTTGAACTTTATTGTATTTACTAACCGTTGTGCCGTGTTGCTTGACGTATTGATATTGTAACTCGTACTTTGCTTGCACCTGATGAGCCCCACAAGGGCGAAACAGGGCCTTGTCGTGTAATAAAATACGTTTTACACTCTCATAATGTAGTTGTTGAATGTCCTTTGACCTAGCCCAAATCCTCGTTTCTTTTGATTGATTGATTGATCGAATAAAATTGTAAAGAAATGCTACTATTTATTAAATTTTTACTTTACCCATTGTTTCTTAGTTTGTGAACTGGTATCACAGCAGTAATGGCAAACGTTTTCTATGGAATCTAAAAACGTACGAAAGCCAATTATAGATAATCGTAGAATTGTAATTATGCCCTTTTCCTTGCAAAACACACTAAGTACCCGACATCTCCAAAATTTTTGTTGAAAACCATAAACGAAGTTTCTGAAGAGCTTGCGCAGAGTTGTCAAACACGATTTTTTGGGGACCATTTTCTGCAGTTTTTAGTAATAGATCTGCAACCTGTAACATGCATGATTACTAAGCCAATAACCTTTCCTGAAATAAATAATAGTTTTTACCTTCAAGCAATAGATTCCACAGTTATTGCCATCAACTTGTATGGTATGGTCCAAAGTTATGAGGCGCCAAACAACGTTTTTAATGGGACGTCTTGTACTTTCCGATCATAAAAATATTTTCTTAAATCATTAAAAAATAAATTTTACATTGCCTTCGAGGATTTTTTGAGCCTACTATAGCAAAATATGCCTTACACTTTCACAAGCAGCAACTGCCATGGCTTTATCATCGCCGTAAGGATCAATTAAAAACAGTTGTTTTGATGGAACATGCAGATACTGAAAAACCGTTACATTATATTGTTTTTAAGCTTCCGGAAAGAGGTTGTTTTTTTTAATTAGACAACAATTGTAGAAAGCAGTCATATTGGATTAAGCATTCTTGATTTTTATTAAAACAAAGATTAAAAAGAAATTTATTTTCAAAGACGAACATTTTCGGCTTACTTAAGTTCTTGTCCGGTTTCTGCAATTTCAGCAATATTATTATGTGTGCATAAATTTACAATTAATTAATATTGTTAAATTGATGAGGACTTAAGTAAGCCGATAACGTTCGTCTTTGTACATAATTTTTTTTTTAATGTTTGTTTAAATAAAAATCAAGAATGCTGAATCCGCCATGGCTGTTTTTTACAATTATATTATTATTATTATTGTTTGGTAATATATAAATATTTTTTCCTCACCAAGAGATTCCAGTGGTTATTCTTTTTGTTGTAAGCACCTATAACAGTAAGTTTATATGCAAAATTAATCTATGTATGAAATGGTTTTTAAAAAATTCGAGTGAAAAAGCAAAACGTGCTTCTTCAAACGTTCGGTGACAAATTCGTATGCGTTTTCCTTTTGCTTTGTTACAAACAATACAAAGCATCTTTTAGAAATCACACAATTATTTACAACTTTTCAATTTACTTTTACCCTTTATGAATTTCTTTTAATGGGAATGTATTGGATAATTCAAGTTTTACAATTCTTTGGCAAAAACCAGTGTCAAATGCAAAGTATTTACACTGAATGACAAACTGTTTTTTGTTTTTTAAGAGTTACTTGTCAGACTTTACTGGGCAGCTAGTGTATATAATTTGATTTTTTTCGTTTAAAGCTTATCATACATAAAATAGCCTTTTCAGGCGTGTATCTGCTCTCCAATATCATGGTGCTACTATGAAGAAATAGAGCAATAATTTACTTTGATTCATTCTTTGTTTGAGCAGCTGACTAACTGCAATGCAATATGCTTTTGAACAGGAATTGGTGCTATCAAACCACTTTTATAATTGGCAACCATAAATATTTCTTTTTTCGTGTCTACGGTAACACTTGCATAAGAATTATTATGTTTAAAGTGGATACGTTGGCAATGCGCCGCAAAGTAGTTTTGCAAAAAAAATCTTCGGGCAATGCATACAATTTGCTTCTCGGCAATATCTAAAAAAGTAATTGATTATTTATTTAAGCTTGATGAAAAATGTACTTTGTGAATTCAAACAAGTGGCAAAAGAGCTTAAAAATAGCCTACATGATAAAAGACAAATAGAAACATTGAAATAATATTCAATAACTAAAATAAGTAAAAAATTTTATGTTTGGTTAAGCGTGGCAATTACAAATAATTGTGGGGTGTTCAAAATTTCTGTATAGCGCATATGCATCAAGTTGTGGAGAGACATATTTTGAGGTTTGTAGAAGACACTGTACGCCAATAAAGATAAAATAATTTGACGGGATGTTAATAAAAAATCGTTTGTTTTATGCATATGTTTTATAGCAATTCTTAAACTTTATAATAGTGCCGCTCATTACCACAAGAAAGCGTAATGTGTGAAAATAATTTGAATCATGCACCAACAATACAAATAAATCTTCATCCTTTTAACCCATACTTTCGCCGGTGGAAGCAGTTTTGAAAAGAGAAAGTGTGTTTACAAAGCTTTAGCAAAAACCTTAATAGTAATTATTCGTCTTTTTTTAAATGAAAACCGGTTCGAAAGATAAGGCCCACCTTATACCGTTCCATAGTGCAAAAAAATGTTTCCAATTCTTGTACGTAAAGCGTGGTTACTTCATTTCTGCTGTAAAATACAACACTATGCTTAAATTACAAAATATCAATTGTTTAATACAGCATCTGAACTTAGCTCTAAAGCGTCCTTGTCATTTCTCTGTATTTCATTTTTCTTTTCTAAAGGATGCTTCGAAGCCGAAGCTGTTTGCACGGTTTTTTTTCCAAATCTCAATAAACATAAACTTTTACTTAACGCTGTGCAAATAGAAAATCGCTGCATTTACAATTTGTTTATTCTAAGCCTGTTTTAAGCCAGACGACGTCGCTTAATAAATAGCTTTTATTTTTAAGAACTCCTTACTTTGCGTCATTGCGATCGATTGGCAGCTTTGCCTTATATTGCGTTTTACATTGAAAAAGCAAACGTAAACATGAACATTATCTTAGCGCTCCATTTTATATTTTTAAATATTTAAGTATTAGTGGAATTTTGTATTAACATTGCAAGTCATGAAGTAATCTCTCTTAGTGTTGCTATTCTTATTGCGGTAAAAAAATTCACCTACCACTGATCGAATGTTGCACTGATACTTTACCAAAACTTTTTTTTATACATGTAGGGATTGTTGATCCGGTTTGCAAACCTAGGGTATACAGTAAACAGCGTATGATTAACGATACCTACTTACACACATAATTGTAAATATTTAGTTGATCTATTCATTTATAACTTCAAAAAGCCATACCATGCTGATTTTGTAAATACTCTTCCAAAATAGCATCTTTTAAGAACATGATTGCATGCTGGACAATGGTAGTGGTTTCTACCAATGGTTCTTTTCATGGTAAAATAAGTGCTAAATAAAAAAGAAAGTCTTTCAATAGTTATAACGATTCTAATTCATGTAAATTAAAGGCAGCACAAGTCTTCATAGCAGCACGAGCAAACAGTTCAGAAGATAACGCGTGTTCATTATGTATTGTTTTGTTTTAAAAATTAAATAAAAACTAAAAAAATCTTCTTTTCAGTGGCATACGCAGAAAGTTTCCGAAGGGGGCCAAAGTTTCGTCGCAATCGCGTGACTTCACAAATCAACTTGGGGAATGCCGAAGGCACGACCATTATAGGGTGGTCCGGGGGTATGCCCCAGAAAAAATTTTCAAAATTACACATAAAAATACGCATTTTTGTGCATTCTGGAAGCAAGTTTTAGTATAATGCTTTTTACAAGACTTATTAGGAGAATGAAATCGTAAAATGAAAATCATAAAACAAAGTCAATTTATTTTAAATTAAAGCGACGTTACTTTCGCGGATTGGTCCATCACTTGACTATAATCAAGTTTAATGTCGTTGTTTATCTACAAAAGAGCAGTGACAAATATTCAAAGCTAGGGGCCCGAGGCAAGGATTCCCAAAAATTGCTGTTTTCTAAAAAAAAGGCGTTGATATCGTATTTTCCTTTTTATTTCCAAAATCATCGTGATCTCTATAAAAAAGGTCTTCACTTCCAATTGATCTCGTATCTTTTTATTTTTCTCCCAAAATAGTACAATAATGTAGCTTACTACAAAGACGACAGATTTGCAATTTTACGGGCGTACAAAGTTATGACGTCATAAGAAGCATTTTACTATATCTAAACAAATCTATTCTGGTTGGCACGCATAAACAGTTTTATTTTAATTATTTTTTTTTAGTTCTAACAGTTTGTTTCGTCTATAGGGCTCTTCAGAAAGCAATCAATTATTTTAAAAACAAATACAAAAAATAAAGTTTAACAAAGCGATAAAAAGTCGGCAAAAGAACTTAAAATAAAAAAAAATTAGGGCAATTACGGCAGTGATTAAAATTGTCAAGAATCAAGACAGAAGAGTATATATAAACAAATCGTGTTTCATTAAATTTCCATGTGTAAAGTTTTTTTCCTTTGCTTACGCTAAAGTTTCCAAATAACGAACGAATTTATTGGAACAAACAGAGCGCCCTAAAATGCTTTTAAAAAAATTAAAGATTTTTATAGGTTCTATTATGTCTTTGTGATATAACTTGTGATTGCACTTGTAATTTGCCTTTGTAACTTTGTAACACAATTGCCTTTGTGACATAACAAAATTTTTTTGCTGTCACTTCAACGCTAGTGAAGATAAATCATTTTTATTTATTTTCCCGCCAAATTGGTCCTGCCAAATTGTCGCGTACCCAACCCCTAATACTCGCGAAAAAACCAGCTCTGTTTTTGCTAAAACTGCTTGGTTTTACTTTACAGTTTTTCATTTTTAGGGTCATAGGGGGGGAACCATGGCACAGTGACCTCCCCCTCGGTACGCTAGTGCTTCTTTTCATTCGTTTAACGTAACGGCAAATGGTCTTTAATTGACCTTCAATCCAAAAACAACATTTTCCGCTTGTTATTGAAGCAATTTAAAATGTGTTGAAGCCGCAAAATTTCTAACAATTGTGAAAAGTGGCCTGCAGGAACGAAGAATTTAGACTACCAAAAACTAGGGCAGGGGTTCCCAAGCTTTTCTTAGCACGACCCCATTCAGGACTTTCAACTGTTCAGTGCGACCCCATGTCAGTGTGTTTGTGCGAGTTCATGCGCGCGCGCCCGTGTGTAAATTATTTATATCAGGGTGGTTCAACTCTTGTGGGCCACTTTTCAAAATTATTCGAATTTGCGGGCCTCAACCGGCTAAAAACACTTATTTTTTTTCTAAAATCAAGGTGTTCTCCAAAATAAAAAAAAAAAAAAAAAAAGGTCTTCACTTGGAATTGATCTCCGAAATTCGTATTTTCGTCGCTGCTTGTGATCGACAAGACTGTTTCCCAGGTCACAACATCGACCCTCGCTTATTACACCACCAAGGTTTGCTATGGCAGTGCCAAGCATGCCTGTTAAGCGATGGAACTTCAGCAAGGCCAAATGGAGTCACTACATTGCTTTGACGAATAAATTCGCAAAGACTTTGTTGCCGCCTGATTCACTTGATGTGGATGCGGCTTACCAGGACTTCTGTAACATCATTAAGAGAGCAGCCAAGAAGACTATTCCACGCGGGTATCGAAACAACTATATTCCGTGTTGGGATGCAGAGTGTGAATCCCTCTATAAAACCTTTCTGCAGTCTCCTCAGGGAGACGACTCAAGTTTGGCTGCTACAACTCTGCTTGCCAAGCTTGACAGAAAAGGGAGGGATCGATGGTCCGAAGCAGTTCGGAGCATTGACTTCTCACACTCTAGTCGAAAAGCGTGGAGTATTTTGAACAACCTTACTGGTAGGTCACGACACTCTCCTCGTCATTGTCCCGTTTCAGCCGATGCTATTGCATCTCAGCTGGTTAGAAATGGGAAATACGAGGCTGTTGATCGCAAGTCATCTCGACTTGTCTTTCAAGAAGTGTCTGACCTTTGGAGGGCCACAACACCAGACGCAGTAAATATCTCTGACAATTTTTCACAGAGAGAATTTGCTGCTGCCCTTCAACATTTAAAACCAGGTAAAGCTCCGGGTCCTGATTCCATCTGCCCCGAGCTTATACTCCATGCTGGAGCTGCTTTGAAGTCCTGGTTACGTGACTTCCTTTCTTCCTGTTTGCGCCGACTCAAAATTCCCAAGATCTGGAGAAGAGCGCTTGTGGTCGCGATCCCAAAACCAGCAAAGCCCGTGGGGGACCCAAAGAGTTATCGACCGATATCTCTGCTCTGTGTCCCCTACATGATCCTCGAGAGGCTTATCTACGCCCGCGTTGAACCATTAATCGATCCACTGCTCCCTAAAGAGCAGGCTGGGTTCCGACGCGGGAAGTCAACCGTAGATCAAGTTGTTCTGCTAACCCAGAACATCGAGGATTCTTTCGAGGCTAAAAAGAAGGCCGGTGCCGTATTTATCGATCTGACAGCTGCTTATGACACTGTCTGGCACCGTGGCCTTACCTGCAAGCTGCTAAGACTACTTCCGGATAAGCACATGGTCAAAATGATCATGGAGCTTGTCCGAAATCGAAGTTTCACCCTTACCACCGTTGACAGCAAGCAAAGCAGGCTACGCCGTCTTAAAAACGGCGTTCCTCAGGGATCGGTCTTGGCTCCCCTCCTATTTAATATCTATACGTACGATCTTCCTTCCATGATTTCCAGAAAGTTTGCTTATGCTGATGATTTAGCATTGTTGCACTCTTCTGGAAACTGGAAGGACTTGGAGGGGACATTAAGCCAAGATATATCCACACTGTCATCGTATCTCCAGACTTGGAGGTTGAAGCTCAGTCACACTAAGACGGTGACGACAGCCTTTCACTTAAACAACCGAGAGGCCAAACGTGAGCTAAAGGTCTACAACAATAGTAGACTTTTACCGTTCTGTCCAACCCCTACATACCTTGGGGTAAAACTGGACAGATCGCTCACGTTTCGTCACCATTTAGTGGCATTGCGCAAAAAACTATCATCACGCGTCACATTGTTGAGGCGACTCGTGGGCTCGGGATGGGGTGCTGGTGCTAAAACACTACGCATAGCCACCTTGTCTCTAGTCTACTCAACAGCTGAGTACTGTGCGCCAGTCTGGTGTCGCAGTGCTCACACTCGCCTCATTGACAGTGTCTTGAATGACGCCTTGCGCATAGTTACTGGATGCCTGCGTCCCACTCCAACGGACCACCTACCTGTACTTTCATGCATCCAGCCAGCTGAGCTTCGCCGACTGGGAGCGACACTCTCCTTGGCTTACCGTGGATCTCTGGACCCCGATCATATTTTGCATGGTCTGTTAAATGGGTCCTCAGATACTGGCCAAGTGAGACTAAGATCCAGACGCCCGTTTGTGCCAGGTGCGCGGAATCTCTTGGACAATCTTGCCAGACTTGGCATCCGCGCCTCTGAATAGACAAATCACAAATGGAACGCGGAGTACTGTGAAAATGCTTCCAGGCCCCATGCTTTTGTGCCCGGGACCAGTGTCAGGCCTGTTGGGATGGGCTTACCCCGAGCAGCTTGGGTTAAGCTCAACCGCCTGCGGACTGGTGTTGGGCGATTCCATTCGTCCATGCACAAATGGGGTCTCGCTCTTTCACCGAATTGCGAGTGTGGCGCCTCTGAGCAAACCGCAGACCATGTACTAACAATGTGCCCCATACATCGGGCACCACATGGAGCACGAGGTCTGACGGTTTTGGATGACGAAACTCGATGCTGGCTTAATAACATCACTGCCAGCATCTGATCCAGGCAGTGCAGCAGTCTGGGGTAGTAAAAGGATAAACCCTCGGCCCCAGTTCTGTTTGTGTCTGGCCTGGAGTGGATGCCCTTCAAACGATGACGACGACGACGACGACGACGACGATCGACAAGACTTGTGCAAAATTGTTCCACGGGCCCGTAGTTGGACCACGCTGACCTATATCATGACAATACCTCAGCGACCCCATATATTGACCGTTCCGACCCCACTTGGGGTCGCGATCCTTAATTTGGGAACCCCTGAACTAGGGTGCACCTCTAAGCTTATATTCAATTTTTTTTAATGGAAAAAATACTTTCGAGTTTTGATAATAGTGAAATAAACAATTACCTGGTTTAGAGTGCAAGGTTATTTTAACAGAATAACGCATGTGAATGGCTTCGAAATGCTTTTTGCTCATGTGTACAGCTTCGTCAAAACACAATATACATTTTTTCACTCCTTCCTCGGTTAAGTTTTTCAAGAATTCAACCAGGTCTTTTTCAAAAATACAGCCATTTGTCACTTGCTTGAGTGCGCACATTTAAAATTTTAAAAGTTACATATAATTTTCAATTAGTACTGTAAAATCAAAATTTGAAATCCTAAAAAAGAATTTTAGACATGCCATCTTATTCTTTTCTAAAAAACAAACACCGAGTATAGAAAGAGCACCAGTATCAACTAAAAATAATACAAAATATAGTCACTGATAGTTGAACCAACAATCTATGTGAACAACCCGGCAGAACTACAACGAATCGGACGTTTGTTCGAATTAAAACAGTCGCTGACCAACTGACATATGATTATAACTTTACGCGTATAGCTTAAAAAACTTTTTTTATTTTAACTAAATGCAAACCTTCTTCATCTCTTTATTTCGCTTAAATTACTTTTGTTTAATTTCTAACTTGCTTTCATATTAATATTTTTTTATCCTCAACTGACATACCTATAGTGTGAACGACCCGACGGCACCAAAAATGAAAGACGGCTGTTCGAATCAAAACAGTCGTTGAGCAACTGATATTTGATTATAACTTTATAGTTTAAAGAACTGTTTACATTTTAATTAATTGCAAACCTACTTCATCTCTTTATTTCACTTAAATTACTTTTGTTCAATTTCTAACTTGCTTTTACATTAATATCTTTTATATTCCACTGACATATCTTCAGTGTAAACGACTGGCGCACTAAAAATGAGCAGACGGCTGTTCGAATCAAAACAGTCGTTGATCAACTGATATTTGATGATAACTATATAGTTTGAAAAATTGCTTATATTTTAATTAAAAGCGTTATTTCATTTTTTTATTTCCCTAAAAATGCTTTTGTTCAATTTCTAACTTGTTTTCACATAAATATCTTTTATATTCAACTGACATATCTACAGTGTGAACGACCCGACGGCACTAAAAATGAGCAGACGGCTGTTCGAATCAAAGATTATAACTTTATAGCTTAAAAAACTGTTTATATTGTAATTAAATGCAAACCTTGTTCATCTCTTTATTTCGCTTAAATTACTTTTGATTGATTTCTAGCTTGCTTTCATATTAATATCTTTTATACTCAATTGATATATCTACAGTGTGAACGACCCGACGACACTAAAAATGAACAGACGACTGTTCGAATTAAAACTGCCGTTGATAAAATGACATGTGATTTAGATCACACATGCTCTTTTGTTCTATTTTTTTCTTTTTAATTGAAAAGTATAATAAGAAACAGTTCCAATTAATAGACCTTTACAAAAACAAACTTCGCTGTCATAGTTTTGCGCGCAGAGAACAATAAAAGAAGTTTTAGCGTTAAAAAGATTTGCAGCTGCAAAGTAGTAGCGAAAGCAGATGCTACTTCTTTGTCACATACAGATTAACCTAGTTTTGCCAGACCAATTTAGATGTACTTAAACCACGCTGTCAAAACTGTTTCATTTAAAAACCTTCAACATAAACAACCCGGCGGCATTAAAAGTGAACGGACAGCTGTTTGAATTAATTCATAGTCGTTGATAAGCTGACATAGCATTATAACTTTTGAAAAATTGTTTTAATATTAACTCAATGAAACTCAATATATTTGAATTTTTGCTTTAATTACGATTGTTTAATTTTATAATTTGCTTTTATATTAATTTTTTTATCAAACTTATATTTCTACAGTGTGAAAAACACAGCGGCACTAAAAATAAACAGGGGGCTGTTTGAAATAAAACAGTCATTAATTAGCTGACATGTGATTATATCTTCGTAATTAAAAATATCTTGCATTTAAAGCAGTGCTTTTCACCCTTTTTGATGTCAAGAAACCTTGAGCTTACTTTGCCAATTTTGCGAACCTCTATTTTAAACATTTAGTAAGAATCAAAGGGAAAAGTTAAAATTAACAAAATTCAAGAATGTTCCAAGGTTTCTTCAAATTGTAGTTTAAAAGCAGTGATCTTAAAGTTATCGTAACATTTTTTTAATTCATTGATATTGTTTTTGAAAATAGTCTAACTCGTTCAAGTAAACGGCTTACATCTATTAAGTGAACTCAGAAAATATTTTGACTGAATACATTACTAGCTGGCAATTGAATATGAAGCAGTCGGTACCCTTTGTCTACCGACGGTAACTCTAGTTACCTTCTTAAAATTTCCCTCGTATTAAACAACTAGCGCAAGAATAGATATCAAACAGCTGTCAGTGACTCTGGTTACCGCTTACGCTTCATAATGTGGCAACACTTTCTTCCAACAGTTAGTTTAATCTAATTCTTCTTAATTCTAAATTCACTCAAAGCAAAAACAGGTGCAAAGTGTGTTCCACCAATGGCATTCAAGCTCGGCCATTATCAAAGTGTTCTCACTGTGATGTTTACTTGTGTTGTAACCCAACCAAAAACTGCTTCAAGATATATCACAATCAGTAATCCTGACAGTAGGTAGTTAATGTAGTTTTACTATGAAACAGTTTTCTTTTTTATTGATGCCAAAGGAATAATGTTGTGCAACATTCCCTAAGTATTAGGTATGGAATGTATCTAGTCCCAAACTCTTCATTTTATTTGTATATGTGATGCAAAGCAAATGTGTTTGTGATATTGCTTCAGTTATTGCCATTGTAATTGTAGTCTTATCACCATGTATGTGCGGATTCACAAAGTTTTTGCGCCTCTACTGCATACCTATAGTATTTTCTTTAGCTATTATAAGTTATACATGTCTATTGTCAACATTTGTTCATTATTGTGCTGATATTATTCATAAAATAGTTTTTTGCCTCTTGAAAATTGTGTTTATATATCCATAAATGAGTATAGGAAGAAGTAATGCGACTGACACGTGTCTAGAAGTTCATTTCAGGCAACAGGTATCGGTATATTGCATAAAAGCTTGCTAATTACCTGAGTATTTCACCTCCCTCCGTAATTACTGTCGGTAACTCAGGTTACCACCTTTTTAATTACTTACTAAATTAACTTTTTACGTAAAAGATGACATAAGCTGTACATATGTGCCTAATATGAATAAAAATTGCACGTATATTTATAAAAAACTGCATATCCCAATTATGGGAGGCAAAGGGTTAACGCCACTAGTCGTTGACCAGTCGCCATTTGTTTAGTGATCTGCCGGCAATTTTGCCTCGACATCAGTTCAGTTCAGTTCAGTTCAGTTTTCTTTTATTTCTGCTCCGCCACATGAACAAAATAACAAAATGTTGAAAAGTTTGTGTGTTGTTAAAGACGGGGTTAGAAAAAGGAAAAAGCAACAAAACGAGTTGACGTTGTGTCTTGCTAATTAGCGATGAAAGGTGTGACTTGTTGTTTAATATAGAAGCAAGGTTGCTTCACCTCATTATAAAATTGTTTAAAAAAATAGAAAGAGAAAAAGAATAAAGTATAGGACCGAGGTTATTTGCTTAATAAAACACTGCTATGGGGGCGGTGCAATGGTGGGACCATAGCAGAGTTCGGCTGGATGAATATGATCAGTCCTTAAAAATATGTAAAAGCATGAACATATTCTACCAGCCCAACAGGCAAACAAACCCAACGAAAGAAATCCTGTTGCGGATCAAAAGATCATTTCTCGAACAAAAACCTCAGTAAGAAAAATACAGAAACAAAAACATTACACCATTAGTAAAAAAAAAAAAAAAACAAAAAGAACACAAAAACAACATAAGAAAACATACTAAAAAAAAATAAAAAAAAATCTACAAAAACCGATGCAAAGTAGTAACAATAAATAATAAAATAAAATTTATGCAATAGCTAAAAAATTGTTCAGGTAGAAACAAGAGTGATCCTGAAGAACTTTTCTTGAGTCTTTTCTTGACCGTTGTAGAGTTGAAAATTTTTCAAATTGTTCAGTTGTTTTCCTGAAACACAAGAAAAGGAAGACCAGCAAAAGATATTAAATGATGACCTACGTAACAGTTTATTAGTTTGATTGTTGTTCAAGGAAGAATGCTTTAGATTTTTTAACAAATGTACTTAAAGATTTACATAGTTTTATTTTTTCAGGTAATTCATTCCAAATTTTTGGGCCAATGTATCTTATTGATTGTTTTGTTACTGTGTTTTTGCATGATATAGGTATGATTTGAGAGTTACTTCTAGTAATTACAGTGGACGTTTTTCTTTGAAATATGTTGTTAAATGCTGACGGTAATTGCTTGTGGAATGATTTGTACATGAAAATTGAAATATTTAATTTATAGAGTTGTTGTATATTAAGAATATTATCTTTTGTTATTTCTTTGTTGGGTTTTTTTGCGGGATTAGTGCAGATTATCATATTAATAAATTTGTTGCAGATTTTTTGTAATTTATTAAGTAACACAGAGTGTCCATAGCACCAAGTTGTAATGCAATACCTTATATGACTCATAATTAGTGAATGAAAAAGTGTAAGTAGAGCTTCTTGAGTTAAAAAAGGCTTTACTCTCATTACTGTGTAGAGCGATGATTTTAGTTTGCTGATTAGCATTGCCATGTGGTTTTTCCATGTTAGGCGTTCATTGAATATAACACCTAGCAATTTGACTGAAGTGACTCTTTCAATTTGATTTTTTCTAATAGTTAAGACTGATTCTTTTGGCAATGTTTTTGTGGTACTAGAGCTAAATAAAATGTATTTTGTTTTTTTTGACATTAAGGGAAAGCTTATTTGTTATTAGCCAGTTGTCAATGTTTTCGAGTTCTTTATTTCCTTTTTGAAATAATAAATTATTGTTTTTTGCACTAAGGATGATCGTTGTATCATCAGCAAAAGACAGGTTGTTGCTATATTTGAGACATTTTGAGAAGTCATTAATGTAAATTATAAACAAGAGTGGACCGAGTATTGAGCCTTGAGGTACCGAGGAAGAAATAGGTTTTATATTTGAAATACTTGAATTATAATCAACTTGTTGGGTTCTTCCAAATAAATAACTTTTAAACCAATCATGAACTGTGCCTCTCACACCATAATGATACAATTTATTTAGTAATATTTTATGATTAATAGTGTCAAAAGCTTTAGACAGGTCAAGAAAAAGTCCAAGGCTATTCATTTTTTCTTCAAATGATGTTGCTATTTGATCAGTAAGCAGGGAAGTAAGATGACAAGTTGAGTGTCCTCGTCTAAAACCGAATTGATTTTCACTAATCAAGTTAAACTTATTTAAAAAAGAATATAAACGAATATAGACAAGTTTTTCAATTATTTTAGAAAAACAGGAAAGTAAGCTGATAGGCCTGTAGTTAGAAACATCTTTGGGACAACCTTTTTTAAAGAGGGGAATTACTTTGGTGTGTTTAAAGCAAGAGATAAATTTTCCTTGTGATAAAGATTGATTAAAGATGTAGCTAAGAATGGATATTACATTTTTAGAGAGATGTTTAAGTATAAATGAAGGTATACCATCCCAACCTGAACTCAACTTTGGCTTTAAAGTAGATATAATTCTTTTGATTTCTTGTGGGCATGTTAGATAAAAAAACATGGAAGAGGGGTTTGAAGAACCTAAGTAATCTTGATAGTTAGCAGCAGAAGCAGGGAGCTGAGATATCAGTTTACACGAGATAGTAGAAAAGTGTGTGTTAAATGTGTTTGCTATTTCTTTAGGTTCATATATCATTTTTCCAGCTTCTAAGATACAATTAGTTTTACTGATGTTTGCTTTAGTCCTTCCCAAAATTTCATTAATGGTTTGCCAAGTTTTTTTTATATCATGTTTATAATTTTTAAATTTGTTCTTAAAATATTCTCTTTTTTTTTGCTTAATAAGATGAAAATATTGATTTCTAATTTTTAGATACTTTTCTTTTGCTAATAAGTTATTTTTTTGTATATATTTTTTATGTAATCTTTCCTTTTTGTGAAGTAAGCTCCAAAGCTCTTTGTCAAACCATTGGCTATTCTGTTTTTGATTTTTTGATTGTTTAAAAAAATTTTGGTTAAATTTATTTAGAAAAATATTTTGAAGGTTTTGAAAAGCTAAATCTGGGTCAGAAAATGTAGCAACATTACTGTAGTCAATATTTTCGAGAGAAGCTTGAAAATTTATTAGATTAGAAGCAGAAAAGAATAAATTTTTGATTGGACAAGATTGTTTTAATTTACCAACTTCAGATATTTGAAAAATAGGAAAATGGTCAGAGACACTATGCACTAATATGCCACTTGTTACATTGACACAAGTTATATTTGTCCAAATATGATCAATGGTGGAAGCACAATTATTTGTTAGTCTTGTGGGGCAATTGATTAAAGGAAAAAAATTATTATTAAACATGGTGTCTGTTAAAATTTCAGTGCCAGGGTCTTTTTGGTCAATGAGATTAATGTTTGTATCACCCACTATGTACACATTTTTGTTATGTTTTAATTTATTAAAGACAAAATTGAGGTATTCAAAAAATTTATTTAGAGATTTTGTATCTTTCTTAGGTGATCGATAGATTGTCCCACAGGTAACAACCTTATGGTCAAAGTAAATATCTATGAAAATTGATTCAAAGATTTTTTCATCCATTATATTTAAATCAGAACGTATGTCAAAGATCAGGTTTTTTTTTATGTACAAAGCTACTCCACCACCTTTATTATTTTTACGAGGATTTGACAAATAAATGTAATTTAAATTTTTGTACTGTCCTGTTGAGTTAGGTTTTTCCCAAATTTCATTAACTGCAATTATATGTGGACTAAAATCTAGAGCGGATATCAAACACTCAAACGTGGTAAAATTATTGGGGTTAATAAGTGATCTCATATTGATGCATATTGATGAAAAAGTATTTTCACTGGAGTTTTTAAGGAGTATTGCTGCTTCATTTGAGCTTAAATAACTATCATTTCCTAATGAACAAATTTGTGTTTCAGTATCATTGGATACTTCTGTACAAATTTCTGGAAAAAGTTGGTTTAATTTTTTTGCATCATAGCTATGTTTTTGTTGATTTAGATCAGTTGTAAAAAGGTTTGAAAAATCAGAAGACTCTAGAGCATGAAAAGGAAATAAGGTTGCAGAGCAATTAAGACATAGAGATTTGTTTAAAGAATTTTTTTCATTAGAATGCTTATTAAAACATTGAGAGTGATAGTTTTGATTGCAGGAGTTACAAAGTGAAAATAGTTGTTTTTTTTTAATTTGTTGTTTACATTCAAAGCAAATAATTATTTGGCTATTACTACTACACATCAGTTATATAAACAAACACAAAAAAGAAAAAAAATTTACACAGACAAACAAAAAGATTAACAAAGAGAGAATATCAAAAATAAAAAATGCTAAAATAGCTTCTATTAAATTTATTAAATTAAATGCAAAATTTACTAATAGGTAAAAAAAATAAAATTATTATGAGATAAGGGTACATGAAACCAGCCAATTTATAAAGATATATTAATAATTTTTTGTATTGGAAAAATTTTTAGTTTAGACTAAATAATAAAAATTGACCAATTCAGTATAGAATAAAAAAGATAGATCATTGTTTTATAGTTTGTGCATAACTGAGTTCACTTTTAATTTTAGTTACATCAATAAAATCATCAATTACCTTTTTTTTATTGTTATGAAAAACAAAAATCTCACCCTTCCAACTCCAAACTGGGCATTGCTTAAATTCCAAGCGAGCTTTCTCTAATAGTTGCAGTCGACGTTTTGTAAGGGATTCTGTGAAAATCCTTTTAGTTCCTTTGAGAAGTCTTTTTTTTCTATATACTTCATTTTTTTGTGTCCTACGAATGAACTTGACAATAACTGGGGTGCCTTTTTTTGAGGGTAGTGGATGTGCAATGTCAAGATCATTTGCCTGTAAAGGTGAATCAAGTTGTAAATGTTCGTTTAAAGTATTACAAACAAAATTTTCTATTTCTAAATACTTCCCCAGTTTTGATTTTGGTACGTTTTCACATCCATGAATGACCAAACAATTTGACCGACTATATTGCTCAAGGTCATCTTGTCTTCTTTCTACAGCAGATAACCTTTTCATGGTTGAATCAATCATCTGCTGCAGTTTTAGGAGAGTTTCTTTCATGCCATTGAGCTCATTCTTTTGTTCATCGTTTTTTGATACACCTGTAACACAAATTTTGGAGGCAGCATCTGATCTTGGATTTTTAGATTTATTTTCATAATTTGATTCATAAACTGCCAACCTTTTTTTCATTGATTCCATTTCAATTCTAATCTTTTTTAAATCCTCCATTTTTTATGTTTGTTAGAAAAATAATAAAATTCAAAGTTTTTGATTTAACAATTGAGTACACCCAATAAATTACAAAGAAATTTTGGCTTAAAACTATACACCACCTATTCCATGTACCTTATTTAAATAGAATGGCGCCATATTGATCACAACCCCGTCTCTAAAATGGAGATACTAAAATTTATGATTAATCAAGACAAGATACTAGTGTTTCTCTAGTATATTTGACTAGCTCAATATTTTTCAATTAGCACAAATGCTTGAAGCTGGCTCATGTGCATTTGTATTTTGATTAATTTGATTGACTTTTTAACAAGTAACAGTATTGCTGTACAAAGGACAGATTCGACTCATCATTTATTTGTAGTTTCTGATATTATTAAAAAATCTGATTTTCTAATCAAATCTATGACTTATTAATTTTTGTAAAGCAGTCAAATAATGCAGCTTGAAGTGTGAGTTAAACTAGGATTTTATACAATAAATGCCATAAAAATACCTCATGTAATTGTTAGATGTACTGCCAGCTTGTAGGAAATGAAATCAAGCAAATTAAGTTTATATCACAAAAAATTTTTTTACATGATTTTCATTAGGGATATTTATATTTTATTACTTTATTTTCTTTATCATTTCTTTTAATGCAGTATATTTCATAGTAAAGTTTGTATTTCTATATAGGAAGAGTGGGGTTCAGTTGGGCAAAAATTACAATTTTTCCTGTAGAGCTTTTTTTACAGGTTATATCCTGACCAAACTTTTTTTGTATAATTCATACAACTAAATCTATCATATGCAAGTGTATTTTCACAGATCTAAACTCACAAAAAAATTTACGATCACATTTAAAAAAATGATTTTTCTGTTCAACTGTACCCAATGTATGGGGCACAATCGGATTAAGCATAGGGCACTATCGGACAAGGAAAAAGAAAAATTAAAATAAGCAAAATAACAAGATATTACAGCGTGGTTTGTGCTTGCACTCTCCAAACAATGAAAAAAACAACCAAGAAGTTTACTGCAGAGGAGATAACAAAAAAAGTGCGCTGAAAATAAAAATGCAAAAGCATGTCTATGCATTAAAGTGGATCAGAATTTCTTTGACAATAATTTATACATTTGTAACATACATTGAATAACATTAATGAAAGGTGCTGAGCAGAAAACGTTGATTAACTATTATTGTACATTAAAGAAAAAAAAGTCATAATCGAATTTCAACGAAGATCTTTGACGACTAGTTGATCCACATTCCTTGGGTGCAGGCAACACAGTCATAATGTCTTTCTCCTTTACTAAAGCCAAATTAGTGACCTCAGGAAAGAAAAACTCTGTGACATTGCATTTCTTCCGCATGTAAGAAATTTCATAATCGCCTTCAAAATCCTTGCTTTTGGTGATCTGACCAACATAATATTTTTTGAGAAAAGTTTTAAATTCAACTAGCACATAGTCATCTATTGCAGGCTCATTAGTGCAATCTGGGACAAGGAGATTTTTTTCAACATCACAAGGGTCTAAAAAGTTGTCAGATGAATGATCTGACAGAAGAATCTGTATCTCATCAATGTTTGAACTTTCGTTGCTATACAGATGTTTTCTAGTGTTTGTAGCTTTTTGTTTTGGTGCTTTCTGAACTTTTTTACATTTTAAAAGCTTTTTTTGAAGTGAGTTAGTTAAAATCATACTACAACCTTTTTTTCTTCTCTGGTGTCTTTTTTTTCTTCTGGGAGCTTTTGGATAACCAATTACCTGTTCTGGAGATAAAATTATTTTGGAATGTTTCCGGATTTTGGATATCAACGTCATTCAGCGACCCTAAATCTTGCAGCTGAAAATCAATATTGTCCAAGCTTTTGTTTTCTTCCAAATGTAAGTTGTTTGCTGATGCATCATTAGGTTGATTAGTGACCAGACTGGGTAAAAAATCGTATTCATCAAAAATGTGTTTATCTAAGGAGAATACTCCAGTTTTTTTAAACCCAGCTATGATATTGGTTGGAGTCATAGCTTTTTCATGAGCAATTTTAACCAACCCTGAAATATCACATATAGTCAAAGAAACTCCTGGCTTCTGTTGGAGTTGAGCATTCAAAGCTGAAGAATAATAAGATTTAAATGGTCCATAAATCGACACATCAAGCGGCTGTAGTTTATGGCTACAGTGAGGATGAATAGTTAATAAAGTCACCCCATGTTGCTTGGCATATTCAATGGCATCAATTGATAAATGAGACTCATGATTATCCATAATGAGCAGAACTTGATTATCAATAGAAGCGTTGGAATGTTTGAAAAAGTGCTCCATAACATTCAAAAACAGAGAGCTGGTCATCCAACCTAAATAATAATATTCAAGATAGATAATAGTTAAAAAGCAGTCAAGTAAGAGTTTACAAAAAAGCAACTAAAAGTCTATAATATAATATTTTGTGTATCAGAGCAGAAATAAATATTAATACAGAGGATGTAGGATAGACACTAATTATGTTTACAAAAAAGCTTCAATACACTCATAAATGATCATCAAGACTATAGATGCTCTATTGGTATAGTCTTTTGGTACAGTTAGAACAAAATAACCTGTCTCAAATGCATATGATAAATAAAGATGATATATAATTCTGTATTGTTACTCTTGTAATATGTACGACACTTCATAGCTTAAATATAAATATTCTCCAATTAGTGAAGTAACTAACCTGAAGGATTGGCCAAACCCAAAGTTCCAGTAGGTGCTCCTTTAATCATATGTTGCTTGAAATGTACTCGTGGAAATATCATTACAGGAGGTAACGAATAACCTAAAGCATTAACAAAGAAACATGTTGGTATTGAGGTTCCTCTTTTGGAGCTAATTACTTGTGAAACTTGCTTTTGCCCTTTCAAAGTCACAGTTGATGTGGTTTTTGCACAGTTGATGTGGACGTTTTATCCAAGTTAAACAACCTAGTTCCATTAGCAAATTCCACATTGCGATCATAAACATTTTTAAGTTTTTCAAAAAATGT
Source organism: Diplosoma virens (assembly GCA_963680785.1). NCBI lineage: Eukaryota > Metazoa > Chordata > Ascidiacea > Aplousobranchia > Didemnidae > Diplosoma > Diplosoma virens. Next base: position 36,606,836 of record OY796881.1, on the reverse strand, counting down.
AGCCACAGTATGCTTATTGAAAGCTGTTGCTCTTGACAAGCTACATGCTTCTGGCTTTCTTAAGCTCAAATCAGAGTGTTTTTTCATAAAACCATATAGCCAGTCATTACCCCCCAATTTTGTTTCATTCCAACGGTTAGGAAATTTTTTTTACTTTTAACTGGAACTTCATAAGCCATCTTTCTAACATTCAGCTTTGTTAGACCATAATTCATGTGAGAGCACATAACTAAATACTCTTTTAAATTATTTTCTTCATCTTTGTTGAAAACTTGACGACATGCACAATTTGGTCGAAACCTTTTTTTGTCTATTTCTGAACAATCAGTTCTTTTTATCTTTTTGACATATTCATGTTGTGTACTTTTAGCTACACCCATCCTTTCTGCTGCACGCCTCATAGATATATCACCATTTATTACCATAACTACTGCTTCTTTCATACTTTCTTCAGTAAACATACCAATGGTAGACTTCCTTTGTCTATTTCTTACCATAATTTTCATAAATTATTACAAAATAATAAATATTATCAAAATTAAGAAAAAATTTTTACAATTTATGGATCATATGTAGCTTAAAAATTGTTTTTAGAAACTTTAATAAAATTAGTTATAATGTTAAGACTAATTACTAGCCGTTGATAAATCAAAAGAAATAGGCTATTGTGCAAAATAGATTTATATAATAATCAAAGGGCACAGTCGGACAGTGTCTGGCTGTTCCCCCAAAAAATGTCCGATTGTGTCCCAACCAGGACTTTTTTTATTTTTCAAGATGGTGGCAAAAACTTAAAAGTTACTTCAAATTATTTTATGGTATAAAATAGCAAATAAATCAAGTTCTAAAATGTATCAACAGTGAGAAGAATTTAAATTAAATCTAATGTAAAAACAGGTTCAACTATACCCTTTCTGAAATTACTTACCTACCCTAAAAACCAATATTCATCCACCACATTTATTTTATAATAATTACTTTCTTCAAACTAACACGAGTGAATGCTTTGTGGTGAAATATATTTATGACTGCAGTTTGAAGTTTTAGAGTTTCCAACTTTTTTTTCAAATTACAATGTCCGACTGTATCCAGTGTCCAGCCGGGCCTCACTCTCCCTTATACAGGTTTTACATATGCTTCGTTAGCAATTATAAAAGGTAGTTGATGGTTTTAATGTGACAATCAAGATTTCTTTTTTTTGTTAGTTAACATGGTTAAGATTTTTATGATTTAAATAATATTGGTGATTTTGTTTATGTGTACTTGGTCATGTTTTCCATTGATTCCTTGTTTTATAAGATGGCAATTGACTTCTGGTAATTTGCTGGTCTTGCCTTTTTATTGAGCCAGATGCAAGAAACAGGTGCTTACCAATAATCAATCTAATCGATCAAAAACACATGTTATTGCAAAATTTGGTTTGACTTTTTTCTCGGACCCGGAGCAAATCCGGATCTCATAATATTGAAGCAATGCAGATCTGGTACGGAACCGATTTTTTTCTTGCAGACCCGGACTTGATCCGGATCCTACATTATATGGATCCAATCACCTCTGAGTATAAAACAACTTAACATTTTTTAAAACAGTCATTATCATCAAAATGAATTTCTACCGAGAGTAATTTGGGATTTTAATATTGATTTGGTCACAACTTACGACACCGACATTGTTTTTTTCAGAATTATTTAATTTATAGTACGGTACGAATTTTGACATTAGAATATCGGTATCATAACACAGCCAATCATAGCTGTACCTGCCGGGGAGGGGGGGAAGAGAGGGCAAATGCTGACCCAAGTTTCTAAGATTTGGGCAAAATCGAAATTTTTTGGGCAGTGACAAGAAAATATTTGGGCAAAGTCAAAAATTTTAGGACAGTGACAATGATCAAACTGCAAAAAATAGTTATCAAATTTCGGTGAAGACTTTTTTTTGTAGAGAACACCTTGCTTTTGGGTCGAAAATTGAAAAATATGAGACTGAATTCAAGTGAAGACTTTTCTTTTTTTTTAGAGATTACCATGATTTTAGGACAAAATTTGTACTTGGTTTGCGAATCTCAGACAATTTTTTGTTCTATTCGTAATGTGCTAGAAAATTATGATTTGGACAAACGTCACAAAATTTGAGAAAAACTTCATTGCCCCCCATATTTTTTTGGCTGGTACGCCTATGCAACCAATTAATGATATTGAACTCAAGCGTAACACAATATGTATGCTATTCGAATGTTTTTTGACTTTGTTTACGTAAATGTTCGATACAGTTCCCAACATAATTTAAAAGTAGGGCGGAAGTCCTTTGATAATTTTTGATCACCTCAAGCAAATTGCGACAAATATTTCTTAAAACTTCACTTTTTAAATGAATCTATATAGTTCGATCTTTTGGTCATTTTCATCAAACGCTCAGTGCAACAAAGAAAAGTAGGCTATTCTATTTAAAGTTATTTCAAACATAAACTTTCAAGGAGAAAAAACGAACGCACACCTATCTAGATATTGTACTGTACAGAAAGTAACATACGAAAATAAAATAGCTATTCACGCCAAGTCATTTATGCTAAATTTTAATATCGGTGCGTAGTGTTGTAAAATATTTTTCACTGCCTGTTCTTGTTGCAAACAAAAATATAAGAAAAAAGCTGGAGCAGGGATCTTTTAACTCTGCTACATTTAATGTGTCATCTGCTTGAATAAAAACAAGTCAAATAACCTCTGTTGGTGCGTTTTTTGTTAAGTTCAATATTAACACTGAAAAATGATTGTGCCATTTTTTTGTGGTAATTAGAATTTTATTGGTTGATTTCATTTCAGTAACCTCTTTTTATTCTGTTAAAATTGGTAAAAAAATGGAGTTTGAATAAAGTTTCAAGAAAAGCACAGATTCGAATGACATGGACTGACGCTGGCGTATAAAAAATCAATTAATTATATAATGTAAAACTTCAAGCGCATAAGTAATTAATGACCTTTCTTCAATTTAGTCAAAACAAAAAATGACATTTAAACCGATAAGTTAAAACAATATTTTTTTAACCAATTTTAAAATTGTTTCTTTTTCTAAGCACATTAATAACATGATTAAGATTGATGGAAAAATATAAGACAAAATAAGCTTCATACACAAACCCATCATTCATTTCCAAGATTTAAAATTTTATTGATTTTTATCGTATTTCAACTCCATTTATTCTTCAGATTCGTATAAAAACGTAATACTAAGGGCAACTTTTAAGCAATACCGTACCTGCTTATTTAATGCTATATATACAGGTCCGCAAGCAACCAGAAGATCTAGCAGATAATTGCTTTCAGAGATACCAAAATATTGTAGTGAATTGGAATTTTTAATTTACTTTTTTAGTTTTTATTTGAGACATAACTAAAATGCTAGTCTACCCGGACTACCCTACTAGCCTGAGTAAGCTTAGCTTAAATAAAAAGTTGCAAAAGGGCTACTGTCTATGAAGTGCGTAAAACGTTTCTAAACCTGACCTTACTTCAAATTAATAACTAATAACTACTACCGGAAGGATGGGGAAAGTACTGGTAAACACTTAAGTTTGACAAATGTCAATTTGTGATAATACTACTGCAAATCCAAAAACTATTTTGAAGCTGCAATCGATACGAAAAGCAAAAACACGTTGCAATGCTTGCAAAAAAAAAAACTTTCAATGACCCTAAAATTAGACGGAGTACCGCGGTACTTTATAAAAAAAGTACCGCGGTACCGGTACCAGTGCTAAAAAAGTACCGCGGTACTTTTGTACACGGTACTGCCCATCTATGGTAATAGGTTATATGGAAATTAGTACGATTTTTGACAAACTTTTTTTAATATAAAAAACAAAGCAGAAGACAACGTATTCATTAGGCTTTTCATATATCCGACGCATATTTAATGCGAAAAATCAAGTTAAAAACATATTCACGCATGTTTTTTAGATCCAAAGCATAATTGATTTTTGAAAGTGAGCAGTTGGATACGTACGATATTGTTTTCGCTTTGTTAAATACAATTTTTAAATGTCAAATGAAATCCAATGTATGACAGAGTTTTAGTCATTACCATTAATTTGTATTATTCTAAAGTACCGAGTACCGGTACCGCGGTACTTTTTTAGTACCGTACCGGTACCGCGGTACAATTTTAGCATAGTACCGAGTACCGGTACCGCGGTACAATTTTAGCAAAGTACCGAGTACCGGTACCGCGGTACTTTTAAGAAGTACCGTGCCCACCTATGCATACACTACACTTCCAATCAGTCTTGGATTTCATAATTATGTCCCTAAAAAAACTCTTCTCCAAAAAAAGAAGGTCTTTACTTTCAATCTGTCTTGAATTTCTGCAAACCGGTCGGGACAAAGCCTTAAAAATACCTACTGTTTCTTCAAAATCGGGACGTGTGGTAAGCCTAGTTTTTCATGCTTGGATAAACTGTCTTGTAGAATTTAAGATTTTAACTTGAGAGGAATTCCCTTTGGATACATTACGTTAGGACTAATTTTTGTCTTTTGCTCTCACTCCAATCTTAGACTCGACTGGTTAAAAGTCATTTGCGTCCTTTAGACCAGTATTTTCTAACCTTTATTGGTCACCGACCCGTTTCAAAACCTTATGATGCCTACGGATCCCGAAATTTTTTAATTTAATTTTTACTCGGATTCATAACTTTGCAAAGTAATTTTTAAAATTTTGTTGAACTTCTATTGCATTCACAGATGCCCTGCAACCAGATACTAATAACTGACTGACATTAACTAGTATCTGAAATGGTTAATTAATAAATGTTTTTAAAAAATATGGCATTGTTAGAATATGTAATTTGATTCATAAACATTTACTATGCTAAAAGCTTAAAATGTAGTATTATTTACTTATTGGTACATATGGTAAATTTTACAAAATTTGAAAAAAAATTTCAAAACAGTATTGACTTCTAAAAAGCATCTAAATAATCTGTTATGGATTCCCAAATTGCTGATAGTGTTTCCTCTCAATCTGTCATATCGAATCAAGAAAATCAATTATCTTTTAATGGTTCAAAGCTATTGTCACTTGAAAGGTCAGATACAGATTGTGACAATTTTTCTGGAGCAACTGATTTTTTATCTTCAAATAAAAATCAACATATTCACAAAGAAAAAGTTGAACTTTGTAAGGTTGACAAAAGCAATCAAAATGAATTGCCAAAACCACCTTCATCTTGTTTTCTGGATGAACTGAATTTAGTTTCACATGGTTTAGTGGATTCACTTTCAGAAAGTAAGGATGATGAAATATGCAGTTCTACTGTTGACAATGTCGAAGATATTGAATTACTTGATGATGATGTTACCATAGGTAATGAACTTATAAAAGATGATTTAAACAAAGTTGAATCAACAGAATTAGTTGAAGCCACCTCTTCATCTAAATTGCATTATAAAAATAATATTAGCTGTGATCAAAAGAATTGTATGAATGAAACTGTTCATCAATCAAACTGGCGAATGCTTACAGGTGTTGATGGTAGTTATTATTGGAATGTTGACACAGGTGCTACCCAATTTGAAGCTCCATTTCAACTAAAGGAATCTCATTCTAATGATGATGACTTAGATTCTCCTGATTCAAGTCTTGCTGATTTGGAAGGAGCTGCATTTCGTTATGCATCCCTTCATATAAATGATGATTCTTTAACAGATCATCATGGAAGTAGTGACTGGACAATGGACAGTGATGTTGGAACAATGTTTTCTGTTCGATCACTTGGTTGGTTGCCATTAGAACACTTTTCATCTGATGCAGAAACAAGCAGCTCAGAAGTAAATGCTTGCATTAAGCATTTGTCATCAAGCCATGGCCAATTTATGGATGGTGTTGGAGCTTGGGGTGAAGGAAAAGATTTAGTGTTGTTAATAGAAAATGATTACTTAAAATTACTGGATCCTACATCTAAAACTGTGTTGCACACTCAAGCAATTAAACATATTCGCATTTGGGGGGTAGGTGGAAGCAGCCCTCATGACTTTGCTTATGTTGCTAAAGACAATGTAACACGTCAATACAAATGTCATGTGTTTCGATGTGATGCAGCTGCCAAAGCTATTGCCCAAGAGCTGCATAGTGTTTGTGAAAAAATTTCAATGAAATTAAAAAATGATGTTTTTGATTTAAATAAAGAAAAAATTAAAAAAGAAAAAATTGCATTATCTACCATTATGCCTATACCAAAAGCTGAAGCAATTTCAGAATTTTCTGTTAAGTATTTGGGTGTTAAAAAAGTAGAGTCAGTAAATGGTATTCAGACAATCAAAAACGTTATAAGAGACATAACCATTAGTGATGCAGTTTTGTGTGAAAATTGCACTGCAACAATTACAGCTTCAGCATTTGTAATTTCTCGAAAATCTGATGATATTACTATTGTAAATTGCAGAATGCGATGCTTATCTTTTATGGGTATTGGTGATGATATTAGTTTGTTTGCATTTATTCATGTGGTTGGAAATGAAGCTAACTGCCATGTTCTGCAATGCCAGCCTAATGCAGCTAAAATTGCATTAGCAGTGCAAGAAGCATGTATGTTAAGATTTCAAAAAGCTATTGACTCAAAACAAGTGGCAAATGAAAACAAAGATGAACTGCCTAGACGAAAGTCATTCAAACAATATTTCAAAAGTGTTTTTGCAAAAAAAAACACAACTCAATAGTTACAACATTTGATTTTAATGATTGTCGCTATTAATTTTCAATTTTATAGATTTTAGGGATTAATCAATAATAAAAGTTTGTTTATGGTTTCTAAATAGATTTGTTGTTTCTTAGGAAATTCCAAATTTACATATTTGTGCTTTTTTGTTTAATTAAAATTTTATTTTTTGTGCTAATATATATGCATGTGAACACATTTCATAAAATTGCAGATATTTTTTGAAATATGAAAGTAATGTAATTTGCTAACCACAGCATCTGGTGTATTTTAATTTTTAAAAAATAGTTTCATTGAACATTTAACAACTCATTTTTAGTGTTGTTTAGATTTAGAAGTTTAATGCTTAAAAGAACTATGGTAACTTGTTCTATTGTATTTTTGTATTTTTTAATTAAATTTGAATGATCAAAAACTTAGCTGAATGTATTGAGTAAATTAAGCCAAGAATTCTGCATCAATGTTATAAAAATATGAAGTTATAATTTAGTGTTCTTTTGGAAGTAAATTTGTTAAAATATTTGGTTTTATTGCATAATGTTGTACACTGTTAATGCATTTAGTAAAAAATTATTTTACTTGTATAATAATTTGTTAATTACAGTGTAACATTTAAAAAACTAATAAACTGTTTTAAAACAGTGGTTGTATATATATGCACGTTTACAGACAGGGCTGGGGTGTTAGCAAAAAAATATGCCAACACCAACACCTTTGTCAGCATATTTTGCTTTGCCAACACCTTGTAGAACTTTAATATGTTATTTGATCCTTTTTTTTTTTTTTGGTTTTTTGATTCATTAATAAACCATGTCTCAAACATCATGCCTTTCCAATGAAACCTCCATCTTACAAGCCATAATTGTGTCTCCATAAATGAATTCTTCATTTTATTAACCATTATTATGCATAATAATTGAGGAAATTTTACAGACATTGACACCCCAGCCCTATTTACAGAGAGTAGTATATGTAATTGTGCCTTGCAGGCTTGCTATGTTATATTTAAAAAAAAAATTTTTATGTTACTCCCATGGTTGTGAAGTCAGAGTGATGGGGTTGCATGTTCTAAGGAGCAGTGTTTTTTTTAAGTGTGCTTTTAGATTTTTTTTTTAAATTTGGAGAAGACAAAGTAGTTTTTTTAAAGTGTGCTGAAGTCAAAGTCGGTAGGCAGAGTCATTTTTTAGGTGTACTTGAATCAGAGTCATCACAGTTGCATGTTTTTGGTGGAGTCAGAGTTGTTTTTCTCTGAATGCAACAAAAATGTATGATTGCAACTACTCTGATTCAATTACACCTTTAAAACAATTTTGCCTACTGACTTTGACTTCAGCACACTTGAAAAACTACTTCATTTCCTTCAAAACTAAAAAAACAACTTAGAATGCTCCAACAAACATGCGACCTCATGACTCCGACTCCACAATTCTGGTTACTACTATGTATATGCATAAGTATTAAGATTTTTTTAAGTTGCAATATTTGTTTAGCTATTGAATTAAAAAAAGTAATTTAAAATATTACTTATTAATTCATTTGGTTTTAAACAAATAATGTCACAGCACCTAAAAAAACTGAATTTCTATCTATTTTAAAATGTTAATTGCTAGTTAAGTAAAAAAAAATTTTGTGACTTTTTGTGGTTTTTAAATCTAGTTTTTAAGTCATCGCAGTTTGTACTGATACATTGCTGAACTAATAGAAGCCTCAACCTGAAGATGCATTGTTCAAGCTAATAAGCAGATACTAGTGTCAAACTTAAAATCGTGGTCTGGTAGTGTGCTGAGGGAAATCATGCATTATGGCCAATGCCATAAATAGCATTTTAGTTCGGTCATACTCTCTTCACAATTGTCCTTTTATGACTAATATTATGTCTAATTACTTTTAATATAGTATTACACTTAATTTATTGTGCAACTTGCATTTCTAAAATTGCCAATTTAATTGGTTCTTTTTGTAGCAATTTGTTTGAATTATTCAAATAGAAGTGAAATTTTTTGTGCTTTTATTATTTTTTACTTGTCATTTAAGTTAACATTTTATAAAAAAGTTAAAAAAAAGGTTTCAAGTATTTTCTATTCACTGATTTTATGCAATCAATACATACATTCATATTAAAAACATCTATACTTTTATAAGCTTTTAAATTTTAAGAGAATATATATTTTAAGCACATGTTTCACTTATATCTGTCTTTATTTTTCTTTGCTTATCTTTGGTGCTTCATAACATTAATTTTTGTAATGATTTTTTTCAGGTGCTTGGCTTGTTTGCTTGCAACTATATCTTCTATTTTATGAACTTTTTCTCTTGTGTCTGAGAAAACATCTCAACCATTTTTCATTTTCTTGAATAGAACATAACATTTGAATTTGTTGGTGATGATATAAACTTTGTTTTACCAATATACAAGTTGGAATAATAAATTATATTGATTTTGTTGAATATTCATTATTGATTGCAGCATTTCTGTACAACTAGATGTATTTTCTTACACTTTGAAAGTAAATTTGCAATTTATATTTTGTATTTAATTATGCAATTTTTGGCTATAAGTATTTCTAAGGTTTAATTTAATTGATGAAAACTTAGTACATATTTAAATTTATTTTACTAAATTTTATAATTTTGATTAATAAAGGAACTGTTTTAGTGTAAACTGATTAAAGCGTTATTCTATAACATTACTTACTATACAACATACAGTATATGTATATGATGAACTTAACAACTAAATATATTCACAGTTTCTTTACAGCTTGCAAGTATAGTCACAGTTTAATTACAGCTTGCAGTTCACTCTTATATGATACGGTTCATTGCAGTCACCATTACATAAATCAATGTCACAATCATGGCAGTAAGTTCTGATATCCTTCCTCAGCTTCACATACTACACTGTTGAATATATTTGATCAAATGTCTGCCATGAAGGTGCACTGCATCAGCACCAGTGCTTGGTCTACCCCTTTTTGTACTTACTCAAGTTTTCTAAATAGTTAGAATCAGTTTGTTTTTATCAAACTTTTTTACTATGATATTCAGTTGTTACTTACTAAAATAAAAGTTTATGGTACTGAAGTTAAGGCATTGAGATCTACTAAGAATGTGTGCAACAACAACAGCAACAATATACTAGAGGAAAACAATAGTGAAGGTATCATCATTACGAATGACATATATGTCGCTCTGGCAACCACATCATATTGTTGCTAGGTGACATATATGTCATACAAATCACAAGGAAATTCAATAAAATTCTTATTTAGTACAAAGCAATATCTTGAAATACATCTGCTATTAATAAGTTAACATTTTGAAACAATGATTGTTTTTAATCCCATAAAAAAGCATAATTAAAAAATAAAACTGTTTCGATTTTTATTATTAAAAGCAACTAACCAAAAGTAAACAACAAAGTTGAATTATATAGATTAAATACAAAGTAGATACTTTTTTTGGTCTATCCAGCGATACAGTTATTGCCCTAAAGCTATAGCATTTGATGGTAAATAATTTGCTAAAATATCTTTTTTAATTGTCTGAAATAAATCATTGTCAATAACTTTATGATTGTTATTTTGAATTTGTATTTATATGTATTAACAAATTTGTCAAATTGATATTGTAGTATTAACATTTTTTTTATTTTTTAGATATATTATTTGCTTAAACAACTATAAGGATAATTTAATATGTGGTTTGTTATTGTGTTATCTGTTATTTTTGGATGCTCAAAAAATACAATTTCTATGGATCTTAATAAAGAATTGACAAATACAATTTTTCAAAATAAAAAAATAAAGTTTATTCCTTATGCTGGCAATAAACTTCTACCTTTTCGAAACAAAAGTCTTCCAATAAAAGAACGAATTGATGATTTGGTAAAGGCTTTGAAGTAGTTAATTTAGATTTAGTTAAAAATAAAAATTAAATTAATTTTTTTGTTTTTTTTTTGCTTTGGCAAATTTAAAAAATTCAAGATGCCTTTGCAGGTGTCTCACTTAAGTTTGGATGAAGTGGTATTACAGTTGTCACGAGGTGGAGCTAATCTGAATGGCCCTGCTCCTCCAATTGAGCGATTGAGTATAGCTCCTTACAACTGGAACAATGAAGGAATCCATGGTTACATGTCACCAAGGTTTTCAACTGGATTTCCATCCCCTATTGGCTTGGCTGCTACATTCAAGTAAGCCATCAAATCTAAGATTTTTCAATAGGATCAAAATAAAATTGGATTAAAATTTAGTAAAACAGCTATAACCGAAATGGCTAAAGCAGTGGCAGTGGAAGCTAGAGCTAGTCACAATACTTTTGCTAAAGAAGGAATCTATGATGATCATACATGTCTCAGCTTGTTTGCTCCAGTCATCAATATCATGAGACATCCATTGTGGGGTAGAAATCAGGTGTGTGCAATTTTGGTAATGAATATTGTCACAATACTAAATATTTATTGGCCAAAATTTTTAAATTTATAATCTTAGCTATGACACTTTAAACCTTGTTTGGACGTCGCAATTGTGATTGCAAGAAATTTTTTGAAGTTTTGAACACTGGAAATACTGTAACCTTATCGTATATCTGTAAATTATCTCTGAATTACGAGATCATAATAGTTTTTCTACTTTCTTGTTGTGATTACTTTCTTCTTTGGTAACGTCGACGTAATAATCTATCTATTAAATTCAGGATCATTCTTATTGGCTTATCTATAGTCTTTATTTTTAATCGCATCTATGATCATTCAATAAAAATGTAGAATAATTTTTTAATATTGGTAAACTTCAAACCCAGATGCCGTTCAATTAGTCGACAGTTGTAGTTGATTGTGTTACTGAAGGAATTTCGTGATTCTTACCTTACCCTTCAAAGGATTTGCAATTAAATTGATATTGTTGAAAGGTTACGGTAAAACCTCTAATTAAGCGCCACCCTGTCTCTTGAGCGTCGAGTGCAACTAACCCGGATTCCCCTGCGGTTACTATCGCTTCTTCAGAGATCCATTTTCTCTTGTTTTTTCTTTTTATTCCATGCTAATGCTGATGCTGAAAGAGGGATTTCGGGTTAGTTTTACTGCAAAAAGAAATCGCTTACGGCGACTTTTTGAAGAGACAGGGTGGCGCTAAATTAGAGGTTTTACGGTATGTGCTTTGATTGTGTAAAACAAAGTTGGATCTAAAAGAAATAAATGCGATTTGTGTATAGTAAAAGTTCTTGTCTAATTTCTGTTATGGGCTTGAACGCTTAAGGTGCACTTCAAAAAACGGTACTACCACAGGTAATCGAATAACAGTTGATTTAATTGTGCAAATTTTTATGATTGAACCATCTCTTTGTTATTTTAAATCAGATTAACATCAGGGTACAACTGTAAAAAGCTGTAATTTCCTCATATTCTCTATTTTTATGTAGTGTTGGTAAACTGTCATTTCAATCAACCGTCGGGTCACGCAAAAAATTATTAAGTTTTTTTGTAACTATTACGTTTCAACCAAAAAAGTATTCTCTGTATGCATAGAGTTTTTTATATTCGCTAATCGTCACTAAACAATTTTTTCTGACCAAGTTTGGTTACATTTGAAAAGCGTGGCAGTTACGTTCATGCATGCGGTCATTGCGTATATGGTGGTGTTTGATCAATGTTTTTATGAGCATTTATTTGCAGGAAACTTACGGCGAGGATCCAGTCCTCACCAGTTATCTTGCTCGAAGTTATATAAGTGGTCTGCAAGAACTGAGAGGTGGCTATCCTGGAGCGACATCTGTTTGCAAGCATTTCGGCGTTCATAATGGACCGGAGAATATTCCCAGTTCAAGGTACTGCGATTGAGCGGATGTTAAATGTTTCCGATCGAATTTTGTGTGCATTTGCCTAGTGTGAAGTAGTTCAATCGAAAGTTCACAATTTTTTGTCAGTATTTGTTTTTTTTTATTTTTGTTGCAAATGAATAGAAGTCGCCTGAAATCCATGTTAGAAATAGATACACCGCTGTACGCAGCTATAGCTCGTCCATACGGTTACAAACTACCTGCTCTTCATGTATTTCCGTGTTTTGTTAATTTAAATCACAAGTTAAGGATCGTAACTTTTCACATTTTACTGAGTATAAGTTGACTTGTAGGTGTCCGGAGGATTCCGCGCCCGTTCTTTAGGTTATTTTTATTCTTGTTCGCCTACTTTTCGACGCCAAAATCTTGTAGACCCGACTTGTAGCCTCACACCGCTGCCAACATCCACCTAACATTGTGATTAAGTTTGCTATTTATTATTTTGCTCTCGATTTCAAGTCGTTCTTTTTTTCACCATGCCAATTTATCTTTAATAAAACAAAACTATTGCACTCGTCTTATACGCGAAAGCGGAATCCATTATATGAAGTATTTATACGAAGTCCGTTTCCGTAACATGGCGCAGGTCATACGCTTTTGTGACACCATCGTTGTATTAACGAGTCGTTTTTTGCTTTATTAGGTTTGTCGGGCCTAGGAATCGAATACAAACCTCGTTTTTTTTTTAATGCAATATACCCTGGCTAATGTACTAAATTATTTTTGGTAGGTTTAGCTTTAATGCTATCGTCGATGAACCAAATTTTGGCCAGACGTATATGGTGGCGTTTCGGCAATGTGTGTTGGCCCACACCTATGGCGTCATGTGTAGTTATAACGCCATCAACGGTGTGCCTGCCTGTGCAAACAAGTACATGATCAGTAAGTTTGTTGCTATGAATACTTATATATTAGGTTACAAATACATTAAATAGCATAAATGTATGGAAGTAAATGAGACACTTGACAATGACATTTTCTACTTATCTGGAGCAAAAACGACGTCACCTTAAACAAGGGTATTGTTATTAGGCTTACATTTTCACTTGCTGTTAATTTGTCAGCCGATGTTCTTCGGGGAAAGTTTGCTTTTGACGGGTACGTGGTCAGTGACGAGGGCGCTATCGAACATATCGATAATTACTTCAATTACACCAAGTCACCCCTTGACACAGCTGTTGGTAAGTCAATTGTGTTATCACTCTTAAGCAAATCATTTCACTCGACTATGTCACAATTACTTTATTATTAAACATTTATTCGCGCGTTTATAACAACTTAATCGCTCGAATTTGTGCTAATTTTTTTGCTTAGTCCAATTAAAGTTTGCTTCATTTGCACTACTTTATTTATTAAGCATAGGAAACATTGTTTTTTTTTACTCGTTTAATTTTTTCCATAAAACTTTGGTGCAAAAATGATTGATTAAGAGAATCATCTTACAAATTACTAGCATAAATAAAAAAAACGAACGTTTTTTCCGCATGCCAAAAAACGCCACCAACAAGCTCTCATTAAGGACTTGCTTTTCTTGGGTCGGCTTACTTTCAGATTTTCGCCAGAATTTTTCGCTTTTAAAAAGTGACACTAATTTTTGTTGCAGCGTCACACGGGGCGGGAGTGGACCTCGAACTGACTTATTACGGAAGAAACAATCGCTTCTCTCTGCTAAAGGAAGCTGTGCAGATGGGGAGGGTCGATGAAGAGGCGCTTCGAGCCTCTGCTAAAAGGCTTTTTTACGTCAGAATGGTTCTGGGAGAGTTTGACCCTCCCGAGGATAATCCGTGGAATGACGTCAATACCAGCGGTAGCAACTAACACTAAGTGACCAAACAATTTCCGATTATAGCAATGACAGCTGGTCGCGTGCTGGTTGTTTGCGTAATAAATCGCAATTTTGAGTGTTAAGAAATTGAAACCCGATGATAGAAGTGAACGTATTTGCTAGTGATTCGTCGTAACTGTCTTGACTCAAAGTCACGGTTTGACAATGCTCTCTATTTACATACTTTTCGGGAAAAAGTTGCCTTCTTTTCTTGCGGACTCTGGTCTTGTTGGTTATTGCTAATATATCGTGAATTGCACAAAACGCAAACCGAAGATTATTTGTATTTCTGAGCAGCAATCAAAAATTTAGCATGTTTCTACGAAAATGTATTCAATTGTTTTACATCACTGTTTTCACGCTTTCTTCGATTTAAGAAAGTAAAATGGAATGACTTTGCCGAAAGGCAGTTTAAAGTTTATTATTTGGTCACTATTTCTAGGAGAATTGTTTCCACTTATTCACTGATAGACATCTTATTTTCAGAAATTTTAAGTGAACCGCATCGTCGTCTAGCAGCTGAAATAGCAGAACAAAGTTATGTTCTTCTTAAAAATGATGGTTTGCTGCCTCTCAAGCCTATTATTGGAAAGATTGCTGTAAGTGACATGGCTCATATAGTGATAGTACGTCAGACTATATGGAATGTTGTTTCTTGGTACTGTATTTTTCTTTTTTTTTACCTCTGCAACTTTGATTATATATTGTTGAGTCATAATTATTTGAATCAGCGCGAGTCGGCGACTGGCACGAACGATCAATTTGTTCGCTGTCACAGGGATTGAAGCATTGTTTGCGGCTTAATCTTTCAGGTACACCGAGTGCAAACTAGTGAATTGGGCGTTGAAGTCGTGCAAATAATTGCTGATATAATTAGGCGCAAGACGCGTAATAATCTTGACGCTGCGCTTTCGCTACTCCGCCGCTTAGAGGTTTGAGCGTCTTGGTATGTGGAGCCGATTTTACATCGGTTCAAAAAAGTTTTATATAATTTGCTACTCGTACTGCGAAAAAATCATTGAACCTTTTTCCTTAAGCAAGTTGCTGCAGCTTGTAATCTTAGTGTCACATTTGATAAATGTTTAATCCAAACAATTGGGCTTTGATTGATTGTAATTACCTGCTCATAAAAACTTTAGCATATCGTCATACAAAACAACTTAGAAAAGAAAGGCTTAAATAAGTGCTCTGCAACCGTTTTTTACTCACGACACACAAAAATTCCAAAATTTTACGACACAAATGTAAAGACTTTACTTGGACATCAAAGATAAAAAAAGAATTCGAAATGAAGCTAAGACCAAAAATAGAAAAGTCTTTACTACCTAAAAATGTTTGCCTTGCCTAGTCTTGCGGTTGTACAGTTAAGCTTAAATTAAAAAAAATTGTTTCTATTTTTAAAAATATCTTTACATTATTTTTATTCCACAGCACACGTATTTTTGTCTTGCATCACACTGGTTGCAGAGGATTGGCCTAAATACTCCCCAAGAAAATAATGTTTTGTAGATAGAAGAAAATACTTGCAAGCACACTTAATGATGTAGTATGTATAAAAGATTGGTTGTCTCACTAATGTCACTTTATTTGATCCCAGCTCACCGTTTTCAGTATTAAAAGCAAGCTGGTAATTGATAATACGATATTATCAATAAGCATTTGTAGAGTATTTTTATCGTATTTGTTTGAAATACTAAACTCAAATTCAAAACAACTCCCCGCTGGTTTATCGAACAATAAATAAAATTGTTAATGACAAGTCAGCTAAATTTTTTATGATTTATAAGAAATAATCTTCCACATTCCCATTAATTTAATATACAGTACTAGATGTTCGTCTGTAGCAATGTTGTGGATAAGTATATTTGACATTAGCAAGTTCATACTTAAGCATTGCTTTTTAGTTTCTCGGGCCGTTCGCAAATAATACTCAAGCGGTGACTGGGGATTATCCTACTAACCCCAACAACACTTTTACGACCCCCGTCGATTCGTGGCATGGTCTGTCTTCCCTGCCTCCCAATGTGGCAAGTGGTTGTGTTGGTGATTGGGACAAGAGCCTTCCTGAATGTACCAGTTATAACGAGAGCTCCGTGAAAACGAGCATCGCTCCCGACGTGGGTTTGATTGTGGTTACCGTGGGAACAGGTTTGCACGTCATCGAGTTGCTTCGTCGTCAGTGGCCTTCAATTCTTGAGCCTTGCAGGAACGAACATAGAAGCGGAAGGCCATGACCGATCTACTACGTCACTTCCTGCCAACCAGTACAGGCTGATTGACGATGCAGCCACTTATGGCGGTGCGTGCTTCTGTCATGATATTTCGATTCGTTTTTGGTGCTATTTTCTTATTTTTGCAAAAGAAAAACATTAAAAAAAGTTAAACTCTTTTTTACTTAAATTAGATTTGCTCAAATTTCGAATTCGGTTTTCCAATGTTTTCCACTGTTTATGGCAAAGTATCGCACTGTAGCTTTATTATTAAATACATTTTATTTATTAATTAAGTATTAATTAAATAAAATAAATAAATAATACATTTTTATAAATAATACATTAATTAAATAAATAATACATTTTATTATTAAATATAAATATTATGCCCGATTTGTAGCTTTATTATTAAGCCAGTAGTTGATTAATTCTGATAAACTACCTGCCAATTATTTATATTATTGATCTTGTTTCCAGTTTATTTTTATTATCAGTTTATATTTAACAACTGATTGAATTTTAGCTGGAAACATTCCGGTGGTTGTGGTTATATACAGCGCCGCTCCTGTGTTGATTGATAAATTTTACCAAATGAAAGAAATCAACGCCATAGTTATGTGTCATTTTCCTGCCCAATCTGCGGGCACATTGGCTCCTGTTATGTTGGGCGAGAGAGTACCCGCTGCCAGACTCCCTTATTCCTGGTACAACAGCGATTACAAGGTACTTTACTCGTTGTGTGCTCGACGTTTACTGTTTTTTTCTTATGCATGGGTCATCAAACATGTTTCATAAAAAATTTAGATAACTAAAGATGTTGATGACTGCGGTGGTTTTGCAACTTGTTTTTTCGATTATTATTGGTTATCTGCCAAGGATTGGTTTTTAGCCATGGTCATGGATTCATGTTTGACACATATCTTCGAAATCTCTGATAGCTGTCAACATTATTTAATAATTCTATTTTTGGTTTACCCTGGCCTCTATTTCCAATTATTTTGCTTTCCAAAATTACCTGCATTAGTTTTCCTTGATTGTATTTTTGAACTAGTTTTTCTTCAATTTTTGATATTGTGCGTCAGTTTCCATTTGTTTTGTCTTTTGTGTAATAGTTTTTCAATATCTATTATATTCTACTTTCGTATCCTATTCATTTTTTAAAGCAATCAAAGCTTTTTTTTCGGCTCTTTATTTCCATGTTTCAGATGCAAATGTAACTATACTATATTTGTAGCATCTTGCTAATCTACAGTATTTCCAAATTCTACTTTAGTCAGCAAGAATTCAACGCTTGTGCGATAACTAAAAAAAGTTAAAAAACCTAATGTAATGACTTTCTTTGGTCTTCGTCATAATAGATTGTGGCATCTACCTCGTGAAACGCTACCGAAGAAAGTTGTTATTTTGAATCAGCTTATCCTCGGGCAGCATCTATTTTAGAATCAAGCGGTTTCCACTTTCAGTCGGGGTCGCAAAGTTTCTTTCGGCAACATGTGCTTTGTAAATATCAAGTTAAAGCCAATAAAGGCTTAAACGGAGCCATTTAACACCGGTCTGCCAATTAAAGCCAGGACCTGCGTTTATGATACTAACCTACGATTTTGGTACTACACTGCGTGCGTTGCCTTTGTTATTTCAAGACGTCGTTCGAAGGCGTGATCAAGTCTCATCCGGGATCCTTATTATGTTAAATAGTAAAAACTAAAATGAAATAATTACGTTTTGTCGCGATAATGCTTTTTCAAGGTATTCAAGAATTTTAAAATGTATCTAATATTTAAGTTAGTTTGTTCAGTTTTGAAGATTAAGCGCATCATTTTTTGACATCACAGATCCCATCCATAACCAATTATAACATCCGTCAGGCGGGACTCACGTACCGCTACACAGACCCGAAAAATGTTTTGTTTCCATTCGGTTATGGGCTATCCTACACTGAATTCTCTTATGAGAATCTTCAGGTGCAACCAAATAATCCGGGGAAATGTGAAGATGTCAAGGTTCAAGTTGAGGTCAGCAATACAGGAGATTACGATGCCGATGAGGTGAGCTTTTGTGGTTCTTATAATTATGCAAAAGTTACATTCTAGAACTGTTTACGTTATAACTTCGGCGTGTTCCATCTTGAATGGTCTATTATTATACTTTCTGGTTTCCAACGTACAAAAATAAATGTTTTGCTTTTGAACAACTCGATAATTAATTATCCATAGTTTCTTGGTATTATCTGGCTGTGTTCCACGTTAAAAAAATTTAATGATAATTTTTCTGTCCAAAAACAACGGGTTCTTTTATTTTGCTTTTTAAAAGCAAATGGATTTTGAAGCTGCTTTATGCAAACAACTTACAAAGTTTTTGGTTAATGTTTATCAGCTCAAGCTCAGTATCGCAGTATAACAATCGCAGTATGTGCTCTAATAAAACACTTCGAAGTCGAATTAAATAGATGTCTGAATGTTCATCTAAACCAGCAGCTCACTGCGGGGTCTGCGAGAAAATAATAATGTATAGGGCTGTATAGCCCACAAAGGAGCATAGTGATAAAGCTTCTTTCAGGTGGTGCAAAAGCAAAAAAGTTTGGAAACTATATGCCTCGAACTATAAGCTTTTATGCAAGCCCTTGGAGAGTAGCTTTAAAAACTACTTAAAACAAATCAGCAAAAAAACTTAGATTACACCAGGGGTCGGCAACTTTAACCATTCAAAGAGCCATTTAAACCATTGTCCCACAAAAAAAAAAACACTTGATATTTAAAATTAAGTAAATACTGCACATAACTTCATTTAAAAACAAAAATATAGGCCCTTGAATATATGTAATAATAGGCTTAGTCATTCGATAAAAAAACAAGCGACAAACACAATTTTTCTAATATCGCTGACTGAAACTCAATGAGATAATGACATAAATAAGATAAAGATAATCCCCGGCATGCCGAAGAACGCACATTAAGCACATACAATGAGCCTTTACGCAAGATCAAAAAAATCAAGCTACAAAAAAGTCCAAACACATTCTGCTTAAAGAATTTGATATTTTTTTTCAATGTAGGCTATGGCTGTATTATTTCGCAGTAATTCAGTCCTAATATGTATTAACTTCATTGCAACATGCGTAATTAAAAAGAAATGCCTTTCTAAACAAAAAGAATAGAAACTCTGCGATTTTATCACACAGTAAGATTTTTTAGAAGTTTTTATTAAAATGTGTTCCAGATTAAACTTGCACTTTGATTATGGATGGTTAAAATAGTAGTGGCGTAAGCGTTTCCGCAACTTTTCCAGAAAACTTGCGCTGCCAAGTCAAGAAAATTACTACCTACTTTTGCTTGAAATAAAACAAATTTCATGATTTTGGCGGTAGAAAGTCAATTAAATGCCCATTTATTTCCCTAAGTTGGAGCGAGCCGCAGCAGAGACATTAAAGAACCTTTTGTTGCCGACCTATAGATTAGGCCAACAAACCCCTGCATTGCACTAATATACTGATTGGGAATATGCGTAATGCGTTCCAGCCTATTACCAACTCGAAATCAAGCTGAGTCGAATGTAACCGATCTTACGTATGAGCAGGTGGTGCAGATCTATGTGCGATTGGTCGATAGTAAACAATCGGAGTTAATCAAGCTACAACTTGTTGCGTTTGAACGCGTCTACGTGCCGAATCGCTCAAGCGTAACGATTGAACTTGTTATCGAACAATTTGCTGCAGCAATTTGGCAGAAATCAAGCAGCAGTACTGAAGGTAAGCCAACTCTTTTCGAACGCCTCGGTGGTCAGAGTTAGTTTTATTTCACTTTCATATTCTTGTACTGTACCTTTTGAGTACGAATAAAGGAAAATAAACCTTGTTTTAGATTTCGATTATTACGTCGTTCCAGGGACGTACAGTGTGTTTGTAGGAGGACAACAACCTGGTCAGATGTTGAAGCTGAGTTCGAATATTGTTGAGAGCTCTTTCACTCGTACTACTCGGTATTTACTGAGTGATTGCCACGTATAAATCACATCGTCCAATTAGGTAATCGGATAGTTATCGCCTGTATGTGATCACAAATCAGTTTCCAATGCTGCTTATCAATTAATGATTTCTTATATATTTATGACTATGGTGTAGTTCTACATCAAATACCCTAAATCGTTGCAATTTACAGCTACGTAGTTGATTTATCACTGTGTTCAAGCAAACTTATGTAATGATTTACGTCACCATCCTGAAGTTTAGTTGTCGCAATGTTTATCCACTACCAGATTCGCTTTTTGCCAATCTCGCAGGTTTTAAATATTTGTAAAATTACCAAGCAATCACTGTTTGTTTATTATTTTTGTATTCGTTTTTTTGGATTGTCAAGAGATTAAAATTTTTCATCAGCATGCAAGTTTATTATAACGATGATATTTGTGCAATGCTCTGCTTTTCGATGCATTTACGTTTCATTAAAAATTACGATTTGGAACAGGATTTGTGCCAAATTTGATGGACTGCCGTGGATATCAGATATGATAATGACCAATTTGATCGAGCGGTTCTGGTTGTATAACGTATACTTGAATATCTCGAAAATATTTTTAAATTTCAAAATATCTTTATTTATGTCTTTTATTTTGGCACTTGATGTCACTATCAAATATCCGTTGAATGTATTTAAATCAAGGTAAAAAACATCAAAATTGCCAGCCCTGGTTTTGGTATGAGGAGAATTTCTATTGCCAGTAAACGTGCGAAACAAAAGTTACCTTGAAAATTAATTTCACAATGATTTTAAACAGTTAAGCCGCCGGCACCATGTTGTGCAGCCTTGTCTTAGATATATCGGGTTTCACTTAAAAGTTTTTGCTTCTGAAGAGGCTTGAAAAGCACAATTAGGTAATGAAGAGTACATCAAGTTTTATAAGGGTCGTTTTTAAACTTGAAATTCTTTTATGGTCTGCTTTAAGAATAATAATTGTTGATTTAAGCATTGTATTACTTTGGCCATTATTTCTGGGCGTAAAATTGCTCTTCAAGCTCGACCCAAATAGTCTTTAAGCAATTAAAATACACGTAACTTGATCCAGTTGTATGCCATTGTTAAACAATTGTCATGTAACATTACGCGTTGGTTTTAACTGCAATATTCGTACCAAACCAAGTAAGTTAAAATCGAAGGTGTACAAACGAGTTATGTCAACGGTGCCGTGATAAAGCGTTCGAGTTTTGCTTTTATATTTACACAAAAAACAGTTGAAAGACCAGCATTCATTGTTAAGTAAAATTGAAGCAGAAATCAATTGTCTCGTAATAAAAGTAGATTTCTGAAACTTTAAATGCTCGGCATCTGAAGTAAAAAGTAATTTTTTAAGAAGGAGCCAAAAACAAACAAACGAAAGAGAAGCTATAAGCGCACTTGAGCATGATCATTAGAGTACAGTTGTTTTCTGGACTGTGGCTTTTCGAGAAATGAGAAAGGGACTCTACATTTAAAAGAACTCTACTGACAAAGACCCAGTTGAACTGCGGCTTAATGTTTAAAGATGGATACAAGATTAAACTCATTGTTTTTAGTTCAAGGACCATACTGACATCATGTCAATTTTTTTAGCAATATGTTGTAAAGAGAAGAGTATATATGTGTTGTGCTCTAGAGCAACAGCCCTTGAGCTTTTTTGCCTCTTAAGCAGTTTTTAATTTGAATATAGTTTTTATGGACGGACGAGCGAAAAAAATCGTTACTACGTTGTTACTAGGGCTGGTAACGATTAATTTATTTTTAATAGTTAGCTTTTAGGAAATTAACGATTAATCAACATTTAATTTCGATTAAATCAAAATTTCTGCAGTGCATTTATTAACTGACTAAATGAAGCTAATTTTGCAAGCTGAAATTTTGAATATTGTAGCGAGTGTTTTTTTTAAGGTAGTAAGTTCGCGACCTGTTAGATTCATGGTATGCAAACGATTTGTCACTAAGAATGCAATAAACTTGGTCAGCATTTTTGATATTATGGTCAGCCAACAATTTAAATCCAAAATGTTCTTGTAATTTACCTGATACAGGTTTATATTTAATAAATCACTTCTTCTCTGTTGCCATTTTACTGTTATCACTATTATTTTCCTAGATGTTAATACATTTATCCAGATGGGTTAAAAATAAAATTTGAATTCGATTAATAGTTAAACAAAAATTTAATCTGTAAAATAAATTAACGATTAATAAATTAATTAATCTTTAAATTTCACAGCCATAGTTTTTACACGTATAAGCTGTGCTTTGATTTTTTTTCTAACAATATTTCAATCAAGTGTTTATAATTAAAATACTGTAGTACCATACTGAAGTTGTGATACTCTGAACTCCCCCTTACGTTAGTTGTAAAACAAAAAAACTATAAAATAGAAAGAGGCGGAGTAAAAAGCAAAATTTTTTAAGAATATGTCTCACTTGCAGACATGGAATAATCGTAATCGATTACGCGTTTTCATGTAATCGTAATTGATTACATTGAGAAAACTTATATGTAATCGTAATCGATTACTTTGAGAGATACTCAAGCGCGGAAACCCCATTTGCAACGTCACATATTGTCGCCTTTATTCAGATAAATCAGTGATTCTCAGCCTTTTTGGCCAAGGGGACCATTTTTTGAGAAAAATGTCTGGTGGACCTCTTTGCTATGCTGACACCTCATGAACGCCATTAGTTGAAACTGTATTGCACATAAGACAGTAAACTCAAAGGCACGTTCAATCTTTACCCTTAATAAAATATTAACCGATAAACTAATTAAGTAATCACTTTTAATTTGCACATTCAACCTAACTACTTGTTTAACTCTTTAAGGGAGAGTGGTACATATGTGTACAATAATTGTAATCACAGGCAACAAATAACGCGACAAAGAACGCAACAAATATACTTTTGTGAAGGCGTTTTAATTATAATTTTTAAGTATCTATGATATTATAAATCATTCTCATTATATTTTACAATTTAAGTCTTATAATTTTCGAAGGAATAAAATTTTATCTTGTTTTTACGGGAAGTGGAAGAGCAAAAAATTATTTTCAAACTCAATTGCGTTAACCAAGGTCCAAGGGTTAAATAGCCTACAAATTATTCTTTCATATCTAACTACGTGTAATATTTATTTTTGTAAACGTGAAGGTCATTTATGTTTTTCACTTTTTTCTCCATTTCGCATCATTCTATACTTGCATGCCATTTTCTCGCATTTGTTTTTTGTTTAAATTGCTGTAATTCACCGTACTGCTATATTCTTTAAAACTTAATCTTTTCTATCCGATATTTCGAAAGCTTGTGCCCTAATAAAAAATAGTCAACTTTAGTGCATAATTTTTTGTTTCTCTCGTTTTATTTTTGGAAGGGTTAATTTTAACACCTAAAAAATAAGAATAGAAACATACTTTTAACTTAAAATTTTATTTTAACAAAACATGCACATATAGTACAATGTATTTTGCAGAATCAATAGAACCGTCCAGAGCGCTAATGACTAAATTGGCTTTGGTGTTTCCGGCACAAAGAATCAAAATGTATTTTTCCAAAATCATTCAGTTTTAATCTGACAGTTCTAGATACTGTATATTCTGATCTAGTCTGCCGAGCTAGATACATACAATAAGATAAAACTGCGGCTAGATTTCATTACTTGCAATACAACGAATGAGTTTTTTTGCACGATGATATTTGCATTTGAAAAGATTTTTGCATTTGCTGTAGTGAGAGATTTGAAGTTGGCTTATTTTGCCATACATTCAAGAAATGGAATTGTATGGCTATAAAAATATTCAACAATGATTTCAGTGGTGAGGGCCATCGCTATATTTCAAAACCACAACTTTTGAAGACTACGTAATTTTGTTATGCTCGCCACATTCCTCGTTTAACTAAAAATTAAACAAAATTGCAATTGAATGTTTTGTAAAATCAATCACTTAATCTCATTCAGACTAAGATTACAAGCTACGATGGTTTGAGGCAAGATTTTGACATACGACAAAATTTCACAAATTTAAAATATTCAACAGTGTGAAATTTCATCGTTATCTAAAGGTCACATCAAAGTTTAAATGTGCAGTATAACATGAAGTAGTAGGAGTTTTTGCTCAATTTGTAGCCTTTAAAGTACTTTGCTTGAAAAGTGATTCCAGCACGAAATAAAAAAGAAAATGCAAGTGGACTGTAACGAGATTGACGCGATGTTTTTTGAGTAAAATAAATAAAATGTTGCATTTTAACGTTTACAAATATAGGGTACCACTTATCTTATTGTTATTAGAGCACATTGCTACTAAACAAAAAGACACGCGTCCGTTCACAGCATGCTCGTTTTTCCGAGAAAAGCATGAAACATGCGGAACGTCACTTGCTGCCGAGCACTGTTAGTCGCTTGGCCAAAAGGAAAGATCGAGCGCTTGCTACGGCGCTTTTGCGAGTGAGCGAAAAAACTATTACTCAAGATCAAAATGAAACAGATGACGTCATATACTGCGATGAAGAGGAGCCGTTTTATGGATGGACCAACGCGGTGCCGAACCCAAAGTAAAAATTCTTCTGAAAATAAAAAATTATTTTTATTATTAAATTATAATATGCAATTGCTTTGCTCAAGTGGAAATCGAGGCATTTAAACCGAAGTTTCTTCTTTTTTTGTTTTTTCTTTTTCTATCTTTGTTTATTGTTTTTTGTAATTTTTTATTTCATTCTAACTTTTTAGTTTTTTTAACACAGTAGTCAGCACTAAGCGTTTTAAGATAAATAGTCAACTAAACTTAACGCGATAAAACTTAAATATTCATATCTGTAATAAAATCTTTGAATAGCATAATTATGTATATGATCTTGTAATCAGTTTGCTCTACAATTAGAATTATAAATTTAATAAACAGTGACAAGTTTTTTTTTAAATAATTAAATAGAAATAAATTATAGATCTTTGAAAAGTGCTACAGTCATGTTATTTATTTTTTGCAGATATTTAAGCGGAAAAAAAACGAAACCAGGAACAAAGCGGAAGAAATTCAACAAAAAAAATAAAAAACGATCACACAACAAAGGTCTGATGTGGGGCATGACTGGTACAACTTTAACGGCCGTCGAACAGCAAAACGCTTACGCCACTCTGCGGGATATGTACGACAATTACAAAGTAAATTTCTCTGTTTTCTTTTGGTTATTTTTTTGTTTATTTTTCTTTTACAAGAAAGTGCTAAATGCCCGGATGCGTTACATTTTAAAAGAATTTAATTTCTTTAAATTAGGGTAATGTACTGCTTACTAAAGCCACACAAAAATTACTACCATTGCTATCGGTTTCTTTCAAATATGATAAAAGTTTTACTTTATTTTTTGTCAAGTGTGTTTGAATGCCAAGAACAAAAGTTGGAAAGCAATGATTTCAGATCAAACAAGTTTAGATCAAAAAATTAATTTAAAAGAACACACAATTTTTTATAAGCTATACTTACCAATAGGAATAGGTACATTATTTAATTAAACTTAATTTTTAAAATAATATTTTTTAGAAAAATAAACAAATCAACAATTTGTCAAAACAAGACAAAATTATTGACCCTAAAACTTATGAATATGTTCCATGGGATGAAAGAATGATTGAGAAAAAAAGTAAAGATGGAAAAAGAGTCAGGCTTCCTTCTATTAAAGCAAGTTAATTAAAACAAAATACTTTTACTTAAGATTCCAAAACATGTTAGAGACTGATATGATTATGTTGATTTTTTCTTTTCCTCGGATATAATCTCAACATCAAAGAACAAATTTTACTTTGTGTCTGTTTGACAAAGAAAAAGTTTGGTCTACTGACTTTTAAATGTTTGTGCCAACTGCATTTAAAAATTATAGAACTTTAATCAATTGTATCTGGTCAAGATTTACTTTATTACTAATGTAAGGTTTTTCGCTTTATTGCAATTATTTTTATTATATACTCAACAAAATAATTTTAAGCTTAAATTTCTTTTACACTGATTTACGAATAAGCATATGGGCCTTATTTAATATAATTCATGCACATATATGTACGTCATTGAAACGTGCCAAAATTACTTGTAGTGATCGAAACCTTCACAATTTATCCGCTCTACATCTGCACTGTAGGCTACTGTGTAGATTTTTTGTTAGTAAGAATGAATGTCTGTTGCATAATCTGTAAGTTTTTTTTTTATGAAGCAATGTTCAGTTTTAGCAAAAAACTATACAAATTAGGCGGATTCATCGAGAAAACTAGTAGAAGTTTTAGGGAAGTACATGAACAGAAGGAGGAATTCTCTCGGCTCCAAGATATCCAACTCAGAGAAAACCGATTCGGTAGATGCAGCTCACATGCTTGCGTACTACGATAGGTTTGTATTTTAAACTCAAATTATGCCAAGAAAAATGCTCTTATAAACGTTAAATTCTGTTTTATTTTATCAACTTTCAAAAAAAGCTTTTGATAAATTTTTTTTAAAGTTTAGAATTTATTTCATTTTTCATTTTCATGTTTTTTTTTGTTTCAAACGGTCAAAAATTCTATTTTAAACTCGCAAAAGACTCTCTTTTCTTGTTGCGAATTGTTTGAGTTGATGTATTTTATTGTTTTATGTTGTTTTTATAAACACTCACCCGTTTACATGAAGACTCATATTTCCGAAACCGTTAAAGTCAAGTGAACGCGGCCAAATACGTCGCCATCAAGCTGCTACATTACGTAAAAAAATTTTATGAAAGTCATTTCTCGAGAACATCTGCTTTTTACCGCTGTGTAAACAAGTAGAGAGCTCCTTAGATAAACAAATAAGTGTAGCCTACTATCGAGTTGCAGAGCGTATTTTTGAATTTTAGAATCATTGGTAGGATTAGCTGGTAGAAGTGGATTGAGAGAAAGTGATATTTGAAGTGCATCTCGTTGTATATTGATTTGTTTTTAATTGCTGGAAGCGCAATTTTTGAAAAAATCAGTTTTAAAATCAGAAAGATATTTAATAGAAAAAAAGTTTTGCTTGAAGTTATTCTAATGAACTGACAAGGTTCATAGAAATGATCTTTATATAAGTCGTAAGAAACATTTGATTTGTCTTTCAGCCAAAAAAGTTTAAGGTCTATTTAAATTATTGTTTTTATCGTTTCAATATTTTTCAATTTTAATAAAATATTAAAACCTAATTTTTTAATTAATTTTTAATCAAACTCATCACACTTAAACTCGAATGTTATTTAAAGCATTTCGGACTTAAGTTATCTGTTTGTAAAATTAGATTCTGTAATTTGGACTGTTTTAAATGTTCAGTATTTTGCCTTGGTTTGGAATTTTTGCGTTAATGTTTGCCAATAACATAATGGATTGTGTATGAAGATCTTATGCGCATTTTAAAATCTCACAAGAAAGTTAGAGTTTTGCGTATAGCTTATTAGTTTAGTTTTTTACACATTATAGAACTATAAACAACTTGCTAAAAAACTTTTTTAGTTGATTAATTAAACAAACGAACAATCAATTTTCACATTTCTCTACTTTTCACTTGTGTTCTGGAATAATGTCCACGATTTTTTGTCAAACGACCCAAATTAAAAAAGTTTGTCTGCATTAGTCCTAATTTGATTAATGTAGAGTTAATGGCTCATGTCTTTTAGCCTGCAAGCCATTTTAAATAAAATAAAATTTTAAATAAAAATTAATTTGCTATTAGTAAAGAATACTTATGTCAGGGATGATTTCAGAAATTAACACTTAAAGCAGAAGATCTAAAATTTTCAGATTAGGTTTATGCAGCAATATAACCTATACTATTAATTAAGTGAAGTTGTATCTGTGAGACTTTATCACTATAGTTAAGCAATTTCATGATTAATTATATAACAAAATGAGCTGTCATAAAGATAAATAGGCGTGGAAGGCGATCCTAAATATTTTTCAAGTTACCCCATTTGGGATTACTGCTGAGTCTAAAACAATGGGTTGGAATTCATTCGCTTTTTTTGGCTGGCAATGCATATTATGTGAAACAAAAAATACCGAAGCACCGGGAAGTTGGCATTGATAAGCTGCAAGAGAGTTTCTCAGCGTGCGTTACACAAAGAAAAAAATTAATACCAATTTTAGTTTTCCAGGAATTATTTTTTAAAGTAAATGTTTAAAGGACGACTTTGGGGTTATCACTAGGCTTACCATACGTCCCGATTTTGGCTGGACAGTCCCAATTTTTAGACCTTTGTCCCGGCCGATTCGCCAAAAATCCAAGACAGATTCGAAGTGAGGACCTTTTCTTTTCAGAGAAAACTGCTTTTTAAGGACGTAAATCATGAAGTCCGAGACTGAATCGATGTAAAGATCTTATTTATTAGAGAACATTATTTTTTAAGAAACGAATTTTTTCTATCAACAAGCGTCCCGGTTTGCCCCTTCGGAGATATGGTATGCCTAGTTATGGCATTTTATTTAAACTCTCTTTTTCCCCATACAAAATTAATAAATTTTTAGAAGTGAAACTAAATGAATAAAAAATTTGAGATTTTTAGAGTAATGTTTGGATTTTTAGAATAATACAGTACATGGAATAGAAAAAAAAGTTTTCTTTTTTTAATTTCTTTGTGGCTTGTATCAAAACTAGGCTCATTTTACTTTGATTAACACAATTTTTTAGTATTTATTTTGAATATATGTATTGACAACATATATGTATTAAATTATATTCGTGCATCAAAAATGAAAAATTACTCTTTTTTTATTGTGAGAATGATGCTTCAGTATAATAAAGTTTGAATTGATAATTTTTGAAAAAACCAATATTGGTTTCTTGAACTGGGGATGTGTGCTTCATGGGGGCTTGAAAAATCTCTAGGAGAGATGCGAAGCTAATGGAATATTGTAAAACTTATATGGCTAAAATGGGTTGATTCAGCACGAATAAAGAGAATGAGGCTAGACCAAACATTTTAATAACTTTTGCTAATAATAGAAATAGAAATAGAAACTCCAAGGATTTAGAGCCACTAAAAAGTGACGATAATGAGCAATAAATTAGTTTTTTGTAAATAAAATACAATATGGCAAAATTTTCAATAATTCTTACATTATTTAAAATTTTAATTCTTTTTTGACTAATAAGATCTATTAAAATACTCCTAAGCTACTAAAACTAATGCTCGTTTAAGTAGCTTAGGAGTATTTTGTATTTATGTTTAAGTTCGTAAAAAGCACTAAAAAACGTTGACTTTGTTGATCTTAGCAAGTCCCAATCGTAACATAATTGGTCAATAAATACTTTAAGAATAGAAATTGCCTATAGGATTCACTATTTTTTAGATTCAAGTGGAACTTTTTCAATGAAAACAAACAAAAACCTGGAGCAGAAAAAGAGAACAGACGTCGAGTTGAACACATTTATCTCCCATCAATAACTTCTCCAAAAAACAACAATTTGGAACCGAATGTGAAAGAGAAGGTCGTGAGGTGGACACGCATGATGTACTAGATCAAGGGCATCCAACCTGTGGCCTGCGTAAAGGTTTTGAGTGGCCCGCGCAGTGTTTTTTGGAGCCCTCTGTTCTGTCAATTTTGGCAGAAGTCGAAGACAAATTTGATGTGAAAGCCCTTTTTTCTTCGATTTTTATTGGCCCGCGTAAAGATTTTGAGTGGCCCGCACAGTGTTTTTTTGGAGCCCTCTGTCACTATGATTTTGATTTGGGTGCAAAAAGTAGCCAATCGGAGACTGATTTCAGGTGAAGACCTTTTTTTTTTTAGAGATCACTATAATTTTGGTGCAAAAAATAGCAAATCGGAGACTGATTTTAGGTGAAGACCTTTTTTTTTTTTTTTTAGAGATCACTATAATTTTGATGCAAAAAGTGGAATGTTTTTTTTGTATGGGCCGCCAATATTTTTTGTGCGTCAAAATGGCCCTCGGCTCAAAAAGGTTGGACACCCCTGTACTAGATTTTATCTGCTTTGTTGGCATAATTTAGTTTTTAGAAGAGTAGTAACTCGGGTACCACATTGAATGAAGAAAAAAAATTTAAATAGAATTAAATTGCTATAAATTTTCTAATACGTTTTGCATTGATCACTGAAGAAAAAATTGTATTTCTTGAAAATACAACAATTGGTTACATTTTCCAAAAAACTTATCCTCTCCTACAGTATTTTTAGTACATTAGGTAATTCATACGGATATTTAGTTGGCTAATTTGTAATTACAATTGCCATAAGAAATTTACACCAGTTTGCCAATTCATAGGAGTTTTCTGCTTTTTTCGGTTTCAATTTCAGTAAAGCATTTTTTTAGATATGTCAATGGGGCTGTTTGTGACAAACGACGATATAAGTTACTTCATAAAGACAATAAAAACAACTTTTACATAAACGTTTACGACGGAGAAAAAACTCGCGCTTTGCCGAGCATGGTCAAGCTTGAAAAAAAACGACCCACAGACAATAATGGAGATAACCGATGGGTTGCTCGCGTTATTATTAAAGAACCGGATGAAACCGGAGCAAGTTGGTTTAAGCCTTACAACGATTCGGAATCCAGCTCATCTGTAATCATTGTTCCTGACACTCGGTGGAAGCGAAAGCTTGGAGTCGTGGAAGGGGAAAGAGTGCGGATTCAGAAAGAAATGGAAAAATTTCGGTTCCACCAAAAACAACAGTTGAAGTTAGATCAACTGAAGAAGCGACTTCAATGCGGCACTTATAACGTGGCTGAGAAATTATACCGATTCAAACAAATCAAGGTGGCTATGTTGTTTGCAATTTTGTGGTTTTTCTGTTAATCAAAATTCTGCTGCGATCTTGATAAAGTTTAACTTAAACCAAAAAAATTGTAAATAACTTCGCAGCTTTCATGAATTGCTTTAGCTTCAATGTTGGAGTTTAAAGTGGTAATCTATTTTCTTTTATGAACATTAACAATTCAAAAAGATATAATATACTGTAATATTAAAAATTATTTCTAAAACGATGACGTATTTTCTAATTATTTAAATTATATGTAGTCTAGGTAGCAACGTCTTATTTTTTTATCAGACTAATCAACGACTGGTTCCGCCCATGTTTTCAGTGGTTGAAGCAGCAAAAATCTCAGCCAGACAAAGTGAATCGCAAAAGCTTAATTGGACTGAGATAAACTCGACAGAAGCAATATCTCTGAACCACTTATCCCGAGTTCCACCGATCAGCTCGACCGAGACGAAGTCTTCAGAGGAAGCTGTTGATACTAGGACGGCATTTGAGGATCCAAAAATTAGGAAAACCTTTTCTTCAAGTGATGATCAAGCTAGCTCCGAAACAACAGAGATCCCTTGCCCGAAAAATAGCGGATTGTTTTTGAAACGCGGTGTTGCTCGAAATAGTGAAAGTTATAGGAAGACCTCCGGGGTGAACAAAGTTCGATTGCCGTTCCTTCCGAAACAAGCAAAACTAGAGCAACCTAAAATGACAAAGAAACGCGTTCCGGAATCGAAAGTGGATGTAGCGGCGTGTGAGGAGGAAACAGAGAAAGAAAATGACAAAAGTGAACCGGTGTCGTCGGAAACGAGCGAATCGCTTCCGGTAGCTTCGAAGTGAGTTTAACTTTGATATTTTCTCCAATAATTTCATCACTTTTAAAAATTTTCTCAAATGTTAATCCGAATTTCTATGCAGTGATGGCGACTTAAATGCCGAACAAACACGTTGTTGTCCGAAAGCAAAGCAGCAAAATGCGAAAACAGATAAGAATTTGCTCAAAAATGCCGAATTTATTCGATACAAAGTAAGCTGTAAAACTATCTTCTCTCTAAAATAGATGTGTTTATTCTTAACTCAAATTAATTATAGAATTTGTTGTAAAATGTGTTAATTTTTTGTTTTTAATTGTCAATATCTTCTTTTTTTTTAATCTTACATTGGCCTATGTGTCTTATTAAACAGCATGCTGTGCAAAAATAATATCATTTTAAAAGGTATTCGTTTTACTTTTGTCCGAATAAAATGTCCAAATAAAAAAAATCGATTTACAGTAATTGTATTCTGATTTATGAGCATCAAAACGTCTAAATAAAAATTTCTTTTTGTTGATTGAGGTCGATAAAAAGAAGAGCGGTAAACTGAACAAACGGAAAAATTTTTAATTGAAAAGCAGAACTTGGCGTTGTCCAAAAAGTGCTATGATGGGAGAACCGCTAAACCCAGCTTGGCTTGCAAATTTTCAAAGACTGGAAAGACAGTTGCAATTTTAAGAGAGTTTCCCAGTTGTAATAAACTTGAGGACGTGTTTTGGGCAATACCGTTCTATAACATTAACAACCTGTGGCCCACGTGCAACAGCATGGGTGTATTACCGTGTGCATAATCCTATATGGGTGAAAAAATTCTATCTTTCAGTTGGCCATTTTTTTTTAACCTATCTGCTTCAGAACCCACATTAAACATTCTTTTGTCGCCAAAAAGGATTGTTTGCAACTAGAAAAATTTTCACTAAAAGTTAAACTCTGATTGGCAAATCTCTCATCTAGTCAAACTTCTTAGTTATTTTGACAAATAAAACGCAATTAAATCCAATTTCTTTCAATTCGTCGTTATATCTTGATAAAGCGTTGAACGAAGAGCTTTGATAATTAATTTTATTTGAATTCTGTTCTACGAACGAAAAACTTAGTTTTGCGATGAAAATATACTTTGTTTACAGATTATTCCTCAACCAGGCTATAAAGCTGGTTCTAAAACCGAAAACAAAAATTTTAACTCCGTACGTCCTTTTCATACAAAAAACAAAGGAAAAGAAACAATACAAGAAATGATTGACCATGAGAAAGGAGCCTTTCGCTCGGTAATTAGTAACATCAATCGCAAATTGGGATGCGCACCCCATCAAAAGGTTTGTTTCTCTTTCACCATCTAGCAATTACAAGCAAACATGCATTTATTAAAGTGCTTTTGCTACGTACACATTTTTTTATTTGAAAATTTTTTGTCAAAAATAGATTTTCAGACTGGAAATATTATTTTGACTTTCTTCGAAGTTTTCTGAAACAGCCATTGAACTCTACTTTAAAAAAAGTTAAATTTGTCACCAAAATAAATCACGCGCAAAGGAAGTTCTACGTATAAAAGTATTCTCAGAAAATTTTTCCCATACTTTTTTTGAGTTTATCATATCACGCCCTTGAACAAGATTATAAAAGTTAGTTGCATGGATATGGCGACACCGTGAGTTAAAAAAATGACAAAATGAAGATACGTTATTAAAGTACTAACATTAAACTATAGAATTATTATTGCAATAGTTCTTTTTTAAACGTTAGAGAAAAAACCCTCATCAAAGCATTTAAGAATAGAAAAAATTAAAGTAATTTTACTAATTAGTTCCGAATACTTTTCTCAAATTTGGTATCAGACAAGTGATGAAACAATTTTTTAATACTTCAAATTCTATGTACAATGTAGGCTTTACATTGACAGAAATATGAACTGATCATTGTAAACTGAATGTTACGATTTGACTTAAGCAAAAAACTCCTAAAAATATATTTTTGTTTGCTTTCTTCGAGGTAAGAATCGTTGTTTCACATTAAAAAAGCAACTTTTGTGTTCATAGCTTTTAAATACCAACGAACCAGTTGACCACAAAGAATCTTCAACGACTATTTTAAACTTAGCCGATGCTTAAGCAAACCTTATCAAGCAGCACGAGTTCAGCCAAGTGTTCATCTAGCACTGAGTGTCCACACGATTAAAAAGCTTATTGTTTTCTTCACATAGAGCATTCTTTTGTTTTCTTTTCTTATTGTATTTTTTCACAAATCTTGGTAGTAAAAGTTTTGCCCATTCTGTTCAAAAAAAGTCTTTATTTTGAGCTTCTCTATTTCAGAAAAACTAAATATTACATATCTTTATATTGATATAGGATAACAACTTTGTTTTTTGTTAAAACATCTAATAATATTTTGTTCAATTGTAAAAAAAACTTATAGGGCTGAATTCAGAGCTCTTCCACATTTTGTTGTGCTAGCTTTAATACTCCAAGGTCTTTTCAGGTCCCCCCCAATCTCAACAATATGAATCGAAAGGGAAATGTAACAATGAAGAGACGAGTCGTTCCCCCCATTTCAACTAAATCTTTCGTTAACGCGAATGAACCAGATCAAAATAATTTACCTCTGGTTTTTAATCGACCTCTTAGCAATAATGACGACAAATTTATTCAAGATAATGTAACTGTAACTTTACATACAGTTAAAGATAAATCAACAAGGCCAAATCGGGCTCGCGTGACCAAGCGGGCTAAGCATTCCACGTCATACACTACGTCAAAATCCCGCGAAAAGAGTATGATTGACGATATTATTTTGAGTGGGGAAGTTATTGTCAAAAAGAAACCTGATCCAAAGCTTTTTGAAAATTCTTTTGCAGCCGCAATTACGTCTGTGAAACCGCCCAGACGAGTCGTCAATATGATTCCCCAACGCACCCTGCCGCAAGGGCTTCAGAAGAATTTCAATACAAAGAGTTCAGAATGTGTAATTTAGACCAGTCAAAAAATATTTTTTTAGTTACTTCTATTAATCTATAAAATATGGTAAAATTTCAATCATAGGCCTTTCTATTTTTTAAAAATGCAAATAATACAGCATTCGATAATTTATACTGTATAAGAAAATAAAAGTTTCTCATTTACTAAATTTACGAGTTATTGAAAATAAAGAATTAAACTCGAAAATAAAAATCATGATCGGTATCGAAAAGCTTGATCAATACCGTAACTTATTACGCGTAGCACCTCTTTTACGCACTTCTTTTTTAAAATTTTCTTGAGTCTAGCCTCTCTTACTTTGTTTTAACTTTCCAACCTGAGCTGTCTCTCTGACTTCGTCATTCCTAATGTTTACAATTTCGTTACTCGCAAGTGAAGTATCGACATTTTAATCTCTGTCACCTTCAATTTAACTTCTTGCTTTTTGCTAAACACCACTGTCGTCAAGGTCTATGACAAACCTAACTTCACTTTACAATCTTTTACAAATCTTTCCTTTTTTTCTGAGACTCTTTAGTGACACATCACACCCGAATCGCTTACACTTTTGTTTTCATTTCTTTTCTACACTCCAGATTTCTCTAGATAGTTGATCCTCAATCACTTAAAATACTGCAATATTGTAATATTTTCTCTTTGTTATCTGAATGCTTTATCTCCTTTCCTTCCACACACATGCCATTTAATTATGTTATAAATAACTTTTATTTCTTTTCTTAGTTAGCCATTATTTTCTCAAACTTAACTTCAACTTTTTTAATGTACTCACAACAGTCTGCAATATCCGCTGCAAACATCAGAATCCACGGAGGTTTTTGTTTGATCTTCATCTTTCAGTCGTCCCATGAAGCACGGCAAATAAGGAAATCCTTAGTGCCAATATTTTATGCAGTTTCATTACTTTTATAATATTTTACTGCGCTCTGAAATAATATATAAAAAATTTTTTTCAAAATTTTTCGTTATGTTAAAAAATCTGTTTCTTAGTTGTTGTATATACTTTAAAAATTTTTTTTTTGAATAAAAAACTCATTGTATTATTTGTTTTTCTAACTAAAATATATATGTATATTGACTTTGGAAAAAAGCTCATATAACTGAATTAACTCTAAATGTATCAAAAATTTTTAAGTGGCTTTTTTGATTTTATTTTATGTAGTTAACAGTTTTGTTAATGATGCTACCGCAAAATTGGTTCTTCTGGCGCTTAAAAAATTTACCAAATTATCATCTTACACTTTGATCTTAATCACTGTTAAAACAACAGAATCTTTATATTTGTTTTTACTTTATTAATCAAATTTTTAACAGAATATACGCAAAGGTTTGTTTATATAAGGATAAAAGAAATAAAAGTTTAAAAAATGTAAAAAAAAGATGACAGAACGAAACAAATAATCACTTTTATGAATTCACTTTATCAAAATTGTTCTAGATCAAATGGTTTTGTAAATACCATTAATTACGAATAAGAAAAATTTTTGCTTAATATAGGTCTACTTGGTAACCACGCGACCCTACTGCCAGATGACGTATTATGGTATAATAGATCGCGACACTTTTTGATAACACCATTTGAAAAAATTATAGTTTATGTCACGTGACCGTAGAAAAAACAAATAATTGTCTTGTATGGATAACGCGCAAAGGATTTATCTCCCGTTCATTCCATTCATCGTTTTCAAGGTTTTTCTGGTTATACAACTCCAGAACCTTCCAGTGAATATACTGCAACATAAACGCTTGGGTCGTTACTTAATCGAAGTCGCTTTTTTATAAAACCAGACTTTAACATTAGTTTGACAGTTTATTTCGGATTCATTTCGTTGGTTTTCGAACTAAATTCGAGCAAACTTACCAAGTTCATCAGAATAGCGACATCTCTGCAACTTGCTGACCATGCAGACCCACTGAGAGGGGTGGCTAGAAAGAACTCTGATCCGCCAAAACCTTGCTGTTATAGGTCTCCAGTGTCTGTTAAAATTATTTATTTAAAACATTTTTTAAACGTGTGTTTTTAAGAAACAAAAAAAAACAAAATTAAACGTTCAACAAAAAATACTTTTATTAATCGGGAAACTAAATTACTATTTAGTAAAATTGTTTAAAAATGAAACTGCATTGAACTTGAGCTTTTTAATCAAACATCTAACGAAAGTTGATTAAATTAATATTTAGCACGAAAAAAGACTATCAAACTTTGATAAACTTAGATCGAAACAAAAAATATTAATTTTTATGTATTTGTTACCGTTCAACAGTTTCGATGGGTCCATTGGGACCATCAAATATCCGAGGTCGGCCCGCGTTGTCCATAATTGGGCTCATGTCATCTTGGTCGTTTCCATATGATACAAGAAAAGTCTTCACCCAGGAATAACTTTTAGTTGATATATTTTGATAACCTCGCATTGTTATTCCGGTGATTGCTCTTTGTCGTTTGAAGCTGACCTACAATCAACATTATTATAATTGCCATTGTCAGCTGATATTGATTCTGTTTCTTTCGCAACCCATCAACCTTTATTTTGGTTTTTACGCCTAAATATTAATTTAAAAACTATACTACTTTAGTAACAGCAGACAGTGTCATTGTTTCGGCCTATAGGGCTTCGTCAGTGCTGTGTATAGCACACAGCACTGAAGAGGCTCTATAAGCGAAAACAGTAACATTTTCTACTGTTACTAAAGTAGTATGGTTTTTAAATAGATATTTAGGCGTAAAAACCAAAATCAACGTTTTCAAGCCTTGTAAGTTAATGTATTACTTTATTTTAAAGAATTTTTTATGTTTGTTTTATCAACATAGATTTTGTGTTAACTAGTTTTTTTATGTTTATTCAGTATATACGTAATTATTTTCTATGCCAACAGTAAATTTTTAAAAATTGTGCTTACAATTACTGCTGATAATTTAAGATTGCTTTAAATTAACTATTTTTTTATAAAAAAAGCCTAAATATCGAATCGAGGTTAATCTACTGTGAAAATGAAGCTACCATTTAAATAAAAGCCGCCAAATTATGGACCGACGACCACTGAAAAATGCTACCATTAAGTGACTGTTTATCGCTTCAAAAATATAATCGAACAAAAATTTCTGTCACTATCAAAATAGTAACTGTCAAATGCAAAGCATGAAAATATTGTACAGCTCAAAGACTTCAATAAAGAAAGTAGAAAAAAAGTCTACGAGCTGTTGTATTGATTAAGCTTACATTTTTAACCATTCAATCAAAAAGATTGTCATTACAGTTCTTGTACTTACAGCATTGTAATTAATATTTTATTTTGATAAGCCGCTTAATACGCCAATGGTACCAGCATTCCAATTTTTTAACTAGGTACCAAAGACTTAACTGAATTATTTTTTTAAATACTTTATTGACATTTGCCAAGGCTTTGCATCTGACACTTATCACGACAAAATTTACTGAATAAGGAGTAAACAGCAAACCGAACTGATTGCAAAAAAAAAAAAATGTTTTCTTTGTCAAAAAAAAACTTTAATAAATGTCAATTGGAAAGTTTCAAAAAATGCTTCGAGTATTCCGAGCAATATTTCAATTTTGTACCATCAGCCGGTTTCAAATTTACATCAAAAAAATTTCAAAACTAAATTCTTTAAAAAAAAAGCACAAAAATTACAATGTAAACTTTCAAAAAATACTAAATTAGATTACCTGTACCCATCTACCGGTTTTATTGAGATTTATACAGGTAACAGGTTCATTGCTTAAAGAGCTGTCAGTTTCATCTTGAGTGTCTTGAAGCGAATCTTTGCGAACGATTTGTGTTGCGTCGTGCCACTCTGAACGGAGAGGAACACCACGACAAACTGCAAAAAAGTTTATTTTTACAAAATCGAATAAAAAGGTTTTTAACATATTGTTGCAATACTTTCTTCAATAAATATAACTTTCTTCTACCATATTGTGGCAATACTCAGCAGCACAACTAAGTTCATAAAAAAACTTTATTTTCGAACGTTTTCGGCTTCTTCAGCCCTTTTCAAGAAAAACTTAAACTTAAATGAAATTAACAATAATGCGCAAAGGCAATTAATTTTCTTTGTTTTCACGCATTATTATTAATTTTATTTAAGTTTAATTTTTTTTTTGAAAAAGGCGGAAGAATCCGAAAACGTTCGAAAATAAAATTTTTTTATGAATTTAGTTGTACTGCTGAGTATCGCAACAATATGGTTGAAGAAAACTTGTTCCTTGCCGAAATTATATTACTATAATTAATTTCAACATTGCTTTTCTACAACTATATCCTGCAGCTTTTTGTGTCTATTAGTTTATAAAACAATAGCAATAATCGTGAATGGTTTGCTAGAGACAAAATTGCTCAGCAAGTCTGAAAAATCATCAAATTAAATATTCTAGCATTTTAATTTTTTTCTAGTTTTGCATGGTATGATTTTACTGTAAAAAACCCGAAGAAAGAAAAGTCGACAACAATCATGATTTCTGGCTATTTCATACAACTTCTGTAATGCTGATAATTCACCAGATTTAAGTTAAAAAAATTTCTTTGACTATCGACCGCTAAGCCACTAACGTAAGAATCCAAAAATTTCAGTTTTTTTTTAATCCATAAAGTCAATATTGCTGGAGAAAAAGAAAAAAAATTCAAAGACCTGGATCAATTACAGTGCATTGAATGCATTTCACAGAATTTTTATCTTTTCGATTTATCTAAAAAAGTCTGAGTGAACCTACAACAAACTAAAAAGATCAAAAACTAGCAACCTAGAAAGTGATTGTGTTTAATCTATGCAATGAAAAATAAAAGCGAATTACCGAATAGAAAGAAATTGGCTACTTATTTAAACTATTCTTACCGGCGGGACAATCCCAGATGTTGCATAGTTGTTTTTCAACTGAGTAACGGAAATGACAACCAAGATCTCCAATTACCCCATTTTGACATTCTCTTTGACGTGATACCAGTCCGACGCCGCAAGAAGCACTACAATCACCCCATGATCCCCACTTCGCCCATCCGGGACAATCGCGAATATTACACGTTTTTTCCTCTGTTATTTCGCTGCTGCCGCCGCAGAAAGAATGCTGAATTCTCTTTTCTACTGGAAATTGTTGAAAAATTTTGATTTTAAATTTTGCAAAAAAAATTTAATATTTAAAATATTTACAAAATGTTTTTTTTATAATATTATTCTAGGTACCTATGTTTTCATTCCAATTGTTTTCGACTCAACTAATTGAAACTTAATAAATGTTAATTATGTTCTTTTTGTTCAATGACAACGTAATTAAACAGTATATTTGATTTTACTGAATTCTTGGTATTATGAAAATGAATAGTCTTTGTATTTGATAGCATAAAAAACTTCTTTGATTTTCATTTTCACACCAAATTATATTTTTAATTACAATTAGTATCAATTTATATATTCGTCAAGAAAGAAATAAGTGTTGGCAAACTAAATGCTATGATGTCTACATAAGGTGCATAAGATGTTAACTCACTTAATTCAATAATCACAACTTACGATTGTGGTCGTAGCAAAACCGGGAACGTGTTTGAAGTCCACTGCTTCCACAAGAAGCGCTACAACCTGACCAATCGCCCCATTGCGACCAGGCAGGACATGAATGGGAATTACAATTTTCAAATATTTTGTTTTCACCTCTGCATCCCCCCATTCCATCGAAACCTCCAATGCATGTTCTATATAAAGATGCGTTTGTTTCGGTTAGGTGTTAAAATTTTGTCAATTTTTTTAGTTAAATATTTAGCAAAATCATAATGGAAAAAAATATTCAATAAATTCGGATGCAGCCAAAATAAAACACTTGAACTTTTAATTTAATCCTTGTCAAAAACAAAGCTATTTAAATTTCAACCAATTATAACTAATATAAGTATTCACAAAAGAACAAAAAATTGTGCACTAAAGTTGACTTAGTTTTTATTAATGGCGCAAGCTCAGGAAAGCTTGGTCGTTAGTAAAAATTAAATCAACTTTAGTGCCCAATTTTTTGTTCTTTTCTGATTGATTTCAATAGTTGACACGGCTTTCCCAATTTTTTATCCTTCCAATCCTTTGACAATATAACTATGTCATAATTGCTAAATTAGTTTGGTAACAGCTTCTCTTATCAAATAATTACAGATTAAAGAAAAAACAACTAAAACTATAATTGATTCTGCTTACAATCAAAGAATTTTCAAGTTTTTGTTCAACCGAAATGTAATAAAAAAAAAAGAAAATTGTTGAAAGAATTTTGAAGGAAAATACCACAATAGCCAAAGTTATATCTTTATCAGATGGTTGTGCAAATGCAGTGACATAAAAGTGCTAAATTGTTCTTTGAATATTTGAACGTTTTTGTTAAAAAGTTTCTTTCGGTCAATTAAAACTGATTTTCGCAGTTCTTTAAGATAATTAGTTTTTAATTATATAAATATACAGTATACAGTAGGCCTAATAATTTGCTAAAATTGCTATTCTTCAGACTTTTTCTTGATATAGCTAAAATTTTTACCTTTGAATTAATGTTACAGATTTTTGGTTAAACGTTTTACATTAAAATATGCCAATTGAAAAGCAAGTGTTTCCTCGATACTAGTATGTGTTAAGCATTATATGGCGTTAAAAATGGCATTTTACGTCGCCTTCTTCTGTTTAATGATCTTAACAAGCTAGTCCAAATTGCAATCGAATCAATAAATAACTACAAAAATAAACAAAAATATTGACTGGCAGCAATATTTTTTGCATCTCCGAAGGCAAATCAAAATTATCGCTTGAAGTTTCTTCAAAGTTGAACGCTGGAAAATTTTTGTGCAAATTAAAATAATAAATACTTGGTACCATAACGATGACTGTACATAGTAATACATACAACAGATTTTTGTTCAAATAAATGTACCTCATTTTTAAAAATTTCATATCTGCTTGATATCTTGTATTTCTATCACTTATAATTCTTTAAAGTTAATGACACATTTACAAAACTATGCACACAATATTCAATTACCTGCTTCTTGATCGACTTCCCAAACCACAACTAAGGCTGCAGAGTGACCAAGGAGACCATTGGTCCCATTTTCCAAGAGGACAAGAATCTAACCCACATTTTTCAACAAAATAAGAAGGACCTTGGCATCCACCGCGGCCGGGAATCCCATTCAAACAAATTCTTCTCCTAAACGTGGCACATTGGATTTATTTTTGTTTGAAAAAAAAAAATTAAAATTATTTTAACTTTATTTAGTTGAGTTTTCTTTAGAATGCATCAAATCTAAAAGAGAAAACTTTATCGTACCTTGTTTTTGTT
Organism: Diplosoma virens; assembly: GCA_963680785.1. NCBI lineage: Eukaryota > Metazoa > Chordata > Ascidiacea > Aplousobranchia > Didemnidae > Diplosoma > Diplosoma virens. The sequence goes on along the minus strand of OY796881.1, from coordinate 36,564,430 downwards.
CCGCCGTTGCAAGAAGCTGAACATTTTGAAAAATTACCCCACGGTGACCAAACGCCTAAATCAGGGCAAGGATCACAATTGCATGGTTTCCTTTCAATCGCATCACCAGGACATTCTTTAGAATCTTCTGTTTTGCTTCGGCTTGCTGCAAAAAAGTATTGTTATTATTTTAAAATAATAAAATGCAGCATTTATATGTGACTAAAATTACGAATAAATGTCAGTGTCTAAAAAGATGATAAAAGGAAGTTAACCGACTGAATTGCATGTATACAGAAATTAAGACTTTTGAAATTGTTTATGTATAGGCTATTACTTTCTGTCAAAAAATTTCTAAAATATTATTTTGGCCCAAAAAACGACAAAGTTTGCCAAAGAATTTGAAAATGTAAAAAGTTTGAGATAAAAACCAGAAGAGAAAAAATAGAAAATATAATTCAATTTATTGTTGTAAAGATAGATTCAAGTTGCTCAAATCTTAGCTTTAAATAAACTGCTTTCCCAAATTTAAGTGAGTGCAAAAATGGCTGTAGAATTTAAAAAAAGAAAGCAATGGCATTACTAACTTGAATTACAAATTCGAGTTCGGATAGAATAGCCTCCACCACACGTTGCATTACATTCAGACAACTCGCTCCATTTTGTCCACCGCACACATTCTTGTTTAAATGAACACTCACGTGTTTCCGAAGCACTACCTTCGCACGATTCATGGTCCTTGTAAAGTAACAATAATTAATATATAGTTTTGGATAAAAAACTTATCAATAAAATGCTTTAGTTAGCATTAAATAGTATGTATTAAATTTCTATAAGTCTAAAAACTAATATGTTTGACTGTTGACACATGCGATTAAAACTCAAACTTTAAAAATTCTGAATTAAATATGAACACTCAACACAAATAAATTTACAATATTGTCACAACTTTATTCAGGAGCTCGAAAGGACCAATGGAATTAGGTAATCTAAATACCTGCGCTTTTTTTATGTTGCGTTTTTTTTATGCCAGCTCTAGAAATAAATTGAAGTTTTTAATACAGTAAGTTCTGGCTAAGCACGATGAATTTGCTGAAAAAACTTCTCTCTACAAACAGAAAGAAACCACGGTTTCTGACTATACAGAATATAATATATACAAAATCAAGCAAACTTGATCAACTCTCGTAAAACTTGACGCTCAAACTTCACAAAAATTCAAAGCAATTCACAGCGCCAACAACTGTAAATTATGACTAAACAACTTCGTACTGACTAACTTTAAAGGCTCGTTTCCACTACGAGCGTGGAAAAGAGCATTCTTTGTTTGTTTTATTGCTTTTTTTTGCGCTCGCTTCAATTTTAACCGCTCGCTTTAATCGAAGATCAATAAAAGAAACAAAGAATGCTTTTTTCCACGCTCGTAGTGGAAACGGGTCTCGATGGCTAATATTAAACTTAATAGTTTAATCAAACAATTTTATTTCATTATAGAATTCTTTGATGACGTCAATCTGACCCGTGACTACTTAAACAATGCCGACACAGGCGACACTAACACAAGCGATTCTATCTACTTTAACTTGAACTACTCAGCTGGAAGGAATTAGCTACACTGTTAAAAAAACATCAAAGAAAAGTTGCAAAATTCTGCAAACATCAAAAACGCCGACTGCAATGATCAAAGAACTCGCAGCAGTTTTTTTAACAGCGTAGAAAGAATGAATAACAAACTGCAAGTCAATATACATCTATATATAAATCAACTAAAACTACCAGATAAAAACCGAAGGTACTGGAACAAACAAGAATCCTTAATTACTTATTATATAGGACAAAGTGCATATTAAGACGTTAGAAATTCATAAGATAAAGTATGAAACTGGTTATATAACTTATAAAATAAAATTAGATTGACATTAGTAGATTATATCAGGGTTCTTCAAACTAAGGGTCGCGGGATTTTAGATTTTAATTTTTGGAGATCACCATGATTTTGGGAGAAAAATAGAGAAATCTGAGATGAAATCGAAGTGAAGACCTTTTTTTTTTTTAGAGAACACCTTGATTTTTGGGGAAAATTAGCGGAATCAGAAATGGATTCTAGGTGAAGATCCTTTTTTAGGGGTCGCGAAAAAATTTGCCTGTGCAAAATGGGTCTCGATGAAAAAAGTTTGAAGAACACTGGATTATACTACACAAAAATTACGTCATCGCTGCCGAATTGTTTGCCGCAATGGCTTAAAACTTTAGCACAGCAGTTCCCAAACTGTGCGCCGCGAGACTTTGTCAGGGGCGCCGCGAAAGCATGCGAAAGTTGTTGTACTTACTGCTTTTCTCACAATAATTGCAGTGTCAAAGTTGTTAGCAGCAACGTTCCCTTCAGAGAACGATTCCGATCGAGGACATGTTTTTTTTTTAGAGATCACCCTGATTTTGGGAGGGAAATAGGGAAATCAGAGATGAAATCGAAGTGAAGACCTTTTTTCTTTTAGAGATCACCCTGATTTTGGGAGAGAAATAGGGAAATCGGAGATGAAATCGAAGTGAAGACCTATTTTTTTTTTAGAGAACACTATGAATTTCGGAGAAAAAAAGGTTGCTCAAAGATGTAATTGAACTGAATACCTTTTTTTCATTACGGCGCCGCGAGTATTGTTAAGTTTTCAAAGGGCGCCGTGAAAAAAAAAAGTTTGGGAACCGCTGCTTTAGCCAATCAATAAGTTTGAATAAAACAATAAAACTACTCCTTATACGTAATTACTTATAAGAACAACTTGTAGAAAAACTAAATTAAGCAGGGGCTTGTGTACCGATTACGCAATAATATGTAACAATGGAAAAGATGGCGTCATAATCAAAAGCTTAAAAATTACTCAAAAGATTGAAAATTAATTAGAGGTTTATAAAATTACGATTAAAATTAAGAATCAAGTGTGACAAATATCTTCGAAAAAATATCAATTTATTTGCTACGTAAGTTGTTTTATAGAAAATCAATGCATTACATCATTCTTTTGACAATCACGTGACCTTCTTTGAGTCCCCTCACTTCCACAAGTGGCGCTACATAAAGACCATTCAGACCACTCGGTCCAAGCTGGGCATAAATTGGATCCACATGATCGCTCTTCTCTCGAATTATTTTCATTGCCACAACTTTTCAATGGGCCGGAGCAAACTCGGAGACGGCTTTGGAAACCAACTCCTCCGCATGAAATTGAACAGTTCGTCCAAGCCCCCCACCTGCCCCACTAAAAATAATTACATTAGCAGTTTTTATCTTATCATTAGCACCGGAACGAAAAGTAATTGTTTCAAATCAGTCGAAATCATGGTAAAATAATTTCGAAATCACTTTTGTTTGAGTTAAGAAGATTTTTTTCGAACCTCTGGACAAGCTTCCAGATTGCAACGTTCTGAACCTGTACTAGAACCATCACATGTCAAATTTCCTGATTGGTTCTGACATGTTCTATTTCGTAATTTTGTTCCGTTTCCGCATGAAAGAGAGCAATCACTCCATGATGACCATGAACTCCAACCTAAAAATTGTCAGTGATAGTCTGCTACAGGTAGACTTTTATTTTCCTTTAAGAAGATATGCATGTACGAATAAAGCAGTTTGTAAGAAAAGTGTCCAAAAAAAAGTTTTTTAAGAGAGCCACCTAGATAAGTAAAAGTTTAAACTAACTTTTAAACAAATAAAAAGTGGGAAAGTGTTTGAAAACATGATCGCTAATTATGATTTTTGTCGCTCTATTGGTGGTTTTTTGCTTTTTATGTACAGACCCCCGTGACTTGACAGTTTATCAAACGACACTTTATCAAAACTGAACAATGGGGAATCATACGATTACAATTTTTCACATTTGTTCTCTGATGTTAATAAATATGATTTCAAATAACAAAGAGATAGTTCTATCTTAATAACTTGCGTAATTAAATGAATTGCTATTTGATAAACCGTCGTTTCGATCAACTGTCAAAGTACCACAGACTGCTAGTGTTTTACACTATTTATTAAATTTTCGAATTTGAAGTGGCTTCATTAGAGCTATTTTTGGATTTTATAAAAATATCCTACTACTTACAGTGTTAGTTTCTTCTTAGTTAATTCAACATATTTCATCAAGCAAATGGATAACATAGAATTTTAACGTTGTCTAGTTGTACTGTAATAACCCGACTCATTCACTTTACTGTAAAGATTTAGATTTATATCAGCACAGTTTAAAACTGCTGTCACCAAACAATGATAAACAAGAGTGGCCAATTTATCTGCTGGTAAGATTAACTTTAAATTTTTTAGAAACTCGCGAATGACCGTCACGAAAATGGTGTGGCAGATGATAAAATATTAAGCGCCTAACTGACAGTTTGTCGAGATATTTTTTGTTTTTGGAGATACTAAAACATTTTGTTGAAAATATTTTACTTAATTTATAGTTTTTCGTTTACATCTATTGGGGATAAAATATTACGATAAAGTAGCTTTCAGGTTTAAAGAAAAATAGGTATCCCTCGCCTCGTTGCCGACTTATCACAGATAAGTGTCATTTGAACTTGATGAAAAAACACAAAATCACGTAAAAAGTTTTGTCAAACCAGATCAACCAAGGTTGCCAAGCAACAGTTGTCCAGACAACTAATCTATATTTGAACTTGTAAATCAAGTAAGCTTTAAATAAATTGCTATTGGCTGGTTTTATATATTGATTTAATCATAAATTTTTCATATAAAAAGTCACTTACTTGGGCATTTGATATTGTCTCCACACGGTCCTTCTTCTGTGTCCGGACCGAGACAAAAGCTAGAATTCGTGTGGGTACAGGAACGTATTCTTAATTTATTCCCAACTCCACAAGAAGATGAACAGCTGGACCATGAAGACCACGTAGCCCAGCCATTACATGCCTAAATATTGAGCTCAATCGTTGAATAATAAGAATTACAAAGCCACAATTTTGTCATAAATATTGTAAAAAACAATTTATTATCGACCCTAAATTTTTGTGTAACTTAGGTTATTATACAGAGATGAATCTAAACTTGTGCAAAATGCAACAACAAATTTTACAAATTTAACATTTTTTTCGGCATTCATTTTTTTTCCTTTTCTTTTAATGTTGGCTATAACATATAAGAATATGCAGTAAGGTTACAAAATTGGAATCAATCTGAAAAAAAATTATGCATCAAACAAACTGCCAATACTTAATGGTTCCATTGTGTGTGTGTCGAAGGTAGACCCGAAATTGGTAAACGTCACGTAAAACTTTAAATAAACGTAAAAGCTGTTTTTATCGCTTTAGAATAATTACAAAAACTTTTTAATTTACTTAATTTTTTTAGCGAAAAGTAAAGCCATTTTTATTTTAACCTTAAAGAAAATTTTGGTGCTACTTTCGGTAAAGTTTGGCTGGTTATCTACACGGTGAAATACGTACATCTTACCTCAATAGCGGCTGTTATTAAAATTAACTCTTTGAATTATTCAAGTGTTCAAGAAAACTTCTGGAAACCTCATTAATGCAGGTTAACTTTCTTAACACAAAGAGAAATTCACTCGATTAAGTAGAATCTGGATAACGAACCGGCAGAGATATCTAACCAAAATAGATTCGGGACCAGCCAAGGCAGCACAAATTTTCTTGACTTTAGGGGAAGATGGGCAAAGTTGAGCCAGTGTCCAAGTTGACCCACTCCTATATTTTCAAAAAAAAAAAAATTCAACTTTCAAGTACCACGTGTTTGTTGCTGGGAACGAGATTACAGTTTTGGTTTTGAAATTACAGTTCTTTCTTTGTTCGGTTTTAAGAGAAAAAGGTTTTAGCAAAAGTCAGCACTTTTTGTAAAAATTTTGTTCGGAGAAGTTTTTGTGTTTTAGAAAAGACCTCAAATTCTAATCAGCTTTGAAATATCTGAATACAAGGTATAAGGCTAGCTTCTTTGTAAACTGTTGCCATGACAGTGCTTAAAAAAATTACGCAGAAAAAAAGAGTTTATGTTGGCGTAATGCTTCGAGGTAAGTAGAACCAGAAGTGCCAATGGCTCAACTTGCCCCATTGCATTTACCAGCGTTTTTGTTAATTTTAGGCTACGCTTACGTTTATTCAGACCTTTGTATTGGTGTAACCATTTAACTTTTCTCTGTGTTATCAACAGAGACTTGTTAAACGTAGTTTAGTTTATCAGTTGTGAATTTACAGTAGCCTACTTTTGCCACTATCATGCCCCGAAACTATATACAAAAGACGGCGCGAGGAAAAATAAACAAAATTGAATTGGAAAATTGAAAGTGGAAAATAGAAAATCTAAAGAAGTTGAAAATGGAAAATCCATCAGGCATCAGCTAAAGATCATGGTGTTGATCGAATGGCTCTGCAACGATATATTAAGTCAGGTTCAAAGAGTGAAAATTGTTCTTCTGGCTACAGAAATGTTGCGAACAAACAGAGAGTATTTTCAATAGAACTTTAAGCGGAATTGGCCAGCCATGTGAAGAACCTTGCAAATAGGTTTCATGAGTTTACTAATGCAAAGTTTCGAAAACTTGTATACAGTTTGCACTGGTAAACAATGTAAGTGTGCCAGTCAGCTGGGTGAAAAACGAAGAAGCAGGTAAGTTTGGTCTAATTCGTATTTAAGCACATTTTATGATATGTTGATAACAAATAACCCTTAATTTACAGTTTAAGACCGGTGCCATTATCATGTTATTGGTGAGGTCACTGGAGTCGTATCTCTCTTATGATATTGACTACTAGGGGATTTCCACAAATCTGCACTAGTCCTAACCTATAAATTTACCTGAATGACATTTTTATGTAAACACGAAATCTTTTCCGTATAGGCAAAGGTTGGATAATGGGCTTCTAAAAGCGTCATCATATGTGAATAGAAAACCTGAAGCAACATCAATGGCCCAACCAACCGCTTTTAACAACCACACCGTTTCAGAGTTCTTTACACATTTAATGACAGTCTATGACAGATAAATTTTTCACCAATAAGAAGGTTATATTCAAGTTTAGTAGCTTTAGTTTAGGATAAAAACAATTAACACAAGATTTGACTTTGTTCTATATTCAGGTATCATTTCTACCAACCGATGTTTACAATGTCGACGAAACTGGTATCACTACTGTACAGGTATCCCAAAATGTATTGTGTGAAAAGAGGCAGAAACAAGTTGGCTCAGTCACTTCGGCAGTACTGGGGGAACTGGTGACTCTCATCTGCACAATCAGTGCAGCTGGGAACATTATTTCCCCACTGTTTATTTTCCCCAGGGTCTGATACCATGACCATTTCATTGCAGGACCTCCCGCCGGTTCAACGGGTGCTGCAGAAAAGTTTGGGTGGATCAACAAACACATCTTTGTTTCGTACTTAGAGCATTTTATTCAAAATATGAGAGGTTCCGTTGATAAAAAGGTACTCATACTATACAACCATGAATCGCATATATCGTTAAAAGCAGTTACAATTACACGAGAAAATGGTATAGTTTTATTAACTTTTCACCACACACGTTACATCGTCTGCAACCACTTGATAAAGCCGTATATGGACCTTTCAAATTATATTACAATAAGGCCATCGATTGCTGGATGCGTAGCAATTCCGGAAAGACCCTGAAAATTTATGACATTCCGGCTTTGGTAAACCAAGCATATTTATCGGGAATGACACCAAAAAACATTATTTCAGGTTTTACATCAACGGGAATATGTCCGCTTGATGTTGATATCTTTGCTGATGCAGAATTTGTTGCCAGTGAGTTAACTGATAGGCCTGTACCAGCTGCTGAGGGGCTGCAAACAACAGCACCACAAACTGTGCAAAATACTACACCATTTTTAACGGTGCCTGAAGTTCTTGTATTTGTTACTGCTGATGCCGATCCAATGTTGAAGCTCCAGTAACTTCCAGCAGTGATCGGTCAGAGCACCCTAGTGATCCAGCCAGATGCCGCAGTCACCCACTTGCTCAAACAGAATAAGTATGTAACCACGTTTCTCCATCTGCAATACTGCCTGTTCCAAAAACACCAGCTCGAAAAAACAGATGTAGTAGAAAACGCAGAAAAACTGCTTTACTCGCTGACACTCCTAAAAAAGATACCATCCAACAAAGACGTACTAAACGTCAACAAAAAGCCAACGGAAAGTCTTCAAGAAAAAGAAAATGTCTAGCTCTTTAAAAGAGTTGTTGTTTTTTGCTAAATATTGTAAATAAACCATTGTACTGTTGATTTGTGTTGTGTGCTATGAATAGTATTGTTTATACCTGAGTTAAAAATTATGGATCATCTCACCCCAGCTTTGGCTCAACTTACCCACTCCATGGATTTAAGACGTTAATTTATGACGTTAATTTCAATCGCTCATAATTCGATTGAAAATTTCGATAATTCGATGAAAGATTCGAGCGATTAAAAATTTAAGACGTTAATTTCAATCTCTCATAATTCGTTGACTTTTCAACATATGCAAATGAAATTTTCTCCATGTTGAAAAAAAATAAAAGTATTTTAACCCTTTGAGTAACCTTAAATAATTTTTTTAGAAAAATTTGGCTTTTTTTGTTTTTATTCTATTATTGGTGCACATACAACAAAATTAAATTTTTTGTTCGATTTTGTTTTTAGAAGAAATGATTTACCCAATGTGGTTAGTGCTGGTGACCACTACCACTCTATGACCTGAAACTTGCTTTAAAACGCAAAATTTTGATTTTAAGAGGTGGTCAGTTTGTTTGACCACTCTCACTCAAAGTGTGTATTATTAATAATTTTAACCAAAAAGCAAAAATTCAAGTGTTTCACAATATGCATTTCTTTATAAAGTGATTCAACTTGCCCCATCTTCTCCTACTATCCGTTTATAATTTTGGCATATAAAAGTTTTAATGAAAATATGTACATCAAAAACTGAAAATCTCGGAGTATAAAATTTGGAACGCTTAAATAATTTCAGAATAAAAAATAAAGTTAATATGCTTTGAAACATACACGTAGTTTATTGAGGATGCTTCGAAATTGTAACTCATTTCATTTTCACTTTCATCTTTATTCTTCAATTAATTACTATTAATTAATTAGTTTAGTGCAGTTGATAATGAAATGAGTTACAATTCCGAAGCTTTCTCAATAAACTATGTTTCGAAGTCTCTTGGTTTTGGTTTTTTTAAACCTTAAAAGTTTTTGAAAAACTTGAAAAAATTACGATAGGTTATTCAGATTTTCGTTAAAATCTATCAGAAATGATAAATCACATTAGTCTAGAATCGAGAGAAACTATTGTTTGCATTTTATTGTGAAAAAACAATAAAATCTTAATATAAGTTATATAGCCTATTAAAAAACTATACAAACTGGGCGCTTTTTCGCGGCAATTCAAATAAATAACTTCTTTTTAAAAACACACAAAATATGAAACATCTTTGATTCAATTAACTATTTTTATTGTGACGATAATGCTTTACTGTTGTGGTGGCTGTACACTTTTATAGAATTTAAATTGGCAGACTCGACCAAAAATCATATAGTTGGTACGAACAGAATATTTAAAAGTATTTATTGCTGTTCTAAAAATTACAAAACCAACTAAGTAAGTACTTTGTTTTTAAATAAAGTTTAATCAAAAATTTTTTTGAGAAAATCTGACTTCATTTAAAATTTGCTATAAAAAATTAATCAAAAATAGTTTCAACAACGAAAACCAATCCTTGTATACATTTGATGATTTAACACAGGGTTGGGCAAACTTTTGATGCTGCGTGCGAATTTTTTTCAAAATTTTGTCATACAGGCCACAATGGCCCAAACAACGCGTTTAATTTTAATGAATTCCTTGAATTTCAGTTAAAAGCAATGCTATCAAATGTTCAAATAATTAAAATTAATGCTTTGGCGGGCCGGATTAATAAATGAAAAAGGCCGTAAATAGCCCGCGGACCACGGTTTGGGAAACCCTGAAAAAAATTTTAAATTTTAGCAAACCTAACACATCAGATTTTTTTTCTTAATACGATTGCTTCAGCATTATTAAGCGAAGAAAAAATATAACATTTGATTACTGTTTTGGTGCAATTTCTTGTTTCTGTAGCATTTAAGTTTTTCATTTTTTTGCAGCTATTATACGAACAGACAAGTCTTCGTCTTTGTTGACCTGTTCCACACGCTACATCGCAATCACTCCATGATGACCACGTCATAGCTAAAACCAAAATTAATGACAAAAAAAAAAATTAAAATATTGGAATTAAAAAAATTTGTATTTATCAAATAATACAACATACATGAAAACATCGATTAGTTATTCGTATCAAAACGAGTGACGAATGGGTTAAATATAATAAAAACGTTATTTTTCTCATGATAAACCTAATCAAACTCCTCATCGATAACAAGGAATTCTTACCGGGGACGCAATAACCACAAGCAAGGGGACATGCTGCTTCCATTTGGGCTCGAAATCGTCGTGCTTGACATCTGCCGTCAGCTTTCCACTGCTTACAAGAAGGTTGATCAACACAACGGGCTAAAAAATATGTCATGCTTTGCTGCGATATAATAAAAGCTGATAAAGATTTCCAAAACAACAGCAATTTCCTAGAATAATGTATTTTTGGATTTGTTTGTGTTGAAGGCATGTGAAAATAAGGACTTGTCAATTATATTATAGATTAAATTTCTACTTTTTGTAAATTAAATTAAATTAAAATAATTTTTTATTTATATTTTTACATAAAAGCATGATTTTAAATAAGTGGTTTAATTTGATGACTTTCTTTTTTCTAATGACATATTTTGCTTGGTGCTTTTTTAAGCACAGAATTGTGGCAAGATTTATGAAGCTACATATACTAAGCTGGGAATATTTTTTTTCACTATAATTTTGAGTAACCCGATTGCCTAGGTCATCCTGGGTGATATTTGTTTTAACTTTAACTTTTTTTTCATGGGTCTGAAGAGGTTTGTTTTTTTAGTATTTTTTCCGGGAAAATCTTTACCTCTACACAACTCTCCAGAAAACTTCTTGAATTAGCGGAAAACAGATTCCGGCTGGGCATAGAGCGATTCCAACTCTGCTTAATAGATTTTTTCACGGTTTTAAGTAACTCATTAGTGTTTTATGGGAATCCTTATTCAATGAAATGGTTGTCATTAGTTGCATTAAGTGTCTTTGTTCGTCATATTCTTCCATGCGTCTAGACAGATCTTAATACTATTAAAGAGGATTTTTTCCGTTTAAAATGGTGCACAAATTGTGGGGCACCCTTTAAAAAAAGCAATTTTTGTTTATGAAATAAATGTATTTACTACTTCAAGTGATAAAAGAACAAGTTTCCAATTATGTTTATAAGTATATCTTTGTTTTCGGGGTCACTTTTAATTTTAAAAGTATAAAAAAATTCGATAAAAATTTTTAAAACTTTTGCGAAAAAAACATAGCCGTAATCTTAAAAGTACAAAAGGTTTATGGTATAGTGTAGACAGTAAATAATTATAAATAAACAAATACTAATCTAATCCTTTACCAAATTAAATAACGTATAAATTCTAATGATATGTATAACTGTTTATATCAGAAAAAAATTCAATTTTTATGTCGCACCACTTTTAGCTAAACTGGGGCATCTATCTTTGTTGCATTTTCCAACTTCAATGCTGGCAGATTTTCCACCCAGACAAAATCGACCGTCAACGCATTTTCGTGTTCGAGTTCGATTCCCGCCACTCTGGGCGCTGAAGGGACTGGGATCGTCGTTACATGATTTGCTGCACTCAGACCACGAGCTCCATTTTGTCCAAGAACCTTTAATGTCATAAAATCAATTGAAAATTTATGCAACTGCGGATTTACAACGCGCTCACCTATTCCACAAACCCCACATGAGCTTGGACACATGGTGTCCATGTAACTTAACCATCTGTTCATTCCACAATAGGATTTGTACGATGGACATTCAGAGATGTGGTCAATGCATTCGCGATCTGATCAATAATTTGATTTGTGGGTAAATCATTTTAAGTAGGGTTTTCAATTTCAATAAAAACATGAAAACATTTTTCAAAACCGGAAAAAATCTAACCCGATCCTGAAAAAAATCCCGAAAAAACCGCAAATTTTACAGACAAAACACCAAGAACAGAACATGTAAAATTATCAAAGCAAAAACGAATTTAAGCTTAATTTAAACAAGTTTTAGAAGTATGCAAGTTAAAAATAATAGTTATTGCTTTGTCTCATTGCTTAATTAGACAGTGATTTTCACATTCAAAGTCGAATTCGAAAACACGAAAGACGCAACATTATAATTACAATGATGCAACAATTCAGCAAGGTTGTGGAGTCGGAGTCGCGGAGCGCACGTTTTAAGCAGCAGTAGGAATCGTTTATTTAGATTTGGAAGAGATGGAGTTGTTTTTTAAGTGTGCTGAAGTCAACGTCGGTAGGCAGTGTCGTTTTTTAGGTGCACTTGAATCGGAGTCGTCGCAGTCGCACGTTTGTAGCGGAGTAGGAGTCGTCTAAAAACAACTCCGACTCCGCTCAAAACGTGCAATCCCGCGACTCTAACTCGGCAACCCTGCAATTTAGCCAAATAAAATTAAAATTTAATAGTTATATCACTGCATTAGGAATTTTAATCAAATCTAAAACCAAAAATTATATAGTATACTTTTTTGTTTTATATTATTTATCATTATGAAAAAACCGGGAAATGCAAAAACGCATTAAATACCAAAAATTTCCAAAACCGGAATACCGGTTTTCAAACTCTAATTCTGACCAATGATGTCCAGTTGCATACAGCAGGAAAATTTGAAATGCTTTCTAACTTAAAAAAAGGTGAACTTGATAAAAATTATTTCAGTATGCAGTTTCATTCTTACATATTTCTTGTTTTTATTTTTATATCTATCTTCTTTACGCGCAGGAAAAGGTCGGAAGCCCGATACTTAGCGATTACTCTGACCTGGTTCTGAAGATGCCAAGGTATTACTGCCTGTCGAAATTTTCTATTTTGGTCTTTTAGTTTTTATTTAAAGATATGACTAAAATTTAGAGCTGCTTGCCAAAACTCCAAGCAGAGCAAAGTGGCTATTCCAATGACGCAACAAAATGGTGGGAGCAGGTTTGGCACCGCCACCGTGTCGATTAAGTTCACAATTAATCACAGCCCTCTTAACCACTCGACTACGCTAATGATGTAAAAAGTAAATACTCACAAAACTTTTTTAATAAAAAAAAAGTTGCAAGTACTTGAAGTACTTATATAATAAAGAGTTTCAAAGCGCAAAAGTATAGTTTTCAAAAAAAAAAGGAACAGCTAGTTTGACAAAAAGTTTAAATAGTCAAAAGAATTCTTCATTATTTTTCTTACATATTTTGCTGTTTTTCATTGGTTCTAACAAGGAATAGGAATTTTCCTGGTCCGTTTGGTCGCAAACTCCACAAGTCCGCGGACACTGAAGTTGAATTGTTTTTAACTCGCAATACTGCTTTGACTCTTCGCACGAGTCGTAGCGGTCTGCGCAATTCTGCACTTTCTTTATGCATTTTTTACAAGATTTTGCGCACATAAACGCCACCGAAGGAACAGTTGAACACTGACCAATCGCCATCAGTTGGCGGCATTGATCTGGATTGATGTCAATGCAAGGCGAATCTGAATAAAAAAAGAGAATGCATTCATACCGGCTAGCTATGATGACCATTGAGCAACCGATTTTGAATCAAACAGCATTTATTTACTTCTCGGTTTAAAGCGCGAATATGAAATTAAAAACAAATTTATCTGCCAATAAAATTAACTATTAGCTGTAAAAAATTATGTTAGGAAGTAAAGTTATTTGTTTAATTTTAATTTGTCACGTTGATTCATACAGGTTCAAACAGTTCTTTTGATATATATGTATTATTTTACTGATGTGATTACATAAATATTTATTGATCTACCATTGGCAGAAAGGTTTTCCGTACACTTGTTGCACGTCCGCAGGCAGATGGTCTGAATCAATTGATTGGTGCACAATGTCGACAAGAGGTTACAGTTCGAATGAAGGTCAATACATTGATCAACAGAATTCGCTTTTACGTCTTGAAGTTTTGCAAATGCAATGTAATAGTATCGTAAATAGCTTAAAAATTTTGAAGCGAAATTTGAAAATAAAACCTAAATTTGGACAACAAATCTCGTTGGCGAATAAATGGAACTGGAATCATGATAGAACAAAACTTTTAATTTTTTGTTGTTGGATAAAAAGTGAAAGTAAGTAAACAAAAACAAACTACGTGATAGTTAAATAAAACAAATTAGAAACTATTTTTACCAAAAGTATTAAAACAAAAAACGAATTTTTAATAATTGAAAATTTTGATAAAAAATGGCTCTAAAAATGCAGTATTTAAGTTTCTCAAAGTTTTTTAAAAACAAAGATTTTCAATAAAGCCTCACCAGCTGTTGATTTGCTTCCACAGGAGTCACAAGTGACGGGGCAACGACTTCTGAAACTCGAAACTGAGCACATTCCTTCTCTTCCGAGGGCCTGACACTCCTTTTCCAGTGTGTCCTTGCAAACCAAAGCCTTGTTCTGACACACTCCGCACGTTTTCTCGCATCCATACTGAACAATCGAGTCAGAGCATCTTGATGAAAACAGCCTGCACATTGGACCGAAGGCGTCTTTGCAAAGTGGAGCTGCTCGCTCTCCGTCTTTCTCGCATGAGAGACATGAGCGTGGACACAAAAAGCGGATAAAATCGTTATCACACCGACCTAATGCGTGATACTTTCCACAACTTGGATGTCCGTCTGTGCAAGCGAGAGCTTAAAAAACAAAATATAGGATTATGTGTAAAAACTTTCAGAGAAACATTCAATAAAAAAAAAAAATTGTAGTATTTCGTCCTTCTGCATTTCTTCTAAATTGAAAGCTTCATTAAAAATAGGCAATGGTTTTTTTTAAGAGCAATAAATAATAAAAACAAAATTACTTTCTAAAATTATAAAATTTAACATATAAACTTTAAAAACCAGTTGTTTTTTACTTCCATTTGATGAGTTAACACGACTTTAAAATGAACTATAGCCTTTGATTATATTGATAGTGTTAGTCCAATTGTAATGCGTTTTGATCCATATTTGCAAAAGTGGCTGGAGTCATATCAGCTCTTTTACCTTTCTTTTAATTTCATCCGATCTGCGGTATTTTTATTGAAAAGCAATCATTCTTCCTTCCTCACTTTGATTTTCACAATTTATGGGGTGGCCCAGTTTCTTTCCCAAATCCACTTTCAATTTAAATATTTTTTAAAAGCATTGTCGTCTTTCTACTTTAAAATATGCATAAACTAAAGCATTTTACTTGTTATGTCAACCCAACGTGGATTCTCAAAAATAGCACGGACATTTCTTTATAAGGGAGAGCCAGGTTAGTTGATTAAGTGGGTTGACTAACTCACCATAGTTATTTAATCAACCAAGCATGAATCTTTGGTATTAAGACCACGGGTGCTATCTTTAGCATAATTAATGGCTACCACGTTGGTTTCAGCTCAATTAAAGCTTCATAGACAAAGTAGAACAACATATTAATTTCTGGACTTAAAAATTTTTCGGGAGGTGTCAGAATGTTTTTATTTTTTGATAAATGTAAGATACTTTTAAATTGCAAACCTACATGTACCTTAAGGGTTTAATAAGACACTCACAAAAAAAATTAGTATAAAGTAAAAACCAAACTTTCTGAAGTTAACATATTTCAAACCGCAGTAAATATCATGAGCTAATATTTAATAGGGCCATGCTGACTTCTAAGATAATCTACATGTATGCAAGATCCAGAAAAACTTTTAGTTATCATTATAGGTAAAAAAAGTTGACGGTGACCTTCTTGTTGCGCCTGAAAAATAGGCTGCTAACGTGAAAGGTTTGTCAAAATGACAGGTCGGTGAGATTAGCACTTTTGTTATTTTTATTTTATGCGTTTGGGTTCTTTTCTTTTTCGCTTCTTGGTATAACTTAAATTTTATCGATCTATTTTATCAATCTTGAATTATTAGCTGAATGGCAAGTTGATGAGATAGGCTAGATTGGAACATAAGGAAGCCTAGGGTGGACCGAGTAGATGGGTCATTAGAAAATGTACCTTCGGAAAAAATTTCTTGTCAGGATACATTGGTTACCTGATATGCTGCTTTCCTTACTTACATCTTTTAATATTTTTTAAAACTGGAATACTGTCAAGTTATTGTAAAGATATAGCGTAAATTAACAAAATTGATAAGGCTTTCTTTGTTAAATTCTAATCAACAAGGGTTGCCAGATTTAAATTTTAAAAATAAGCCAACTAAGATGAAAAAAAGCCAAAATTAAGCCAAACACAATTTAATAAGCCTAAAATCTTAACTTAGAATCTATCTTTGACTTCTCAATTTTCGTCCTAAAATCATGGTAATCTAAAAAAAAATCTTTACTTAGAATCTATCTCTGATTTCTTAATTTTTGTCCCAAAACCATCATGATCTCTAAAAAAAGATTTTTTCTTAAAATTGAAAATACTGGGACATGATGGTTAACCGGGCGGGACGCCTGGGCAAGGTTCTGAAAATCGGGACTGTCTCGGTTAAACCGGGATGTATGGTAAGCCTAAAAAGATATATAAGCCTACCTAGAAATAAAAAAAATAAAATGGATTTGGTAAAAAAATAATAATTTTCATAATGCTAATCCAAAAAAGCCAAAAAGGCAAACAAAATTTTTAACGCCAATTACACTGAAAAAAGCCAAATCTTGCTAATTTGATGTCAAAACAACCTGTAACCAACTAAATCTACAGGTTACTAATGCAACTACTTTGTAATAAATTCTTTTTAATAAGCAATGGTGAAGCGCAACAAGAAGTTTATGAAGTCAAAAAAAGATATTAAGTTTTAATCAATCTTTAGATCGAAAATCGCTAAAGCTGAATAATTGGTGTAAAGAACTTTATGTTTCCTTGCTAGAGCCAAAAATTGATGCTCCACTTTTAACTTGCAAAATAGACATGAACAAAAGTTTGTATCTTAAGTTAACGAAATAGCATCAAATGGCAAATTGCTAAAGAAACAATAGACCTACTGCTTGTGGTTGGAATTGCGCCCGTCGAGAGCGATGGTAAAGTGGACAAGCAGGAAGAGTTGCAGGAAAGTTGACAACTGGACGCAACAATCGGATTTTCGCAGAGCCCATTTTGAGCAAGAGTGGAGCACACTGGGTTTTTATCGACGCATTTTCCTTCTGAGAAAAGCGCTTCAATTGTTTTTGTTGTGAAACTATTGTAAAACCGTTGCTTAGCAGAACTTAAAATTAATTTAATAAACATTGACATTCTTTTTAAAAAAACATTTGGTGGTACAGAATTTGAAGATTGCGTGAAGTAAAAGATTTTTCTTCCCAAAGCTTTTCATCTGACACTCTTCAGGGGAAATCGTCAGAATGAAGCAGAATTGAAACCGAACTAAGTTATAAAGGGGAAAGCAGAGTCCTCATTGGCTGAAAAAAGTTAGCCAATGAGAGAAAAGATTAAGAAATTTTCAAAGAGTAGACGAATTCTTTTTGCTTACACAGAAGGGGATTGAGAGATTTAATAAAATTCGCTTCAAGAGCAGAAAGGTGAAGAGAAGAGCGACCTCGAGGGAGAATAGAAAATTTTTCGTTGTTGTAATGAAGGGCGCATTGGGCGTTGTCAAGAAGATGTTGACCAATGGCGGATTTCGTGAAATTGTTCGTCGTCGTCGTCGTCGTTTGAAGAGGTATCCACTCCAGGTCAGACACAAACAGAACTGGGGCCGAGGGTTTATCCTTTTACTACCCCAGACTGCTGCACTGCCTGGATCAGACGCTGGCAGTGATGTCATTAAGCCAGTATCGAGTTTCGTCATCCAAAATTGTCAGACCTCGTGCTCCATGTGGTGCCCGATGTATAGGGCACGCTGTTAGTACATGGTCTGCGGTTTGCTCAGAGGCGCCACACTCGCAATTCGGTGAAGGAGCGAGACCCCATTTGTGCATGGACGAATGGAATCGCCCAACAACAGTCCGCAGGCGGTTGAGCTTAACCCAAGCTGCTCGCGGTAAGCCCATCCCAACAGGCCTGGCACCGGTCTGGGGCACAAAAGCACGGAGCCTGGAAGCAGCTTTACAGTACTTCGTTTTCCATTTAAGATTTGTCCATTCAGAGGCGCGGATGTCAAGTCTGGCAAGGTTGTCCAAGAGATTCCGCACAGCTGGCACAAACGGGCGTCTGGATCTTAGTCTCACTTGCCGAGTATCTGAGGACCCACTTAACAGACCATGCAAGATATGATCGGGGTCCAGAGATCCACGGTAAGCCAAGGAGAGTGTTGCTCCCATTCGGCGAAGCTCAGCTGGCTGGATGCCTGAGAGTATAGGTAGGTGGTCCGTTGGAGTGGGACGCAAACATCCAGTAACTATGCGCAAGGCGTCATTCAAGACACTGTCAATGAGGCGAGTGTGAGCACTGAGACACCAGACTGGCGCACAGTACTCAGCTGTTGAGTAGACTAGAGACAAGGTGGCTATGCGTAGTGTTTTAGCACCAGCACCCCATCCCGAGCCCACGAGTCGCCTCAGCAGTGTGACGCGCGAAGATAATTTTTTGCGCAATGCCACTAAATGGTGACGAAACGTGAGTGATCTGTTCAGTTTTACCCCAAGGTAAGTAGGGGTTGGACAGAACGGTAAAAGTCCACCGTTGCTGTAGACCTTTAGCTCACGTTTGGCCTCTCGGTTGTTTAAATGAAAGGCTGTCGTCACCGTCTTAGTGTGACTGAGCTTCAACCTCCAAGTCTGGAGATACGCTGACAGTGTGGACATGTCTTGGCTTAAGGTCCCCTCCAAGTCCTTCCAGTTTCCAGAAGAATGCAACAATGCTAGATCATCAGCATAAGCAAACTTTCTGGAAATCATGGAAGGAAGATCGTACGTATAGATGTTAAATAGGAGGGGAGCCAAGACTGATCCCTGAGGAACGCCGTTTTTAAGACGGCGTAGCCTGGTAAGCTTGCTGTCACCGGTGGTAAGGGTGAAACTTCGATTTCGGACAAGCTCCATGATCATTTTGACCATGTGCTTATCCGGAAGTAGTCTCAGCAGCTTGCAGGTAAGGCCACGGTGCCAGACAGTGTCATAAGCAGCTGTCAGATCGATAAATACGGCACCAGCCTTCTTTTTAGCCTCAAAAGAATCCTCGATGTTTTGGGTTAAAAGAACAACTTGATCTACGGTTGACTTCCCGCGTCGGAACCCAGCCTGCTCTTTAGGGAGCAGCGGATCGATTAATGGTTCAACGCGGGCGTAGATAAGCCTCTCGAGGATCTTGTAGGGGACAAAGAGCATAGATATCGGTCGATAACTCTTTGGGTCCCCCACGGGCTTTCCGGGTTTTGGGATCGCGACCACAAGCGCTCTTCTCCAGATCTTGGGAATTTTGAGTCGGCGCAAACAGGAAGAAATGAAGTCACGTAACCAGGAATTCAAAGCAGCTCCGGCATGGAGTATAAGCTCGGGGCAGATGGAATCAGGTCCCGGAGCTTTACCTGGTTTTAAATGTTGAAGGGCAGCAGCAAATTCTCTCTGTGAAAAATTGTCAGAGATATTTACTGCGTCTGGTGTTGTGGCCCTCCAAAGGTCAGACACTTCTTGAAAGACAAGTCGAGATGACTTGTGGTCAACAGCCTCGTATTTCCCATTTCTAACCAACTGAGATGCAATAGCATCGGCTGAAACGGGACAGTGACGAGGAGAGTGTCGTGACCTACCAGTAAGGTTGTTCAAAATACTCCACGCTTTTCGACTAGAGTGTGAGAAGTCAATGCTTCGAACTGCTTCGGACCATCGATCCCTCCGCTTTCTGTCAAGCTTGGCAAGCAGAGCTGTAGCAGCCAAGCCTGAGTCGTCTCCCTGAGGGGACTGCAGAAAGGTTTTATAGAGGGATTCACACTCTGCATCCCAACACGGAATGTAGGTATTTCGATACCCGCGTGGGATAGTCTTTTTGGCTGCTTTCTTAAGTGTTGACTTTGGCTGTTGGGGATTGGCGATGGATCTAGGAACGTGTTGTTTAATTCACTCTTCTAGCCGTTGAGATGTGCGACCAACGTACCGACTATCGCAGTGGCACAAAAACTGGTAAATAACATTGCTGTGATGATGGGAAGGCAACACGTCTTTCTTAATCGCTGGAAAGAGCTGTCGGGTGTTGAAAATAACATGTGGTTCGACGGAGAAAAAGCAGCGTTTCACAGCAGACGTAATCTGCTTTTCGAACTTCATCGAGACGTTTCCGATTCCCCTGCCTCGCCCAACCGCCAAAGTCTTTCCCGCTCTTGCAAGACCAACACACGCCCACAACAATTTCACGAATCCGCCATTGGTCAACATCTTCTTGACAACGCCCAATGCGCCCTTCATTACAACAACGAAAAATTTTCTATTCTCCCTCGAGGTCGCTCTTCTCTTCACCTTTCTGCTCTTGAAGCGAATTTTATTAAATCTCTCAATCCCCTTCTGTGTAAGCAAAAAGAATTCGTCTACTCTTTGAAAATTTCTTAATCTTTTCTCTCATTGGCTAACTTTTTTCAGCCAATGAGGACTCTGCTTTCCCCTTTATAACTTAGTTCGGTTTCAATTCTGCTTCATTCTGACGATTTTCCCTGAAGAGTGTCAGATGAAAAGCTTTGGGAAGAAAAATCTTTTACTTCACGCAACATCCCTTTTAAAAGGAATGATAATTTTTATCGAGTTATGTTTGTATATGTTTTGCAAAAAAATTTTATGACAATTTTTGATCAGAACCTATTACATTTTTAGCAAGAAATTTTTGATCAGAAAGCAAACAATCTTTGTTTTGCTTTTACTCGGTTAAAAGTATTTTGTCAGCGTTATATCTTCATATAAATTTAAACGAACGTACGTCTAAGTCTGTTGGTTATTTTATGTATAATTTAATTTTGCTATTAAAATTCAAGTAAATTTTTGACAAAAAAAGCAATGGATAGATTTTTGTTAAGTTTATAAAACAAAACAAAAAAAAATTTAAACAGCTAAAAATTAGAACATAATTAATTTTTGTTGATAAGCGACTTACTCTTTTTTGTCTGAACAATAAAGCATCTGTCGCAGGTTGCCCTGCAGTGATTCTGAATAAACGAGCTGTTTCTGCACCCGTCTACTAACTGAGGACAGAAAGCCCAATCATCAACACATTCCTCAAAGTCAATGTTGCCACCTGAAAATTCTTCTGTCGCCCCGGTTTTTGTTTTCTTTTTACACTGACCGCACGAATATTGACAAATTTTCGCTATTCTGGTGTCCGAACAATAACCATGTGATCTTGCTTCTGGACAGGCGATATGCTGATCCACACAGGCGCTCAGCAAATCATCTGCAATGAATCATAAAAATTTTTGCTCTGCTTTAAATTGCTTTTCTTTAAAAGGTCACACTTACTAGTAGGAAGAAGCGTTGCCACTGTGGCAAGTGGGGCTTCAGTCGGAGAAGGGCATCTCCCGCATGTAGCAGGACAAGCGTGAATAACTGAAGATTTGCTGCAGCTCTCCTTAAGGTGGGGACACTTGAAATGAGCGTCGGCACATCTACCTGGAATTAATTATTGAGTAAATTTCAAACAAGAAACAACCTGATAGCAACTGATACAATAAGTTGTTCATAAATTTTTTAATTTGAAAGATATGATTGTCTGCTTAACCTGTTTGTCAAAGTAGAGTAGTCTTATATATTTGCAAGCATCTCACCTTCCATCTTGACCGGGCGACAGATAGCACAGGTCTCTTTGCACATCAACTTCCAAATGATTTTCCTGCAAGCACCGAATTGCTCCATTGCCTTACAACTGGGGAGTGAATCGTAACAGACTGTGGACAAAATATGTAATCAACAAGTTTGAATACTTTTCTAAGAATTTGCCTTGATTTCATTCTATTTTTCAAAATTACAATAATAGCATATTTTTAGATAAGTTTAAATAAAAACTTAGAAAACAAAAGTATTTAGATTTATTTTATCTAAAAGTGTGCCGTTAATATGGTAAATTTCTCTGAAACTAGACTCATTGAGTATCCATCTGTCAAAGTTGAACAGCTTCAGTTATAATTTTATAACCTTAACAGTACAACATACTTTTATTTTTTAAAACTATATTTGATACTACTTGAACGTGAACTTTAAAGAGAGTGTAGTTTTTACAAAAATGATTCACATAATCACTAACATAATTGCGTAATTTCAATTTTTCTAAAATCGAATTTGAATGTTTCATCACGTGTTATGTCGCTAATTAAACTCACAATGGCACTTGAACGAGTTACACGAAATAGTTTCTGAGCTTAGTCCAATACACGAGTCTCCTGTACAGGTTCGATTCCGAATTTGGACTCCTCCGTTACAGGACGCGTTGCAATGGGACCAAGAACTCCAAGGTAGCCATTCTGTTTTGGGATCTTTAAATTATTTTTTAATAAATCAACTTTGCCAACATGAACAATTTTTTTACTTAATATTTTTTTTGGAAATAAACAAAAAAAAAATTTGCCAAAGAGGGTATGCAGTTATCGTTTAGCTGAAACAATACGTGAAAAATGATATCAAATGTAAATAATAAAAAAAGAATTGTATTTCTTTGACAAATTTAAAGATTGCACCATGAGCGGCCGCTGTTGATGAGCTATCCGTGAAATTTTGACACAATCCGCAAGTGGCTGTACACAATGCGTCGATTATCTCCGTTCCGCAGGCATCTGAAAAAAGTGATCACAATGCAATATACAAATCAGCTTTTATTTCTTATCTATCTCACTTCTTTCTTTATACTGCAGACATGATCTGATCGACATTCTGTCTTCGCATCGATTTGGATTTTTTGGACAAACTTCCATCGAACAAAATCGGATTTCCGAAATTGCATCGTCGCAAACTCCTAAATATCAATTTTCATTAAAAATAAAGATTGAAAAACGAGAATTGATAATAATCAATTTAAAGGTATTTATTGATCTACAGTAATTGCAAGTTTATTAAGAGCAACTTTGCACCCAAAAGCACAAGTTTTGATAACAAACCAAAACTTCGAGTATGTTTGATGAAGAGAACTATCAAGAACATGTTCAAGCAGGGAATGTATCATCTAGTGCAGTACATTTAATAATTGGTAAAAGTAGAATTCATTTGAAAGTAAGAGTGATAGTATATTGATTTTGCGTACGTTTTTTAATATATTTTCATTTTTATTTGTTTGTTTTACAAAAAATACTTGTTTGATTAATTTCGATTTAACGATTTAATTCTGCAAGCGAACGAATAAATATAACAGAGACCATAAAAAGTTTAACAGAACAGTGGAAAAAAAATGAGTTTTTTATATTGAAGTACGCGTATGGTAATTCGAAAATCACCAACTCAGCAAACAACTCACCGTTCTTGCAAATGATTTTCCGTCTCATCTGCTCCCCACCCCCGCATGACAAAGAGCACTCACTCCAGGTCGACCACTGCACTTTCTCTGCCAAAGAATTCCAACGTCAGGCAGATTTATTAAAAGTTGCAAAAACAAACTTACATTCCTTGCAAATTCCTCTTAGATACGTTCATACCAAACTGTTTAATTTGATTTGTTTTTGAACGTTTTTGATAATTTTCAATCTTACAACAATTAAAACTAATTTCCTTAAACTCACCACATTCATTACATGATTTGCGACAGTTTTCTTGCATGAAGTTTTTTAACTGCGGATAAATGATGCTGTCACAAAAGCCAGATTCGGACCATGAACGGCAAATTTCTTCTTTATCTTGACAATCTACATGCATTTGGTCAAACATTGTAAGAATAAGTATATATAAAAAAAATCGAAGAATTAGTTTAAAATGTTGAGTTTTCGTTAAAAAAATGCCTCTAATTGAATCCATATTTATTTGAACTGTTTATTTTAAGTTTATTGTTGATGGCGAAACTTCGTACGATTTATCAATTTTAATTCTTTTTGCAGTTATTCCGAAGAAATTTGCCCGCTATGTAGCTAAAAAATATTTGAATTGACCGAAATTAACTTTATGTAAAAATAGGCTAAAAATTTAAAACAATAAAATGGTCAAAAGATAAAATTTATCTTTAAAAGCGGATCGAAATAAATGTGAGATTGTCGCTTTGTGCGGTCTATATACCTTCCGTTACTGTCTTTTAAATCTCAAAAAATAAAGCCGAAAAATGTTCAAGATTTAGTTTGCTGTTCAATGACACTACAATTAGGGCTTCCAATTTTTTGGTTTTGAAAAAAGTCGGTGAAAACGGGAAAAATCGATCCTGGAAATTTTACAGATAAACAGAAAGAGCAAGACAAGTAAAATTAGTTAGGCAAAAATGCATTTAAGTTAATTTACCAACTTTAAACAAGTTATAAAGTAAGCAGGTAAGACATAATAATTACTTTATAAGCGTACATTGCCTCAGTGCTTAACACAACTAGAACAGTGATTTTCACATTTAAAGTTGAATTGGCAAGAACGATTGACGCAACAATACAGTATAATGACAGTGATTTAACAATTTAGCCTCATAAAATTGAAATTCATCGGTCTTCTTCTTCGTATAGGGTAGATGTTTCTCTTTCCGGAAGATACTTCAGGTGTTAGGGTAGGTATTGATCAGCCAAGCCACTGTCTCTTCATCAACTGTTTTCAGACCAAACTCTTGTTTGGATGACGGAAAATTAGGCAAGATGTTTTTATGTGATCAGTAGTGCGCCACACCCAGTACAGGCTACTATTGAAGCCATACCCCATCTGTGCACTGTAGAACGGAATAAACCAACGCCAGTTCAGAGGTGGTTAAGACTGACCCAGGATGGTCTGGGTAGATACATTCCCTATGGTTTGGGGTTGGGTTGTTTGTTCCGGGTATGAAAGTACTTAGGTGGAAGGTATTACTTTGCCATTCAGTATTCCATTTGATTTCCGCCCGACATGCCAGACTGGTGTCCGATTTAGAAAAGTTTTTTAAAAGTTCCAGAGCAGCAGGCACAAATGGATGTCTCGATTTGAGCTGTCAACATTCTCTATAAGGAGGGTACTAGAGTCTTTTGTTAAGTATGTGTTCAGACCCTTGTGCTCGGCGAGCTAGAGATAGCATGGCTTGTTTGCGACAAAGCTCAGTTGGAAGGATACCTGCTAAGACAAATAAGTTGTCTGTTGGTGTAGGGCGCAGGCATCCAGTCACAATGCGCAAAGCGTCATTAATAGGTTTGTTAATAAGCCGAGTGTGGGCACTGTGGCACCAGACAGGCGAGCAGTACTCTGCAGCAGTGTGCACCAGGGCCAGAGTGGCTGTGCGCAATATTGTGACGTCAGCACCCCTGCTTGATCCCGCCAATTGCCTCTAGGGAAAATGATGCAGCCTTGTTTGATTCTTCACCAGAGGGTACCTTGAGAAAATCCTGGTATAGGCTCTCGCACAGCA
Source organism: Diplosoma virens (assembly GCA_963680785.1). Lineage (NCBI taxonomy): Eukaryota > Metazoa > Chordata > Ascidiacea > Aplousobranchia > Didemnidae > Diplosoma > Diplosoma virens. The sequence continues at coordinate 36,538,901 of OY796881.1, read as the reverse complement.
TCCTAACATGGTCTGTGGTTAAGTCTGCGGCCACATGAGATAGATCTCTTTGTTGCTTGAAGGATGGAGTAGCAAAAATCCTGATATGTTTCATCCACACATTTCTGGAATCTGGAGATGGTAAGTCTTTAGCCAGTTTATCAGTGATGAGGCGATACAGTTCCCAGTTAATCTTGCGAAAGTTCCATCGTTTGTGTGGTGCACTTGGAACAGTAGTGACAAGTTTAGCTGCCGTAATCAGCGAAGGTCGGTGTTGTGACTTACAAAATTTTTTAGGAGTACGTCTATTCAGAGACCAACTTTCATGACTAACATTCTCAAAAGCCACATTGGGGTTAATACCAGTGTGCCAATGACTAGAGAAGAAGCTAGGGGCAACCTTAGGATTGTGCAAAAGTTCAAAGTTGCCCTGAGCTGCCCAATTAGCCTAATATTCTTCATCTGGACTAATGGAATCGTATCCTCAGACTGTATGCCAGCAGTTAAAGTTACCAGAATAGAGACAGGAATGTTGAAACACCGGAATAGCTGTTGGCGTTAATTGCGAGTTAGGTGGTTTGTAGATGTTGACGATTTTGCAACCATCGACATTCACACACAGCCATTCAGTTGCCAATCCTTCAAGAGATTGATCAGCAAAGGTCCATTTAAATCGCTCATGAACAAACGCATTTTGAGATCCAACCGGCCAAGGTGTAATTTGGTATCACCAGTTGATCAGCATTGGTGCAGTGATTCTCTTGAAGCAGGATAACGATCGAGGGCCTTGCACCCTTTGGCCAGATGGCTGGACAATGCAGATCTTATTTTCACTCAAGCCTTTATATTGAGTTATAGTGTACTTGGCAATAGTGGTCGTTTGCCGTTTGGCTTGCAATTGACATCAAGTCTTCTCTTTTGTTTCTTTGTAATACCATTGTTTGAAATTTATCAGTAATATCAGAAAAGAGAATTTATCGGTGATATCATTGATTGACTGTATTAAGAGTTTTAATCAAATTTAAAGGCCCGTTTCTATTACAAGGATGGAACGGAGCATTCTTTATTTGTTTTTTTGATTTTTTACTTCTTTCCGCGCTTAAGCGCTAAGCGAAGCAAAATCAATAAAAAACAAAGAATACTTCATTCTACGCTCGTAGTGGAAACGAGCTTTAACATAAATAAAATTATATACAGTAGTATGCTTTTTTTTGATATATGTGATTTATTATCAGAAAAAAAAAACGAAAATTTCTTTGCTAAAACCGGAAAATGGAAAATGCAAAAATTCACAAAATCCTAGTAATTCTACTCTGTATATTTTTCAGATAGGTTTGTACTGTCAATATTGAAAGGAAATTTTTTTTGAATTTGCAAAACAAGAAAAAAAATCAAATTCAGGCGTTGTTTGATAAATTAAGTTATTTTGAAACCAATAAATTTTTAAAAATGTCCACTCTAAATCCTCACGTAGGACCATTTAGTGAGAAATAATTAACGTTAGTGCAGTTCAGTTCAGTTCAGTTAATTATACAGAACTTGCTGCTTTTTCTTAGGTGAGGTTTTGCAAAGTCATGTACACTGTATAGTATATAATACTCACGAATAGTGTGGGAATTGGTTATATTGTATCAGCTGTATTTTTATTTTAGGTTTGAAATAACTTAAACATCATTATCTTGCCTTCTCTGACTGCCGTAGTAAAATTTGCTTCTTTCTTTTTACAAAATCCACAAGTTTTTCTGCAGGTTTGTTTAAGGAATTTTATTGATTCCGGGCGTTCACACTCTGACTTCAAAGCAAAGCATTTTGTGAAGGTATCTTCGCACCCTTAACAAAAAGTAACAATTGGTATTTGTTGTTTTACAAACACACAAAATCATTTTATATTTTGGAATGGTCACTCTGTTTTAAAAACATTTAATTTCGAAAAGGAAAGGTTAATACAATTTTATATCATTTATTTATAGATTTTTGTCGGCAGCGTGGTTGAGTGGTCAGAGCGCCGGAATTGTGATGGACATGTTCTTAGTTCAAACCTACTTGCGCCATTCTGTTGTGTCCTTGGGACTTTTCCTTTCTTGGTGGTCTTGGGAAGCAGTTCTAAATTTCAGTTATATCTTTTTTTTAATTTTAAGTGGACAAAAATATCTTGGCATCTCTAAAAGCAGGTCTGGATAATTGTTTACCCTATGTATTAGCGCTTTCGTCGCTTTCCTGCAAGTCAGCAGGATCAATATACAGATAAAATAAATAAATAGATATTCAACCTGTTTCATTATTTGCATGCGATAAAGTGGACTGTGCAGTGGTGATGCTGGTCATTTGTTGATCTTCGTGATCCACACACACACGACACGTCTTTTTGCAGTTTGTACTGACGTTTGTGTTTACATTACAAAACGCAGCAACAAACTTACACTCTTCGTATTCATCCGCACATTCTGCAACAAAGCTACGTACGTTTTTGCCAAATCTTCCAAATTAATCAACTAAGTATTTTAATTATGTCGATTGCAATCCTGTACCATAACCTTAAATATATGTGGTAACAGTCTGAAAAAAAAATTTTTTAATTTTATCAGAAAAAAATTTAAATAGTAAGATTACTATAATTAAGAAATTTCTGTTTTTTTTGAACAAGTTTTCTACCAATATTAGTTTTAAATTAGAAAAAATTAGTCCCAATTGCAATGTTGTTCCCATACCTCTTTTGAAATTGAAATTTTTTTGCAATACAATCAAATGTTTTTCACTAAACAGCTGTATCTGCCATGATTTATTGAAATCGCTTATAACTGAATTAAACCTAAAACAAAAGTAAAGGAACAAAAACAGAGCGCGGGCGATCAAATTTTTTGAACGAGTTAAAATTGAAAGTTAAACAAAGAATAAAATTTAATTCGTAATGGATATTTGAAAAGTCCCGTACATGTAAAAGTCGTTTTACAAAAATATATTTGATTTTGACTTTTGCACAAAAGTAAATTCAAACAACTCACGCTCAGTACAAGCTAACTGAATAGCAGAAAAAAATGAATAGATACAAATCATAACTAAGCGGTAAAAAATTATACACCTGCAGCAACTTTTTTTCGCGAAGCAAGAGTGATAAATTCAAGTGGGAGCGACGATGATGTAATCAAACTTGCGCTTGAATTAATCGAAAATTGCTTCGAGTCAAGGGACAACACAGTCGTCATTGGATAAGTGGCAAATTCAGTGGAAGCGTTAGTCCCGATAACATTTTCTAAAATAACTTCAGGCCCCAAGTGTCCATTTGGAGTTGATTGCGATGAAGCTAGAAATTTCAATTAAAACATTTTTAAAACCTTTTTGTTGTTAACTTGAAGGTAGCATTTAAAATGTGAATAATTTGCACTTAATTTTAAATTTAAGTTCAATGCATGCTTTGATTGGCCGACTTTCTTGATTTTTAGAAAATTTGGTTCAACTTCATTTAATAAACGTCAACTTAACCCGTCTGATTGACTTCACCTTGTTAAATTTACGATTAAACACTGCTTTCTCAAAGAATCGTAAATAAAAAGCAAGAGTGAGGTTCTCTGACTTACTTAAAGGATGGCATTGTCTTGTTCGTAAACATGGGATTAGGTTATCAGCTCATCATTTAACTCTTTTTCTTTGGCTAAAGACTATTTTTCAAATTTTAATACGAGTCTTCATAAAAGATAAGATATATTTACTTGTAGTTATTTGGTTGGCTATGATGTATTCGTCACTCGTAAATTCATTGCATATGAAATGCATAGAACAAATTTCATAATTATGCACCTGTCGTAACTTCTGTTTTGTAAATGGATGGCTTAATATCACGGTGAGTCGTGATATCGATTGTTGAAGTTGTTTCAATTTCAGGTAAATTTTCATAATTTTTTGGCGAAAAAACAGACGAAAAATTTTCTCCACTGCTTAATTGGGGAGATATTGTTTGGTCCACAATAAAAATTGGTTTAAAAGTATGAAGAGAATCCATTTTAACACCTAAAAGTCATTAAAGCTTTTAAAAACAAAGCTCGCTTTTTAGAGCTTAATAAAAATGAAATGAAAAATATGAAAAACAAAGCTCGCTTTTAGAGCTTAATAAAAATGCTTAATAAAAATGAAATGAAAAATAAAAATGAAAAATAAATAAACACAAAATTTGGACATTTTGCTTTGTGTCAGCCAAAGTAAAATTTGAATTGGACGCAATTGTACCTAAACGTTACATTTTTTTTCCGAAATTAACATCAGTTCTAACAAAATAAAGTTAGATGAAGCTCTTGCAATGAAAATTCTTCTTAAGCTAAGCTTCAATAAAGTAACACTAAGCGTCTGCCAGCACCTTATCTCACGATTTCGTCATGCAGTTTACTTTAAACATTAAAAACGAAAGCAAAACTAACTTGTTGTGTGATTGCTGCACCGGCCACAAGTTGCTTTACATTGAAGTTGTATATATGAATTCCTATCACATAGGAATGCAAACAATTGGCAATCATCGACCAAATCTCTGCAGCTGTTCGCGTCGGTTGCTGTGGGGGAAACCGCTGGTGTTGCTTGTGAAGTTGATGTGAATGTTGGCTTGGTTTTTGTCGGTGTGCTTGTTCCCTGTATTGTTGTAACTAAGTGTGCTTTTGCGGTTGAAGGTAAAGCTGAAGTAAAATTAGTTTGTGGTGTTAGTGAGGTTGTTGCGGAAGACAGTAAAAAAATTTTGGGTGTACTTGACGTTGATGTTGATGTTCTTGTAAATTTTGATGTGGTGGTTGGCTTCGGTTCAATAGCTATTGGCGCAGAAGAAAGTTTGGTTGCTGTCGATGTAATTTTCATTGTTGTAAAAGTAAACGAAGGGGATTCATTTCTCAATTTAGTTGTTGGTACGGTTGATTTTAATTTCGCAGTTGTACTCTTAGGTATGATTACAGATGTTAATGTAGAAGAAGTTAAAGTAGCTTGTGATTGAAATGTTGATGTTGTTGGTAACGTCGCTGATCTTGAAGTGGATTCTTTTGACAATGAAGTTGCTGTCAAATAAAAAAAAAATTTGTGCAAAAGGTAGTACGGTTATTGCAACCAAAAACTTTTAAGTAATTTTTAATTGTTTTTTGGAAGTATCTATAATTCCATATTGTAAAATTTGTTTCTGTGCTTTTAAATTGTCAAAATACACAAGGAAATAAAAAACTTTTTATGGAGTTGCGATGCGAGAAAAAAAAATTATTCAAATGATGCAATTTACTCGATTACAATTAAAAGTAATCCAGTGTTTTTTACAGTTGACCAAAAAGGTTAAAAAATGCACGATAAAAATAATATTTGTTGAGGTCAAAATTGGCAAGTTGAACTTCTTTCAAGCATTAAAACAGCAAAAAATTACATAACTTACCGTAGTTCTATAAGCTTTTGATTAGTGGTTTTCAATCTTTTCTACCGCAACTCATTTTGGAAACCCTATGTTATCAACGAAGCCTTCTTTCAAAAAAATTTTTTTGGCAAATTAAGTCTATCAAACGCATTTGTGAAGGCGCATTAAAAAAAAAGATTAAAAACAATTACTTCTTTTGAATTAAAACTTATTAATTGAATATAAGATACGCAATGCAACACAGTGATGTGATTGTTGTTGCATCTTGACAACAAGTTTATTTATGAATGGTGCTGTAGTTGCCAGAGCACACCATAGATCAGACTCTATTAATTATATTCCCAGCAGCAGAAATGCAATCTGACACAGCTCTGCCGACAAAAAGGACATCAAAAGTCGAATGATTTCTTTTGCAACTCTTGGTTCTCAAAAAGCAATGGCTAACCAATATCACAAAAGGTATTCTTTTTTGAGGCTTCTTTCGTAGTTGAGCATTTTATAGGCCTATTAGCTAACTTTTATTATGTATAGTATTACCTCCGTTAAACATGATGACAAGGTTTTTGATATCGTTCTTTATTAATACTTTTTCATCACTGTTTTTCATTTACTCCTATCTATTCAGCCATACTGCCAACATTCAAACTAAGCCTAAGGTTTAATTACGAAGTTAACAAATAGACCTAATTGAGTTATTACGCAATCACTGTTAGAGGGAGCGCTTTATTGATGGCGAAGGCGCTCGTGTCCTTGCAAGGCAAAAACATTTTACATTGATATTATTCTCTACTCGGCTGTCTTATCAAGCAGCTCTAAATTTTATTCATATCATTATAAAGAAACCAAATAAATAAAAAATTGTATCCGGTCAACAATATTTTGGAATCTCCGAAGGCAGATTGGGTTAACTGTTTGGTGGTTACGTTAAGTTTAAAGTCCCCGAAGTTTTCCTGCAAGTCAGGGATTAAAAAAGGTAAGAAGAGATGATGATAATAATTTCAACTTAGTTGCAAACCTAACATACACAAGTAAAAATGAGAATTGCCAAGAGCAGTTACGGAATGGAATAGAATAAAATTTTTCCATATTCCATATCCTTCAAAATCTTTTATTTCATTCCATATTTAAAAATCTTCAATTCCATATTCCAATCTTTTCCATGCTTGGTATTTTATAAAAACTCTAAACTTCATTTAATGTAAATTTTAAACAGGTATTTTCATAAGTATAACTTTAGGGGTGGAGAAACTTTTTAGCTTAAATCCGCATTTTGTTTAAGACCGCACTATAGTGATCTCTAAAAAAAGATATCCACTTTGAATTTGTCTTGATTTTCTTGATTTTCGTACCCATAAAATAGTAAATCTATCTCGAAATTTTTTATTTTTGTCCTTAAAAAGTAATGATTTCGAAAAGGTCTTGACTTTGAATTTGTTCCAATTTTTTTTTGATTTTCGTACCTAAAAATCAGTGATTGCTAAAAAAGAATCTAGAATTTGGTTGAAGACAAACAAAGTTTAATAATTTTTTGTAATTGTTTGTTTGAGGTTTTCACGGGCCGCACAGAAAATCGTTACGGGCCGTAGTTTGCCCACCTCTGGTTTAACTTGTTTGAGTAATAAATCTGTAATTTTAGTCTTATTTTGAATAAGTGCATTTAACTGTGTAGATAATCCGCATCAATATTTAATTAGATCTAAGAATTTTATTATTTTTTTGTTGTTTGTTGTGGTGTTTTTCATTCATGTCAACCGCTCGGAGACTATATAAACTTTTTAAGTATAAAGCGGTTTATAAAATACATCTTATTATTATTATTTAAACTGCAAATACTCCAACGAGGCAACCAAGCAAATTATCTATCTCTGCATTTCCTTGGAGATACAGACCGCAAGCAAACTAAGCACTCAGATTCGAACTTTAAAACTGATTCTATATTGAAATTGCAAACTGTTTAAACGTCATAAAAATATCACTAATCTGGTTGTAACTTCCTTTCCTTTTTTCTACCCTATTCATTGGAATAGTCCTTTGGCCACTACTTTTTTTTATCATTCTGTGCGTCTGATAATAAACAGGAAAGGCTACGGTGTAAATGGGCCAGCCGCAATGCCACCCCATAAAAAAACTCAAAAAGTAGTCCCCTCTAAGCAAGATATTGCTCTATTTCTTTATAGTAGCACCATGACGGTGGTACCCCTAAAGTGATGACCATTTTTTCAGAGTTCACTTTGTTTCAGAACACTAAAAGTCCTGAAAAAAGCAAAACGACCCACACGGGGTTCACAATCTCAAGGTTAAAAAGCACTGCTTTAAATGTACAGGTATATAAAATTTAATAAAATGCCGCCATTGTATTTTCAAATCTTTACTGTAACACAATATTTCAATTAGTCACTCATAGATGTACCACCATCTTCAAGTTTTCACTCTTGTTAACGTAAATGCTTTACTTTTCAAATAGCTTGTCAGGCAATAAACTGTTTTAAAAACAATGTGGACAAATTTAGTAGATAAAAAAAGTTGTTATGTTTTCAATGATTACACTCACCGGTAGTGAATTGGTTTTCTGTAGCGTTCGCAAAAATTTGCTCTTTTTCGGAAAACGTATCTTCTGGTAAAATAGTCGTGGTAGCCAGTGTCTCTGATTCTAAAGTGCAATTTATTGACTAGCATGGAATATGAATTATACAATAAAAAAATTAAATTACGTCTTAAAATCAAGTTTATTTGAAAATTTAAATCGGTCCAGTGTTCAATGGTTACTAAAAAGGACGCACTTCTTTTTTAACATTTAATTTTGTTTTCTAAACAATTGTGCATAAATTTATTCACCAGAACAACGATTCAAAAATCCTAAAAAAATTAAAACGAAATAAACGGCAAGGTTTATTATATGTATACTCAACACTTTTTAAAATTATTCAAACTTTCAAAATTTGTAAGAAAAGTGAAAACTTTAATTGTTTAGAATTTTAAATTGTGCAATTTAAGACTGTACAAAATACTAAAAAGTATAACTTTACTAAAAACTTATTTATCCATCAGCTTAAAACTGTTTTTATTGTACATATTAAAAAAAAGCTGCAAAAACTATAAAAAATTATTTTAAACTTGATAAATCCACTTTAAAGAGATTGTTCGTTATTCATCAAAACTAAATCTTTTATTATACTAGTTTTGTACGTCGCAGCGTGTCATGAGTTAGCATCATCAATTTCAAAAACATTGCCCTGGCACAACTGTGTCAGGTTTGGCCGGCAGAAATCAAACTCAAAGATGGATATGCGTCAATATCAAATCAAACCAGATGGTCTATGCGCTGCAATCTATTTTACTATAATAAATTTCAAAATTAAAACACATGCTGGTGTATCAATTACCTCTTTGACAAAAATTGCATGTTTTTCGACAACTTTCCTTCATATAATCTCGAAAAAGAGGGTTGGAGCAGTAACTTTCTCCCGCCCAGTACTTGCAAATTTCTGTATCATTATCCTTACAGATCTTCACGATAGATGAAGCATCATCTCCTAAAAATCTCATTTCCTATAATTGAGATTTCTCGTAAAATGCTATTTGGATTGCTGCAAACATTTAAATCTCAAAAAGTCATTTAATTGTTTAATATTCGGCGAAAACCATCAATTGACGTTGATGGTTTGTTTATATTACACATTTTGTTTATAAAGTTGGGCGAGTAAAAAAAAAGAAATTAAATCTTTAGACATTTGATAGCATCAAATTGTACATAAAGTATTTTATCTAAAGTCGAATACGTCGTAAAATGTTATGAAAACTATCTTAATACTTGAAAATATACTTGGGCGTCACTCGTTCATATATTTTATATTACAGCAGGGGTGGCCAACAACGTTCCCTCAAAGCTAGCCGAGAACCCCCGCGCAGTACTTTCGTTTTGCCGCGCACTGCAGAAGTATTGGCAAGACAAGCTAAATACGTGTTTCCAATCAGAAGTAAGCTTTACACAGTGGTGGATATTCAAATAGCTTTCATCTTACCGTTCAATTTTTACTCCAAAATCATGGTGATCGCTAAAAAAAAGGTTTTTTCTTCGGTATCATCTCTGACTTCCCTATTTTTCTCGTAAAACCGAGGTGTTCTCTTAAAAAAAAAATAAAAAAAGGTGTTCACTTTGATTCCATCCCTAGTTTCCCTATTTTATTCCCGAAATCAAGGTGTTCTCTGAAAAAAGAAAAAAAGGTATTCACCTCGAAAATAGCACGAAACCTCAAAAAGTCGGGACAAAAATTGGGAAATAGGGAGATCGATTCTAGGTGAAGGCCTTTTTTTGTTTTGGAGAACACCTTGATTCCGGAAACAAAATAGGGAAATCAGGAATGAAATCGAAGTGAAGACCTTTTTTTTTTTAGGGAACACCTTGATTTTGGGAGAGAAAACTCAAAGACAAGATCAAAACTTCTTTATTTTTTTGCTAAACATCCATTTCTGAAAATCCTTGCCTCGGGTCCCTAAATTTGAATATCCCCCACTGCTCACACGGCCTTTCATTCCGCGCACACTAAGCAAGTTCTTAGAGGGACCGTTGGTGGCCAACCAGTCAAAGACCAAGAGCCACATTTCTTATTTTGTTGCCGTAAAGAGAAACATGATTCAAATGGACACACAAGTTATTCATGTTGTTCTCCACAAAAAAAAAAAGTTTTCACTTGGTATCAGTCTCGGATTTTCAATTACAATGTTCTGAAAATTTCAGACGGTATAAGAGCCGCATGAAACCAGGCAAAAAGCCGCAGTTTGGCCACTCCTGTATTACAGTAACAAAATTTTGAAAAAAATTTTCTCACCTTTGCAAAATCGACAACTTTTCCTGCATTTTATTTTCATAAAATGAATGGTATTGGGTTGACCACAATAGCCACTTGATGACCAACGACTACAGTCTTTGTGCCGATCCTTGCAATCAGGTACTGAGGAAGCTCTACTGCTGCCTGGCGATTCTCTTTTCACTAATTGATGAAAACCCTAAAATACTTATTGCTAAGATAGAAATAATAAATGCTCTTATTTAAGTAACCGCAGCTGACTTTTTTATAGCAAAATTTGACATGATTACTAATATTGCCAACAAAAACAAAAGAAAACGCAAAAATATAAAAAAGCTTATTGTCAAAAGTTATGGATTTTTTAAAAGACAGCGAAATCACCATTTCAGAATATGGAAATTTTTTTGGATTCTTTGATCAGCATTTATAACGTGCGAAATAAAACATTGAGTATATTAAAGAAAAGCATTATATTTAATTGATTAAAAAAAACTACAATTTATAAAAATAAAGTTATATTAATTTTTGTAATTATTAAAATGTAAACAACAGAAAAGAGATATACCATATAATACAAGGCAATGGGGTCCCATAAGAAAAAAAACCATTAAAGGCCGGAGCCAAAGCCTAAGATAAAGTCTTTATAATCAATTGTTTTTTTTTATATAAAGCAGTGCATAGCATTATTTTGATAAGTTGCTAAGACTGGTAAGAGTATAAATTATGATTGAACAATGAAAAAGCTCTCTTTTTTATCGTTATTTTATTATCTTATACAAGCAATAAAAAACATTTTCTTAAAAAAATCCAATTTACGTAATAAGCTTTATCAAAACAATGGTGACGAAATGTCAACATTTGTACAATTTTTGAGTGATTACATGGTCTATTGGAAGAATACGGCCGAATCAGTCACATTTCAGCAGCGATTTTTAATGGACCATTAGAATCACCAAGAAAGAAAGCTTGTCAACAAATTTTTTTTCTTGGTTGCATTGTGTGTGTGTCGTAAATCGAAAGCAACGTTTTTGGCACACTTATTTTTTTCTAACCAATCCACATCCGTGTTAAGTCTAAACAGCTGCGAAGCAATGTAATTTAGTGCACAAACGTACTGCTACTAAGTGTGTTAGCTTGTTCATGACAAGTTTCCAAATAGTTCCAGTTATTTTCAAAAGTTAAGACAACTACATCATGATATAGTGATTGTAATGCATATGATAAGTTCAAAAGATATTGATATGTCAAAGAGACATCGAAGTAGCTTTAAAGAGATTTTAGAAAGCAAATGTTTAAAGACTTAAGTTGTATGATCAATTTCTACCAATTAAAAATATTATTCAGTGTTCATTATTAATTCATCATAAAACAGTTTCTAAGAAAACTTAAAAATAAAATAGCGCAATTTGCAATAGAATTTTGTGTAGTACGTTTTGTAAACAAGTCTATTTAGAAATATGAATGAATTTCTCAGAATTCTATTTCTGTAATAATACAGCAGAAGAGTTTTTTTGCAGAGTTTTCCCAGCATAAGTTGTACAGTTGCTAAATTTTCAGTTAACAAAACTAAGTGGCTTTTACCTTTCGAGCTATGAGTTATTCAAGGTGAATGCAAGGTGTAAGTTTTGATTTCTTTAGCTATAAACCATAAATTTTTTACAATTACAGCTTTTTCTTTAATTCACCTAAATCAGTTGTATGAACAACCTTTATATGAAAACACGTGTTAAAATCTGCGATTTATTTATTTCCTGTTGGAAAATCGATTAATTCTGATGAAAAAATATGTGGTATTTGTATGTAAATCAAGGTATCTACCGTGCAAAGGTACTGAAAAAATGTGTCAATCTTTACTTTACTTTTGGACTTAGCAAATTTTATTCGAAATTGAATTAAGTTCAACGTAAACTACACTACATGTTCTCAATAGTAAACTACATGTACTGTAAATTCAAGAAATTACTTTTCTAACAATCCTAAAGTAAATACTTTTGTTAATAAAGATCGTAAAGTAGAGTTTTTGTTTTTCTTTGTAAAATGGGTGAAAGAATGGTCGCAGATTAGTCAAAATGTGTGTTGTATTTCAAAAACTTAAAGTGCTCGTGCTTTGATTTGTACCCTCAGACCTCAATCTAATCTTCAATGTAATCTGAAGTATTTATCTATGTCATTTCAAGACGGTTTCAAAGTGACCAATTTGAAAGACGTTTTACTCAGCATATGTAGATCAGCGGTGGAAGATTTTGTGCAAGTTTACGAGAAGTGCAAGTAACAGAAATTATCATATTCATTTGCTGGCATATTGAAAAAAAATTTTTCGAAAGAAAACATCAAAATACAATGTAATAACAAATTTTTTCTTTCTGGAATTTACTTTGCAAATTGCCAACCAAAGCAATGAATTAGCGTCTTCTACGGTATACTGAATGACACATGTTACCCACGCAGTTTTTGGTTTTGCAGCCAAAAAATTAAAGAATTTTAATAGCAATATAATTTATTAAAATATTCTTTTTTGAGAAAGATTAACGACACTTTCACCCACTTTGGTTAATATATTTAATACTGGTTTTTCTCTTTTAAGGTGTTGAATTTGATGGATTCTAAAATTTAGTTGCTTCCCTGCGTTGCAACTAGAGAGATAGTGCTGAATACATTTTCAATAAATTATTCGGTGATTGCAGCGGCTTACCCACACTTCATTACGCGCATTTCATCACGCAACTGTTAATCACGGATATTTAACCAGCAGATATTTAATCACGTAGACCTATTATACTACGATATTTAATAACGTAGACCTATTAACACATTTAACCACTAGACATTTAGTGTATTTGTGTGGTATTGCGTATTTACCGCATTAATAAACAATTACATTATGAATTTTTTTTAGGCCTTTTTATTGCATAAATAAACAATTACATCATGACTTTTTTCAGGTCTTTTTACACGCAAATTGCCATACTTAACTTAAACACACTTAAACGTGATTAAATATCACTTATTATTTTAAGTAATTAAATATCTATAATTAACAACTGCGTGATGAAATATTGCGTGATGAAATGTCTGTGTACCGATTGGAGCAACTTTCATAGTAATAGTTGTAAATTTTTTTCAATTAAATTCTTAACTAACATTTTTTTGTTATAGTAAGAAAAAAACTTATGTTAGGCGATTAATATCCCATGGAGCTTTTTAAAAAAGATATCGATCTGAAGCCGGTTAACTCTCACTTTCCTTTTTTTAGAAAAATCTTTTGACCAATAAACGAGAGCTTTTTAAGAAATTCAAAGTTTTTTTCCATATCTAGTGTCGCTGTGATTTTTGTTTTAACTAGTTTTCTAAATTTTTAATTTCTGCCTTTAATTTTTTTATTACTTATGTTTAAAATCATTTATTGATTTTGATTACTACGATTTCTATCTTGCAGCAAGATCAAAAGTGCTTCGACTCACTTGCATCTGTATTATTTAAAAAAGAAGTGAGTGTGCCGAAAACGTTACTTTCGACTTACGACACACACACACAACGCGACAAGCTTTCTTTTTTTTTGATTTTAATGGCCGGTTAGAAATCGCTGCTAAAATGCGACTGATTCGGCCGTATTCTTCTACTAGTCCGTGGACATTACAACCGCAAAATAATATTCAATCCATGCATAAGGAAAAATAAGTAGATACTTCGTTTTCTTGAGTTTTTTTTTTATGAACCTTTAAGGGCAGTTCAGAGTCAAACAAAGAGCCGCATGTGGACCGCAGGATGAAAATGCCTAGATCTAATCAAAGCAGAGGTTCTCAACCTGTAGATTGCGATCCAAAGTTGGGTTGCCTAAAAATTTTTCTGAGTGACTTGTTTTTTTTGTAAAATAGTTAAAAGTTTGTTGAAAAATGATTAGAGAAATAAAACTCGAAATAGAAAAGAGTGTTTTGAATATTTACAAATACCGAAGGTGCAAAGCACTTTATTCCGACAATGCATTGCCAAGTGAATGGTCAAAAGTCACTTGACTTCACTCGCTTGACATATAGCTGCACTTTGTTGAACAAACATGTTGCAAAATAATCTATAAAAATGAGTGAAAACCAACAATGTGTAGTACTTTTACATCTTTTAAAGAAAGTAGCTAAAAGACTCCTAACTATCTACTTTTGGGCTTCTGTACAAAAAATATTCTACAGCAGGGTTTCTCAAAGAGGACTCTGGACCCCCTAAGGAGGCCACAAGGCATTTACCGTGGGATCACGAGCAAAAGCTGATGGTAAGCTACCAGTAAGGGTGGAACAAAAGCAGTAGCGTATTTAAGGGGGCCATTGTACCATACTCTCCTTGGAGATCATTAATACGAAAAATCAGAAACAGATTTAAAGTGAAGACCTTTTTTTTAGAGATTGCTATGTTTTTGGGACAAAAAATTGACAATACCGAGACAAATTCAAAGCGAAGATTAAAAAAAAAGAACAAAAAAAACTTGATCTTCACATGAATTTTGGGACGAATATGACAAAATTAAAGACTGTTTCAAAATGATGACGTTTTTTTTAAACATCAGTTTGCTTTTGGAACAAAAAATTGGCAAAACCGAGACAGATTCAAAGCAAAGACCTTTTGTTTTTATTTTTTTTGTTCTTGATTTGACCTTTGGGACATATTATAATTAGGGGGTCACTGGTGTTTGAGAGTCTCTGAAAAAGGACCACAGTTAACTAAAACTGATACAACTTAACTTTTTGAGTCAGAGTTTCACGCATTGCGTTTTTTTTAAAAACCAATTGTAAAAATCGGTCGGAAGTTGAAGCTGACTTGCAGTTATGCTTAAGCAATGTGAAGCCCCAATTTGAAAACCAATAAAAACAGTGTTAATATAAAGTGATTTGACATGATTGGTTCGTGTAATAATGCTTTTACTTGAGAGCAGAAAGACGCGAGTTTGATGTTCATTTTACATAAATGATTTCTGTTGTGACTTAGAAAATTTTTTTCACCACAAAATCCTTTATGGGGTCACGGTGCTTACTTACAATGTTTTTTTTTTCGTATGAACATATTGGCATGTACGCTGCTTTACTGTTTTAACCGATGTCACCATTGTGGGTAAGTAGTGTAACCCCAGTGAGGTATTTGTATTGTGTCTATTGTATTGTGATAGTGGAAGTGTCTTTCCGATCGCCACTTGAAAAATCACGCAAGTAGACGCTGCATCAAACTTAGAGCTTTCTGCAAGCAATCCAGAATGTTATCATCCTGAGCAATTCCGCGGACACCAACGATGGTGACTCTGTTTAAAACAAAGAGCAGCAATATGCCAACACGGTCATACGAATAAATATTCAGTAAAATTAATGCTTGGCATTTGATTTGCAACTTTGTTGTCCAAAAAGCTTCGCTGAATCTCTTTAAATTTCGGCATACTCTTGGGTTGCAAGATTTGGTTAATTTGTTTTTTGAAAAACTTGAGTCGCTTTAAAAAAAAAGGTAGCACTCACTAGTCCAACGGTTTTCAACCAGGGTTCCGCGGAACCCTAGGGTTTCGCCAAAACAGTCCAGGGGTTCCGCAAGTGCACATTGAAATCCGAGAGTCTATTTTACGTATTATTGTATTGTACGCATATTGTTTAAATATACAGTGATTTTCGATCTATTAAGTCCCATTGCAATCATATAAGTTACTGTTGCATTCAGTTAAGTCTGTGTTAGTTTTTAATAGTATTATATTTTTAATAGCACAGACAACTTCCGTTAAAACACACAGGACGTCATAATGCCAAATGAAAATTATCAATTATGCTACCTCACAATGCGAACTAACTGGTAATGAACAGGGAATTACAGTACAGTAGGCTACTGTACTGTACTGTACTATAATTCTCTGTTCGTTACAGTATCATAACAGTATTAGTTCGTTTGCATTTTGATGTAGCATAATTGATAATCAATTCGCATTATGACATGCTGTGTGTTTCATCCGAAGTCGTCTGTAACAATGGTTCTCAACCGCCGGTCCGCGGACCAGCAACAATCCGCGTAATTTTTTTCCGATCAACAATCCGCGAACTAAAATCTGTATTGGATATGGTGGTGAAAATAGTTAATTACATCAAGATGAGGCCACTTAAATGTCGACTGTTTACAAAGCTTTGTGCAGGTATGGAAACAGAATATTCCAGTTTAATCCAGCACACAGAAATACGATGGTTGTCAAGGGGAAAAGTATTGTCTCGTTTTTACAAATTAAGAGAAAAGCTTTTGACCATCTGTTTGCAAGAAAGCCTGAAAGAGTTTGTAGAATGTTTGAGCGATGACCATTGGTGTTCCAAATTAGCATACCTTACCAATATATTTCATGAACTGAATCTTTTGAACAGTGGCATGCAGGGCAGGAACGAAAATATCTTGTCTTCTACTGACAAAATAAATGCTTTTCAGAAGAAAGTGACAATATGGAAGAAACGCATAGCTGCAAGAAATTTGGAAATCTTTCCAAGTACTCCAAGCAATTGTCCGAAAATTCACAACTAATATTGAACCACTTGGACAATTTGTTAATAAATCTTGACAAATATTTTCCATCGATATCTGTTGACCAGTATGACTAGGTTAGAAGCCCATTTGTGGAATTTGAGCCATCTGAAGAACAATTCACATTAACAGAAGAAAAAAAACTTGCCAGTATTTTAAGTGATAGAACATTGAAGTTGAAGCATTCTGAGCTTAGCTTGGATGCATTCTGGTTGTTGGTTGAAAAGGAATATCCTGCAATTGCCCAAAAGCGCTTCGACTTCTTGTGCAGTTTTCAACCTCCTACTTGTGTGAGTTTGGATTTTTAGCTCTAACAACAATCAAGCACAAGAGGCGAGCACAATTGCTGTCTGTGGAAGATGAACTTCGTGTGTGTCTGTCGAAAACACGACCCAATCTTAAAGAGTTGTGCAAGAAACATCAGGCTCAAGTTTCACATTGAATTTTTTATGCAAATAAATGTAATTTTTTACAGTTTGTATTTTTATTGTGAATAAGTCTGAATATGAGAATTTTAATCTCATTTTATTAATCAAATGATGTTTTTTGCATAAGAAATCAAATTATTCCACAAGGGTTCCTCAAGCCTCTGGAATGTTTCATTGGGGTTCCACTCCACCAAAAAGGTTGAAAACCACTGCACTAATCTAAAGTATTGATTCTCAACCTCTTTTACGCCCCATTAAAAGTTTGCTACGTCCCTCGTTGGAAACGATTAAAACCATTCACTTAATGTTGAAAAATAGTATTGCAGTAAATACTTGATACAAGCCTACAAGAGCATCTGTTAGTTGAACAAAAATGTAACAACCGTTATTCAGCGTTTTACAAAAACTTTTAGATTCGCAGTGAAATTGTTTTCTTATTTATACGAAAAAAATTCGTAGTAAAATCGTTATTTTATTTCCCAGAAAAAATGCAGGTCGAAAAAGAAATTATGCCAGTACGAACTTTTATTCAGTTTGTCTAAAGCTTGCGAGATTGTCCCTGACAAGGCGTTGTGATTTGTGCATGCGTTGTGTAACTGTGTTGTGATTTGTGCACCCCTAACAATGCGTTATGTAAAACTTTCTCACGCGCAGTGAGAAAGTTTTCTATCTGAGTACCAACATCAAGTTTGTTTTTTTCTTGCGTTTTATTTTGTTCGAGCTTATTGCATGAGTTTTTTATAAAACATCATTAAGTCACAGATGACTTACCATGTACCCATTCTCGAGCGGAAAATATCCGTTGCTTGCAACAGTTTCATAAACTAATGACGCGGCGAAAATCGAAACAAAGAAATGATTGAACATCTTTTTTCGTTTTCTTTAAGTATAAGTAAAGACGCAGCAAATTTTACACTATCTGACTGGGAATTAAACACAAACACTGCACTTATAACTACTTAAATGAAATTCGTACACAAATTAAAAAATTATTTTTACCGAAACCTAAAAGAAACACCAAGTCATAAAATCTTCTCAGTGAATATTGTATAAATAAAGCAGCTTTCAAAACTGGGTGAGAGCCGTATCCTAAACGGTTCGTAGTTTCATAATTCAAATCAGTATTTTAAATCGATAGTAACAAATATTTTATGATTTCTTTTTCAAATGTGAATACTTTAAAAAATAAAAAAATAACTTTTATTATTTCTAAAATAGTATATCAATGTCAACAAAATCAATTTACTTCTTGTTTAGTAAATCTTGAATTTTTAGTCATTGACTTTACGTGTGAAAACTTATGCGGAAGACAATCATTCGAATACTACTACCAATAAAAACATGAATGTTTTCATAATTTAAACTCGAAAGCCAACGCTGTTTTCGACAATTGTTCGTAGAAGCTTCTCCATCTTAGGTCAAACTCAAATTAAAGCCCATTGAAAAGTTCTCGTCGTTATGAGCCAACAGAAGACTTCTATGACTTCGGCTTTTTAATCGCAAAAAAGCAATAAATTTTCAATTTATAAACCAATGCACAAAGATTTCATTGCAACGTTTGTATAGAACGTCGCCAGTGCGATGATGTTCGTTTTTTAGAACGCCGCAAAACCTGAGCAAAAACTCTTAATTAACACAGAATAGCGGCGGCGAACGAAGGAAAGCAAAGGACATTAAAAATAAGGCGCTCTGATTAGAATGAGCGTTCCGTGAACGGAGCTAGTTCTAATGAACAAAGCGCAAACATTTCAATTTTGTTGATGTTTATGGGAAACAAGTTCAACGCAGGGCACTAAGTCACGTGACTTCGTATAGGTTTTTTGAAAGACAATTCCCGGAATAAAGCTCTCTAGTTCAGTTTTCGTATTGGAATGAGGTAAAGCAAAGAAACGAAAATTTATTCAGATTGTAACAGTAAATGTTTTCCAGCTCGGTTTTTTATTTTTTAATTTCAAAATTATAAAAAATAAGATTATAACTGAAGTGCAATATTAAAACTTTGCCTTGTGACTCGTAAATTCGCTCTGTGATGTATGTAAGCCGCAACAATCCTTCTTAAGTTATGCTTTAGTTGAATAATGAAGCGATTGCAGTAATAATATTAGTAAGTCTTACGCAGGCTTGGTGCCTACAAAAAATAAATAACAACAATATGTGCGACAATAGAGATGTAGTTGCTAAATCTAATAAAACTGGTAAGTTTATTTGAAATATGGGGGTTTAAGACTACGACAAAGTCATGAATTTTTTTGATAAAGAAGGTAATGAGTAGCACTATGACTACGGTAACTGCATTGCTACGTTATGTTGTCTATAATTTTATCACATCTTTATAAATGCAAAAATGATCAGCAGTACTTTATTGATTTAATCAAAATGAAATGCGCAGGTTGAAACAAATTCATAGTTAAACTATGCATAATGCTTGTGTTAAAAATAAGAATAAAATAAGAATACGTCGAAATATAGATAATGGTTGATGCTTTTTTATTCCAATTTCAAGATAACACTAAGATTTCGACATGAGTCTATTTAGAGAAACGAAGTCTACTGGGATGCTTTTCCTACCTTCATCAGCCACTGTTGGTTCGTCTTTTCACGTATCCCGTGACCGCCTTCGAACAAAAAGTGAGATTACTTTTTTGCCATAATTATCAAATTAATAGTACATCAATACATTAAATGTTATTTTTTAAAGAAAAAGTTTCCTATTTGATTGTTTTATGTATAAACTAAGCTAACGTTTCATAGTTTTTGTTAGGGATTTTAGAGATCGGGATGTACAACTCGTTTTGAAGGCTTACGTTAGAAGGGCTACCGCGGTAAAAAAGCAATCGCTAATTAGAGAATGAATAAAAATATTCTAAGGTTTTCTTACAATTCAAATCATAGTTTTGTTCATAATAGTTTTACAATGAACGCATCGGCTTCCGGCGCGGGAGGTCTGGGTTCGATTCCCGGGCTGGCAAATCTCACACAGTTGTTGCCAACGGTTCGCCACAGCAGCAACATTTTCATGTAAGTGGGTGTGTTGCAGAGATGAACTCCGCAAAAACTCGTAGCACAACTCGGTGTATTACGCGAGTCTAACAAAAGGTTTGTTTTTTTTGTTTTTGGATTTATGAGTGCCATATTTGTACAATAATACCTGATATCAAAAATAAACAAAATTTCAAATGTATATAACTAATGTAATGAAGAAAAATTAGCGACAATAAGACAAATTAAAAACAATTAAATAAACACAAGTTTTATGTCCTTGAAGCAAGCTTTCGAAGTTTTTTAGAGGAACTTTCGGGCAGTTCTTTTCTATCATTGATGCGTTTAAGTTCATTCTTAGCAAAGCAATTAAAAGTTGTTTCAATAATTGAATGAAAATTAGAACACCGACAGAACATGTTTGTTTCAGCAAAATAGAAAAAAAACGAAGAAGACTCGGCGCATTTCACAAGTGCAAAAATAAAAACAAATCGTTGATTTCGTAACGAAAAAAATTTGGTTTTCTAGCTTTATCACACATAAGCGCTGTATAGCATTGCACCGCTAGCGCTGTTGTTGCAAAGTATAATTCCGAAGGCTCTGACAAGCCGCCACGATTAGCATTTGCAAACAAACGTTTGTAATCTTTTGCTACACATTCATGCAATGACGGAGGATTATGTCCTGAAACAAGCAATAACTTGCAAGGACATTTTCGGCGACAAGATACACTTCTTCCAACGTAGCCACTCACAAAATACGTCACGTTGCATCAGTACTAGACAGTTCATCGGCAGGTGAATTACTTAAAAATTCGACAAGCCAGAGCAAGTCTTCACTGGCGATGTTGCACATCTCAACGTGCTTTAAAGGAATGTAGCAAGATTTATTAGGTTTGAACCACACAACAAAGCTTGTTGTTGCAACAAAGAACATGAAATTTCTTTTCAGCTTCCAAGAGTTGTTTAACGGACATAAAATACTTGCCGCCATTCACCTGCAGGTAGCAACCGAATCGATCTTCGATTGGATTGGAGGTAAATTTTCCTGGAAGAATGTATAAAAATCTGTGTCTGCTCTGCAAATGTTTCAAAACCTCAAGAAAAGCACTCATTGTTTGAATGCATGCAATGAAGGTTTGACTGGCAAGGCCTTTATTTCTTAAATTTCTCTACTTTTGAAATATTTCAGTGGCAGTTAGATACTTCAAGTTTGCTGCTCCTGCTTGATCTGACCCCGTAGGCGCACATATCTCATCTCTCGTTCGATGTTCTACAAAAAACAATTTGCGAGTAGAATAGGTTTGGCATTACTAACATCTTTGTGGTAAAATAAAATAATATTTCTTTTGAGCAGCATTACGATCAATAAAGACAAGACAAAAAGCGATTGCAGCTCCCCAAACTTTTTAATTGGGAGCCGAGACTACCAAGGAACCTAATCACAAAACTGATGAATCAAGTGCAAGAAGTTATTTTTAGAAATTAAGTGCAAGAAATAATAAGTAATTATTTTTGTATCATGAGGGGGCGCAACTGGGATCGAGCTACGGCACTGAGTAACTACTTACAACAAGGAATGCTGTATAAATATTGGTTTGCTTATTGGTTGCTTTGCTTATTGCAATGCTAATAAATACCACATTACCTTTAAATTTTGACTTAACAGATAATATTTTCCAAATATTGCCAATAAATTTTTATAAAAGTGAAGGTTGTAAAAATGCTGGATTCTCATCTGAATGCATCTCCAAAGGAAGTATAGTTGATTGATGGAAAATTCCTGCACAAATTACTAATTTTAATAGGATGCATTGGCAATGATTCACTATTTTCAAATTTCAAAAACAACATTGAATTATTTTACGCTAATGCCAAAATAGAAATAGATTTCTTGTAATGGAAAAGTATTCATTTTTAACTTTAAGAATAACTTCAATAAACTCTTTGTCATATAAAACTTAAAAATGGCAAAAAAAGGTGATACAACATATAAACTTTTGCTATTACTTTCGTAGTATTTAAAAATACTGTTTCTTGAAATTACTGAAGAGGCTTTTCAAAGACTACTAAATGTCACAACAATAGCAACTGAAAGTCAGAACAGCTTACTTACCAAAAGCATGTTGTGGTGAAGTCCGTGATATTCCATTAGGATTTAAGGAGTGTTTTTTCAATGCATAAGCCACTTTTAAAGTGTTATGCTCCTCGAGAGCATGCAAATGCTTAATATGAGAAAAGTAAGGAGTGCAACTTTTTTCTAAAACATCTTCATAACCAGTTGTGGGGATATTAAATCGTCCTTTGTTATTAAAAATATTGAGTATGTTTTTAAAATTGACCATTCCATGAAGTGACCATTCCAAAATCAACAGTTTCATTTAAAATTGATAAAAAATAAAAAGTTAATTTATTTTTAATTCTTCTTTTAAGCTATAGATTTGTTGTATATGGTATTCTAAAAATTAAAAACTGTAATGTTTCATATTATGCAGTTTGAATGTTCTGCAAAAATAACTCTCTGAATTATAAAGAAATATAACTCTATGAATTATAAAATACACTCTGAATTATAAAAGCATTTAAAAATCAATACAGTAGTTTAAATTAAAAGCTAAATTTAATTTTTAAACATGTTTGTTGACTTCTAAACTTTCATTTTATTTACTTATATACTGATTTAAGAAAATGAACAATAGAACTGTGTTCAAGTATGTGGGAAAGTTTACCAGTTTCTTTTAGAATAATACAATTTGCAGCACTTGTCAACAGACTGCCTAATATGAACCAATTTTGGAAAATACTTTGTCTTTCTGGTACTTGACATAGGTTATTGACAAGTTTCCAATTGGCTTAACCCTGGCACTGGTATTGAAAGAATTGTATAATTGCAATTCTTTGAAAAGTAATGTTTTTATAAACTTATCAGTATTAAATAATTGCTTTTAACAAAAACAGTATTTTGATGTTTGAAACTATGTGAAAAACAAATTACAATTTGTCGAAGAATTAAAAAAAAATTTACAATGTTTAAGTGTTTAAAAATTAACACCTTGCAAAATATACATTGCTATATTTACAATAAGCAATAAGTATCAAATAAAAACATAATTTGAATGTTATCAGACCTTCATATGCCTTTCATCAGAAACAACAAATTTTCAGGTACATTTTGTAAAATCAAATAATTCAAATGAATATTGCATGAAGCAAATAAGTTATTTTGAAGAAAAAAAGCAAATAAAGACATATGTTATGTCACACAGCAATGAGTTAGTTAAGTAAATTAAAGGTTGGTGGCACAACAATCAATTAGTAAAGATTTAGAAGAAATGAAGAACTATTTTCATACAATTGTTTATTCAAGCTGGGATTCAGTTTTTTATTTGAAAGTGCATCATGAATTTTGGTATCAATCTTGTTTATATTTCTTAATTATTTAAAAATTTTAGTGATTTATTTGTTCATATTACAGCTATTACAATTTTCAATATGTTTTATAGCTGTAGTTTTGTTAATTTTTGTGGGATACGTTATGTACCTGAATTCTTGTCATTAAGTGATAGCTTTTTTGCTAACTACCTAAAACTTTTCTCAGTAATTTTTTTACAATAAAAAACTTTTTCACATTAAATCTACAAAATTGCTCAATTTATGATTATTTGGCTAACTTATTTTACTAACTTTTTACTTACCTTACTAATTAAACACACAACATTTCAAAAAATCAATTGCTGGCTATTATAACTGAATTCCAAAAATAAATGAATTTTTGAAAAGTTATTACAATAGGGAAAACAAGTTATATTTAAACTCACTACTTTTCAAAGCTTGATAAAATTTTCATCGCTACACTTCTTTTCATTTTAATCAAAATGTTTAAAATTTATTTGCTCGATTTATAATTTTGGTAACTGCCCTTAAAACTTTTTTTTTGTAATTTTTTGAAAATTAATAATAACTATAAATTATAAAAACATCCTTCGCTTTTTAAAGCTTTTTATTTACAGTAATACATCATTTCACGGCTAGTAGAAACTTAATTAATTCGCTCAATTACTATTAGAACTTTTTTGTACCGTTTTGATAAAATACTTGAAACCCTTCTTACGTAAACCATAAATCGGATCCAAACAGGAGTTGTACATCCCGATATCTAAAATCCCTAGTTTTTGTTCAATAGCCCTTTTACTAATCGTACATTGATATTATATAAAATAGTTGTTTTTTAAATCCAATAAGGGAAAAAAAATTTCTTGCTATGTTTCGTTTATCTAGTTTAGCAGAAATGAAAGGAAACAAAGCATGTTTATATGTTTAGAGCAGGGATGTCCAACCTGCGGCCCGCGGCAACGTTGCGGCCCACGTAAGGTTTTTATGCGGGCCGTTGCCTACTGAAATTTTTTTAGTTGTTTTTTATAACCATATCGAATTCGATGTCACTGCTATCATATACGTATAGGGAAATCAAATGAATACGTTAGTTGATTGCTTCGTCGAGTGACGTCCATTGAACTGATCTATGAAAATTTTTGTGGGCATAGTTTATCATTAAGACGCTTGCCCTAAGCATCATTTTTAGTATTCACATTCTTTAGCAATTAAAATAATATTGAATATGTTATTTTCAAACATTTGTTACAATATCAAGTGATAGCTGTTAATAACTTATTGGTAGTAAAGATAGTAGCTTTAAACCAATGCGGAGTGGTTTGGAATAAGATTATTGTAGTAGCAGCAATGTTGCATGTGGTAAAAAAGAGAATCGTGTAGATTTATTTGAGGATGGAAAAAGGGTCAGACATTTTTAGAGATTCTAGGTTCAATTTAAAAGTTTAGCATATGGTCGGGCCTAGAGTTGGACTGTTAGCCAAGAAAAGTGTCGCTCCTAGTCAGCGAAGCTCAGCTGGCTGGATGGCTGAAGGTACTGGTAGGTTGTCAATTGGAGTGGGACGCAGACATATAGTGACAATGCGCAAAGCGTCATACCGGACACCGTCTATAACGCAAGTGTTCGCGCTGCAATACCAAACTAGTGCGCTGTACTCATCTGCTAAGTAGTACAGAGATAGAGCAGCTGTGCACAGTGTTTTAGGAGTTTAGCAGCAGCACCTCAATCTGAGCTTGCATGTTGCTTCAGCAATGTGATGCGTTAAAATAGTTTTTTTGCTCAATGTCGGGAGACGGTAACGGAATGTGAGCGATCTATCCACAAAATAAGTTGGGTTGAACAAAATGGTAAAAGTCTAATGCTGTTGTAACATTTAGCTCACGTTTGGCCTTTTAGTTATTTAAATAAAATGCAGTCGTCACTGTCTTAGTGTGACTACGCCCCTCAAAAGCCTTTCAGTTTCAACAGAAGTGCAACAATGCTAGATTGTATGCGTAGGCAAACTTTCAGGAAATTGTTGGGGCACATGTAGACAGAAATAGAAAGAGTTGAAAAGGAGAAAAGCCCAGACCAGTCCCTAAAGAACATTGTTTTTCAGACGACGAATCCTGTTGTGCTTGCGGTCACCGGTAGTATTTGAAGGTGAAACTTTGGATTTGGACAAACTCCATAATCATTCTTACTATGTGCTTATCTGGCAGAAGTCTCAAGCAGCTTGCATGTAAGGCCAAGATTCCATACAAAATCATATGCCCCCGTCAGATCGACAAATCGACAAAAAAAGTCCTCGATATTTTCTGTTAATAGAATGACTTGATCCACGGTTGATGTTTTGCGTCGAAAATCAGCTTGCTTTCTAGAGGGCAATGGATCTATAATTGGTTCGACGCGGGTAGATAAGTCTTTCGAGTATCTTGTCGGAGACACAAAATAGAAATATCGGTCAATAACTGTTTGGGTTTCCTACTGGCTGTATCAGCTTTGGGATTGCGACAACAAGCGCTCTTCTCCAGATTTTGAGAATTTTGAGTCAGTGCAAGCAGGAAGAAAAAAACTCACATAACCAGCATTTCAAAACAGCTCCGGCATGAACATTTTTAACACTAATTACGTAATGATTTTAATAGTTTTTCAAATTTACCGATATACCTAATTAGTTAATTAATCTTAAATTTATGTATTAATACTTGTCATTTGGTCATGGCATCTAATACTAAAATGATGAAATTTCATAGACATTCAATTTTGCGGCCCGCTGAATGTGCTTAAATTTATAATTTGGCCCATTATGAAAAAAGGTTGGACATCCCTGGTTTAGAGGATGTATTGGACGTTGTTTTGCAGAATGTTTTCACGATCAAAGACAAATGCGCGTACGCCTATTGCACATATTCAGATGCGATCGCATTTTGTGGAGGAGTCGACACCAACTTTTCTATATCTACAGATGTTTGCATGATAAATCTTAATAACAGTTCTTACGTCATCGCCACAATGATGGTTCAAAGGATCGGTGCAGCGGCTGTGTTTGTTCAAGGTTTGCTTCGTTTTAACTTAACTCGAATAATATTTGAATGTAAAATTTCACCAAAATCCTTATTGAAAATAATGTGAGCATGATCAGTTTGCTTTGTTAACAGCTTCCTCTGCAGTACGCTGCTTTGTTTTCGGCTCAATAAAAAGTTAATTCTTCTATAATTCGTCATTAAATTTTTGCTAACTACTTTGCGAGTTGCTTTAGAATTAATATAGAATCTTTTACTTTAAAGTCAGTTGATTGTGGCTGGTGGAAAATCTTGGAAAGAGGTAAAAGATGGCGATAACACATCATACTGTCGTCCCTTAGAATTATCCGATACGTTCGAAAAGCCAATGAAAATGCCCAATGGTACCTACAAGTGGAAAGTGATGAAAGGAGTTCACGAAGTCCAAAGATGTTTTGCGACAGCTGTTTCTATCGGAAGTGAGAGTCTTATTTATTGTTTTAAAATTTTTCTAGTTGTTTGGGTCGCAAATCACAAGTTATTTGTTGCCAAAAAAAATTTTTTTTGATCAATTACTAGCCGTTTGCTTATATACAAAGACAATAATGATTTTAACACGAAAAATTACGTGTCACAACTTTACTCGGGAATGCGAACGAACTAGTTGAACTAGAAAACCAAAATACTTGCCCAGAAGTAAAGCTGTGTTTATTTTTTTTACGGGATCAATAAAAAGATTGCTGCGAGACTGAAGTTCTTAAACTGTTAGTTCTGGCTAAGTACGAATGGATTCGCTAAAAAACTTCTCTCTACAGAAAGAAAGACACCGCAGTCTCTTATTATAAAGAATACATTATTTACAAATAAAAATAAAAACAACTTGATAATTTTCGTAAACTTGGCTCCTCAGCTTCACTAAACTTTAAAGCAATTCAAAGCACCAATAACTGTAAATACTCAACAATTTCGTACTGATTAACTAACCATAAAAATAAATTAGCACGCCTTTGGCTAATACTAAACTTAATGGTTCGTCCGTCACACAGGCTAGAGCAATTCTATCTCACTATAGAACTAACTTTCAAGAGTCAACATTGACCCATAAACACCTTAAACACAGTCACACAAGCTACTTTAACATAAAAACGATTTTAAAGCTTATTTCACTGAAATGAATGAAAAATTTACGACGGTATTTGTATAAATTATCCAACGTTACTAGAGAAGAATCGAAGTTACTGGGTCGGCCAGATTTTATAGATAATTACTATTGCGTTACAATTGGCCAAAGCGGTCTATAACATCATAATTCAACCAGAAGATATAGCACTAAACAAGTTACCGTAAAACCTCTAATTTAGCGCCACCCTGTCTCTTCAAGAAGTCGCCGTAAGCGATTTCTTTTTGCGGTGAAACTAACCCAAAATCCCTCTTTCAGCATCAGCATTAGCATGGAATAAAAAAAAAAACCAAAAGAAAATGGATCTCTGAAGAAGCGATAGTAACCGCAGGGGAATCCGGCTTAGTTGCACAAACAAAAATTGCTTACGGTGATTTTGGAAAAACAGGGTGGCGCTCGATTAGAGGTTTTACAGTATATAACTTATAATGTCGAATCAGCTAAACAGTTGTAGATAATTTCAGTCAATCGTTTCTTGAACTCTCTAGATCAGGTATGTCCAATCATTTCTCATAATGGGCCAAATTATAAATTTAAGTATATTGAGCGGGCCACAAAGCACATAATATAAAATTTCCTCTTTTTAGTATTAGATGACATAACTAACTGATAAACATTAAAATATATTTAAAAATTGATTAATTAACTAGGAATCTAAGTGAAGTGTAAAACTATTAAAATCATTACGTAATTAGTATTAAAAATATCCATGCTTGAGCTGCTTTGAAATCTCAATTATGTGACTTCTTTTCTTCCTGCTTACACCGATTCAAAATTCCTAAGATCTGAAGAAGAGCGCTTGTAGTCGCAATCCCAAAGTCAATGAAGCCTGTAGGAGACTCAAAAAGTTTTTGAGCAATATTTTTGCTCTGTGTCTCCTACAAGATCCTCGAGAGGCTTATCAACTCCTGCGTCGAACCAAATATCGATTCATTGCTCTCTATAGAACAGGTTGGGTTTCCACGCGGAAAGTCAACCGTGGATCAAATCCTTTTATTGACAGAAAACATCGAAGATTTTTTTGTCGACTTGTTGATCGAATGGCGGTATATGACTCTATCTGGCACCGTGATCTTACCTGTAAATTGCTTCAGACTTTTGTTGGATAAAGAAATGGTCATGGAGCTTGCCCGAAACCAAAGTTTCACCTTCAATACAGGTGACAACAAGCAAAGCAAATTTCTCCGTCCGAAAAACAGCGTTTTTCTGTTTTATTCAACTTTTATATGTACGACCAGCCCTCCACGATTTCCAAAAAATTACCGCCGCATGCGGCCCGCGGATGGAATTTGTGCGGCCCGCGGAACAATTTTGCACAAGTCTTGTCGATTACAAGCAGCGGCAAACTTTTTTTTTTGGAGAACGCTACGATTTTGGGACGAAAATAGGAATTTCGGAGATGGATTCCAATTGAAGACCTTTTTTTTTTTAGAGAACACCCTGAGTTTGGGACAAACATAAGTGTTTTTAGCCGGTTGAGGCCCGCAAACTCGAATAATTTTGAAAAGTGGCCCACAAGAGTGCAGAAGTTGGACCACCCTGATTTAAGTAACCGAGACGCCCAACGTGAGCTAAATGTTTACAACGATAGCGATAGAATTTTACCATTTTGTCCAAATCCTTCTTGTTTTTTGGTAAAACTGGATAGATCGCTCACGTTCCATTACATCTGGAGTCATTGTGCAAAAACTACATTAGCTTGTCATATTGCTGAGGCAACTTGTTGGCTCAGGATGGGGTGCTGGAGCCAAAACATTGCACACAGCTGCCCTTTCCACTGTCTATTCATCAGCTGAGTTCTACACACCAATCTGGTGTGCAGCGTCTATACTCGCCTCATAGACAGTGTCCTAATGAGGCCTTGCGCAGTGTTACTGGATGCCTGCGTCCTACTCCAACAGACCCCCTACCTTTACTTTTAGGCATCTAGTCAGCTAAGCTTCGCCGACTAGAAACAACTGGACCTAGAATCTCTGAAAGTGTCTGATCCTCTTTCCACCCTCCTAATAAATTAAAACATTTCCTGCCTGAATCAGATGCTGGCAGTGGTATTATTAGCAGTCTGGGGTAGTAAAAGGATAAACCCTCGGCCCCAGTCCTGTTTGTGTCTGACCTGGAGTGGATGCCCTTCAAACGATGACGACGACGACGAAGACATTTCCTTTTTTTATCACTAGCAGTATTGCTGCTACTACTGTAATCTTACTTTAAATCACTCCGCATCGGTTCAAAGTTTACTATCTTTATCCCACTAACTATCATTTGATATTTATGAAAAATGTTTGGAAATAACACAATCAATATTACTATAATCGCAAAACAATGTCAATACTGAAAATGATGCTTAGGGCAAGCGTTTTTATTACAAGCTTCACCCACAAAAGTTTGTAAAGATCAGTTTGTTCGGACGTCACTCGACTCAGCAATCAACTGATGTAACTGATGTATTCATTTCTTTCCCTACTATGAGAGCTGCAACATCGAATTCTCTACAATTTTGAAAATATAACTAAAAAATTTCAGTAAGCAGTGGGCCGCATGAAAATATTATGTGGACCGCAGGCTGGACATCACTGCTCCAGACAAAATTAAGTAACACTGCCGCAAAACGTCACAACGC
Source organism: Diplosoma virens (assembly GCA_963680785.1). Taxonomy (NCBI): domain Eukaryota; kingdom Metazoa; phylum Chordata; class Ascidiacea; order Aplousobranchia; family Didemnidae; genus Diplosoma; species Diplosoma virens. The sequence goes on along the minus strand of OY796881.1, from coordinate 36,508,643 downwards.
CTTAAAACTTTTGTCAATGGGCTAAGAATTAAAACGGTAAAGCGAGTCTTTATAGTAGCCTACACTTATAAGAACAATTGGCAAATAAAATAAATTAAGTGGGGATGTTTCGATTACGCAATCACTAGGTAACAACCTAAAATGACATCATAATCAAAAGCTTCAAATTTACTGTAAAAGACTGAATATCAACCACAAAGCTGTACGGTTAAGATTAAAATTATGAATGAAGTGTGACGTTTAAGCGGCGCTTTTGTTTACATAAGTCATTTTTGTCTACAAATCCTTGACCAAGCTTTGTAAAAAAAAAGGGGGAAAAATTAAGTAATGCTTTTAAAATTCAAAAGAGAATTGATTTTTTAAACGCATTTAAAACTAAATATTTTGAACTTGAAATTTAGAGTTTAGTTTATTTCTACATCAAGTATATCCTTTTGCATAGTGTAATATATTAATTTAATTCATCTAGAATTTAACCTTTATTAAGGCTTTAAAAGCCTATTTTATTGACATCTAAAATATAATACATTATTGACATCTAAAACATTGCAACACACAAAATAATACTACATTTTTGTAACAACTGAAAACGTCTTTCTGAAAACCCTTTCGAATAACAATCATGACAACAATTTGTGAATTCAAAAGCGCCCTGGAACGAATAGATTGAATTGATCTGAACGATTGCCCAGTTCAAAACTCATAAACACATAGGCTACTCAAAAATATAAACAGTTCAACTTAACACGCTTGGATAAACTCTATCGTCCCTCATGTGGTGGCCGGTATAAGTCATAAAAAATGAAAAAATTCTGAAATTTTTCTTAATTTAATGTTTATAACCATCGGTTGTTTGCAGACAAAGCTTACTTAATGGGGGGTTACTGCACTACTGAACAGTTGAAAAAGACCCAAGGGCCAACAGGTATAATTTTAATGTAAAAAGCTTTTAGTAATAACTCTAAAGACCATACGTGTAAATCTAAGTTTCTATGTAGTCTAGACCAAGAAATATTGAAGTTATTGCTTTAATTACTAAGTTTTTTAAACAATTTTTTTCTTTTTAACTTACAGCCACCAAATCCGTAGTAGTTTACGAAAAAGAGCGAGATCAATGGTCTTTTGGGCCAAGCATGAAAGTTCCAAGAGCAGAGTGCGGAGCTGCTGCACTTCGTTCAAATCGAATAATTGTTGCAGGTAATATCGTCGAGAGTGATAAATATACGTATATGATTATTTTTAAAAGAGTCTTTTTAAAGGAGGGATAGATCGAGGTCGGCTAGTTGAAAGAATTGAAGTTTTGGATTTGAACAACAAAGCATGGACCATTATCACAAAAAATCCACCTTGGCCCCTTGGTCCTTGCACAGGATGTAGTGTGGGAAACGTGTTTTACGTCACTGGACAGTAGGTGTCACAGTAGTCTGAAGTTTTGTGATGAGTGAAACAACTGGTTTTTTATAATTTCTATTAAACAAATTTCGAATAATTTTCAGGCTGAACCGTAACCTTGTTTCCTGGGATTTGGAAAAAGAGAAATGGACGGAAGTGATGTTGTTGCCTCATTTATATGAATTCTTGGTGCATTTAGAAAATAATGACATCATTAATAAATTCTGCATCTAGGACTAAAAAAATTGCACCTAGTGGAAGCATAAATGTAATCACTTAAATTAAGATAAACCTATAGATCAGGGTGGTCCAACTTCTTTACTTTTGCAGGCCACTTTTCAAATTTGCTCGAGCTTGCGGGCCTCAGGTGGCTAGAAATTATTAAAAGTCATCATGTTCTCTAAAAAAAAAAGGTCTTCACTAGGAATCCATCTGCCATTTTTTTATTTTCGTCCCAAAATCATGATGTTCTCTAAAAAAAAGCCTTCGTTTGGAATCGGTCTCAACCCTAGACTCTGTCCCATAAGCTCGTCATGCCTTGTTATAGAAGGTTGCCGCTGCTTATGATCGACAAGATTTGGATTGTGCAAAATTGTTCCGCGGGCCTGTAGTTGGACCACGCTGATATAGATAGTTTGCCGAAAGCAATGTAAATACGGTGTGAGAAAAATTGGGCAACTTTTACATTTTTAAATTTTCAACCTAACTGGTCAAAAATCAAAACTTTTGTATTTGAGTAATAAATCATTTACTGCAGTGGTTCCCAACCTATGTGACGCGATCCAAAATTGGTTGACTAAATGTTTTTCGGTGTCGCTTCTTTTTTAAAAAAAGCTGAAAAGTTTTTAAAAAAGCAAAAATAGAAAAACAGCGTTTCAAACCTTTGTAAACAATGAATACGTGATGCATCGACAATGCATTGGTGAGTGAATAACTAAGTTTTACAGACCGTGAGTGAATAAATAGTTAAAATTTTAAGGACATGTCTGGCTGGAATTAGTTGAAGGCTATTTTGTTCAACAACCATGTTGCAGAAAAATTTATAAGCATGACTTTAAAAACAAGAACTGAAACTTTCTTTCTGTAGGTTTAAAAAAAGTACCCTTAAGAATTTTAAATTAATCCACTTTTGGGTTTCTATTATATAAACGAAGAATATTGTGTCCCCTTTCTCACGGTGTTTATCGCACAAAATTTTGCATCATAAACGCCATGAGAAGTGAGGCACGACTGACAAAATAAAACATAAGCCGAGCACGTTGCAACCACGCATTCGGCATACACGAATCACGACAGACAGTTACAAATTTTGTAATCTATTTTCGACAGCGTAAGCTATGTGAGACCTGGTCAGGACAAGCTGTGTATTGAAAGCGAAACATAAAAATCTGTTAGAAGTTGAAACTGACTTGCAATAGAGGACCTAAACAAAGTGAAGACCTAATTCCAATAACTCACTGATCTCAAACTAGCAAAGTTTTTCACTAGTGCAAACTTGCGCGGCAATTAACTTGTGAAAACAGTCTGCCACAAAATCGCTGTGTTTCTCTTAATTTACAAAGCAGTACTTTTTATTTCATTAACGCGTGCTGCTGTTTTAAGATATTACCTGAATCGAGATAACACAGCCTTATGTTGAAGAGGAAAGACCTAAATCGACAAGCAAAAATATAAAAATGTTAAAATTTACTGCTTTTTTGCAATGAATTAAGCAGTATTCAAAGCCTCAAAATGAATAATAGAATAATAGAATAATTGCAGTAATTAGGGGTTTTATTTTTAAATTTCAGTAGTTTTTCAAGTTAAATTTAAATTAAAAAGTCACCAGTTTCTAACATAAAAAAAATCTTCGGTGTTGGACCAGTAAAGTGCTATTTTAAGATATTTTTGCAAGAAAAAAAGAAACTAAAATATTTTCTCTGAATAAAAAAATAGGTAAACTTTTTAAAACTCGCTATTGCGGCTGCGCTTGCGCCACAAAATTTTCACAAAGTAATAACAAATACAAATCCTAAGGTAAATTTGGGTCGGAAATTTTGCCAATTTGATTTTTTGAAAAACTCTTGTCGCTTTTAGAAAAGTTTGGAAACCACTAATTTAAGAGTGTTTTAATTTACATAAACTAAAAAATTTTTAGATTACTGTCAACAAATTATAATTTTGAAAATTGGATAAGGCGCAAAGTAAACCCGAGTAGTTCGAAATTATCTGCTCTATCCTTTTTTGCTTTTCTAAAAATTACATTAGTTGGAGGTGGTAAAGATAAGCAATTCTTTTATTTTCAGGTTTGCTTATCTTTACCTGGAAATTTTTGGACTTATTTATCTTTACCTGGATTAACACGCTTATCTAGCGTACAGGCATCGTTGAGTTAACAACCCTAAACTATATATGTATATTTAATTTGAACATTAAATAAAATTAACGTTATTGTATTTTGCTCAATAAAAATAAGGTGCACTTTTCAAGTCATTTAACTTTTTCATAACCAACAGGGTTGCTTATCTTTACTTGGAAGATTTTGGAGTTGTTTATCTTTACATGGCTCTTTTAGGGTTTTTTTATCTTTACCAGCCCCAAACATTTCAATCGACGATCTTTCTAGCCGACAGTTTTGCTAAAAGTAAAAAAAGTTTCAAAGTTTTATGCCATAACTGAATTGGTCTGAGTTTATTTTATAATTATTTAAAAAAACAACATATCTTTCTGAATCAAAGTATTTTGTTTATACGAGTATCTCTGATTGCTTTCAAACAGCGTAAGTTGGAAAAAAAGTGTTCTTTTTAAGAGAAACTTTTTTTCGTGAAATATGAATGATTTCACTTCAGTCAGGTTAAATTGACTTTGTAGAAGCAAGAGACACATGTTAATAAAAAACGCAAGTTCGCTTTTCTTTAACTTTTTAAGCATGAAAAAACTATTTGCTTGGTACAAATAAGTCAAAATAAGCCGATAAACAGTGTATTGGTCAAAGCAAACATTCCTTTTCAAGTAGCCCTATGCTAATTCTTTAAAAATCTGATTCCTAACGTAATCCGTAAACTGGTCGAGGGTACTTTTGAATAGAGTAAGTTTAAGGTTGGCGGTTATTAAAAAATAAATGCGCCCTTGTTTAACAAGCGCACAAATACGCGACAATAAATATAGAAGGCGCGCATTTTATTCGAAGAAATATGCTATTTGAATTTTCTTTATTTTGATGTTAACACTAATGAAAGCAATGAAGTTAATCTTGGAGTAAGTTTTCCAATATATCTCTGTGCATTAAGCCGTAAAAAATGTGCCGCGGTGAACTACTTAGTTTGGCTTTATTAAAAAATTTTCTACCTAATGATGGCAATTTTAGTATGAAGCGAACGGAAAGACCACTTCAGTCCCCTTCTTAAACCAGGACCCGAAATTCAAAAAGTTGGAATTTTTTAATTTTTTTGGTGACTATTTCTGAAATAGTCGTCGTCGTCGTTTAAAATAGTCATTAAAATAGTCATCAAAACATATTCTAAACAATTTTTTGAATAATTGCTTTTGAGGGGGTGATTTTAACTGTATGCTAAATCATACGATAGGCATTTGTGTTTACTATAGTTCAACGCATTTTTTCCAACATTTACATGTACAAACAAATTAATACCTCGATTTTTAACATTGTGTTGGACCAGTCTTTCTTTTCTAAAAGCATTGGCGCTTCTAGTCCTTAAAATACAATCTCGTACTTTAGTTGTAGTAGTAGTAGTTTGTTTTTATTCGCATCCAAAAGAAACAATTGATAATATTGAAGACAAAATAGAGCAAAGGTTGCAAATAGGGAGACGGCAACTAAACGATATTGTGCATGGATACAAAAAATTGTGCATGGTCACCGCACCTGTGTCTTAACTTTAAAAATTTAAAAGTACATTTACAAAGAAAAAAAATTGTAAAAAGTTTCAATACACTTCTACAGGTCACAAGTAAAATGCATTGCTTAATCAGGGGTGGGAGTGCAAGCAGTGGTGACCTAAAAGGGTCGGACAGGCAAAGAAACCCACCAAAAGAAATCCTACCGTGGGTCAAAAACCATTTCAGTAACTGGTGACCTGGATGTGACTCTAAGTTAATAAGATTTATCAATACACGAGAAAATTATCATTTATCAAAACTCTGATCTCGTACTTCTCAGATTCACAGATCATAAAACTCAGATCTCGTATTTCGACAGAAAAGTTTATTTTAAACGGTTTGACGTCTTGATTTTGGCACACTTACTTACATCCAATGAAATAAAGCAATAGAATGTATCAGGTGCGTTGGAAGCAGAAAAGTGATCGGGGTTCTCTTCACAATAAAATAAAGAGAATTTAACTTAAGTAATAGAATTAAGTTGGGCGCATTGTTATAATATATTTAAAGTTGCTCTCAAAAGTTTAAGATCAGCAAATTAAACTTTGGGTTTTTGCATTGAATTAGAATCATTGTCTCGATTCTTTGTAGCATGCATGTACAAATAAAAACCTTTTTATAAATTTCATTAGTTTTGTGGATAAGTGACGCACTTGTATGTTTATTAAAAATGATAAATAAGGCTTTTGGTCTTTGGTCTTACTAATCAAAATGATAGCGTACGCAGAAAAAATTACATAAACAATAAATTAAACAAGAACTCTATTAAAGCGGTAGTTAATGTTGTAGATTTTTTTTATGCTCGAATGAAGCAAACATAGGGATTGCAGAACAAAATGTCTACAGCTCTACATCATATCTCAACATCATAACATTATAAAATTAGTTAGCATGGTTCACACAGACAAACAAAACACTTTACTTTCGGTTACATTTTGATGTTACATAATGGCGAACAAGAAATAAAACAAAAATGTTTCACTAAACTTCACTAAACAAAGGTTTTTCAAAGTCAAGCGGGCGACAAGCGGCTCCCAGCATAATATCTGCAACCCTCTGAAAAAAATTTGTAAATCATGTTGATCTGAAGCAACGCCAACCTTTTATAAGAGATTAATTCATAACAAATATGTGTACAATTTTCGGTGACGTAGTAGCTGTTTTTATTAAAAACCACTTTGTCTTCCAAGAGAGAATAAAGAAAGGTTCTCGTTTGTCTTTCGAAGCCATTTTTCGGTCTTCAAATAACACTCAAGAAATAAAAACAGTTTTTTGGCCTTCAAACGAACACTTTTAACTCATTTGTGGGCCGCAGGTTCCTGAAGTTTTGAAAAGTGGTCCGCAGGAGTGAAGAACTTGGAAAACCATGATTTAAATCTTAAACGGTTAAATAGTACAAAAAACAATAACAAAAAGGATAGGCTGAATGTGTTGGGTAGAAAGGTGATCAGGAGGAACTCGATCAAAGCTCAAGCACAATTTGTTTTGGAAAGTTAGGTATAGACTAAAAAAGGTCATCTTTTAATTCGAAAATCGTTAATTCTTCCAAGAGGAAAATTAAAAACTTAAAGGTAGGATAAAAAATTAAAAAAAAGAAAATGCTGCTCGCAGCCTTCTAAATTTACGTTTATCGTTAACATATTAATAATACGACATTGAACACAAACAAAACAGACAAAAATTGATTGTACTTTTTAAAATTTTCCTTTTTCAATAAATCAACAACAAATTGTCACGTTGAATGAATAGTTTTTGATTGAGGGGAAATTTATTTACAGAAAAGTTATCTGCATTGGGTGTTACACATAAGGTAACAACTATTATTTAAACTATTTAAATTAAAGAAGTCTATAAAAAAAATATTGATAAGCTGTATGCTTATGCCAACAACCAGAGCAAAATAAATGACTTGCAAGTGGAAATAAAGGAAGGAAAAAAAAGTCTCTGATTTTAGTTTGACCAAAGAGACATTTTGCAAACATAATGATGAGATTTGTTACACTGGTCATTGTTCCATTGATATGATTCTGCTGACCAAAATTGAAGGCAATAGTGTCCATCACTGCTTGACTGTTCTGGAGCCTAATCTTCAAAATCCTATTAAATACATTTCTAATTACATTTGCAGAAATATAGCATTAGAGACAATTAGCAAGCAAAAAACTTTTTTGTATTGTTGGAGGCTGCAAAGTACAATGTTAAGTAAAACATTTTGACGTAATAGATTTATAACGTTTTTTAAATTATTCTTTGATACGCATTGTTATTTTATTGTCACACGATGTCATGCATTTATTTTTAAAACAACGTCGAAGGCCTTAAACTTTGGCCACCGTCGAGCAATTTCTCCCACCTGCTATCGGAGATACGAAGATAGTACTATTCAGTTGAAATTTGGTGCTGGTATAGTATGTGATCTACCCAAGAAATATGATCTACCACTACCAACATCTAGTACGGTTAGGGTTTTTTTTTGGAGATCACTACTTTTTGGCGATGAAAATCAAGAAACCGGGACAGATTCAAAGTGATTACGCTATTTTCTCTCGTATTTCAACTTATGCGGCTTCCTTTGTTAAAAATTTTAAAATCTAACCCCCAATAACAAAAAAGTTTCCCACCTCTGGACTAAGCGTTGGTTAAAATTCGATTGTAAAAACACAATCTGCTTTCTGCATGAAATTTTTGTCATAAACCTTTTTTGCGTGTATCGAAACTCCAACGAACAAAATTTTTAAAAAAATGCGAGTTGACAAAATCGTGACATCTTTTATGTTTTTGCAGCATTGCTTTTGAAAAAATTTACTGCAAACAAGTACCCAGTAATGCAGCAACTAATTTAGTACACTTCAAGAAACAAATACTTTTGAAGAATATTTTGTCGTGTTATGCTATCTATATAGTTTTTCGTCCGGGCTGACAAGGTCATTAAGCTTGATAAAACCAGCTTTTCAACCCTTCTACAAAAAGAAATGCGTATATATTCAATAAGATAATTTGCAAATATTTTGCTTATTAAGATTTCTATTTGGTTCTAGATGGGTCTTAGGTAAAACGAATTTACCTTAAAAAATGCTTTTTCAGTACTTCAACGTGGTGTGATTCTTTTGTTTGACAGATGTAAAAAATAGTTTCATTAACTTGAATAAAGTGCAAAAAATGACCAGCACTTTCGAACTTCTGGCAGGTGCTTTCTCGCAGCTTGGGCCGTGAGCACGTCTGTTCGTTTGTGTTAAAAACGACAGACCGATACCAAACCTACCAAAACGGAAGGGTATCCACCCATTCCGATGTTCAGCGTGGGTCTGCTAATCGGCAAACGTTTTTTTCAGGACGGGGCAATACCTGGATAAAACTGCCCTTTTCAGGGCACATTGCCAATAAGTTCCGAAGACCCACTATTCTTCAGCTGAACATCGAAGGCCTCACTGCAAGCAAGATGAACATTCTTCATTACCTCGCTTTATAGTCTGAGGCACTCGTCATCCTACTACAGGAGACCCACTGCACTGATGCAGATAAGTTGGTACTTCCAAACTACCAACTAGCTGGGTCTTCTCTAAGCAGGAAGCATGGCCTTGCCACGTTTGTCCATGAGCAACTAAGATATACGTACGCTTTTGGACCAATCTCCACCGACATCGGAGATTGAGTGGATGTGTTTGGACGTCGATGGCTATAAAATAGTCAACATCTACAAACCACCACCAACACGATTGCGATCTCTGGATCTCCCAGTGTTTCCTCACCCATGTCTTTATGCTGGCGATTTTAACTGTCGTCGTGCTGACTGGGTTACGATGATAACAGTCCGGACGGTGAGTACTTGGCTGCCTGAACAAGTATTAATTGTCTTGCCCTCCTATATAATTCCAAGGACGCCGCCAGTTTTTTACTCCGGCCGCTGGAACACTGGCACCCATCCGGATCTAGCTTTTGTTGGCGTAGGTCCAAACAGTCGCTTACCAGGATAGACGTGTCCTTGAAAAGTTCCCCAGATCACAACATCGAACTTCGCTTATTACACCACCAAGGTTTGCTATGGCAGTGCCAAGCATGCATGTTAAGCGATAGAACTTCCGCAAAGCCAAACGGAATTACTAAATTGCTTTGACGAATAAATTCGCAAAGATTTTGTTGCCGCCCGATTCACTTGATGTAAGTGCGGTTTATCAGGACTTCTGTAGCATTATTAAGAAAGCAGCTAAAACGACTATCCCACGCGGGTATCGAAATAACTATGTTCAGTTCGGAGCATTGATTTCTCACTATCTGGTCGAAAAGCATGGAGTATCATGAACAACCTTACTGGTAAGTCACGACACTCTCCTCGTCACTGTCCCGTCTCAGCTGGTTAGAAATGGGAAATACAAGGCTGTTGACCGCAAGTCATTTCGACTTGTCTCTCAAAAAGTGTCTGACATTTGGAGGGAACAACACCAGACGCAGTAAATATCTCTGACAATTTTTCACAGAGAAAATTTACTGCTGCCCTCCAACATTTAAAACCAGATAAAGCTGCGGGCTATGATTCCATCTTCCCGGAGCTTATACTCCATGCTGGAGTTGCTTTGAAGTCCTGGTTACGTGACTTCCTTTCTTCCTGTTTGGACCGACTCAAAATTCTTAAGATCTGGAGAAGAGCGCTTGTAGTCGCGATCCCAAAACCAACGAAGCCCGTGGGAGATCCAAAGGGTTATCGACCGATATCTCTGCTCTGTATCCCCTACAAGATTCTTGAAAGGCTTATCTACGCCCACGTTGAGCCATTAATCGATCCGCTGCTCCCTAAAGAGCAGGCTGGGTTCCGACGCGGGAAGTCAACCGTAGATCAAGTTGTTCTGCTAAGCCAGAACATCGAGGATTCTTTTGAGGCTAGGAAGAAGGCCGATGTCGTATTTGTCAATCTGACAGCTGGTTATGACACTGTCTGGCACCGTGGTCTTACATGAAAGCTGCTGAGACTTCTCCCGGATAAGCGCATGGTCAAAATAATTATGGAGCTTGTCCGAAATCGAAGTTTTATCCTTACTACCGGTGACAGCAAGCAAAGCAGGCTACGCCTTCCTAAAAACGGTGTTCCTCAGGGATCGGTCTTGGCTCCCCTCCTATTTAACATCTATACGTACGATCTTCCTTCCATGATTTCCAGAAAGTTTGCTCATGCTGATGATTTAGCATTGCTGCAGTCTTCTGAAAACTTGGGAGGGACTTTAAGCCAAGACATGTGTACACTTTCATCGCATCTCCAGACTTGGGGGCTGAAGCTCAGTCACACTAAGACGCTGACGGCACATTCCCGAACAAAGTTTGTGACATATTCAAATTTTCCACGCGGACTCTCAGTCTTTCGAACTCTTCCTCAATATTCCTATTCGCCATCTTCAAGCTGTAAACTCCTGTTCAGCACTTTTAAAGCAAAAATCTAAATCTTTCCCGGACGAGTCCCCAGATGTCACAAACTTTGTTCGGGAATCCCAAAGGACCAGTTGAGCTAGGTAACTCGAATACCTGCGCTGAAACAAAGCTGTGTCTAAATTTTATTTTATTCCGGCTCAAGAAGTAGTCTTGCTATGAGCCTGACGGTTTATACAGTTGATTTAACAAAAGCTCGGATTGATTTCGTTGAAGGCTCTTCTTCACAACAAACTGAGACCACTGTCTCTAATAACAACAAATGTATTACAAAAGTCACGTCCGACGAAACTTCTATTCCACGCTTTGCCAAACTGCAAAGCAAACTCAACACTATAACTTGATTCAATCAACACAAATAATTCTACTTTTGTAGAATAAAACTGCCAACCACTGGCGCAAAATAAATTCAACACTCGACGACCAATACAAAAACTAACGGGTCTCCCGCGCCCAACCAAATTACTTCCACTCGAGTCGTCTCAAAATCACATCCCATTTTAATAATTCGCTACGCATCGGCTTTATATAGAAACCAAAATCACGTGACGTAAACTTCCTCGTAAATTCGAGATTCAACCTGAACTTCCTGGAGAGATCGTTACGCAAATATTCTACTGCGTTCGAGATAGCAAAGCTTGAACAAAACATATTAGTCATACTGTCGAGCGAAAGAGAAAAAAAGATACATGTATCGAGCAATAGAACAAATTGGACGTATATCGCAAACAGCGCTCAAAGAGCCGCATTTATTCTCTTATAATAAAACTACGAATTGCTTTTAACGGGGATAAATTATATCGTTACGATTAAAATTATGAATGAAGTGTGACAATAAATATATACCTGTTTTAAGATTTTCAGATAGGTACCCCAAAAATAAATTGTATACAAAAACAATTAGCTTAAATACTCAAACACAGTGGTCACCAAACTACGGCCCGCGGAGCTCTTTTTAAAAACGCATACACTCACTTTGAGCCACAGTTGGATAGAATTATATCGGGAACACCCCAGTTTCAGGTTTTTACCTTGTTCATCCCATTGGAGAGCACACCAAGACTTTAGAAGAAAAATAGCGAAATTAGAGCTCGAATCAAAGAGAAGACCTTTTTTCTCGAAATTAGAGATCGATTCGAAGCGAAGACTTTTTTTCTCTTGCTTTGGCCCGGCGAGGTCCAAAAAATCTGAATCCGGCCCCCATTTTGAAAAGTTTGGAAGCCACTACTCTAACACATCCAAGAAAAAACTACTTTGTTGGGAATTGAATTCAGGATTACTGTCTTTCTTAGGGTTAGAAGACTAAAGTTTGAAACAGTTAGTTAGGGTTAGGGTTAGAGTTAATCACAGTCTAGGGTTAGCTTGTTCTTTCGGTTTGCCACTTTGCTTTCTTGGGGAAAAATTAAACTTAAGACTATTGTCTTAGGGTTAGAAGACTAGGGTTAGAAACAATAGTTAGGTTAGCTTGTTTTTTAGGGTTGAAACTTGTTCTTTAAGATTAGGGTGCTGACATTATGGCAGGAGCGCTTAAGTCAGCGCTCATGCGTGCTCATGCGTATTTTTTTCCTGCGCCAGCGCCTCACACCTCTAAGAATCATTCATTCTATACTATTAACGTTTATTAGGAGCGAGGACTCAACAAGATATATACACAAATTAAAAACAGAATAGAACTTTATTTAATTCAGAAAAAAAATGGATCCTATACAAATGACATGAAAAGCTCAATGATTTGCGGGTAAAAAGTGAAATAAGTAAGTACACTGCTAAGAAATAATTGTAATAATGCTAAAGTTTTAGACAACAAGTCATCTAATTATTGAGACAAATTTTGCAAACAAAAGTATGAGATATAAAACATCGATCATCGTCCCATTTATATTGCTTGTTGGACCAAAATTGAATACAGTCATGTCCACTATAAGCAATCCTTGGTTCTCCGGGCGCCCAATCAGTGTAATTCTATTTAAAAAATAAATAATTGATTATAATTTTGATGAGGAATAAACTTTATTCAACCATATTGTTGCACTATTAAGCAACACAACTAAATTCATTAAGTTTTTTATTTTCGAATGTTTTTAGCTTTTATAAGCCTTTTTCAAGAAAAAATTAAACTAAAATGAAATTAACAATGTTCGGTTTTAGTTTAGCAAAACAAGATGAATTAATAATACGAAATGAAATTAAGTGTTTAACAATACAAAATGTTCTTTAACAATATTTTATGTGTGTTTAATTTAAAAGTGTTTAACAAGAGAAAGTGTTTAATAATTTAACAATTAAAAAAAGTGTTGAACAACAAAAAATACAAAACAAAAAGGGTTTAACTATACAAAATGAAATTATCAATATTCGGTGGCCCATATGGTAGGTGCTTTCTCGCAGCCTGGGTTGTAAGTAAGTCTGTCATTGGTGTTAAAAATGGTGTTAACGGAAGGTATCCACCCATTCCGATGTTCAGCGTGGGTCTGCTAATCGGCAAACGTTTTTTTCAGGACGGGGCAATACCTGGATAAAACTGCCCTTTTCAGGGCACATTGCCAATAAGTTCCGAAGACCCACTATTCTTCAGCTGAACATCGAAGGCCTCACTGCAAGCAAGATGAACATTCTTCATTACCTCGCTTTATAGTCTGAGGCACTCGTCATCCTACTACAGGAGACCCACTGCACTGATGCAGATAAGTTGGTACTTCCAAACTACCAACTAGCTGGGTCTTCTCTAAGCAGGAAGCATGGCCTTGCCACGTTTGTCCATGAGCAACTAAGATATACGTACGCTTTTGGACCAATCTCCACCGACATCGGAGATTGAGTGGATGTGTTTGGACGTTGATGACTAATACAATGACGGCACCTTTTCACTTAAATAACCGAAAAGCCAAAATTGAGCTAAAAGTCTACAACAACGATAGACTTTTACCGTTCTGTCCAACTCCTACTTATCTTGGGGTAAAACTGGACAGATCGCTCACGTTTCGTCACCATCAAGTGGCATTGCGCAAAAAATTATCTTCGCGCGTGACACTGCTGAGGCGACTCGTGGGCTCGGGATGGGGTTCTGGTGCTAAAACACTACGCATAGCTACCTTTTCTCCGGTTCTATTTAACAGCTGAGTACTGCACGCCAATCTGGTGTCGCAGTGCTCACACTCGCCTCATCGACAATGCCTTGAACGACGCCTTGGCATAGTCACTGGATGCCTGCGTCTCACTCCAACGGACGACTTACCCATATTCTCAGGCATCCAACCAGCTGCGCTTCGCCGACTGGGAGCGACACTCTTCTTGGCTCACTGTGGATCTCTGGACCCTGATCATATCTTATATAGTCTTTTAAGTGGGTCCTCAGATATTCGTCAAGCGAGACTAAGATCCAGACGGCCGTTTGTGCCAGCTGCGCGGAATCGTTTGGACAACCTCGCCGGACTTGGCATCCGCGCTTCTGAATGGACGAATCACAAATGGAAAGCCGAGTACTGTAAAAATGCTTCCAGGCTCCGTGTTTGTGTGCCCGAAACCGGTGCCAGGCCTGTTCAGACGGGCTTGCCCCGAACAGCTTGGGTGAAGCTCAACTGCCTGCGCACGCGATTCCATTCGTCCATGCACAAATGGGGTCTCGCTCCTTCACCGAATTGCGAGTGTGGTGCCTCTAAACAAACCGCAGACCATGTTCTAACAGCGTGCCCTATACATCGGGCACCACATGGAGCACGAGGTCTGACGGTTTTGGATGACGAAACCCGAGGCTGGCTTAACAATATCACTGCCAGCATCTGATTCAGGCAATACAACAGCCTAGGGTAGTAAAAGGATAAACCCTCGGCCCAAGTCCTGTTTGTGTCTGACCTGAAGTTGACACCTTTCCAAACGGCGACGACGACGACAACGACGACAACGACGAGTGCACCAACGACAAGCCACCTCAACGTGGTGGTGCAGTCCCCTTCCCTACACTGGGGAGGGTTGAAATGGCTTGTCGATTCCCCGAGGGTTTAATCCTCGGGCGATTCTCTTTCGGACAACTCTTCTCATTTTTTATCCCTGCTGTCCAATGCGCGGTCACATGTAGACAGCACTCTTAAACCCAATTGACCGCCTCCCTACCCCGTCTATTTTCTTTCGGACATCTCTTCCTCGTCCCTCCTTCCACTCCAAACCTCTTCATTACTCATCCCACTCACCGCTGATTCTTATCTCTATGCTTCTCCTTATCAGCGGTGACATTCACCCCAACCCTGGCCCTATAGACCCCTGCTCTGTCTGCTCCCGTAAAGTCACCTGGGGAAACAGATCAATACAATGTACCGGCTGTTCTCTCTGGGTACACCTCTCCTGCTCTGGTCTTTCTCCCGCTTACTTCTGCAAAATCTCTCCGGGACACTCTTGGACTTGCCCAATGTGCCCATTCCCTTCTCAACCCCTCCCCTCCCTCTCACACTCTAATCCCATATCCTCATTCTTTTCTGTATCTCCATCCTCTCACACTCCAAATCCCCGACCTCCACTCACAAACAACCACAAAACCATATCTTCAAAAACTAAACCCTTCTCCAAAACAACCTCGAATAACCCCACCCATCTTCCTAATCACCCCCAACTAATTTATACTTACCCTCCCTCAGCATTGACCACTCCTTCTCCTCAAATCCAACATACCAACTCTCCTCTCACACAATCCTCTTTTCATCCTTCCTCTCCCTCTCGAAACAACCTCCAAATCCTACAGTGGAATGCTAATGGGATTCGCCCGCGTCGTACTGAACTCCTACACTTTCTCTCTCATAATCAGTACGATCTCATCTTCATACAAGAGTCACACCTCTCCTCTGACTCCACCTTCCGTATACCCGGCTACAAAACCCTCCAGAAGAACTGTTTTATGACGAGGAGAGGAACCACCAACTCTACTGTAAACCTAGGAGGAGGTGTACTGATACTTGTCAAAAACGGTCTATCTTACACTTCACTCTCCACACAATCCCTCTCCTCCCTCGACCCCAGCTCCAATTATTTAGCTATCGCAGTTAAAATAAAAGGATCCGCTCCCATACATCTTTTCAACGTCTATGTCCCTCCTATCCGCTCCTCTTCCTCCGACTCTCGTCCAAAATCCTTCTCACCCTTTCTCCAACCATCATCTCCTACCACTTATATCTTCGGCGACTTTAACAGCCATCATTCATCCTGGGACTCCCACTCACCGGAAGACCAATCAGGCAAAGATCTGTTTGATTGGCTCCTCTCTTCTGATCTTTTACCTCTTAATAACCCCGAACACCACACCCTACTACACCGTGCCACTGGAAACCGCTCTTCCCCTGATCTTTCCCTAGTTCCTTCCCGAATAGCCTCTAAATGCACATGGCAGACCCTTCCGGACCTCGGCTCAGATCATCTTCCTATCTCCATCACTATTCCCACTTCCCCTATAATTAACTCTTTCCACCGCCCCCCCTCATTTAACTATAATAAAGCTAGCTGGGATGATTACCTTACTTATATTGATACCCACTGCCCTACTCCCTCTAACTTTACAACACTTTCTCTTTCTGAAGCCACCCACACCTTTACCAAACTCCTCAATGATGCTGCCACTTCTGCCATTCCTTTCGGCAGCATCAACCGCCCTGCTAAAGCCTGGTAGTCTCCTGAAGTCGCAGATGCCGTCGCAAAACGCCGAAAGGCATTTGCAAAGGCACACTGTTCCGAAGAAGACCGCCAGCACTATATCGCTACTTCCAGATATACCTCCACTGTGATTTCTAAGGCTAAAGCCAAGTCATGGCAGAACACTTGCTCTAGCCTTTCTCCTAAAACCCGTCCCAGCGAAGTCTTTTCTCTACTTCGCTCCATCTCTGGCTCTCCCTCCCCAACTACTTCTGACCTTCCCAATTTCCCAAATTGCCATACCCCTGTAGATTGTGCCAACCATCTCTCCTCACATCTACAGTCCCATTTCTCTACCCAAACCCCAAAACCTTTTCGAAGCACTGAGAAAGCCCAAATGAAGCAAATCAGAACTGCACACTGCAACACCCTGCATTCCACTTTCTGTACACCATTCTCCTCAATTGAAATCTCTACAGCTATCTCTCAACTCTCAACCTCAACCTCCTCAGGCCCTGATCAAATTACCTACCCTCTTCTATTCCACCTCCCACAATCTGCGTTAAATTTTCTTCTATACATCTTCAACCTTTCTTGGTCAACACACACCTTCCCGTCTGCCTGGAAGCAATCAACAATCATCCCCATTCTCAGACCCGAAAAACCCTCTGACTCACCTTCTTCATATAGACCCATTTCTCTCACTTCATGTACCTCCAAACTCTTCGAAAGAATGGTTTTAGGACGACTAACCTATTTTCTTGAACAACAAGACATTCTCTCACCCGTGCAAGCTGGTTTTAGACCTGGTAGATCGACTGCAGACCAGGTTCTCCTTCTCTCACAGTCAATCGCAGATTCCTTCCACCAATCGAAGCCAGGCGCACGTACAGTCCTTGCCACTGTGGATTTTGCGAAAGCTTTTGACTCAGTTTGGCACTCTGCCTTTTTCTCTAAACTCCTCTCATTAGATCTTCCTCTTTGCTTTGTCGAATGGATACGATCCTACCTCTCAGATCGCTGTTCGAAAGTCCGTATCTGTAATTCATACAGTCGTCCTTTCCGTCTCCGAAGAGGAGTTCCCCAAGGTTCGGTTCTAGAACCAGTTCTTTTCTCTTTATACATCAATGACCTTCCCACTTTTCTTCCTGCATCTGTCAAGACCTCTCTCTATG
The DNA here is from genome assembly GCA_963680785.1 of Diplosoma virens. NCBI lineage: Eukaryota > Metazoa > Chordata > Ascidiacea > Aplousobranchia > Didemnidae > Diplosoma > Diplosoma virens. The sequence goes on along the minus strand of OY796881.1, from coordinate 36,491,169 downwards.
CAGATGACCTAGCCATCTGGGCCTCCTCCCCGAGTGTTGAGTGTGCAACCGCTGTAGTACAAGCTGCCCTCAACAGACTGGTGGAATGGTGCTTAAAATGGCGCATTCCTCTCAACCCCCTCAAATGTGAAACATCCTTCTTCAGCTTAGACCCCTACCAATCACGTATACAACCCTCTCTGCACATTCTTAACACCCCTCTCAAATTCAACCCTCGTCCAACCTTTCTCGGTGTAACCTTCGACCGCACTCTCTCTTTCAAATATCACGTCTTATCCTTACGGAGAAAGTTTCAGTCGATTCCGTGCTTTCCGCTCCATTGCCTCTGCCTCCTGGAGTCCATCAAAAGAATCTTTATGTACCCTATACAAAGCCTTCATTCGCCCCATCCTCACCTATGCTTCCCCAGGATGGTTTCCTTTCTCATTTCCTACTCACATCACCTCCGTGGAGAGGATGCATAGATCTTCCTGTAGAGTAATCACAGGTTGTCTATCGTCTACTCCCATTTCTCTACTTCATATAGAAGCACTTCTACCTCCACTATGAGTCACCCTCACCCAACAATCCCTCTCCTTCTTTGAACCAGCCCTCCGTCTACCTCCCACCTTTCCCATAGCCTCTCTTGCGAACTTTAACCCCCGTACACGTCTCAAGAAGAGCTCATGGAGATCCTTCTCCAGATCACATAACCTTACCCCTAACCTACATCTTACCCGTGAACTACTAATTCTCTGCCCTCCTAAACCCCCCTGGTCTGCCCCATCTAGTTACACAATCTCACTCCACCTCTCATCCCCATGCTCTCGCAAAGACCCCCCCTCCCTTCGCAACACTGCAGCTACCTCCCATCTTTCCACTCTATCTCACAGCGATATCTCTGCCTGGACTGACGGTTGGGTACCTGGCGGGCTGGGACAGGGTGGTGCAGGGATACACATCAAGTGTACAAAGTGTGTCACTGCTACCTCGCTTTCCTTCTCGACTGGTCTCTGGGCTACCAGTTATAGTGCTGAAACCTTCGCTCTCCTACATGCTCTTGAGTGGTGTATCTCTCACTCCAAGACATGCAATTTTGAATCAATCACCTTCTTTTCCGACTCTTTATCTGTCCTATCAACTCTCTTTACCCCCTACCATATTTAACCCCCAAATCCCTATCCAATACTCAATCTCTTCTTAACTCTCTATCTCAATCCAAGGTTGTCCATCTACAATGGATACCTGGTCACTCTTCCCTCCCAGGTAACGACTTAGCTGACTCTCTAGCTAAAGCCGGTGCCTCTCTCGATCCCTCCAGTATATCAGTGTCCCTCGCACCCCTTATCTCCTCCCAACGACTATCCCTCTACACCAGTTGGAGACGCAGTGTCCAATCTGGTTTCTTTCAACCCAAATCCCTTCAGTATCTCCCGAGGAGCTTACTCTTCCTCGCTCCGCTCGCTGTGCTCTCTCCCGTTTACGCTGCAACGGGCACAGCACTCTCCTTAACTCTTATCTCCACAGGGTTGGTCGAGCCGAGACTCCTTCATGCAGCAACTGTGGTTCTGAACCACAGGATCTCTCACATCTCGTGGTCGACTGCCCTGTACTAGACCCTCTGCGTCGGGCCATTTTCGGCCACACCCCTTCTCTTCTGGACCTCTGGTCCCGTCCGTGGGGAGTCGCTCGATTATTGGGATTCCGCGGAATTGATCCGCGCCCCCATCCCCAGGAATGGGTCGGGTAAAACCACCACCACCACCACGACAACGAAGAACAATATTCGGTAAAAACACAGAAGTTAGTTATTTATGCATGAATATATTTTTACATTGTGAGGAATAAAGTAAACCAAATAGAATTATAAAACCAATTTTTAGTTTCCTTAAATTATTTAAAAATTAAATAAAATTCACGTTGAGTCCTGGTAACTAAAGTGATTAAACTCTTCAGGCAAACAATGAAGATGTCGGAGAGCTTTCGGGATGATAAAGAAATAAACCCTAGCTCCGGAAGAAAAAGCGAAGACTTAATGTCAATTGCCGGCCAAGCGGCAAACGACCACTTTTGCCTAGTGCCTAACAGCTCAATATAGAGAGCTTGAGTGAAAATAAGATCTAAATTGTTAGCCATCTGGTTAACAGGTACAGGCTCTTGTTATCCTACTTTAAGAGACTCACTGTACCAATGCTGATTGACTGGTGATACCAAATTTGCCGTGGCCGGTTGGATTTCAACCAGGAAACATGGTCTTGCTACATTTGTTCATGAGCGACTTAAATGGACCTTTGCTGATCAATCTCTTGAAGGATTGGCAACTGAATGGCTGTGTGTAGATGTCGGTGGCTGCAAATTTTTCAACATCTACAAACCACCTAACTCGGAATTAACACCAACAGCCATTCCAATGTTTCAACATCCAAGTCTTTATTTTCGTCACTTTAACGTCTTCTGCCGGACAAGCACATGGTCTCGCTGATCATGAACTTGTACAAAATTGCAGTTTTACCCTTACTACTTTGATTACATAACAGGTTACGTCACTTCAAGAATGGCGTCCTACAGGGATCAGTCCTAGCTCCCCTCTAATTTAATATTTACGTTCATGATCTACCAGTAACAATTGCCAGGAAATTTGCCTACGCTGATGCCTTAGCAATCTAACTGGATTACATTAGAGAAGACTTTAAGTCAGGACATGACAACTAGGTATATCCTCGTACCTCCAGAAATGGAAATTAAAGCTCAGTACAGCCAAAACGGTTTCGGCTGCCTTCAATCTTAATACTAAAGAGGCACGACGCGGGCTTTACATCACCGTCGAAGAACGAGCCCTACCGTACTGTGCCGAACCTATATATTTCGGCATAAAAGTGGATAGATTGCTTACATTTTGCCGACACCTTGAGTCACTTCGAAAAAAATTAACAACACGCGTTGAGATTTTGAGGCGATTGGTGGGGTCAAGCAGGGGTGCTGACGTTACAACGTTGCGCACAGCCACTCTGGCCCTGGTGCACTCTGCTGCAGAATACTGCTCGCCTGTCTGGTGCCCCAGTGCCTACACTCGGCTTATTAACAAACCTATCAATGACGCTTTGCGCATAGTGACTACGAGTATATGCCTGCGGCCTACACCAACTTATTTGTCCTAGCAGGTATACTTCCAACTGAGCTTCGTCGCAAACGAGCCATGCTATCTCTAGCTTGCCGAGCACAAGGGTCTGAACACATTACTTAGCAAAGGCTCTTTTTCCCTCCTTGTAGAGGACATCGACAGCTCAAATCGAGACACCCATTTATGCCTGCTGCACTGAAACGTTTAAAAGACTTTTTTAAGTCGTGCACTAGTGTGGCATGTTGTGTGGAAACCAAATGGAATACGGAATGGCAAGGTAACACCTCCCGCTTCCCCGACGTCATCCCTAATCTGCTGGGAATGTATCTACCCGGAACATCTTGGGTCAGGCTTAATCGCCTCTGAACTGGCGTTGGTTTATTCCGCTCTATAGTGCACAGATGGGGTATGGCTCCCACAGCAGTCTGTAAGTGAGGCGCGGAGGAGCAAACTGCTGACCACATAATAACCTCTTGCCTAATTTTCCATCATCCAAGCAGGGGGTTGGTCTGGAAACAGTTGATGAGGAGACAGTGGCCTGGCTGATCAATATTTTCCCTAAAACCTGACGTATCTTTTGGAAAGAGAGACATCTACTGCTTTCGAAGAAAAAGAAGATTTAAAAAACGAAAGTAGATTGTGTTGTATTTTCCAGCAGAGTTATCTAAAACTCTTTTACTCTGTAAAAAACAAAGTAAATCTTTTGTAAAGTGAATACACAAGCAAATCTCTTTTTTATTTTTTTGAAATAGCAGTATTCATAGTTCTAGATTAATGCTTATGGAGCGGTAACTATGACAGCACAAATAAACTGAAACTCGCAATCACGTGATGCTATAAAAGAATACGCGGTAGCTCGCGCGCTTAAATGAATGATGATACGCATCAAAATTTGATTCGCGCTAAACTTTAAAATAAAAAATATTAAAAAACATGTAATAGAAATGAAAAACAGTTTGCATAAAGTTGACGATTTAAACTGGGATTAGGCTTTTTAATGTATAACACTGGCAAACAAAAAAATTTTGTCATGGTGCCTAAGATGTTTTAACTGTTTTTACCTAATTTGAGGGCGCTGATTCCAGAAATGCTGTTACTTTTTCTCTATCAGGTCTGGTTTTTCTGCTATGGTATACCCCTCTCTGTAGGAAGCCAATAGCTACAATAAAGACAAGCAAATTGAAGAAACAATATTTTTATTTAACTTTATGGCATATATTCATGGAATCAAATCAAAATATTCTCAATTAAAGCATGAAATTGTAAAAAATGCTAAGCATAGACATCATCAGTCATAAATGGATGTTTTACTGATTTTCCAGAATGGGAGGCTCCGGCTTTATTGCGCTTGATAGACCAAGAGTAGTCTGCAAGCGTGGTGGCATCTCAATAACCTTGATAGTGAACTTCCATGTCGCTGATGTCTTGATAGAAGCGCCCCCCTTGCTCATCTCTCACATCACCTTGATTTTCTGAAGAACGGGCAAGAAATGTAACTTGATGCTCATATTTGCACCCAGTTGATGGAGACTTGTGACTAATGTTTCAACAAGCTCTTTGTAGTTGGGCACCTTTGTTTTTCCCAAGAAGAATTTTACTACATTTGTAAACGCCGTCTAGGCACTCAATTCTGCAAGATTCATAAAATTACAGAAATTTGCGTCATTCATTAACTTTTAAACCTGGGGTCCATCAAAAATTCCAGCTTTTAATTTCTCTATAGTTAGGCTTGCAAATTTCATGCAAATATATTTGAAACAGTCTCCATCTTTCTCGATGCCAAGCTTTATGTTAAGAGGAGGAAACACGATTTTTGAACGCTTCACCCAAGGAGGAGCCAGAACATTGAGAGAGCCAGGAATCAGCTTACTGCGTACAGGCCAATCTTTTTTTATCCAGTGCTCAGCTGTTCTTGCTCTGCTGTCCCACAAACACAAGAAGCAAGGAAATTTTGTGTAGCTACCTTGTAGCCCGAGGAGAAACCCAAACATTTTCAAATCGACACATATGATCCATTGGTGACGTCTATACGAAATTTTTTCCAGAACAAATTTGATTTCATTATATTTTTCTTCAAGGGTCGTTGAATGGCTTAGAAGAACTGATCCATATAAGTTGCCATTGTGAAGAAAAAAACATTTTCAACTTCTTTTGAAATTGTCTATAAAAAGGCGTCAATCTTGAGGATCCTACTGTTGGACACCAAGCTGCCGCAGCAGGCTAGCAACGTCGTTGCAATATACTATGTCGTTTTTCTGAGTGAAATATGGCAAGAATTCAATATGGAATTTTTTATAGAAGGTTATGAGAGTTCCAGGCCGAAGTAGATTTTTTCTTTGAGTCTAGAAGCTAGAAATTTATAAGATTCTTTAGAAAGATTGAGATCTCTAGTCAGATCATTAAGTACTCCTTGAGAAAAAAGCTGTGACAGTGAAGAAGGAGAAAAACCGACATCTGAAACAATGGCTTGGATCATTACTGTCAGGGGATAAAACAGAGGCTTGGTCTTCAAAACCAGGCAATTCCAATCGGGCAAGCCTTTAACCACTAGAACAGGAATTTCATTGCAAACTCGAGGTTTAGATAAACCAACGAATTCCTGTTCTTCCTGTTAATTCTCTTTGTGTTGACTGCGCAGAAGTAGCAATCAACGAAATAGTTTTTCGGTTCATGCCAGACCATTAGAATACTAAAGCGAAGTGATTTTCTATCCTTTTTTGTCCACTGTCGAAGATGCTCAACACAGTGCTTGCATACAATATGAGGTGCCCATGCCTTATCTTGATCACCCAGCATTACTTTGAAGTAAGCAAGATAAGCACAGTTCACAAATTTACTGATCCCTTTCCTGTCGGATTGCAACGTACATTCCCCGCAAATATAACAAAACACATTTGGATTGTTTAAATAACGTTGCCTAGGAGAGGATGTAGCCATGCTTAATTTTTGATCCAAAAATCTGCAACGCAAGTAAAATAATGCAGCTTATTTATTTCCTGTCTGACGTTTAAATGAATTACTAACATTACTTTGACCCAGAAATCAACAAAAACATGCCACAATCGGTAGGCCTACTTAGTAGGTACAATCTGTAGAGCGCCATGTCAAAATGGTAACAGAGGCCGCAGCACAAGTTGAAGGATTTGAGCGAAGAGATGGGTTGATTCGCCAGAAGATTAAATCTCGAAAACTTTTGAAAAAATTCGACATTAAAGTGCAATTCTGATGCGCTTCATTTTGCGTAGGGTATTTGGTGTACTCTAACTTGCTTTCTTATTTTTCTCTCACTCCTTAGGCAAAACAACCCAATATCAGCATCAACAGTTCAAAAGTAATGAGATGTAACAGATTTTCTTTAAATTACTGAAATACTAAACATTTTATGGGCAGTAAAGCTAGCACGTTCTGTACCTTATGAGTAGGCCTACTTAGGTACTATGTCTGGTGACCAAAGTTATCCCAAATCATCTTGTTAATATTGTGATTGTCATAATTAGTCCTTATATTGTGATTGTCATAATTAGTCCTTATCAGTTAGACATATATCATTTCAAATGTTAGATCAAAGTTATTTCCATACAGCGCAATTTTCGAGTATTGAGCATAAAAAACGGTTTATCGATTATAACTTTTTTTCTTGTGGAAATAGACAAAAACTTTCTCTTAGCACATATAGAAACATGATAATTCTGCAAATTTTGAGCCATAAATCATGCCTCTACGATAAGCGGTTACAGAGTTACGACATTTTTTGTCAATTTTACCCCCCAAAAACACATTTTGGGGGGTTGCTAGCCCCCCAAGGTAGCAACTCGCCAAAACCAATTTTGTTTGAAGTTTTAGCCTATTTGGCAGGATTTAAGAACTACACTTTTTTCAAATTTTTTTTTCACTCCACCCTACTACCTACTACTCAGTGTCCACTTCTTACCAACTACATACCTCCTTGTATAGCAAGTTTGACTTTTACTTTAAGATTTGTGATGTCATAATCATTTAACATACATCACAATAACAACCTACAATTGTAATTATGACGCTAGGATGTATATAGAAATATGCCTAATTTTAAGGTAAAAAAGATATAAAATAGCAAATATCTCAAAAATTTGACCTGATGAGTGAAAATTAGTATGATTTTCGGAATTAGCACCCCCAAATTAGTCTAAATCAGCTTAAAAACCTTGGGCACCAAAATTGTGTTGGCCAGTGTAATGCTTCGTGTATTTTTGTGTGAAGTTCCGATTTACACTTTTTATTATTTTAAAGGAGTTTAAATTTAATTTGGCAGAAAAACAAACATTACAACACATTATGTGATTTTTTTTATTTTAGTTGATACTTGAGAGTTGAAGTCCAAATGCTCCCTAGCTTAGTTGCTTTAGTGCTCAAAGGTCTGGTTGACATACCGATGTATGTCAAGTTCGCATCACAATAATTAGTTTTATAGAAAGATATATTCGTGACAAATATAAATTTTGTCAGCCAAATGTCGTAAAAAGCAAAGTTAAATTTAATAAAGAATTTAAGTTTTACATTCTTGTAAGCACGGCAGGTGCAAGGTAATTTCGGATCAAGACATTCTTTAATTTTTATGTCCCACTTTTCCGTTACCACAAAATGGTAATGTAAATGGCAAAATGTCACACAATTTCGTTTAAAAAATTTACTGAAGACTAAAAAAAGGTCTTTATTTTTATAGGTTTCCAAATTCTTTATTTTTGTCCCAAATGCTAGTTGATTACTAAAAAAAGGGTCTTCTTTTTCAATTAGTATCCAATTTCTTTATTTTCTTCTATAAAAATACGTAGGTCGCAATCGACCAACGTATTGAGCATTCCTGCTTTAAATCATTACTTTCAATTCACATCCAATAAACCGGGATTTCCCGGAAATTCAAAAATTAAAAATCCTGCTGTATTCTGGGACATAACAGCTAACGAGACCATATGAGTTCCATTATTTCAAACTTACATGCATAGTTGGGATGCGGAGTGTGAATCCTTCTACACAACGTTTCTGCAGTTCTCTCAGAAAGGCGGGGCAATTTGGAGCATCGCTTTTTGACACTCTAACAGTTGTCGTAAAGCATGAAGTGTATTGAACAGCCTTACTGATAAAGAAGAACACTCTCTTCGTCACTCTCCCGTTTCAGCTCATGCTAATGCTTTTCAACTAATCAGAAATGGGAGATACGAGGCTGTTGATTGCAATTCATCTCGACTTGTTTCTCAAGAAATGTCCGATTTTTGAAGGGCAAAAACACCAGCCCCAGTAAATATCTCTGAGAATTTCTTACAAAGAGAATTTACTGCTTCTCGTCAATACTTACACCAGGTAAAGCTCCAGGCTCTAATTCCATCTGCCCAAGCTTATAAACCATGCTGGAGATGCTTTGAAGTCCTGGTTTGCGTGACTGCCTTTCTTCCTGCTTTAGATGACTCAAAATTTTCAAGATCGGAAGAAGAGCGCCTTCAGTAGCGAACCCAAAACCGATGAAACCCGTGACGGACCCAAAAAGTTATTGACAAATATCTCTGCTCTGTGTCCCCTACAAGATCCTCGAAAGACCTATCTACATCCGCGTCAAGCTACTTATTAATTTAATGCTTCCTGAAGAGCGGGATGGGTTTTAAAGTGGAACTTCAACCGTACATCAAGTCTTTTTGATGATACAGAACATCGAGGATTCTTTTGAGGCTAAGAAAAAGACTGATGACATATTTATCAATCTGACAGCGACATGTGACACTGTCTAGTACCGTGGCTTTACCTGCAAGCCGCTGAGACTTCTGCCCGATAAGCACATGATTAGAATAATCATGGGCAGAACCGATGTCTGAAACCGATGATGAAAATCCTTACTACCGATGACAGCAAGCAAAGCAGGCTACACAGTCTGAAAAACGGCGTTCCTCAGAAATTAGTCTTGGTTCCTCCTCTTCAACATCTATACATACGACCTGCCCTCCACGATTTTCAGAAAGTTTTCCTATACGGGTGATGTAACGTCGTTGCACCTTTCTGAAAACTATAAGGATTTGGAGGGGACTCTAAGTCAAGACATGACTACACTTTCAGTTTATCTCAAGACTTAAAGGTTGAAGCTCAGTCACACTAAGATGGAGACGGCAGCCTTTCACCTAAATAAGCAAGAAGCTAAACGTAGGCTAAAACACTAGAACAGCAATAGATGTTTACCGCTTTTTCCAGCACCTACTTATCTTAAAATAAAACTGGACAGATCTTTTAAGTTTCCTTGGGATCTAGTGGCATTGCATAAAAAACTACCTTCACTTGTATCACTGTTGAGGCAACTTGCAGACTCAGGATGGCGCGCTGGTGCCAAAAAAATGCGCACAGTAGGTCTACTGAACAGCTGAGTACTGCAACCAGTCTGATGTCACAGCGCTCACACTCGTCTTATCGACAGTGTGCCGAATGACACCTTGCGCATAGTTACTGGATGCCTGCGTTTTACTCCAACGGACTACTTAACCATACTTTCTGTTATGTACCAGCTGAGCTTCGCCGACTAAGAGCGACTCACTTTTTTGCTTACCGTAGATCTCTGGACCTTGATCATATATAGCATGGTCTTTTAAGTCGGTCCTCAAATGCTTGCCAAAAAAGACTAAGATCTTGGGGCCCGTTTTTGCCAACTGCGCAAAATCTACTAAACAAACTTGCCGGACCAGGCATCTACGCTTCTCAGTGGACGAGTTATAGATGGAACACGGACTACTATGAGAATACATTAAGCTCCCCGCATACGGGCTGGTGTTCGGCGTTTCCATTTGTCCTTGAACAAATAGGGTCCCGCTCCTTCAGCGAATTGCGAGTTTGGCGTCCCTAAAAAACTGCAGACCACGTCCTAACAACGTGTCCAATACATCGGGATTGCACAACCAGCATGGTTCATCCTTTTCAGTTTATTCATTTGCATTGCACAACCAGCATGCATACAAAGTCAAAGTTTTCTATCTATTTCTTTATTGCCATAGCTTCATCTCTTTCCTTTGGCTTCGTGCTGGTAAGTATTATGTGAGTCAAGTATCTTATATCGTCATTCAGGTTGTTTGAGACCTGTTGCAATAATTGCTTTCTTGATCCTTTAGTTTACAATAATGGTGGGAAAGTCGTCATTCTTGCTTGCATCTGATCTATCTTCCGTAGTATCAAAATTTTTTCGTTGGTACTGTTGTTGAAACTGTTAACGTCAACAAGTTAGGGAGTGGATTCTGTCTCACGAATGCTGACGGCAAGATGTCCGCTTTGGATGTTTCTGGTAGAGTTAGCCACAAACTCAGTTGCTGAGAGTTTTAGGGTGCCTCAGCTATTTTTTTCCTCTTAGGTTGTCTCTTTTGTGCTACGCTTTGATAATTTCTTTTCACATTGAATTGCAGTCACCTAGAGTTTTACAATGTTGTTACTCAAAACCTAAAAAATTAAATAAAATTTAGACAACGGCTAGTAAAGTTTAATGTAACGAACTCTCTTCGTTATTGTTTTTCCGGATCACAAAATAGTACTGCTGCGACAGTAAGAACTACGGTATATCTAGCAAGAAGTATTCAAATAGAAATCTCAAACCTGACTTTTCAATCACTCAAATCACAACTTCTTTCAACGAAAGAAGTTTATTAACAGAAATCACAAATCTGATCTCTGACTAATAGAAATACGTCCAGCACCCAGATGGCTAAACTACAGCTTATTCATATAGAATAATCATTATTCTCACAAACTAAGGCATTAGATCTTACTATCCCTTAAAACTCTAACTCCTATCACACAGGCAAAACAGTAACACAACAAAACGTTCACTTTTACAGAAAAAAATTAAGAATTTACCTATTTATAAGAAGCGGGCAAAATTTACCAGGAAAAAAATTAGCAACTTCGAGAAGATACTATACTTTTTTAAGTAATTATTTTACGACAATACAAGCCAGCCAGCCAGATAGCTACTGTTACGTCACAATTAAGTACCAACTTAAAACGCTGCTAAACAAGTTATGTAACATTTAATACTATTAAGTTACTGGATCTTTTGTAAAAAGCCTCCCGCCAAAAACACCCCCGCCACCGTGCAGTACTTAAAACGTGACGGGGGTATTTTTCTCAAATCTCACATTTTTGCAGTAGTGGCGGGGGCTTTCTACGAAAGCAGTGATCACCAAACTACGGCCCGCTAAGATTTTTTATCCGGCCTGCGCGGCTTTTTAAAAAACATATACACTTACTTTGAGCCACAGTTGGATAGAATTATGTCGGGAACACCCCAGTTTTAGGTTTTTTACCTTGTTCTTTTTTTAGGGAACACACCAAGATTTTGGCAGAAAAATAGTGAAATTAGAGATCGAATCGAAGTGAAGACCTTTTTTTGTTTTAGAGATCACTGCAATTTTTGGGAGAAAAATAGCAAAATTAGAAATCAAATCGAAGTGAAGACCTTTTTTTCTTTCGCTTTGGCCCGAGGAGGTCAAAAAAAATTTACACTCGGGCCCCTGCTCGAAAAGTTTGGAGACTACTGTTCAAAAGATCCAAGTTACTGAACTATGGTGGAAATTGTAGAATTATCTCAAAACCATGACGTGACATTACCTATAACTACGTACGTTATAAAGCAAAACTTATTAACAATTACAAGGTAAAATGAAGCGGATAAATATGATGCTATATGATCATTATAGCTTAAACTTATTTTACTAAATAGTCTTAAGTGGGTCTTTTTCTTTAATTATATAATCTCGACCAAAAATGGAAAAAGCTTATGGAGTTTTAATTTTGACACAAGTTACCAAAATTTTTTGAGCAAAACTGCATAAAGAATAACAGTGGCAAATTGTCACACTTCATTCATAATTTTAATCATAACGATGTAGTTTATCCCCGTTAAAAGCAATTCGTAGTTTTATTATAAGAGAATAAATGCGGCTCTTTGAGCGCTGTTTGCGATATACGTCCAATTTGTTCTATTGCTCGATACATGTATCTTTTTTTCTCTTTCGCTCGACAGTATGACTAATATGTTTTGTTCAAGCTTTGCTATCTCGAACGTAGTGGAATATTTGCCTAACAATCTCTCCAGGGGGTCCTGGTTAAATCTCGAATTTACGAGGAAGTTTACGTCACGTGATTTTGGTTTCTATATAAAGCCGATGCGTAGCGAATTATTAAGATTAGATGTGATTTGAAGACGACTCGAGTAGAAGTAATTTGGTTGGGGGCGGAAGGCCCGTTAGTTTTTGTATTGGTCGTCGAGTGTTGAATTTATTTTGCGCCAGTGGTTGGCAGTTTTATTCTACAGAAGTAGAATTATTTGTGTTGATTGAATCAAGTTATAGTGTTGAGTTTGCTTTGCAGTTTGGCAAAGCGTGGAATAGAAGTTTCGTCGGTCGTGACTTTTGTAATGCATTTGTTGTTATTAGAGACAGTGGTCTCAGTTTGTTGTGAAGAAGAGCCTTCAACGAAATCAATCCGAGCTTTTGTTAAATCAACTGTATAAACCGTCAGGCTCATAGCAAGACTACTTCTTGAGCCGGAATAAAATAAAATTTAGACACAGCTTTGTTTCAGCGCAGGTATTTGAGTTACCTAGCTCAACTGGTCCTTTGGGATTTCCGAACAAAGTTTGTGACACAAATTTAGAACATTTTTTGATGAAGAAGGACTAGCTCTCAACCAACGCAAATTTTAGTGTTATGGAAAAAAGTTTTTTACTTGAGTTTGAAGCTGAAAATCTTTTTAGTGCAAATTAAAGACCAATAAGCAAGGAGATTCAACCTTTTTAAACTTAGGGCCATTTGGGTTTATAAAAAATATTAGAAGACAAGTAAATAAAATATCCCACCTAAATTTTACAAATAAGAAATTTTTTAATGAAAACAATGCACTACCAGCGTAACTGTGATAAGCACCACTAAGCCGCAAGGGCATACTGACGGTGGTTTCGATATGCTAACCACATCGATTCAGCTAATACGGATCCTGTAAAGTCAAGCTAAACCTTGCAGTTGTTTATCTCAGTTACACTGGTAGTGCATTGTTTTCATTGAACTACTTACCCAGCGTTCAGGTCCACAACTGGCTGTTTCAGATGTGAAAACCATAAACAGAAAGTTGTGCCACTGTTTAAGTTTTCAACTTTTTCAGCTGGAATCAACAACAAGCTGTAGCATCCTGACTAGTCTTATCAAGTTTTTTCAGATAGAAAGTCAGGCTTTTTTAAAGTTATTTTGAGTTAGTTAAGAGTGAAAGTCAGTTTTTTTGTAGATATTTTTCCTTATTTCAGTGGAATATTTATCTTGCTATCTTCAAAAAAAAGCACGTTCCTCTTTTTACAATTTTACCTTCTAAGAAATATGACCACCAAGAAAAATTCTTTTTTGTTCAAAGTCAAAATGGTTGACGATGCTGTTGAATTTAGTATTAATAATTTCATCGACCTTTTCTTAAAAGATGAACCCTTTGAACTGTGCCTAGACGAAGTTTATGGCATAACCACGCATAATTATCAATTAAAAATGTACGATGTTACGAGTAAAGAATCTACTAGAAGATATTTACACTGCATTTTACGAACCTGAAATAATAACAACAAAAGAAAACGTCAATTTTTCTAACCAAGTAAATCGCCCATTAGGATTTAGACAAATTGTCACTTTATACCTGATACCTTTTGATATCTCAAATGAAACAATTCAATAAATAACTAGCTCCGGGGGAAGCTACAAACATTTTAAATTTGGCAAGCATAAGAATCTTACTCATAATCCCTACCTACACCTTTTTATCAAAAGTTTTAAAAGGAAAAATATACCGTACTCTATAATCTTTAGAAGCAAATTTATTTCAGTCAATATAGACGGTGAAGCCCCTAAAAATAGATGCAACTATTGCAAGGAAACAACCCACGAGATTGAAAACTGTCCAAAAAAGAAATAAAACAACAAAATAAAATAAATTCAAAATCTTACTGATGAAAACACAAAAAAATATACTTACGCTAAACAATAACATCGACCCCCAAAACAAGTCAACCTCACTTTCTTCACCCTCTAATCAAAATGAAGCTGAATAAAAAACCAATCGAAAAAAACAATGAGAACTTTCTCCCATTAAAACCCAATGACCAAATCCAAAACAATGAAAATATTGCACCTCCTAAATCCATCACAACATCACCAAACGTAAGTAAAGAAGATGTTATCAAATTTTTCGATAATATACAACTCGCTTAAAATGCCACTACCAAAGCCTTCAAACAAAAATTCTCAAGCTGAACCATCAAACTCCATAAAAGAAGTTGAAAGCCAAAAAAGAAAGCATTCCCTTCCCACAAGCCACCACAACTACAATTAACCTAAAACTTAGAAAAAAGAAAATCAACACTAAAGAAAGAAAAAATAGCCTTTAATTTGTTTGTATTGTTTTATAGTACGTACGTATTTAGCTTTTTTCCTAACCTAAATTGATTTAAAATTTTTTTTTAAAGATTTTTTTGAGTTATTGAGTCAATGTGACAGTTATGGTAAGTTTTTTTATATAAATCCAAAATTTTTATTCTTTTGTAAAATATTTCTTTTACCTAAATGTTTTACTTGTTGATCTATTGATCTATAGCACGTAGGAGAAGGGAATAATGGTGATGAAGAATGCATGGGCAGACACGGATTAGGGAAAAAAAATAACGAAGGACAAGCAGTGGTGGATTTTGCTAAGAGAAGGGAACTAGCGATCACTAACACATATTTTGTAAAGAAACCAGCACATAGAGTCACCTACAGCAGTGGCGGAGGCAGTTCGCAGGTGGATTACATCATGGTGAGAAGACGAAGGATCAAGGAGGTGGTGTATACAAAAATGATTGTCGGTGAAAGTATAGCAAAACAGCACAGAATAGTGGTCAGTGCAATAATAGTCTGGACAAAGTGGAGGAAAGTACCAAAACTAGTAAAGAGAATAAAATGGTGGAAACTAAAGCACTCGAAAGTGAACAATAAATTCAAAATGGAAGTGATTGAAAGCAGAATACTTGATGGACAGGAAGGCTGGCAAAGAATAGCTGAAATGATACGGAGCATTGCCAGAAGGGAACTGGGTGAAACATCGGGAAAAATTAGCACGGCAGATAGACGAGAGACGTGGTGGTGGGACTAGGAAGTTCAGAAGAAGCTAAAGGATAAGAAAAAAGCTAAAAAGGCATGGGATACCATTAGAGATGATGCAAGCAAGTTGGCCTATAAAAATGCAAGAAAGCAAGCTAAGAGAGAAGTGGCAAAGGTAAGAATCAAGGCATATGAGAAACTGTACAAAAAACTGGAAAAAAGAAGGGGGAAAATGAGGTGTTCAAAATAGAAAAGCAGAGAAACAGACAAAGCAAGGATGTTCAACAGGTAAGAGTAATCAAGAGTAAAACTGGGGAGATTCTGATGGAAGAAGAGAAAGTAAAACAGAAATGGAAGGAGTATCTCGACAACTTACTCAACCATGAAAACCCTAGAGAAAAAAGAGAAATGAGAACAGAAGGGAGAGAAAGGGACGTGGAAGATATCTCTTGAGAAGAAGTCAGGACTGGGTTGAAGAAGATAAAGAAGGGAAAGGCTCAAGGACCTGATGACATACCAATGGAAGCATGGATTGCTCTAGGCAATAAAGGTGTGGAGTGTTTAGTGAACTTTTTCAACAAATTCTTGCTGAAGCATGGATTGCTCTAGGCAATAAAGGTGTGGAGTGTTTAGTGAGCTTTTTCAACAAACTCTTGCGAGGAGAGAAGATGCCAGATGAATGGAGGAGGAGCGTGGTTGTACCTTTTTACAAAGGTAAAGGAGACATCAAGGAATGTGGAAACTATCAGGGGATCAAGTTGATGAGCCGCACTATGAAATTGTGGGAGAGGATAATAGAAACAAGGATAAGGAAGGAGGTGACAATCGCTGAGCAACAATTTGGGTTCATGCCAGGAAGGAGTACCACCGACGCAATCCTTTGCCTAAGGATGCTATTGGAAAAGTGGACTGAAGAACAGAAGGCAGTGCACTGTGCCTTATTGACCTGGAGAAAGCATATGACAGGGTACCCAGAGAGGAACTGTGGAATGCTTGCGGTTAGCTGAAACATCAGAGTGCTACATAAAGATTATCAAAGATATGTATGACGGAATGTCAACAACTGTGAGAAGTGCAGCAGGGAATTCAAGGTAGGTGTTGGATTCCACCAAGGTTCAACACTCAGCCATTTCTTTTTTCCATTCTTTTTGCCATCATCAAAGACAGGCTGACGGAGGACATCAGGAAGGACGCACAATGGGATATGCTGTTTGCAGATGACATAGTGCTGTCTAGACAAAATCATAGGGAGCTACAGGAGGTATGGGTATTTGGAGAAATGCATTGGAGAGAAGAGGCCTGAAAGTGAGCCGGAGCAAGACCGAATATTTGAGGATTGGGGGTGTGGATGATGGAGAAGAGTTGAAGCTGCAAGGAAAAAAGATAAAGAGAGCAAAAAATTTCAAATACCTGGGTTCAACAGTTAGAAATGATGGAAGATGTGAAGAAGAAATAAGGAGAAGGATCCAAGCAGGATGGATTAGTTGGAGGAAGGTGTCTGGAGTTCTGTGCGACAGGAAGTTATCAGTAAAGGTTAAGGGTAAAATGTACAAGAGTGTTGTTAGACCAACCATGCTTTATGGAATGGAAACGGTGGCAGTGACGGAAAGACAGATGGGAAAAATGAGGTTGCAGAGTTTAAAATGGTGAGATGGGCATTGGGAGTGACAAGAAAGAACAAGATAAGAAATGAATACGTGAGAGAGACTGCGAAAATTGCAAAGCTGGGAGGCAAACTTTGGAATGCAAGGCTACGTTGGTATGGATACGTAAAAAGGAGAGAAGACTACGTGGGGAAAAGGGATGATGGAGATAGCGGTGCCAGGCATAAAACATGGAAAGGGTTGGAGCTAGGGAAGGAGACGAAGTAGATCGAGTGAAATGGAGATTACTGGCGCGCTGTGGCGACCCCGAGTAGGCAGAAGCCGAAAGAAGAAGAAGTTTCACTTATTGATCTATATTTAAAGAAGAAAAAACAAGTCGATAATAGATGGTTTTCTTTCTCTCACCACGTTTTAGGCGTTTTTGCCTTTGTTTCTTCTTCCAACTCAAAATTACAAAGTCATTTCAAAACAACCCCATTTTTGGAAGTTACCTTTCAACCACATGATAAGTTGATAACCTAGCGCAGCGCTTCTCAAAACTTTTTTTCTGCGACCCAAAATCGCTAAGAACAACAATCTACAAATATCACTGCGACCCAAATAAACTTGAATGAGTGCATACTGAAACAACACGAAATTTTTATGTATTTATTGAAGTTTATTTGCCTTCAACAAGTCTTCGAAAATGTAGCTCACTATGCCCTATAAACCAGAGGTGGGAAACCTGCGGTACGTAAGAATTTTCATGTGGCCCACGTGTGGTTGCGATTGCGAAGAAGCAAAGCCAGTACTAGTTTTTCTTGACAAAAATTGAAAAATCAGAGACAGATTCTAAATCAGGAATGTCCAATCTTTTTCCAAGTTGGGCCAAATTTCATATTGAGCCGAAGTCGGTGGGCCTCAAAAAGTCGGTCGATGTGTAGGTAGACAGGGCACTGTCTACCTACACATCCCATGGATTGGAAACTCCTCGATGAAGTTCGAAAAGCAGATTCGTCTGCTGTGAAACGCTGCTTTTTCTCCGTCGAACCACATGTTATTTTCAATACCCGACAGCTCTTTCCAGAGATTAAGAAAGACGTGTTACCTTCCCATCATCACAGCAATGTTATGTACCAGTTTTTGTGCCACTGCGATAGTCGGTACATTGGCCGCACGTCTCAACGGCTAGAAGAGTGAATTAAACAACACGTTCCTAGATCCATCACCAATCCTCGTGCCTCGGCCAACCGCCAAAGTCTTTCCCGCTCTTGCAAGAACAACACACGCCCACAACAATTTCACGAATCCGCCATTGGTCAACATCTTCTTGACAACGCCCAATGCGCCCTTCATTACAGCCACAAAAAATTTTCTATTCTCGCTCGAGGTCGCTCTTCCTTTCACCTTTCTGCTCTTGAAGCGACTTTCATTAAATCTCTCAATCCCCTTCTGTGTAAGCAAAAAGAATTCGTCTACTCTTTGAAAATTTCTTAATCTTTTCTCTCATTGGCTGACTTCTTTCAGCCAATGAGAACTCTAATTTTTTCCTTTATAACTTAGTTCGGTTTCAATTCTGCTTCATTCTGACGATTTCCCCTGAAAAGTGTCAGATGAAAAGCTTTGGGAAGAAAAATCTTTTACTTCGCGCAATCTTCAAATTCTGTAGGCTACCACCAAATGTTTATACAAATTCAAACCAAAAACATGTGTTAAATTCTTTGAGATATTTTTATTCAAAGAAAAATAATTTTACAAATTAACCGTAAAAGCAAAATGTTATGCGGTTTTTGAACGCTGTGCTTTTACAAGAGGTTTCCTAGTTAGGCCACGCACCCTGCTTGCAAATTTTTAATAACTGCTCAAGCTTGAAATAACAAATCATAAATTAGCGATGCGCAATGAAAATACGTACGAAATGAGTTCCATCAGTCCATCTGAATCTTCCTTCGCTTTGTTGATCAGTACCTCCCATCCAAGATGAAGAAGTCAGCCTTTCTAAAATTTTAATTTTATTTTAGGTAACAAAATACACTGTCTTCAAGTGCAGGTTAAAGGATTTCACGGAAGCATTTTAATAATAGAACTTTGGATGGAAGCGTAAATACCTATGTAAAGTATTCGTGCAACAATACAAAAAATGGCTAGTAAGAATACTAAAATAATTATTTTGAACACAATTATTTCTAAATCTTAAAATCTATTTTTTTTATTGTATTAAAGTTTTTAATCAATAGTTATAACTACAACATATGCATTTGATACAAATAAAGTTGCTTCAATGCTTCAAAAAACATTCTACCTTTTTCAAATTTAATTTAAAAAATTAAAAAAAATTTCTATTTTTATTAAACTACTGTCTATTACAATGCACTCTATCTTGAAAAGCAGGTATAAAAAACTTCTGCTCTTTTAGATCAAATGAGATGAAAACCTTGTCTCTGATTGGGCAAAAACAGCCAATGCATTGAAATGGCTTACAAATTGATAATATGCATACCGGTAGCTCTAAAGTCGATTTTCAGTCTTTTAAAGAATTTTTAAACTTTTGATTATGACGTCATCTTTCCATTGTTCAGAAGTGATTGCGTAATCGCTACATCACCCCTCTACTTAATTTATTATGTCTGCAAGTTGTTCTTATAACTGTACTATAGAGATTCGTTTCCGTACACCGTTTTTATTCAAAGCGCAATAATTGACTGAAGCTAGGCATTGTGACGTTTTTGCGGTATTTACGTATTTTCGCCTAAAGTGTTCAAGAAATGATTAGAAATATCTACTATTGTTTAGCTCTGTGGTTCTTAAACTTTTTTCTGGCGGACCCATTTTGTTTGCTTGAAATAATGGTGGACTCCCTTAATGTTTACAACAACAAAAAAAGTCCACAAAACTTCAAAACAAAACTTAAACAAAATTGTCAATAATGAATTGTTTGCTATATTTTTGACGTGGCAGATTTCATAGTCGACAAATTCGTGACAAAAACAACAAATTAATCTTTAACTTTAAAGCCACAAATATTTCGCGGCTCCTTAAAGATTGCTTACGGACCCCAGTTTGGCAACCGCTAGTTTAGCTGATTCGATATTATAAGTTACATAACTTGTTTACTACTTTATCTTAAGATTTATCATGACGTTATAAATTGCTTTGTGCGATTGTGAAACGTAACATCATAATTATTCTAAAAATTTTTGATCGGTCTAGTAGCTTAGATTTTTTTCTTGTGACTATGGCTGATTTAGCAAATTTTTCATTCAATCCAGTTGAGAAGTGCTTAGGTATCGTTTGTATTACTGTCGCTTATGTGGGGTTGTTTAAGTATTTAAGTAGTTAAGGGTTAATGCTGGCGCCTTAGAAGTAAATTCTAAAGTGTGGTAGAATTGTTTACTGTGTGTTGAGGACAAATCATTAAATTTAATATTAGCAATCGGGGTGCTAATTTACTTTTATAGTTACTAAGTAAGAAGTTGTTGAATGATTATTTGCAAATTTATAAGCGCTGTAAATCGTTTTAAAGTTTGGTGAAACTTTATAGCCAAGTTTTACAAGAATCGTTAAAGTTCTTTTGATTTTGTGAATATATACTTTATAGTCAGAAATTGTGGTTTCTTTATATTTGTAAAGAAGTTTTTCTGGCGAATCTACTTGTACTTGCCAGAACCTACTGTTTAAAGAACTTCAGTCTTGCGGCAAACTACTTTATTTCTAGAGCACCCATAAATAAAAACAGTTTTAGGGCTCGTTTTCACTGCGAGCGGGTAATGAAACATTCTTTGTTTGTTTTATTGAATTTTTTTCTTTCGCTTAGCGCGTGCTTAGATTTCAAGCGTGGTAAGATCTATAACAGAAACCAAGAATACTTCATTCCACGCTCGTAGCGAACGAGCCTGAACTTCAGCGCAAGTATTTGGCTTACCAAATTTGACTGGTCTTTTCGGATATCCGAATAAAGTTATTACAGTATTTTAATATTAAATACAGAAAATCAAGGCTGGGTAGCCAGCCTAATTTAGGTTGAGCTCCGGCTCCGGAGCAAATTATTTGTAAACTGCGGTTCCGTCTCCAGCTCCGAAGCCGGCTTGACTCTAGCTCGGCTGCGGCTCCAACTCCGGCTTCAACTTGATAATATACAGTATATATATAAATATTGACCAATAAAGAATAACTAGATAATATATTAATCATTTAAAATTTATTAACTTACACTTTGTTAAAACTCAAAAATCAATTCTATATTATCCAAGGACTTAATATTACCCACGGGTTCAATGGGTAGAGTCCTATTCAATATATTATTTAGGCTACAACCCTAGGATCCATTATCTGTCTGAAACAAAAAAAGAAACTATTATATCCAGCGTATTCAGATACAAAACGAATCTTCCAAATACAATCATTGCAGCAGATGTCAAGCTCTCTTGCTATTATTGTACTCGCAGACCAAAGACCATAAAGGAGAACTGATTGAATAACTCCAATCACTTATATTGGTTTTGTTACCAGGTAAGTTATTCATATTTTCTATGCTCTTCTGGTAATAGACTTAACTTAAAATCTTCAGTTTATTAAACTAAAAACTTTAAAAACAGTTAACGTTTCAAGCGTTATTGCAGACGCTCTTCGTCAGGACTCAAATAATACTGTTAAAAGTTATGAACGAAAATACATACAACAGTTTTAAATTTGAAAATGAAAAAAGAAAAAAGGCATGTCATGTGATACATAGACGGTCAAGGATATAAATAAAAACGAATGATCAATCAACAAAGTAACGGGTCTATTTTAACTCATTGTAAATTTCATTATAAAAACAATTTTCTTTGTCATTTACTGTTGTGATTTTGTTATTGATGAAAAAAGATTCTATAAAATTCATTCGCTTTTGTTTATATCCTTGACCGTCTATGTATCACATGACATGCCTTTTTTCTTTTTTCATTTTCAAATTTAAAACTGTTGTATGTATTTTTGTTCATAATTTTTATCAGTATTATTTGAGTCCTGACGAAGAGCGTCTGCAATAACGCTTGAAACGTTAACTGTTTTTAAAGTTTTTAGTTTAATAAACTAAAGATTTTAAGTTAAGTCTATTACCAGAAGAGCATAGAAAATATGAATAACTCCAATCACATCACATTAAACACAAGTACTCAATACGCCTACCACCCAATTAAACAAAACACCCTACTTCACCAGACATCACAGCTTCAGCAGACTTGCATGATTGCACTAGCTAGAAGATCATCTCCTCCCACACATCAGATGATTTATTGTTACTCACCACCCTCAGCCTACATCACAAAACCAAAACAACTCCGTCTCACTTCACCAAAACAATAACAAGCTGCCAAAAATCCAATTGGACATAATTTAAACATTAAGTTGATGATCTCATCTTCTATAGACCCCATCCCACAAATGTTCATAAGCCGTCCATAAGGCAAACAAACATCTTGTTGTGGCAATATCAGGTGCCGATAGAGTTTTTCTCTTTAAAAAAACCAAAACAGTACAAATTCACTTATTTGCCCATGCATCACTAGCTCATTCAACAATGTAGTCACAATTGCAAACAAAACTGATCAGACCCCCAAATCATTACTTTAACAATCACATAAACAAACGAATACATGAACAAAAAACAAACGCCTGGAAACACCATCTCGAAAAAATTGATCACAAACACAATCCGACTCCCAGTGGGCACTACAGCAAAACTATCTAACAAAAAACCACCTATACAACAGAACAGAAGCATCAGCTTTGGAACTAAAAAAGCCATCTGACATAAACAAAGCAAAAGCTTTTAATAAACCATTCACAAACGCCAATTATAGCACAGACAAAATCAACAGATACATAGACCATAGGATCAAAAACCTTCCCAGTGAAGAAATATCACTTACTACTACTCAAGTTTGGTTAGCTATCTCAAACAGCACAAACAACAACTCTACTGAACCTGATGGGATAAACATTAGACACCTGAAACACCTAGGGTCACTTGCCATCTAATACCTCACTATCTTGTGTTGGCCTCGGTGCCAACCTAATTAACTTGCTTAACTTTGTCAAAAATTATATAAATACTGCTTCAATTTACGATTGTCAAAAAAGACGGTTTCATCGAAAAGATGTAATTGACTTAATCTAGGAACCACGTCAAGCTTAATTTATTAAAAAAACTCAGTAGATCAGTTCAACCCCACTGGATGAAGATTCTAGGACGATTTACGTGAAATGCATCTCAATTAAAATTCTTCAATTAGGCAGACGAGAATCAGTCCAAAACTTGTTAAAATTTATTTTATTTTAATTTTAATTTGAAATCGATTTCAACAAAAAGTCATTTTCAGTTAAATCTACAAATTGTAAGAATAAAAATTATAAAAGCCATAGAAAATTCTTAATTAATGATTAAACTTAATATAGATTCGAAAGTAACTCCCTATTCTAAAATAACTATAATTTATTCAAATGCTGTAATAGGTTTCTCAATTTTTGTGTGTATGTTACTTAATCTATGGCAATTAAATTTATGCTCTTGTTTTCTTTTCTCGTGAAGATCCTCGTGTTACTAGTGAAAAAATGCAGAATCGACCCAAGATAACAATATGGTGAAAAATGACTTCTAACAGGATTGTGGGTCCCTTCATCCTTCATGATATCATGAACGCCGAAAGGTACCTCACTATGCTGAGAGATAAAGTTTGGCCAATTATCAGTGCTTGGGACAATATTGAAGATTTAATTTTCTTGCAAGATGGAGCTCCTCCACACTTTGCTATTGTTGTTCGTGAATGGCTGAATGCCCAATTTCCTGGAAAATGCATGGGTTGTCGTGGTTCGCACGAATGGACAGCCAGAAGTTGGTGGCGAATGATGGTGCCCATATTGAATTTTAAATAAAAGTCCATGCAATATACTTTCTTCTCATATTTATTAATTGGAGAAATTACACTTCAAAAATAAATTATAGTTATTTTAAAATAGGGAGTTACTTACGGATCACCCTGTATATCATAAAATAAAATGTACTCACTTTGGCAAAAAGACGTAAAATTTGAATATTAAAGAAAAAGATCATATCGAAAAACTTGAAGAAACTGTCAAATTTGCCAAACTTCTAAACTTCTAAACTGTTCGTGCAAATTAAACTTCTAAACTGCTCGTACAATTTAAATTAAATAACATAGTAACACATCAAGAAAAACAGCTAACTGTATGTTTCTAAAGGTGAATGTGAGGTACTGAAGAGTCAAAAGTTGAAATACAAAATTTAATAGTAATGTAGTTCAAGACAGAAATAATTTAATGGTGAAATGAAGAGTGTAAGTGTAAGTAGGTAGTGCAAGTACATTATATTTTTTTTAATAGTAATTATAAAGAAAAAATGCCTGGAGAAAAAATAAATATAAGAGAAGCATTCAACGTTGAATAGGAAGAATAGTAGCTTGAATATTTATAAAAGCATCTAACTGATGGATCCAGCAGGATTGAAAAATATCTAAATAGGATTTTGAAGGTTGCTGCTGAGTTTTGAAGGTTGAATTTGAAAGTAACTGTATAGTATTCGGAAAGAGGTTTATCGTTATATGGAAAATCAGTGTGGTTTAGGTGGTAACGTATCGATAATGCTGCCTTTTCAGAATCCAACGTGTTGTTATTTCAATTATGGCGGTGTGTATTCCAACGTACGAAAAAACAATTTATAGTTTGACCAATATAAATTTTAGAGCATATATTACAACAAACGGCATATATACCTTAATTAGTGCAGCTGAGGTTATGTTTAAATTGGATAGTGTTACCGTTTTTAGTTTTGATAAAATTAATGCTTTGGACCATGTTTTTATGTGTTCCATGATTATCACAAAGAGCACAATGACCGCAAGCAGAAGAAGATCCATTTTTATGGTTTGAAGGCAGTAAGTTTAAGGATATCTTTTTGTAGTTTGTTAAAAGATTTTGAAGTGTTTTTGGTTGTTTAAAAACAACAGTGGATAATGGTTTAAGATGTTGAACTACCAACTAGCTGGGTCTTCTTTAAGCAGGAAGCATGGCCTTGCCACGTTTGTCCACAAGCGACTGAGATACACGCTTTTGGACCAATCTCCACTGACATCGGAGATCGAGTGGCTGTGTGTGGACGTTGATGGCTATAAAATAGTCAACGTCTACAAACTACCGCCAACGCGATTGCGAACCCTGGTTCTCCCACTGTTTTCTCACCCATGTCTTTACGCTGGCAATTTTAACTGTCATCATGCTGACTGGGGTTACGATGACAACAGTCCAGACGGTGAGTACTTGGCTGGATGGGCAAGTATTAATTGTCTTGCCCTCTTATATAATGCAAAGGACGCTGCCAGTTTTTATTCCGGCCGCTGGAACACTGGAACCAATCCGGATCTAGCTTTCGCTACCGTAGGTCCAAACAGTCGCTTACCGGATAGAGGTGTCCTTCAAAAGTTCCCTAAGTCACAACATCGACCTTCGCTTATTACACTACCAAGGTTTGCTATGGCAGTGCCAAGCATGCCTGTTAAGCGATGGAACTTCCGCAAGGCCAAATGGAGTCACTACATTGCTTTGACGAATAAACTCGCAAAGACTTTGTTGTCGCCTAATTCACTTGATGTGGATGCGGCTTACCAGGACTTTTGTAACACCATTAAGAAAGCAGCCGAAAAGACTATCCCACGCGGGTATCGAAACAAATACGTATGTTCCGTGTTGGGATGCAGAGTGTGAATCCTTCTATAAAACCTTCCTGCAGTCTCCTCAGGGAGACAACTCGAGTTTGGCTGCTACAGCTCTGCTTGCCAAGCTTGACATAAAGCGGAGGGATTGATGGTCCGAGACAGTTCGGAGCATTGACTTCCCACACTCTAGTTGAAAAGCGCGGAGTATTTTGAACAACCTTACCTGACGACACTCTCCTCGTCATTGTCCCGTTTTAGCCGATGCTATTGCATCTCAGTTGGTTAGAAATGGGAAATACAAGGCTGTTGTCCGCAAGTCATTTCGACTTGTCTCTCAAAAAGTGTCTGACATTTGGAGGGCCACAACACCAGATGCAGTAAATATCTCTGACAATTTTTCACAGAGAGAATTTACTGCTGCCCTCCAACATATACGTAAAACCAATTTTAACAAGTTTTGAACTGATTCCGTCTGCCTAATTAAATAATTTTAAAAGAACCACGTTAAAACTAATTATTATTTCCAAGGGCACTTTGAACCATTACGAACTAGGTGGTGCTGTGTTCGCTGCCAACACCGGAATTAAATCATTTTCTTGATTAAAAACGCTATCTTTATGCTAAAGAAATCTTCTGGAGAGATCGTTGGATAGTTCTCTTCAGTCCTAGCTCCTAACTATAGTTTACCGATCGAATTTTTAAAAACTATAACCTTATTCAAATGATATCAATCAAAACACAATTCCACAGGACGCAAGATTTTTGACAAAAATTTTTTCCAGATCAACAAAAATTTAAATTTATAATACCGAATGTACTTGTTTAACAAATAACAACTTTATCGGGCGGTTCAAACAACTTAGAATGTTATCTACAAAATAACACCGTAGAACAGCCTTCTGAATGATTTGCTCTGGGTTTCTCTTCTCTATGAAATTATAGAAGCAAACATTTATATAGTGGACATCACAACTAAGCACGTGGCGATTAACAATGGAGGATTTGGCTATCAGGGACGTTGATGCTTTTGCAATCCCAGCAAAAACAATGCTGTTTTAATTAGTTCGCAAAGTGCTAAAAAAATGTAAAGCGAACACAATGGGACTTCAATTAAAATAGCACAATTCTAATCAATATTAAATGGTCTGGGCTTGAACAAAAAAAATAATAACTTTATCAAAAACAATAGTCAATTATGAAATTAGACCTTCAAGAAGGGCGGATTGCGAAACAACCAACATGTACAACATTGCCCTCAACACTAACACAATACCATACCTTGGGAAAGGTGGCACAACCATTTTCATTTCAAAATCAAACAAAGACAACAATATTGGCACAAACTACCAATTCATATCACTTTTATCACATAATGCCAAAACACAAGAGAAAGCGCTATTACCATAAACAACAAAAAACCTTCCAGTTATTTGTA
Source organism: Diplosoma virens (assembly GCA_963680785.1). Taxonomy (NCBI): domain Eukaryota; kingdom Metazoa; phylum Chordata; class Ascidiacea; order Aplousobranchia; family Didemnidae; genus Diplosoma; species Diplosoma virens. The sequence goes on along the minus strand of OY796881.1, from coordinate 36,464,227 downwards.
CTGCTATTGCATCTCAGTTGGTTAGAAATGGGAAATACAAGGCTGTTGACCGCAAGTCATTTCGACTTGTCTCTCAAAAAGTGTCTGACATTTGGAGGGCCACAACACAAGACGCAATAAATATCTCTGACAATTTTTCACAGAGAGAATTTACTGCTGCTCTCCAACATATAAAACCAGGTAAAGCTCCGGGCCCTGATTCCATCCGCCCAGAACTTACCTCGTATACTCCATGCTGGAGCTGCTTTGAAGTCCTGGTTACGTAACTTCCTTTCTTCCTGTTTGCGCCGACTAAAAATTTCCAAGATCTGGAAAAGAGCGCTTGTAGTCGCGATCCCAAAATCAACGAAGCCCGTGGGAGACACAAAGAGTTATCGACCAATATCTCTGCTCTGTGTCCCCTACAAGATTCTCGAGAGGCTTATCTACGCCCGCGTTGAGCCATTAATCGATTCGCTGCTCCCTAAAGAGCAGGCTGGGTTCCGACGCGGGAAGTCAACCGTAGATCAAGTTGTTCTACTAACCCAGATCATCGAGGATTCTTTTGAGGCTAAGAAGAAGACCGGTGCCGTATTTTCGATCTGACAGCTGCTTATGACACTGTCTGGCACCGTGGCCTTACCTGCAAGCTGCTGAGACTTCTTCCGTATAAGCGCGTGGTCAGAATAATTATGGAGCTGTCGAAAATCGAAGTTTCACCCTTACTACCGGTGACAGCAAGCAAAGCAGGCTACGCCTTCCTAAAAACGGTGTTCCTCAGGGATCGGTCTTGGCTCCCCTCCTATTTAACATTTATACGTACTATCTTCCTTCCATGATTTCCAGAAAGTTTGCTCATGCTAATGATTTATCATTGTTGCACTCTTTTCTGGAAACTGGAAGGACTTGGAGAGGGACTTTAAGCCAAGACATGTGTACACTTTCAGCGTATCTCCAGACTTGGGGACTGAAGCTCAGTCACACTAAGACGCTGACGGCGGCCTTTCACTTAAATAACCGAGAGGCCAAACGTTAGCTAAAAGTCTACAATAACGATAGACTTTTACCGTTTTGTCCAACTCCTACTTATCTTGGGGTAAAACTGGACAGATCGCTCATGTTTTGTCACCATTTAGTGGCATTGCGCAAAAAACCATCCTCATCCTCAAAAAACATTTTTGACCTAAAACTAACATTTTCAAAACGCATAAATCGAACCGTCATTAAAGCAAAATAAACATTTAACATTCTAAAACACTCACTTCAATCAAATGGGGTAAACAAAAACAAAATTAATCATCTCTATAATTAAAGCTATCATTTGCCCATATTGGAATATATGAACACCATATAGAGCCCTATCATATCAAACACCAACATCAAGAAACTGCAAACCATTCAAAACACAGTTTTGCGTATTGTTACTGGTTGCACACAAGACACAAACACTCAACGCCTACATGACAAAACCAGTGTCCTACCAATGAGCACCCATTTTAAACTCTATGCTATTCAACTTAAACAATTGAATCAAACACAAACACACCCTTTACATTACCTTACATGGACAATTCGATTCACTAATTAAGTAAGTGACTTCTAAAGTTAAAAAAAGATATTACTAGGAGCTGGAGCCACTAAAAATTTTGATGGTCTCAGCTCCGGCTTCGGCTTTGCCAAAATTGGCTGGCTCCATGGCTCCGGGATCCGGCTTTGGCTTCCCAGCGCTACAGATAATCTGGAGAAACTCGCCAAAAAGTAAACTAATTTTGTAACAATTATGTACTGAGTCATATATTGCAAACAAAAACAACCTTTATCTCCGTAAGATTTTATTTAAAATCATAAGTAAAGTTTGCGATAATTTTGCTTCAAAAAGACAAACAATTGATCTGGAGTTGTCCAAAAATTTTTAGAAACTTGTTGAATTGAAAAACAATGAACTAGTCATTACATTACTAGAGCCATTTTTTTACTTTATTTTTACATAACAATTTTGGCCGATTGCAGAAGTTTTTATGGACAAACTTTGGTTACTTAGTTGCAAAAACGTTTATTACATCAATTTTGAAAAGAAAATGGCATTTTTCCGCAATGGTAAGATTAAAGTCTCAGTTTACCTCAGACATCAAAGATCCACCATAAAGAGCATTACTAAAATGGATTCTTCTGCGTAACGATAATTCGCATAAAAACTTTAACACGCATTAAAAAAATTTACATCATTAATTGTAAATATGACGGAAATGATTTTTTCAACATCATTTTCATCTCTATTTTTCGAGTAGATTTCGAGCCGCAAAGGCGTCGATCACATTTGTTATCAATACAAAGGCTTCAACTACTCAGCCACGCTATCGACTTTTTAAAACAAACCCGCATTCAGAGACAAATTTTCTTGTAGGTAGTCATTGGATAGTAATTGTTAATAACAAAGACAGGCTCATTTAAATCTGAAGTCCTTTACTGCATTTTCAAAAATGTGGGTACCAGCAGTGCACACTGAACAGAAATTAAGCAATGATGTTAAGCAATAGTAAGAAAATATCATACAAAGACATAAAAAAGAAATTACATTTGTTGGTTTTGATATCTAAATTTTATTTAAGTTTACAGTTCGGTTACTTTTGGGACACCCTGTATATTATTGATAACTTGAAAGCTATATTGTTAGTCGTCGTCGTTTGTTTTTAATATTTGCCTTGGTTTGATGGGATGCACTGCGCTTCAGCAGAAACAAGACTTGGGGCGAGGGGTTTTACTTTTTTTATCCCAGGTTGCTGTACTGTCCAATGCATGGATAAAAATGTTAGGACGTGACCTGCCGTTTGTTTAGTGGCGCCACACTCTAATTGAATAAAGGAGCGAGAACTGTTTTTTACTGCAAGAACGACAAGCCACCTCATCGCGACGTTGCGATTTCTTTCCCTGCACGAGGGATGGGTCAAAATGGCTTGTCAATTACCCGAGGGTCTCATCTTCGGGCGAATCCTAGGACATTTATCCTTGTTTTTTGTACCTGCTGTCCACTGATGGGCAGCGATCTTAATCCTAACTGATCGCCCTCTTTCTTCGTCTATCAATCTAGCAATCTATCACTCTTCACTACCCCTCTATTAGTGCTAAATACTTTTCATTTCTCTTACAGACTTTATTTAGGAATCCAAAAGGACTAGTTCAACAAGGTAACCCGAATACCAGCGCTGAAATAAAGCTGTGTCTAATTTTTATTTATTCCAGCTCAAGAAATAGTTTGCTGCAAGACTGAAGCTTTTTTTATACAGTTAGCTTCAATTAATTTGAATTAATTCGTTTGAAAACTTCTCTCCGCAAACAGACAGAGACCACTGTCTCTGACTAGAAAGAATTTATTTACAAAATTCACAGAACTAGCAATTCACAAAAACTTTTCTCCAACGCTTTGTCAAACTTTAAAGCGATTCCAGGGCTGAAACTTAAATTCTTCCGATACAAAAATAATTCTATCTCTTTAGAATTAATCTTCCAAAACATTGGCGCAAAGCAATTCTAACACTTGTTAATTAACTCACTGGAATAACCCGAATCCACACTGGAAACGGCACTGAAACAAACGCTGGACACGACACTGCACTGCAATCACTAGAATTGACACACTGGAATGAATATGCAAACCAAGCGCCCACTTATATAAAATCATGTCACGTGACCTAAATTACGGTAGAGCGTACTCGAATTTTCCAGTAGCTGTTAGAAAAGAGTTCACATTCGGTCATCGTACGCGTCTACAGAGAAACAATCAATCGGAGAATCGAGACGAGAACGTATTACGTCATTAAATGTCTTGTTAGAAGAAAAACATTCAGACAATCGTAAAACAGCTTGCAAATGAATTAAGTAAGATAAGTAGGAGCTTTACCGACTATACGATTATTACTTGGCCATGAGAATATTACGTCATATTAAAAATTAAAATTATTGGAAAACAGAAAATAAACTATAGCTTTGTGAAGTTAAACTTATTGCGATTGAAGTGTGATAATTTCAAAATCTCTTTTTTTATATGTCTATTCTGTGAATGTTGCTCATTCTTTCAATCCTTTTCATAAGTGGCGACATTCACTCTAACCCTGGTCCTATATACTCTTGCTCTATATGTACCCATCGGGTCACCTGGGGAAAGAGGCAGTACAATCTGCCAACTGTTCTCTCAGGTGCACCACTCTTTCTTTGGTCTTTCTTTTTCTGAATTCCAAAAATTCCTTCAGGACACTCTCGGATTTGTCCAAAGTGCCAATCTCTTTCTCAAAATTCCTCTCCATCAACACTAGAATTACGGCGGTGTCGTTTTCGACACCGACGCTTTTTTAATGTTTCGTATTTTTAGTTGTATACTTTCTAAGAGACTAATTCTTTTTTACATTTCCTAAACTTTATTATTATAAAGTATGAGTAGCATTTTGTTTCCGAATCTTGATTTTTAATGAGTACTTTAGGTCAGTTAAATTCAACACCCCATTGTTTACGGAGGTGTCGTTTTTGACACTGTAGCCATTTCAGCTTTGCGTGATGCTATAAGCTCTTCCAATACACGTTCGTGTCTGGTTTTTGTTGTTCATCGGCGTGAGAGGTAATTACTTCAGCTCCTCATCAAGTGTAGAGTTGCAGTTTCGAAAAGTGCGAATACATGGCTTGGAGAGGGCAGAATGAGTTTTCAAAAGTTTGATCAAAACGATAATGTGCAAAGAATATAAATATAGAACAGCTTTTCGATAAAGTGATCTCAACCTAAAAAAACTCAATTTATTGCATAGGTAATAAAAATTGTACTGCAGTATACCTCTTTTAGTCTTCGGTAATAAATGTATTTTTTACAGTAAATCTCTTAGCTTAGTTTATATTTTGGTTCTATTTTATTGGGCGACAGTGACATAGTATCGTATTTTCTGACTATTGAAAGGGCAAAATATAAAACCTCATGACTTTTCAACAGTACATTTCAGCACAAGCTGCCGATATTATTACGGATTGGCACATTGATGATGAATTATCAGATGAAGAGGAGCAGGAAGATGATGAAGATTTTTAACCAGTTCTTGTTGCTGCTAGACCAGGAAATGGAAGGCGCATGCTTGGCAGTTGTTTAGACAGTTTTGAAAGCAGCGAATCTAGTGATTCTGATTCTGATACTGCCGACTCACACAGGAACAACAACTGCTGGTAATTCAACTCTGTTGGGAAGGGATAAGACGGTGTGGAAAAGTAGTGCAACTTTAGTTGCTGGAAGAACGCTTGCTCACAATGTATTTACGGGTGCAAGTGGCGTACCTAGACAAGTTTCGCAATCCATTACTACTCCATATGACGCTTGGAAGCACTTCATACCTGAAAGTATTCTTCGCTCGATTGTCAAATACACTACTGAAGAAGCTCACCAAAGAGGAGATACGAACTTTTCCCTAAGCCTAAGTGATTTAGAGGCTTTTATTGCTCTCCAGTACGCAAGAGGTCTTTACGGAAAAAATCATCCAGTATCATTTTTGTACAACAAGGAGTATGGAATTCCCATTTTTTCAAAAACTATGCCGCGAGACAGATTTCTAAATATTCTGAAGTATCTGAGAGTTGACGACAAGCCCAACAGGAAAAGGTCTGGTCCTGATGCAAATAAATTCGCACCAATACGTGAAGTATTTGAAACGTTTTCGTCCATGTGTCGAACAAAATACAATTGCAACTTTTCTCTAACTATTGATGAACAACTAATGCCTGTGAAGTCTCGCTGCCCCTTTATCACATTCATACCAAACAAACCTGATAAGTACGGAATTAAATTTTGGGTATTGGCAGACGTTGAAACAAAATATGTTGCGAACATTGTACCATATTTAGGTGCTCAAGAACGACAAGAACGAGGAGGAACTCCTTTGGCTGAATCCGTACTGGTAAAGCTCACAGAAAAAGTAAAAGGAAAAGGTTACAATATAACCTGTGATAACTTTTTTACGTCATTATCAGCAGCCGAAAAACTTGCGCGTAACAAGATCTCGATTGTTGGTACAATAAGAAAAAATCGTCGTGAGTTGTCACCACAGATGACACAACAATGCCAAGCAATCTCTATCATAGTCGCTTTATGTGGCACGATAAAAGCAATGCTTTGTTCGTCAACTATCAAACAAAACTCAAGAAATCCGTATGTCTATTGTCAACAATGCATTCCGCGCCAGATGTGGATACTGGATCTCCAAAACGAAAGCCATGCGTTATACTGTTCTACAACCAAAATAAGGTTGGGTTCGACTGCTTTGACCAAATGACCCGGCTCTATACAACGCGGTTTGCATCCAAACGATGGCCTCTTGCTGTTTGGGGAAATATACTTGATATTGCTGCAATAAATGCGAAAGTATTGTTCGTAAAATTTGATGGAAAACATATCACCCGACGACAATTTATCTTTCAATTGATAAAAAACTTATGTAATGAACCAGAACCGACAGTTTCATTTTCTGATGCTATTCCTGCTGCATAACCTACTCGCAAACGAAGGAAGTGCCATGGTAAAAGCTGCAACAATGCAACCACTTGTTTGTGCTTGAGCTGCACAAAACCAACATGTGGAACATGCTCTGTTGGTAATTCGAAAGTAACATTTGTTAAATGCAAGTTTTGCTCTTCTTGATTTTTTCAATCTTTACATTTGCAATTCTCTGGAATAAATGATTTTTATCATGACAAAAAAGTTTACGGTATTATTACTTGCTGTCTTATTACGCAGTGCACTGGAATCAAACTCCTAAGTATTAATTACTATAGATTTTTTGAGCGGTATTGAAAAGTGAAAGCATCTCAGACTTAATTTTAACAAATATGTGCAAATGAGGAAATGAATGTTAAGGTTTTGCAGATTAATATGCTACATGCTCACATCGGTGACGAAAACGACACCTCCGTAAAAGAAGGTGTATAAAAATTTCCGTAATTCTAGTGTTAAAAAAAAAAACTCCAAAAAATCATTCTAGTCATCTACCATTATCAAATTCTCAAATCTCCTTAACCACGCTCAATTAACTTCTACTTAATCACTCTCAGCTTAATCTCTCCCTCTTCCCCAAACCCAACCCTCTACTTCTCTCTTTACCCGATCTATTTTTATTATTTTCTTCCCTCTCAAAACTGTCTACGAACCCTTCAGTAAAATGCCAATAAACGTTGACCTCATCGTACTTAATTCATACAATTTCTTTTACTAAACCAGCAGTTCGACTTCATCTTTGTGCAGACGTCACACCTCTTGGCAGACTCCACTTTCCTTGTTCCAGGATATAAAACCCTCAGAAAGGAATGCTCTTTGACTAGGAGGGTAACCACAACCCTAACGGGAAATGCTGTCCTTATACTTGTCAAAAACGTTCTAACCTACTCCCCTCTCTCTATTCATCACTTTTCCTCGCTCGTCTCTGCTGCAATTATTTAGCTATCACAGCAAAAATAAAAGAGACCTTTCCTGTTCACCTTTTTAATTTCTATGTCCCACCTATCCTTTCTTCTTTTTCTGATATCCATTCTAACTCTTTCTCATCCTTCCTCTTACCCTTGTCACCTATAACCTTTATTTTTGGCAATTTTGAACAACTGACACCACTCATTCTAGGAATCTCATAGATCTAAATACCAATTAGGCAAAAACTTGTTTGACTGGCTTCTCTCCTCGGATCTATTACCTTTCAACAATCTTGACCATACCACTATACTACACCGCTCCACTGGAAACCGCTCTTTTCTTAATCTCTATCTCTCTTTTGTTCCTGTCCCTATAACCTTTATATTAATATGGTCGGTTCTACCAGATATTGATTCTGACCACCTTTCTATTTTTGTTACAATTCTTACTTGGACTACAACTAATTTAATCTCTCGCCTTCTGTCATTTAACTATAATAAATGTTGGACCCGTTGGGACGAATATCTCTCTTACATTGACACCCACAGCACATCTCTTTCAATCTGTACCACATTCTCCTTTTCTTTGAAGCCACTCACATCCTTACCAAACTCCTCAATAATGCTGCCACTTCCACCATTCCTTTAGGCAACATCAACCGTCTTGCTCAAGCTTGGTGGTCTTCTGAAATTGCAGAAGCCGCTGCGAAACGCGGAAGGTCTTTAGAAGGATGCATTGTTCTCAAGAAGACCGCCATAACAATATATCTACACTACAGGCCAAAACTTTAATTCCACCCCTTGCATTTTCAAAAAGCGGTTAAATCAGTCTGTATTGGCAAATAATTTTCATCAGAAACAATGAACCCTTGTATAATGAAGATCAACAAAATGTTTTAACAAAACCTGACTAACTTTTATTGGATTTTGCTGCCATTTCAACTGAGTTTGGATATAAGCTCCTTGTGAGGGTTATCCTGACTTCTTCCTTGCTTATTGCTTATTCCTTAAATTTTTAGTTATAATGAAGTTAGTCCATATTCTCTACTTTTCAGAAGGTGTTTGTCTAATTTAATATCCTTTTTTTCTTTTACTGAGTTAAAAATTGATAAGAAAACATTGTAAAAAATACTACAGTATTTACAGTAGTTTTCATCTATTATTAACTATTTACGGAGCCCTTCTTATAAAATGGCCAAGAAAAAGCAGTTATCAATTGAACAGAGGGCGAGGATAGATACTCTTACTGCAGAGGGATTTTCACAAAAAATTGGGGATTTCAAAATTTGGTGTATAGTATTCACTTCAGCGAAAGACAGAAACTGGAGTAAATGAAGACAGAAAACGCATGAAAATTCAAGGGGTGGCTTAAACTTTTAGCCTGTAGTGTATGTCAAAGTGTATTTAAACTTTTATCTCTAAGGCTAACGCTGAATTATGGCAGAAAACTTGCTCGAGCCTCTCTCCTAAAATCCGTTTCAGTAAAGTCTTTTCTTACTCCATCCCATCTCAGGTTCTTTTTCATCCTCATCCTCATCTGATTTCCCCATTTTCCCAAGCTGACATACTGCCGTAGACTGTGCAAACCGACTTTTCGCACATCTACAATCCACTTCTGTACACAAACCCCAAAATTCTTCCGCAGTTTCAAAGATCTCCACATAAACGAAATTGGATTCGCTCACTGCAATCTTCTCCACAACTTTTTTTGGTCCTGATCGAATCACCAAACCCCCTTCTAACTCACCTTCCTCAATCTGGTCTACAATTCCTCCTGCATATCTTCAACCTGACTTGATCTACACATACCTTCCTATCATCCTGGAAACAATTTGTTATTGTCCCTATTCTTAAATAAGGCAAACCCTCTGATTCACCCTCCTTCTCTTGCCTTCACCCTCCTTCCTCTCGCTAAAGGATCATGGAGATCCTTTTCTAGTTCCGTTAACCTCACACCTAACCTACTCGCGAACGTTTAATCGTATACCCTCCCAATCTACCTGGTCTTCGCTTTTCTCTTATTCTATCTTTTACCATCTTTTTTCACCATGCTCTTGTAAGGACCCTCCTTCCATTCACAATGCCGCCGCTGTCTCCCAATTATCGGCATCCCACACAACGACATCACCACCTTAACTGATGAATCGATTCCAATTGGAATAGGAAAGGAAGAAGCAGGGATTTATGTTAAATGTACTAAATGTTAAACTACGGGTCCTCTCTCCTTCTTGGGTGGACGCTAGGCCACCAGCTTTAGCGCCAAGACTTATGTCGTTCTTCATGCTCTTGAATGGTGTATTTATCATTTCTCGTCCGGCAACTTTGAATGCGTCACCCTATTCTCCAACTCCCTATTTTTCCTCAAGACTCTTTCTGCTCTCTTTCCATGTCTAATACCCAAATCTCTCGCTGACGTAAAATCTTTTCGTAATTCTTTATCTGACTGTAGGTAGTTGATCTTCAATAGATACCTAGTCATTTTTCCTTTCCAGGCAACAACTTAGAGGATATTTCTGCTAAGTTGGTGCCATTTACGAACTTTTCATCACACCATTATCTCTTTCACCTCTTATTTCCTCCCAACGCTATCCCTCTACACTAGTTGAAGACACATTATCCAATGTGGTTTCTTTCAACACCAAATTCCTGCAGCATCTTCTGAGGAGCTTACCCTCCCTCGTTTACTCGCTGTGCCCTCTCTCATTTACGCTGCAACGGAAACAGCACTTTTCTTGCTACATACCTCTTCAAAATTGGTCGAGTCGAAACTTTTTCGGGCAGCAATTGTGGTTCCGAATCACAGGACATCTTTCATCTAGTGCTAGACTCGCCTGCATTTGACTTTCTACGTCTGGGCATTTTCGGCTACCTCTCACCATCCTAGACCTCTGATTTCGTTCCTGGAAAGTTGTCCAATTATTGGAACTGCGCGGAATTCATCCGCGCCCTCATCCCTAGGAATGGATGGGGTAAGCTTACCACCACCACCACTAGATCCTATTTGGGCATGAACGAATGGAACCGACCAATACCAACACGCGGGCGATTGAGCTTAACCCAAGCAATTCGGTGCAAGCTTATACTAACCGCCTGGTACCGTTTATGAATAAAAATCATTAAAAGAAGTTTGAATATTAGCGTACGACAAAAGGAAATTTTCAAAAAAAATTATTCGTTCACAAAAGTTTGTGACACTGTTTAATTATTAGCCAAAACTAGATGTGGGCACTCGCTCAACTTCCGCAATTGTGAAAGTGGCGATTGCGCAATTACATGCAATTAATCTTTTTATTTTTGGGAGCAAATGACAAAGTGCGCAACCCTGTAAAAAAAGAAAGTGCAATGCAACTTGCACAATTTTTAAAAAATTGAGTTTTAAATTGCGCATGCCCACACCTGCCTGAAACGAGAATTTTAATATCACAGTAATTTGGAAATAATTTTGTGCTATCAAAATTTGACGAAGCCCTTTTAAAAAAAGGTTAAACATTTAAAAACCAAAATCAATTAAAATTACTCTGAATACTTGCTTCAAAATGTTGTTTCTAAAAACTATGCAAAAAATTAATTTTACTTCTGTAATCTTTATCATCAATCATATAGTTCAACATCATTTTGACTCTTTGAAAATTGACAATAGAAAATAACAAACAAAATAAAGTTAAAAGTTTAAACAAACTTACTAGAAAAATCAAGTTCCAAGTATTGACTTTCTGATTCAAATTTAGATGTCATGGTAAATTTAACAAACTTGCAACTTTTTTATATAAAAAAAATAGTAAATATCAGCATTTTGTATCAATCAAGCAGAAACACAAAAGCATTCAGATTTAATTTTGTAAAAAATACCCTAAAATATTTTTAATGTTTTAGTTTATTTAAGGGTTTGGTTTTTACACTTTTTTCCAGGAAATTTTTTAAAGTGAGAGATGGCATGAATTACCCTACGCCTTATAGCCGGGATGGCGAACCATTTTTAAAGAAGAGTCCAAAAATAACATTTTAATCAAATATACAATTAAATAAATCTTTGGCTAAAATTAAGGAAAAAAGTTAAGATTTTTTTGTTTTTTACTCACTTTGTGATGCTAATTTCCAAGGGATTAACTTAATGAAAACGTATCGTTTTAAATTGAAGACCAAAAAAAAGATCTTTACTAATTAATTGCAGTAAAAATTTGTTATGAATATTATAACATAATTCTTGCATATTTTTTTTGAAAAAAAACTGAGTCATCATGATGGCAAGAATTTTGACATGATGACAAGATAGCAAGAACGGCAGATGGGTCATTAAATTTCAAAAGGTCGGTCACGCTATAATCCGCGTGTTACTGGTTCATCATTCTTGGCTTATACGGTTTGACTCAATTTAATTAAAAAATACATTGGTACCTCGGGATACAATTGTTTCTGGCTACAAATATTTAGGCTGACGAACCGAGTATCGACGAAATATTTGTTCCGAGATACAAATGAGAAATTTTTTAAAATGCGCGCCTATTACCCAAGGCTTCCAGGATTGTCCGCTCGCATCAAGCATGGACTCCTAAATAATAGAACCTGGACTGGAAACGGAATTAAAAATCGCAGAGCGCGTGTACAAAGGTAGGCCAGTTGTAAAAAGCTAAAAAATTAGTTCGATTTTTTAGAAACAATTCACTGTTAAGTTATTAAACTTAGAAGTATGGCTTGCAAAATATAATGAACAATAGATTTATGATAAATGTGAAAAGAATGCTGGAAAAAAATCAGTGTAGGTTTATTAGAAAAAGATTAATGACTAAGGAAAATATGTAAGAATCACAAATATTGCACACATTAATTTACAAATACTAGCAAAATTTATATTCTACTTCTGGTATTCAGGTAAAATTTTTTATCAGTTAATAATGTAGGCAACTTACGAATGAACAGCTATTTTCTATTTGTTGTGTATTTTTTCACAGGATCAAGCTTGATCATTGCATAGTTTAACAATGGCATTATAATTTATTCACTATTATTTTTGTGACATTAGTAAAAACAATAAAAGAAGTAATACATTTTTTTATTTTTTAATTTATATGCAACAACATTTATGTCTTATCTATCTGCTACTTCAATTGAATGTTACTACTGAATAAATTATTGAATTTAATACAATTAGTACATTTATTATTGAAGCACATAATTGCATTTTAAAGTTTAGTGTTTTTCTACTTTATTTTTTGATTATCTTATTTTAAAAGTGTATTTAAAGGTTATTATTTTTTGGTTATCTTATTTAAATTTAAGGAAAAGGCATTTTTTTAACCTTTTAATTACCTTTTTTTGCATAGAAAAATATTTATTTAAAAAATGGTTTATAAATGTGCTGCCATTGATTGCAAATCTGGATACTCTTCAGAAGAAAAAAGGTTAAATGTTACATATCATTCATTCCCTTTAAAAAATGAAGAACTTTTATGTAATTGGTTAAAAAACATAGCTAGGAAAAATTTTAAACCCTCAAAATACTCAAAGTTGTGCTCACTCCATTTTAAAGCAGATGATTTTATTAAAGTTTCTCATGATTCAAACCAAAGACGCAAAAGAAAAAGAGATAGTGAGCACTTATGTTATAGAAGACTAAAACCTGGTGCTGTTCCTTCAATTTTCAAAAATATTCCTTTGTATTATACAAATAAAGATATACCTTTAAGAAGCGGTAATGCTCTTTCAAAAACTAGGCATGATAATGAATCAGCAATACTGCAAAAACAGTGTGAAAATTTTTTGCAGTCTGACAATTTAAAAAATTTTGATGATTTGTTAGAAAAACTTTCATGCACAGTTTTGTCTCCACAGTTTGTTTTATATAAATCAGAAGCAGGAATTTCTTTAATATATTTGTCTATTGAACAACTATTCTCAATTTTGTTTTCCATAAACATTGATAAAGATCTGCATGTGCAAATCTATCATGAAAAAAAACTTATTCCTCCTTCTTGCTACCATCACATTTTGTCTTCTGAGAAAGTAACACTATTTTCTGAAGTAGAAAATTTAATAGCCTTTGCAAAAAATTTAGACCAAAACATCACAACATTAATGGAAACAATTAAAGCAAAATTATTAAATCTGATAGAAAAATACATTGATTTGTGCCAGGATGACTATAAAAAAAAACCATTGAATTTTATATTGGAGCAATTGAAATTACTTTTTATTACTAAAAAACAATGTCGCTATTCAGTAGAAATGTTGGTCATGTCTTACATAATGCATGCAACCAGTTCTAAGGCATATGAAAGGCTATGTCAACAGCAAATTATTATATTACCTTCAGTGAAAACGTTGAGAAAAATAACAATGAATCTAGACCAAAGAACTGGACTTGATGATTCTGATTATCTTAATATAAGATTTTCAAAGTTAAACTTTTTTGACAGAAATGTTCTCTTGATGATTGATGAAATATATCTTTCAAAACGTGTCGAATCAAGTGGAGGACAGGTTTTTGGCTTGACTGAAAGTTGTGCTGTAGCTGCCACAGCTTTGTGTTTCATGATTAAGTCTTTATCTAGTGGCTATCAAGACATGGTAGGAATTTACCCAATTAAAAATTTAAAAGCTGAAACACAAAAAGCTTGTTTTGATAAAGTTATGCTACTTGTTCATGAAATTGGATTTAATGTTATTGGAATCTGTGTTGACAATGCTTCTGCAAATAGAAAGTTTTTCAAAGATTTTCTTTGTAATGGTGCATGGAAAGCATCCATTCCAAACAAGTATACAGATGGAAAAATCTTTTTAATATTTGACCCTACTCACATAATTAAGAATATATATAATAACTTAGTGAACAGAAGAGTGTTTGAAATGCCTTGTATGACTCCCATACTTGATACTCCACTTACAGCCAGTTTTGCAGATATAGAGAAAGTTTACAATCTTGAATGCCAAAAACCTTTAAGGATTGCCCATCGTCTAACAGAAACAGTTTTAAAACCCAATAGTATAGAAAAAGTTAATGTTAAACTTGCTCTGGCTGTGTTTCATGAGTCAACTGTGATTGGATTAAAGGAATATGGATTTCATGAAACTGCTTCTGCTATTGATTTGTTTTTGAAGCTGTGGAATATTTTAAATGTTTCAACGTCAGAAATTGGAAAGCATAAACGGGATATTTCTCGTGACCCAGTTCGATCCACTGCTGATTGGAAGTTGAAATTTTTGACGGACTTTGTCCATTATGTTAGTTTTTGGAAAAATTCAAATGTAAGTATGTTTTGCAAACTTTTTTTGTTTAAAAATATAAAACAGATTTCATACCTATATCTGATATGTTAATTTTCAAGAGTAGTGTCATAACGTAAGTTTTTAATTGAAACAAAATTATTAGATCAGCTGCTTGCAATTTATTGTATTCACATCCGACTGGCTGTTTGCAAAATCTTTGTATTACTTAATGATCTTTCTGTGATTTTCTTTGTTACAATGTTTTCATTGTTATGTTTATATGGGTATTTTCTTAATATCTTTTTTTTTTTCTATTCAGCAACCTGGATTAACTGAACACACTCCCCGTGCTTTGCATCAAACATGTGAAGCAATAACGCAGATGTCAAAATACTTGTTGGAAAACTGTGGCTTCAATTATGTGCTGTTGGGAAAAATTCAATCAGATATGATTGAACGAAGATTCAGCCGAATTCGTCAACTCAGTGGAGCAAATTATTATATTTCTATGAGACAACTTCAAGAAAGTGACAGGAAAATCCGCTCAATCTCGTTGTTGAAATATTCGCAAATATCTATCGCTGAGATTGATATCATAGTCAAAACAAAATGCACTAGTAACAATAAATTAATGGCCACAGCAGAAGCCTTGCAAGCTGAGCTACTATTTAATATATTGCCGACAGAAAATGATGCAGCTGTTATATTTTATGTTACCGGATACTGTTGCAAATCACTGGTTAAATCAACAAGATGCGTTGAATGCAAAACAGCTACTGTTGCAACCATAGTTGAATATGTTCCTCCTTTAACAACAACTATGCATGAGTATGCAAACAAATTTTTTGATGGCATAAATCGTGGGGGTCTTTGGAAACCAACAACCGAGTTATATGAAATTGGTTGTCTTTGTTGGAAGGTTTTTGCTGAACTTTGCAATAGTGACTTGAAAAAGTCATTTTTAAGTGCCGAAAATCAGCAGGAAATTTTTAAAGAAATTGTAAACATATCTTATTTTAATGATGATATTGCTTTTCGGTCGCTTCCAGTATTGTGTAGCAACGGGCACAATATTGTAGAAGGAGTGTCAATACGTTTCTACAATTGCATGTGCAAAAATTTAATTCGCCAATTAACGGAAAAGGGGCGTAGAGGTACTAGTGCCAAAATTAGAAAACTTAATAGTAATTAAACTGTAAATACTCCCAGTTAAAATTATTGATTTTTGCAAATATTATTACTAGTTTTTTTTAGATAACGTCTAGCTATGCGTAAAAATAATAATTCGTTTGTTGTTGTCCGGATTTAAACATTTAGTAATGTTACTGTTTTTTATAAACCATTTAAACTCGTCAAGCTTCTAAAATTTGCCGAAATTCATTAATGTTTTGCTTTTTTTAAGTTTAGGTTTGTGTTACTTTGTATCACATCCTGAAGTATATTTTTGTTAAAGCTACTGTTACATAAACCACCTTAAAACGTTGCAAATGAACTGTAAATTGCAGTCCAGTTACTTATAAAATATTGTTACATAGTTTTTTCATTCTTCTGTTTTGGTCTTTCATTTTGTAGTACTTGTGTACATATCAAACGTACTTTATGATTGATCTTAGTTACCTACAAGCTTTCTACAAGCTTCTCCCAAAACCAAGCTTGTCACAACGTTTATGCGTTCGATAATAGTTTTTACTTTACTCATGTATGCATTTTATTTTTTCATATATATTTTTATCTAATTGTTTATTACATATTTTTGTTATTCTATTTTAGAAGTTGATGTTATTCTACTGTTTGTTTTTCAATATAGCCTTTTAGTTTGATTGTAGCTTTTTAAATCATGCTTATACCAAATCAGAGAAATAGTCGCTAGACTAAGATGATGTTTATCATAGAATCTCATTCGTACTAAATTCAAGTCGACTAAAAAAGAACATTTTTGGTTCAACTAGGCTGTGGGCCAACCCAAACGTTTCCGCTGCAAATATCAATCAAGTAAAGCTTTAATTTAACCAATTTATGCTTTTAAAAAAAGCATCAATATTTTTTTTCTAAAAAGACAATTTTACTGCAATGGCCTACTTTTGTACACTCGTAATTTCTCGTTTCCAGTCCAGGTTCTATTATTTAGGAGTCCATGCATCAAGTGAGAACTTGTTTTGATCGTAAATACAGTAGAGTGACTTGCCACCAGGATAGATGCCCTCCCATTGGTTGTCTTAAATGTAGCGCTATACAAGCTGTTCTCCCATTAGCTATCTCCGGACAACTGTTGTCCGCTGTCTTGTATGAGAAGCGTCAAGGTCTTTCTTTGTTGTTTCGGAGCCCTAAGAAGAGCTCATGTTTATTGTCTTGTGTTTCTTGCGTGTTGTTTATCGTTGTGAATTTGTGGAATTTAACACTAGAACAACCAAGTGACTGTTGCTGAATTAATTTAAGTTTGCCCCTGTCTCTTGTGTTTGTGTGTGTTTGTCGCGCACGTGTGCGATGTAATGCGTCGCGTTTTTTGTGCAGCGCCAGTCGTGCAGATACAGGCGTAGAATAAAGATGTTACCAGCAACATGATGTCAGAAGTCAAAATCTAAAAATAAAAAGGAAATTTTTTTCTCTGCTAAGTTTATATTCACAATTTTATTAAAATATGGCTTCAACAATACCAACTCCCACTCCTATGAAGATGCAGGGTAATTTAGCCAAGAATTGGGACTTTTTTAAGCAGATGTGGTTTAATTATGAAATAGCTTCAGGCTTAATCGAAAAATCAGCAGAAGTGAGAAAAGCAACGTTACAGGTTGTAATGGGCCAAGAATGTTTTCGAGTACTTCAACAATTAAATTGAACTGATGAACGACAAGACAGCTCAGCAGCTATAATCAACCACCTCAACGACTACTTTGTTACCAAAACAAATATTATCTACGAACGATTCAAATTTAATACTGGCAATCAATCTATAAACGAGTCAATTGATGAATATGTCGCTAACTTAAAACATTTAGCAGCTACCTGTGAATTTGGTAACCTTCGCGATGAACTTATCAGAGATCGCATTGTTTTGGAAATTCACAATGATAGCTTACGTGCTCGCATGCTGTGAGAAAATGCACTAACGTTGACTAAGCAGTTGATTTATGCAGAAGTTTCGAACAAGTACAAATACAGATGAAACAAATGCAAAAAATACAAGAACTAGACAAACATGCAGAACCACTTAATACAACAAGTGCTGTAAAGCCGTTTAAGAAAATTGCTTGTAAATTTTGTGGTGGTAAACATACTTACGGTAAAAATCTTTGCCCAGCTTTTGGCAAGCGATGTTTTAATTGCAATAAACCAAATCACTTTTCGAGTGTATGCACACAGCCCCACAAAAATATTAAATGTGTAGAAGAAGAAGAAGAAGAGGCCCGGAAAGATAATTCTGCAGAAGATTTCCTTTATTATATACGACCTGTAGAAACGGTCTCTGGGCAAGGTAAACAATGGTTTGTAAATGTAAAACTAAGTGTCAACAACCAACGGCACAGTGATGTGAGATGTCAATTAGATTGCGGTTTGACCTGTAACACTATAGGATATGTTCAATTCCGCAAACTTGCGAGATCTAGTTCACCAAAGTTATATCCCAGTGACGTTAAATTACGGGTTTACAACGGATCAATAATTGAACTTGTGGAAAAAGCCCAGATTAAATGCGCTTACAATGGGAAATCTTACGATTTAACTATTCAAGTACTCAATAACAATATCACACCGTTATTGTCGGCGGAAATATGTACACGCTTAGGTCTCTTGTCAGTTCAAACGAATTTGGTAAACAGCCCAAAAGTTAATGACATATCCT
The DNA here is from genome assembly GCA_963680785.1 of Diplosoma virens. Lineage (NCBI taxonomy): Eukaryota > Metazoa > Chordata > Ascidiacea > Aplousobranchia > Didemnidae > Diplosoma > Diplosoma virens. The sequence goes on along the minus strand of OY796881.1, from coordinate 36,445,779 downwards.
ACACCGTAGATGATGATTTAATTACTGAATATGAAGATACCTTCACAGGCTTAGGTTGTCTTCCTGGAAAATATCACATTGAAGTTGATGAAAACGTGACATCAATTTTTTGACTCATTTCAATTTTGTAACACCTGGCTTTCAGTCAAAAGTCGCGGCTGCCGCCTGAAATTTTCAGACATGTTGCTTTCTTACTGTCAATCTCAAGTGTGAATTTTGTCACCTCTCTACAACAAATAAAAAAGTTATACATGAAACTACCTAGAACAATTAAGTGGCTTTTTTGACGCGTAGCAGTTTTGGCACTGCTATGCGTAATATTACGATGATTTAGCATTGTTGTGTAGTGATGTAGCAAAACAAAAAGACAATAGAACCAACAAGCGCCTTTGTTATTTGTGTACGATGCAAGTAGCATTTGTGGTTTTGACTCTTCTCTAAGGCAATAAGCTTAAGCAACGTTAGTCAGTTACTTCAAAATTAGACTAAAATTACTACTGAAGATTTTACGAATTCGCCTGTGGTATCGTGCAATACTTTGCGAAAGTACTAATAACTGCAGAAGCAACGCAATTTCTCTTCTATTCAGATCTACCTAACTGCTTGTGTAGTGGGTTAGGAAAAGCGTACCATACAGTGAAAGCATACTGTAAATAGACTACAAATATGGTAAAAACATTGGCAAGCTATCAAGTCTTACAACGTTTACAAAATATTGAATGAGATTGTTCTAATGGTGATCTTTCTGACAGTGAGAACCTTTTGGGAAACGATGCATATTCATATGTGGTAAAGAGTGACGAGGAACGCATTGTGCGTAGTATGTAATGGTTTTCCTGTTAACGTTTGTGACGTCATTAATGGAGCAGGCGCTGGAGCGCGATGGAGCACTCCAGCGCTGACGTCATCCGTGCGCGAACCTTAGACTCCATGAGCCAACAAAAAGGTTCAAACCCTATCTTTTACTTTCTAATGCTTATACGCTTCAAATTAATTTAGCTTTAAATTAATATTAATAATAAGATTAATAAGTTCTAAAAGAAAAAATAAGATTAATAAGTTCTATTGAAAACGCGACTTTATGCAGTAGACAGTTACTACATATTTCCTGAAGCGTGAACGTCATTTCCTGTTCTGAATCGTATCGATTTGACCTAAAGTAAACTCTAACTATTTTCAAAACAGCGATTTAATATGTATTTGTTTTTCTAACTTTAATCTCAAAGGCAATACTTGTGCACGTTTAAGCGTTCTCTAGACAACCTTGATTTTTATTCACAAGATACCTATAGTCAAAAGTTGTTTTTTTTTCTAGACAAGTTTAATTTTTAGGTGCCTATAATCAATTTTAAACATTTTTCTAGGTATGCTTAACTTTTATTTATACGATACCTATCTTTAATTTTTTTTGTAGATAACCTTAATTTTTGTTAGACCTTTGTATGATTTTTAAAAATTTTCCCAAACAAACTCGATTTTTGAGATTCAATTTTTTTTTTTTTTTTGACAATCTTGATTTTTGTTATATCTATGTTGAATTCTAAAACTTTTTTCTCTAAACAACCTCAATTTTTGTCACACCTATCTTTAATTTTTCTTAACAATTTTGATTTTTATCATAACTTTGTTTAAGCTTTTTCTAATCAACCTTGGTTTTTGTCATACATTTGTTTAATTTTTCTCAGTAACCTTGATTTTGTCAAACCTAAACTTAACTTTTTTCTAAACAACCTTGATTTTTGCCATACCTTTGATTAAGTTTTTCTTGAAAACCTTGATTTTTGTCATAACTATCTTTAAATTTCTTAACCAACCTCGATTTTTGTTATACCTTTGTTTAATTTTTTCTTGAAAACCTTAATTTTGTCGTAACTATCTTCAATCTCTTCTTAACAACCTCGATTTTTGTCATACCTTTGTGTAAATTTTTCATGACAACCTTAATTTTTGTTATAGCTATCTTCAATTTTTTTCTTGATAATCTTGATTTTTGTCATAATTTTGTTTAATTTTTTCTTGACAACCTTGTTCTTTGTCATACCTTTGTTTAAGTTTTTCTTGTCAACCTTGATTTTTGTCATACCTTTGCTCAATTTTTTTTTTTGCCGATCTTTATTTTTGCCATATTTTTGTTTAATTTCTTCCTGACAACCTTGAATTTTTCTTATACTACCTTCAATTTTTAAACAACCTTGAATTTTGTTATAATTTTGTTTAATTTTTCCCCGGCAACCTTGATTTTTGTCATTTCTATCTTCAATTTTTTCTAAATAACCTCGATTTTGCTATGCCTTTGTTTAATTAATTATTTATTTATTTTTTGTTCCCAACCTTGATTTTTGTCAAAACTTTGTTTAATTTTTTTTTTGACAACTTTGTTTTTGTCATAACTATTTTCAATTTTTTTTTTCTGAACAACCTTGATTTTTGTTATACCTTTGTTTAATTTTTTCTATGCATCGTTGATTTTTGTCATACCTATGTTCAATTATTTCTAAGCAACTTTGATTGTTTGTTATACTATCTTAAATTTTTTTCTTAGCAACCTTGAATTTTGTTATACCTATCTTCAATTGTTTTTAAGCAATCTTGATTTTTTTCTTATAACTATATTTAGTTTTAATAGTTTTTTCTTGACAACCTTAATTTTGTTATATCTGTGTTTAATTTTTTCTTGGTAACCCTGGTTTCTGTCATAATTTTGTTTAACTTTTTTCTAAACAACCTTGGTTTTTGTCATAACTTTGTTTAAACTTTTCTTGGCAACCTTGTTTTTGTCATATCTATGTTTAATTTTTTCTAGACAACCTTGATTTTTTTATAAATATTTTCAATTTTTTTCTTTACAACCGTGTATTTTGTCGTTCCCATCTTCAATTTTTTCTAGACAACCTTGATTTTTGTCACATCTACCTTCAATATTTTTCTAAATAACCTTAGTTTTTGTCATACCTTTGTTTAATTTTTTTCTTGACAACCTTGTTTTTTGTCGTAACTATCTTTAATTTTTTCTAAACAACCTCAATTTTGTTATACCTTTGTTTAATTTTTTCTAGGCAACCTTTATTTTTTCATACCTATCTTTAATCGTTCCTAATCAACCTTGATTATTGTTATACCTTTGTTTAATTTTTTCCAAGCAATCTAAATTTTTTTTATACCTACCTCCAATTGTTTCTAAGAAACCTTTATTTTTGTTATACATATGTTTAACTTTTTTCTAGACAAGCTGGATTTTTTTTTTGTTACACCCTTGTTGAATTTTTAAAAAATTTTCTTGGCATTTTTGGTTTTTATTCATAACCATTTTTAAAGTATTTTTTAAAAAGTTTTAAACAAAATTTCTATTGATAGGATATTTGTGTTCAATAAACAGATGTTTCATAATTAAAACGTCGTCTTTTTTCTTTATTATTTAGTAAACTAAATTCAAACATAGTTATTATTTTTATGTTGTATGAATTTAATTTCTAGGGTTAACATTTCAATTGTTTCAAAAATGAATTCAATTCCAACTACGTTTAATCTTTTGGTAATTTTTGCAAACTTTTAATAACAAGAAAACTACCCGTAATCTCTGTACGCTTGATAACGTGTGTCAAGGTCTCCTCTTACACAGAAGCTTGCTGTTCATACCGTATCACGTTTCTTGTTAAAACTATGACGTATTTATGATTGGAGTTTGAAAATCTGGTTACCTTAATTTCCAGTGTAAAATAACGAAAAAATTTATAATACACCTTGATTTTTATTATAACTTTGTTTAATTTTTTCTAATCAATCTTGATTTTTTTATAATTATTTTCAATTTTTTCTAGGCAAGCTTGATTTTTGTACTTATCTTCAATTTTTCAAAAATTTTTCAAAAATTTTTCTTAGACAACCTTGGTTTTTGTTACACCTATCTTCAATTTTTTTCTAGACAAATTCGATTTTTGTTATGCCTTTATTTAATTTTAAAAGTTTTTTTCTTTAAACAATTTTGACTTTTGTTATATTTATGCTCAATTTTTCAAAAATTTTTCTTAGCCAACCTTGATTTTTATTATACCTTTGTTTAATTTTTCTTGGCAACCTTGTTTTTTGCCATAACTATCTTCAATTTTTTTTTCTAATAAATCTCGATTTTATTATACCTTTGTTTATTTATTTATTTATTTATTTTTCAACAATCTTGATTTTTGTTACAACTTTCTTTGTTTTTTTTCTAGACAAACTTGATTTTTGTAACATCTTTGTTTAATTTTCCTAAGCAACCTTGGTTTTGTTACACCTATCTTCAAATTTTTCTAAACAAGTTTGATTTTTGCTACACCTTTGTTGAACTTTTCAAAATTTTTCTTTGTCGCCATGATTTTTGTTATATTTTAAAAGTTTTCTTTAGACAACCTTGATTTTTGTCATACCTAACCTCAATTTTTTCTAAACAAACTTGATTTTTGCTACACATTTGTTCAGTTTTTCAAAAATTTTCTTAGTCAACCTTGATTTTTAGATATCTATTTTCAATTTTTTCTTGACATTCTCAATTTTCGTTATACGTTTGTTTAATTTTTTCTTGGCAATCTTGATTTTTTGTCGTACCTACCTTCAATTTTTTTCTAAACAACCTTGGTTTTTGTCATAATTTTGTTTAATTTTTCTTGGTAACCTTAATTTTTGTCATACCTAACCTCAATTTTTTCTAGAGAAACTTGATTTTGGTATTCTATGCTTAATTTTTTCTTGGTAACCTTGATTTTTGTCGTACTTTTGTTTAAGTTTGTTCTTGTCAACATTGCTTTTTGTTGTAGTTATGTTTAATTTTTCAAAACTTTTTCTTAATCAACCTTAATTTTAGAAACCTACATTCGATTTTTTCCCTAAGAAAACTTGACTTTTAGGCAGCTTTATTCAATTTTAAAACTTTTTCTCTTAGCAACCTCGATTTTTGTTATACCTAGCCTCAATTTTTCTCTAACAACCTTGATTTTTGATATAAGCTTTGTTCAATTTAAAAAAATTTTTTCTAATCAACCTTGATTTTGTTATACCTTTGTTTAATTTTTTTTCTTGGCAACCTTGATTTTTATTATACTTATCTTCAATTTTTACAGAGACAAATATTTCAACTTTTGCACGGTTCAAAAATTTCCTTTTTACTTAGCTTTTTCTTTCCAAAGTGAAAAGAGTCGCATTTAAGGTTTTAGTTTAACTAAATATCGATTTGTTTGTTTTTAAATACTAAGCAACAATATAAACATTTCAAAGTAAACTAACCAAAAAACGACTAGTCAAGCTTTATCAGACTCATCTCTGCATTAAAAGATATCAATTTTTGACTTAAAAACCTTTTATTTTCACCTTGTAACCTAAATGTTTTGAATAAATTTCACAATGAAAAATGTGTTTAACATCACAAAATTTTACAAGATTTTCTCAAGTTGAAACCGTCTTGATTGAAAAATAACAAATTTCATGCTAAAAATTGTTCGATTTGCAAATCAATATCTGTTTTTAACAATTTTTATTCATCATGAGACCTAAATGTGATGCTTTAAATTACTTTTGTGATAAAAAAGCAGTCAACCTTACAAATTTTAACTAGTTGAAACCGTTTGTATTCCAAAAAATCAGAAACATTACGTTTCAGCATGATTTAATTTTGTATTTTTACAAGCAAACTTTTCAAAACAAACCTACATTTTACGATTTTCACGTTTCAACAGAAATTTTACTTAGGGTTTTTTTTTTTTAACCTAAGAATCTTTTTATTTTTCAATTTGAAATCACAACTTGTGTATTTTGATTTACAAACCTAAACTTTCTTAATCTTTTATATATGTAACTTGTAGAGCGCATTAATTTTTGTTTTCAACTGGTCTGTTACATTTTTATTTAAAAAAATTCTCTTGGCTTTACGTATTGTTGTCGTTAGTTATAAAAAATTATTACAATTTGTTAAAAATTTTTCGTTTATAAGTACGTTTGATAGTAAAATGTCAGATAAAAGTTACAATTTAGAAAAAAATTGTATAAAAGAATAGTGTTTTTTCTTGCTTTTGAAAGTAAAAGTTCATGCACAAACCTTGAAAAATACACAGATCGTCACAAAAAGTTTTATTTAAGCCGCAGTGTTGTCTACTTCACCAAGTTTTTGTATCATGACAACAATAAACCTATTTCTCAAGTCCACTGTTAAACTTTGACTTTTCCTCTTTGCGTCATAATCACAGTTCTTCTTTCCGTTATTCTCGTTTTCAACACTATCTTTGTCATTTTTAAGAATATAACAATTTATTTATTGTGCTTTTTGCTCCATGTCGTCATCACTAGCCCATACAATCTAGTTAATTTTACAACTATTTGGTTTTATTTTTGTTGACATTCACGTGTTTGTTTTTAGCTTTTGTTTAAGAAATTGTTTTCAATTTTTTATTTTTTTACAATTTTAAAAGGGTTCTTGTCAAGATTTTTATTTTTTCGAAAGCCGCTGCTGCAGCTGCTGCTAATACATTAATATCCCATTAAGCGCAATTTAATTAAACCCGACCCTGAGAGAGTGCAATCTTGATTTCATGTGCCTCTTCCACAAACAAAGAACTTCAAATAATGATTTGACTTTTTACTTACTACGCACGCGCGCTGGATACCAAACTATTCAGAGAAGATTCGACCCTTACTTGAAAACCAATGCTTTTCTCTTAAAAAACTTATTTTAAAAGAATAACTTTCAACCAATAGATTACATGTTGCCCCAACTGTGAAGATAAACGGTTCCGAATTCCTATGCTTCAATTCTTAATCAAGAATTTCGTTCTGTAGCTTTTAATTCTCGAACCTTATCGCAAACAAAATAACGTCATTCTGCAATCGAAAAAGAAGCTTATGCGATTGTAAATGCAATACGGAAATGGAGGGGCATTTTCTTGTTGGTTGACATTTTACTTTAATTACCGATCCAAAAAATTCAAAAATTTACAGATCGAAAAGAGCACAGTTTACAACAGCCAATCAGAGACGCGCCAGCAAACGAATTAAGTAATGAGAAGTTTCGTTAGCTAAAAAAATTCCATTTATTAATTTCAGAGAGGAAAGACAATGCTATTCAATTAAGGTCACGTAGTCTTAATCTGCTCGACGCGTGCTTAAGATTACAATTGGTAAAACAAATAATTTAAACAAATATAAAAAACTTGCAAACACATTGTGTAAACCCCAAATGTAGACAAAATTTTAGATTATTATATTTTCTTAAAAATAATGTTAGAATCAAATGTAAAAAGAAGCAAATGTAAGTCATATGACCATACAAAATGTCCTTAAAAAGGACCTCAATTGTTTTCAGTACAAAAAAGTAAAGCGACCGCTTTTGTCAGCCAAAACACATAAAAAAAAGCTAGAAAAAGCACAACTACTTCTTGCAACGTTTGAAGGATAGCAAGCAACCGACTATTCTGTGAATTAATAAGAAGTTATTTACGGTTCAGGCGGTTCATAATCCACAGAATGATCGGATTTAGTGCAACAATATTAAAAAGATATCTTCAGCACAATACACATCATTTCAGTGCCCAAAACTAGCGTCCGTGATGGTATGAGCCGATGTGACATCATGTGGACAGAAAACACCCCTTGTCTTCACTGATCAGGGTGTCAAAATCAACCAGCAAGTTTACTTGCACATGTTGAAGAAAATAGTGATTTCCTGGGTCGAAAAGACCATGGGAGACCATGTGATAACACTTCAGCGAGACGGAGAAACCTCCCATACTGCCAAATTGATTTAAAGATTTTGTCCGGGGAATTACAAAGGGTTCTGATCAAAGGAACTTTGTCCCCATCTTTGCCAGATATAGCCCGATGGACTTTGGCAGTGTGGTCAATATTAGAGCAGAAGGTTTGTGCGATCTTCCATAAGAATGTTAAATCATTGAAACGCTTGTTGCTTAAATGCTGGGATGAAATAGACGTTAAAACCTGGCGTGCAACGTGTTTCCAGGTTTCCAGAAGACTCTGGCATTTAATTTATGCAAAACCAGGTTATATTCAATAAAACTTGATTGAATCAAATTAATCTTTCTTTTCCATTAATTTGATCCATAATTTAATAAAATCGCTTAAATAATAGAATATTTGTGAGGGTTTTACATCGTCTACACCTGGCGTTTACACTCTGTAAATTAAACAAATTTTATTAAGTGAGTTCTATCGACTATGCCGTTAATTACTTGGCCATGAAAAGATTAAGTCATACTAAAATTACTGAAAAAACATAAAATTAATTACAGATTTATGTGCTTAAGATTAAGTTGTGAATGAAGTGACACCCACCATCTATTTTTTTAAACTTTACCTGAATATTTGGAAACTTTGGTTGTTTGTCAACTATACAAAAACTTTTTTCTACCACATTGACGTCGCTAATTTAACAAAGTATTTTAGGTCTTCACAAAAATATCTTTATTTTCGCATAATTATATGTAAGTTTTGCTTTGCCAGCAAAACCAAAGCAAAGCACTTGTAATGTTAATAAGGAATTTTGAATCTCAACAGGAAACCAAAAAAACTTAGCATTTTCATAAGATAGCTCATTTTGACCTAAATAGTTCTGCATAATTAGAAGTCTTGTTGTCCTCTTTGTCTTCCGTATTTTCAGTTTTTTAAATTTATCATTTTCTACATTTTACAGTAATTAGCCTATTATTGAAATATAGAAATTAACAAATGGTCAAGACTAATTAAAAAAACTGAAATAGCAAAATTAGAGTAGCTAATTTGTGGATGATTTCATACAAAGCGTAAAAACAGGAAATTTTGTTTAAAGACTATAGTTGGAGTAAAAGTTCACAATAAGTATAAGATGAGGTACAGAAACAAATAGCATTACAAAAGAGTCAATCAAAATCTTGACTGTTTTTGTTTTGTTTTGATTGAGAATCAACAAAAAGAACTAATTTTTTATGTTCTTCAAGTCTTCTTACAAAAATGGTTTAGTGGTTGCAAACAAGTCAATAAGAGTTTACTTTTCTTCAGTCAAAAAAATCCAAAGTGTTTTTTTCCAAACTAAATAAGAAATTTTTTGTTTAAATAAGAACTGCAAAACAATCTAATCCCGGACAACTAATACTTTTACTGAAACGAATTTTATTCAAAGCCGAAGAAAATTGATGATTAGATTACCTGCTATCGATGTTTTAAAGTGAGCTTCGGTGCCATTTGTTGAATGTGATGGGAGTAATTGTTATTTTGTTTGTGAACTTTGTTTTATAACAAACTTGTTTGATACACAAATACATTCGCTTTCATTGTTTATTTTTGACATTAAAAAAGTTTAGTAGGAGGTCAACTTTACCCAAACCAGCGGGATAAAGTGGACTTGCTTACATGTAGTAAGTTTTTGAAATAAAAAAATATAACAGATAAACACAAATTTCAAATATTTGGGACGGTGAGCCAATGGGTAGAGTCCTATCCTATATATCATCTAGGCTACAACCCTAGGATCCATTATTTATCTCAAACAAAGAAAGAGTTTCAAATACAAATCTTTCAAATACAATCATCGCAGCAGATGTCATGCTCTCTTGCTATTATTGTACTCGGAGACCAAAGACCATAGTGGAGAACTGATTGAATAACTCCAATTACATCACATTAAACACAAATACTCAATACGCCTACCACCCAATCAAACACAACACATTACTTCACCAGACATCACAGCTTCAGCAGACTTGCATGATTGCACTAGCTAAAAGATCATCTCCTCCCTCACATCAGATAATTTATTGTTACTCACCACCCTCAGCCTACATCACAAAACCAAAACAACTCCGTCTCACTTCACCAAAACAATAACAAACTGCCAAAAATCCAATTGGACATAATTTAAACATTAAGTTGATGATCTCGTCTTCTATAAATTCCTTTGCCACAAATGTTCATGAGCCGTCCATAAGGCAAACAAATATTATGCCGTCCATAAGGCAAACATAAGGCAAACAAAGACAGAAATATTTTAATGGTGAAATGAAGAGTGTAAGTGTAAGTAAGTAGTGCAAGTACATTATATTTTTTTAAATAGTAATTATGAAGAAAAAATGCCTCGAGAAAAAATAAATATAAGAGAAACATTCAACGTTGAATAGGAAAAATAGTAGCTTGAATATTTATAAAAGCATCTAATTGATGGATCCAGCTGGATCCACAAATATCTAAATAGGATTTTGGAGGTTGCTGTAGGAAAGTAACTGAATAGCATTCGGAAATAGGTTTATCGTTATATGGAAAATCAATGTGGTTCAGGTGGTAACGTATCGATAATGCTGCCTTTTCAGAATCCAACGTGTTGTTATTTCAATTATGGCGGTGTGTATTCCAACGTACGAAAAAACAATTTATAGTTTGACCAATATAAATTTTAGAGCATATATTACAGCAAGCGGCATATATACCTTAATGAGTGCAGTTGAGGTTTTGTTTAAGTTGGATAGTTTTACCGTTTTTAGTTTTGATATAATTAGTGTTTTGGACCATGTTTTTATGTGTTCCATGATTACCACAAAGAGCACAATGACCGCAAGCAGAAGAAGATGCATTTTTATGGTTTGTAGGCTGTAAGTTTAAAGATATCTTTTTGTAGTTTGTTAAAAGATTTTCAAGTGTTGCTGGTCGTTTATAAACAACAGTGGATAACGGATTAAGATGTTTTTCTTTGTCAGTGAGATTAATACAATTGGTGAAAGAAGTAGCCCAAACAATTTTATGAAATTGGGGATTTTTGTCTTTGGTTTTTGCATTATCAGGTTTAAAACAATTTAACCAAGTTTTAACTATATTTATTATATCATCAACCATTTATCTATTGAAATTAGATAGTAAACATTTAATTTAAAGTCTTTTAAGGCTTTCAATGTAACTTGTTTGTGTCGCGTTAAGTCGCTCATACGGATTGCTTCTGAAAATACTATTGATTTAAAAACAGTTTTTTCAAGTTTTTTGATTGAATTTTTTACTTTAATATTTAAATTTTTTATCTTTTTGCCAAAGTGATTACATTTTATTTTATTCTATGATATATATTAAGTTTAATTACTAATTAAGAATTTTCTATGGCTTTTACAATTTTAATTCTTGCAATTTCTAGATTTAACTGAAAATGACTTTATTTCAAAATCAATTTTAAATTAAAATTAAAAGAAAGTAAATTTTAACAAGTTTTAGATTGATCCTCGTCTGCCTAATTGAAGAATTTTAAAAGGAACCAGGTTAAAAATAATTATTATTTCCAACAGCACTTTGAACCATTACAAACTAGGTGGTTCTGTGTTCGCTGCCAACACCGGAATTAAATCGTTTTCTTGATCAAAAACGCTAAAGAAATTTTTTGGAGAGGTCGTTGGATGATTCTCTCCGATCCTAGCTTCTAACTATAATTTACCAATCGGATTTTTAAAAATATAGCCCATATTCAAATGATATTATTCAAGACACAGGTCCACAGAGCACAAGATTTTTGACAAAAATTTTTTCCAGATCAACAAAAATTTAAATTTATAATACCGAATATACTTGATTAACAAATAACAAGTTTATCGGGCGATTCAAACAACTTAGAATGTTTTCTACAAAATAACAGCGTAGAACAGCCCTCCGAACAATTTGTTCTAACTGAGTTTCTTTTTTCTATGAAATCATAGAAGCAAACGCTAATATAGTGGACATCACAACTAAGCACGTGGCAATTAACAATGGAGGATCTGGCTATCAGTGACGTTGATGCTTTTGCAATTCTAGCAAAAACAATGCTGTTCTAATTAGTTCGCAAAGCGCTACAAAAATGTAAAGCGAACACAATGGGACTTCAACCAAAATAGTACAATTCTAATCAAAATTAAATGATCTGGGCTTGAACAAAAAATAATAACTTTATCAAAAACAATAGTCAATTATGAAATTAGACCTTCAAGGGCCGATTGCGAAACAACTAACACGTACAATATTGCTCTCAACACTAACACAATACCATACCTTGGGAAAGGTGCCACGACCATTTTTATTTCAAAATCAACCAAGGAAAACAACATTGGCACAAACTACCAATTCATATCACTTTTATCACATAATGCCAAAACACAAGAGAAAGCGGTATTACCATAAACAACAGAAAACCTTCCAGCTATTTGTCATTAATATGGATTTAAATATATACACTCAACATATACTGCTTTGCACAACATCTGCCACCAAATCACAAAAGGCTTTATTAATCCAAGGCAACATCACATTGTAGCAGTAGCTTTGTACATAAGTAAAGCTTTGATACAGTAAACATGCACAAACTTATATTAACAAACATTCCAAATATCATTATCAAATTTAAAGCCAACTACCATTAAAGGACAACAAGCATGCTTACTCAATGCAATACAATTGGCCCGGATGGTAGGTGCTTTCTCGCCGCCTGGGCTGTAAGTAAGTCTGTTTATTGGTGTTAAAAATGACAGACCGAAACCAAAACCTACCAAAACAGAAGGGTATCCACCCATTCCGATGTTCAGCGTGGGTCTGCTGATCGTCAAACGGCCTGGATAAAATTGCCCTTTTCAGAGCATATTGCCAACAAGTTTAGATGACCCACTATTCTTCAGCTGAACATCGAAGGCCTCACTGCAAGCAAGATGAACATTCTTTATCACCTTGCTCTGCAGTCTAAGGCACTCGTCATCCTACTGCAGAAGACCAACTGCACTGATGCAGAGAAGTTGGTACTTTCAAACTACCAACCAGCTGGGTCTTCTTTAAGCAGGAAGCATGGCCTTGCCACGTTTGTCCATGAGCGACTTAGATACACGCTTTTCGACCAATCTCCACCGACATCGGAGATCAAGTGGTTGTGTGTGGACGTTGATGGCTATAAAATAGTCAACATCTACAAACCACCGCCAACGCGATTGCGATCCCTGGATCTCCCAGTGTTTCCTCACCCCTGTTCTTACGCTGGCGATTTTAACTGTCGTCATGCTGACTGCAGTTACGATGACAACAGTCCGGACGGTGAGTGCTTGGCTGGCTGAGCAAGTATTAATTGTCTTGCCCTCTTATATAATGCAAAGGACGTCGCCAGTTTTTACTCCAGCCTCTGGAACACTGGCACTCATCCGGATCTAGCTTTAGCTGGCGTAGGTCCAAACAGTCGCTTACCGGATAGACGTGTCCTTGAGAAGTTCCCCAGGTTACAACATTGACCTTCGCTTATTACACCACCAAGATTTGCTATGGCAGTGCCAAGCATGCCTGTTAAGCGATGGAACTTCCGCAAGGCCAAACAGAGTCACTACATTGCTTTGACAAATAAATTCGCAAAGAATTTGTTGCCGCCCGATTCACTTGATGTGTCTTACATGCAAGCTGCTGAGATTTCTTCCAGATAAACACATGGTCAAAATGATCATGGAGCTTGTCCGAAATCGAAGTTTCACCCTTACTACCAGTGACAGCAAGCAAAGCAAGCAACGTCTTAAAAACGGCGTTCCTCAGGGATTGATCTTGGCTCCCCTCCTATTTAAACATCTATACATACGATCTTCCTTCCATGATTTTCAGAAAGTTTGCTTATGCTGATGATTTAGCATTGTTGCACTCTTCTGAAAACTGAAAGAACTTGGAGGGGACTTTAAGCTAAGACATGTCCACACTTTCAGCGTATCTCTAGACTTGGAGGTTGAAGCTCAGTCACGCTAAGACGGTGAGGGCAGCATTTCACTTAAATAACCGAGAGGCCAAACGTGAGCTAAAGGTCTACAATAACGATAGACTTTTACCGTTCTGTCTAATCCCTACTTATCTTGGGGTAAAACTGCACAGATCGCTCACGTTTCGTCACCATGTAAGGGCATTGCGCAAAAAACTATCCTCGCGTGTCACACTGCTGAGGCGACTTGTGGGCTCGGGATGGGGTGTTGGTGCTAAAACACTACGCATAGCCACCTTATGTCTAATCTATTCGGAAGCTGAGTACTGTGCATCAGTCTGGTGTTGCAGTGCTCACACTCGCCTCATCGACAGTGTCTTGAACGACGCCTTGCGCATAGTCACTGGATGTCTGCGTCCCACTCCAACGGACCGCCTACTTGTACTCTCAGGCATCCAGCCAGCTGAGCTTTTCCGAATGGGAGCGACACTTTCCTTGGCTCACGTGGATCTCTGGACCCTGATCATATCTTGTATGGTCTTTTAGGTGGGTCCTCAGATATTCGCCAAAAAGACTAAGATCCAGACGCCAGTTTGTGTCAGCTGCGTGGAATTTTTCGGACAACCTTGCCAGACTTGGCATCCACGCTTCTTAATGGACAAATTACTAATGGAAAACGGAGTACTGTGAAGGTGCTTCCAGGCTCCGTCCTTTTGTGCTCGGGACCAGTGCCACGCCTGTTGGGATGGGCTTATCCCGAGCAGCTTAGGTAAGGCTCAACCGCCTGCGGACTAGTGTTGGGCGATTCCATTCGTCCATGCACAAATGGGGTCTGGCTCCTTTACCGAATTGCCAAAGCAGCGCCTTTGAACAAACCGCAGACATGTTCTAACAGCGTGCCCTGTACATCGGGCACCACATGGAGCACGATATCTGACGGTTTTGGATGACGAAATCCGATGCTGGCTTAATAACATCACTGCCAGCATCTGGTTCAGGCAGTGTAGCAGTGTGGGGTAGTAAAAGGATAAACCCTCGGCCCCAGTCCTGTTTGTGTGTGACCTGGAGTGGATAACCCTTCAAACGATGACGACGACAACTCAATACAATAGCACACCCTCAAAATTCAACATCTGGAATACCATAAGGTGGAGTTCGGTCTCCAACATTAGTTAAAATTTACATTTCTGAGATTACCCTCCCCAAAAGATATAGAAATCTCATAAGCCGATGTTATAACAATCAGATCATTTTAGACCAATCACCGTTTAAGGCCCAACAACTTATTGAACCATATCTTTACAAAGTCTTATACTTTTTTCACTAGACCCAGGTGAATATGGCCGGAAAGTATCACATAAACTAAATAAGCAAATACTACCAACAAAAAACCACCTAAAACATCTTTGAATTTTTTGACTTAAAACTAACATTTTCAAAACGCTTAAATCTCACCGTCATTAAAACAAAATAAACATTTAACATTCTCAAACACTGACTTCAATCAAATGGGGTAAACAAAAACAAAATTAATCATCTCTATAATTAAAGCTATTTTTTGCCCATATTGGAATATGTAAACACCATATGGAGCCCTATCATATCAAACACCAACATCAAGAAACTGCAAACCATTCAAAACACATCTTTGCGTATTGTTACTGGTTGCACCTAAGACACAAACACTCAACGCCTACATGACAAAACCAGTGTCCTACCAATGAGCACCCATTTCAAACACTACAGTATGCTAGTCAACTTAAAGGATTGAATCAAACACAAACACACCCTTCACATCACCTTACATGGACAATTCGATTCACTAATTAAGTAAGTGTCTTCTAAAGGTAAAAAAGATATTACGAGCTGGAGCCACTAAAAATTTTGATGGCCTCAGCTCCTGCTTCGGCTCCATACAATATAAGAACGTGGCTCCGGCTCCGGCTTCCCAGCCCTGCAGATAATCTGGAGAAACTCGCCAAAAAGTAAACTAATTTTGTAACAATTATGTACTGAGTCATATATTGCAAACAAAAACAACCTTTATCTCAGTAAGATTTTATTTAAAATCATAAGTAAAGTTTGCAATAATTTTGCTTCAAAAAAACAAACAATTGATCTGGAGTCGTCCAAAAATTTTTAGAAACTTGTTGAAATGTAAAACAATGAACTAGTCATTACATTACTAGAGCCATTTTTTTTAATTTTATTTTTACATAACAATTTGCGCGATTGCAGAAGTTTTTATCGGCAAACTGTGGTTACGTAGTTACAAAAACGTTTATTTACATCAATTTTGAAAAGAAAATGGCATTTTTCCGCAATGGTAAGATTAAAATCTTAGTTTATCTCGGACATTAAAGATCTACCATAAAGACATTACTAAAATGGGTTCTTCTGCGTGACGATAATATGCATAAAAACTTTAACACACATTAAAAAAACAGCTTTTTGCATCATTAATTGTAAATATGACGTAAATGATTTTTTCAATATCATTTTTATCTCTATTTTTCGAGTAGATTTCGAACCGCAAAGGCGTGGATCACGTTTGTTATCAATACAACGGCTTCAACTACTCAGCCACTCTGCCTACTTTTTAAAACAAACCCGCATTCAGAGACAAATTTTCTTTTCACGTAAATGAGGATAAAACTTAATTTTATTAAACTATCAATTAGTAAATATTTTTACAATATCGATTGACGATTCTTAAGCCGAAATTTGCGCACGCCAGGGTGGGGATGTTAAAAGTTTTGAGAAGAGGCTCACATGTAGGCGAAATATTGTAAAACATGTAAAACTTGTTTTTCTGATTTAAAACTTTTAACAAAAAGGAGGGTGAAAAATTTTAAGATTGACGTTAAACAGTCACAGCCCTGAAAATACTGTATACTGATATAAAGTGCAAAACAATATACTAAAAGTATTTATAGCTTTTCCAAAAATTGCGTGAAGTAAAAGATTTTTCTTCCCAAAGCTTTGCATCTGACACTCCTCAGGGGAAATCGTCAGAATGAAGTGTGTCAGATGAAAAGCTTTGTGAAGAAAAATCTTTTACTTCACGCAATCTTCAAATTCTGTACCACCAAATGTTTATTAAAACTTTTCCAAAAAATTTATATTTAAGCAAGAAATGAGTTTTTTAAGTAAAATTTGATAAACTTTTTCTTTTAATTTTGACTTTATTTTAATCTATAAGACTCATTAAAAAGACTCCTAGGCAACCTAAACTAGCTTTTTTACCAAAAGAATAAACAGGGAAAAGCCGTTTCAAGTATTGAAATTAATCAGAAAAGAACAAAAAATGCACTTAAGTTGGCTGAGTTTTTATCAATCACCCTAGCGTTGGAGAACTAATGGTCACTTTGTCAGGTGCAACGGAAACTAACGTTGTGTAAGTTTGATGATGTAACAAAAACTTGAAAAACTTTATTGACTTAAAATGTTTTAATTGACTTGCGTTGCTTTGTGTGCGTATTTTGTGTGTGTGTGTGTGTGTGTGTGTGTTTGTGTGTGTGTGTGTTTGTGTGTGTGTGTGTTAGTGTGTGTGTGTGTGTGTGTGTGTGTGTGTGTGTGTGTGTGTGTGTGTGTGTGTGTGTGTGTGTGTGTGTGTGTGTGTGTGTGTGTGCGTTTAATATGGTTAAGTTTGTTTAATAAATTAAAATTTTATAGATAAAATAAAGTTAAACGTGTTTAATAAAGTTAAGTTTTATATGACTTTTTAGTAAAGGGTGGACGACAACAATAACTGATACAAAGCGACATTTCTTTTTTTTTGTCTGGTGCCATTCACACACAAGCCCTTGCATTCACATAAAGTTGTATACGTTGTGTTTTTTTTAAAAAAAGCGCGTTGTTTTTCATGGTTTATATGAAAGTCAAACAGCATTTAAAAACTGATTTAAAGCCAAACTCGAATTTTTTCACATTGTTTTAAAAACTTTTTTACCGCATATACTTATATATAAGTCGATGTCTATGTTAAGACCAAAAATTGCGTCAATTTAGGTATTACCTGTGTATAAGTCGTCTGTAGATTTCAAGCACAGTCACTATTTCTAAACCAGTCTAGCATTGCCATGAGGGCCTACGTTGTACGCAGTAGCGACTCCGGTACTCTGGGCTACTCAGGCTCAGCCCGAGTCATAAAATAAAAGCTGGCATTGTTTAGTTTGAATTTTTTGAAGTCAACATAGATTCTACAAAACTAAAGCTAATTACAAGACATCTGATTCAATATAAAGTTTATACGATGTCAGACCGTACTTATTAGTGATCCCGTAAGTGGTTTATAGTATGCAGTAGCAGTCGTTCTTTTTAATTAGTTTTTATGCTAAACTCTGGCCATAAAAAAATAAGCCTAGTTAAAGAATAGAGAAAGTAGCAATTCACAAGTACGCGTAGACTGTCGAAGCAGACATCTCTTTGCTTAACTTTTATGCTCAACTCGTGATTCAAAGAAATAGCCATAGATAGAACGCAAAGAAAGAGATTCATAAGCACGTGTAGACTGTCAAAGCAGACATTTCTTTGCTGAACTTTTATGCTTAACTTGTGCTTCAGAGAAATAGCCATAGATACATTAATATAAGCGTTTATTAAGGCCGGAACATATATAACAAGTATAATAACGGCGTTTTCTTTTCACATTCACGTTGTATACGATTCTTCAGCAACATCTCCATAAACATTACCTATTATAAGTCGACCCCAAAATATTACCTTAAAATCGTTTCCCAAAAATTCGACACATGTACAAATATATACGGTAATTTGAAATATAGTTTATAAAACTTTTTATTGAATTGTCCTAGGTAATAGTATTTGAAAAATCTACAATTACATTGTTATAAATAAGACAATACCAACGTTTGATAAAATTGTTTTCTTCCTGGTTATGAACACTCGCTAGATGTCCTCCTTTATTGACGCAATTCTGTTCCGCTTGTGACCAATTCAAACTCAATGCCATTTGAAACAAATAGCAGCTGTCTTCAAATCGACACCATCCGGGTTTACATTGATCTGATTTGTGACAGCAACTTTTAATTTTAATTTCCAAAATCAACTTTACTAATTTTCCAAAAATAATACAAAGCTTAGTGAAAAGCATCTATAAAATAAAACCGTTCTAAAAAATTACGCGAAACTTTACCTCGAAAATTATATGTTATGTTTAACTTTTCGTCGAGTTCTTGAATTCGTTGATTGGACTGATTTTTATACAAAGTAAATTGATTTTGGAGAAGATTGACTTTGTTTTTTAGTAGACTCTGTGTCAAGTTGAACTTTTTATCTAGCTGTTCAATTTGCTTGGTGAAGAAACTTTTAATTGAATTCATTTGCCACATGTATGTTCGGTTTAATGTAGATAATCGCGATTGATTTTGGAGAGATAGATTATTTTCCATCGAATAAATCTACATAATCAAACTTTTATTAAATTTAAATTTATTCATAAAAAGCAATTTACCAGAGCATAACGTAAATTTCTATAAAAAAGCTATACTTCACCTTTGACATTGATAACACAGCCAAAACAAAGGTTGTGATGATAATAATGAATGTAAAAATTGCAAAAAGAGTCTTTATGGATTTCAAAGCTGATCGGAAGCTTTCTGAAGAAAAAGTATATAATTGACTTTAGATTATTTTTTAAACAAATAATTTCTTTTCTTCGAAAAAACTCAATTTGCTATGATCACCGTGAATAAGCAATCTCTCGAAAATTTTCAATAATCTTAAAAACAGGAGCGGGCAAGCTACGGCGAGCGAAAGCCTAAAGCAAAGAATTAAAAGTATTAAAAAAACGACATAAAAAATTAAATTACCACAATTGTGTAAACAAATGCGAAACATGCACACAGAAATGCGTGCGTAACGAGCACAGACATGTAATGTGCGAAATCTTAACACTCCAAAACAGGGGCATTAAACTATAATTTTTCAAAAAAATAATTGTGATAACGGTTTGTCAAATTTTATGCAATATATAAAGTTTACATTTCATTGGTCACATCAATACAAAAGCTCTTGTATTGACTATTTTATATTTTTTAATTTTGGCTTAATTATACTTTAATGACGCTCATAAACAAAATCAATTTCTGAATGTGATTTTGGTGTTAAAAAGTTTGCTCACTTTGGTTTCTTTAAAAAAAGAATTTTATGTTATTCTATTTTCAATTATTTTGCACACCATCTTGAATGATGCAATAAACTTGTAATTGAACCTTTGAAAAACAATAAAATGTGTTGAGATTTTTTTTAAATATATTTTGTTTTTTACTATAAAAAGATGAGTACAGCGAATCACTCCTAACTCTGCCACTGCTTTAATGAATAAATTTCTGGCTTGCCATATTTGGTTTTGTTCTTTATGGAAACGGCTTTGTACGCATTTTGAAAAGATATCCCTGACACGGATAAATCAAATTTGACAGAAAAAAAAGCACTTACATTTCAGTTTTTTCTGTGAATTTTATGAGACTGTTATATGAGAATCTTCAGCCAGTCACAGGCCTTTTAAAACGTAGAAAAAACTAGATGAGGCAATATTAAAACTTGTTTTGGAATAGAGATTGTTCAAATTAATTAATAAATTAATGAAATAAAAGGACGCATTTTTTTATGTTATTTACAGGGTATCCCAAAAGTAACCAAACCAGGTGATTCTTCACAAAATTCTACAAAATTCGCACAAAATTCTAATCGTTTATCAGACTCATTTTCATTTAGGATTTGAAGAAGATGAGGTCTATATGGTTTTAAACCAATGTCATGCAAAATACGGTGGAGTAATGTTCTAGAAATGCCCAGCTCTTTCAATGCCGGCAGATAGATTTTTTGGAAGAATAAACAAATGCAGCTGTCACAATATCCTTGTTTTCGGGTAAAAGAACAGTTTTTGGACGACCTTCTTTAGGAGCATTTGATACATTTCTTGCAACTTTAAATTTGGATACAAGATTGAATATTGTGGATTTACTCAGTACAGGTGTTTTGAAGCTTGCTTCCCATCTTTCTTTAACATGCTTGTAGAGTAGGTAGTCATTACATAGTAATTATTAATAACAAAGACAGGCGCATTTAAACTGACAAAAAAACAAAATTTTTTTGAATGGATTCATAATGTAAAATCTTCTACTATATGGCATGGCAACCTATAAACTGTACCGAGCCTCAAGAGTTGTAAAATGAACTAGACGAACTCAAGAAAATTGTCTTTAGAATACAAATCGTTTAAATTAATGAACAAAAGAATGAAATAAGCCGATGCGTTCCTGGGGTGTGAGTATCTTTCTTAGTTTGTAAAAACTTAAGTTAAAAAGTATCTAAAAATAGCGTTTGTTCTCAAAAACTTGCGATACTTTTCAGAATTTTTCTAAAAAGCTAACAGTCTTGTGTTAATAATTGTAAAGCAATTTTAAAACTCTTCAGAAAAATAACTTGTTTGCTTTTAAAAGTTATTTCTAAAACCTATGCGCTAATTAATTTTATTTCGCTAATTTTTACAATAGTTTGTATAACTTTACTTTGTAAATTAACAATAGAAAACACAAACCAAAAAAACGTTAAAAGTTTAAACAAACTTACCAGAAAAATTAAGTGTCAAGTCTTGACTTTCTGATGCAAATTTCGATGTCATTGTAAATTTAGCAAATAGTTATCCTACAACTTATAGAGCTTGACTCAACTTCTGCTTACAAATAAAGATAAAAAATAAAAATTTTGAATCGAAAAGATTAGATAATTTTCTTCTTTGATTCCCTTAAAAGCTTTCATTATTATCAAGTTAAACTTTTTGAAAAAAAAAAAATAAATAAAACACTTTTGCTAAATGAAAGCTGTTGCAAGCACTTATTTTCTTGTTTGTTCTTCAGAAGAACAGAAAAAAAGAAAAACAGCAGAAGAAATAAAAATGACTACAACCACTTTTATTCAAAAAAAATTTTTTATTCTTCATTTTTGTCGAAAAATGAAAGGCACTAAGTTAATAGCAAAAGGTTTTTTTTTTTTTTTTGCTAATATCTTAGCTCTTCTATTTATAATAAAATTATTTTAAAAATTTTTATCGTTTATTGCGTAGTTAATATATGATTTGAGATTTAACTGTTTTCAATTTCATTTCTGCAAGAAAACTTTGTATTAACTTGTTAGACGTATAGAAAATCGATAAAAAGAATTAATTGAAACATAATTATTTTTATTTTGAAAGATTTGTCTGTATGCTTGGGCCATTTGTTTCAATATTTTTTTCGTTAAATATTAATGATACATCGAAACTATCCAAAAACTACATTATCGAAAATCATTGAAACTCTAAAAGGAAAAGCGAACAACTGATGTAAAGTAACATTATTAAGCGAATAAAATCCTTGCAAATTCGGCGAGATAGATCAATATACTGTAGTAAGACTCAGACTAGTGAGCAGAAGGACACGAGTTGGATGCTCTGTCTACCTGAGTGGTTACAGTTGCGCTCTTGAGAAAAACACTTGAGGACAAATTCCTCTTTGTGGTCACACTGCTTGTCTACGACGATGATTCATAGAGAAAGTGGCGACTAGGCCAAAACGGCAACAAAAATAAAAAGAAATAACGTTGACAACTATAAAAAAATTTTCAGCACCACAAAAATTAATTAATTTAAATCTTGTTTATGAATATCAAGCATTAATCCTCTTGCGCAGCAAAAAAGTCATAAAACATTAAACTTAGAGTAGACTTAATCAAAGCAAAAGCTTTAAAAATGACTTTGCAAGTTAAAAGCTTTTCTGAATCTTGAAATTGATCTAGGGTTTTTCTGCACAAAAACAACTTCGTATATTTAAATTAAAACTTTTATAGATAAAAACTTCAATGCAAAATTTAACTCTGCTAATAATTTTGATATTTTGAAAGCTATTTCCATCAAACTCCAAAAAAACTTTATTTTCTTTACTCTTTGAATACTTTAAAAATTGCCTTTTTCTAACAAACAAAAGATAGCCAATCAGCCACTTAGTTCTCTTGTGTCAACCACAATGATAGAATTTTTCCTTCAAATCTAAGTTTTAATCAACCAAGCATTTATATTTTATAATCAAGTCTTTTATATTTATAATGAATAGCAAAAAATAATATGAAATGTTTGCAAAATGCACAGGAAAAAATTCAACATGACAACATTGGAATTCATATAAATCACATTGTTTTAGCCTATCTATTTAAACCAATGGTTCTCAACCTTTTCAAGCCTGATGCACATTTTGAAACCTTTTCAAAATTTGCGGCATATTAGGACCAAAGTGCAGATCTTGATTTTTGTCCCAAAAAAGTAGCATTTCCTAAAAAAGGTCTTCGCTTTGAATCTGTCTCGGATTTCTTGATCCTCGTCTCTAAAAAGTAGTGTCCACTAAAAAAAGGTTGCGGAGCAATGGCCTAATGTTTTTTAAAAAGTTTCGCGGCACACTTTTGGAAATCTCTCGGCGGACACTCTGTGCCGCGACACACAGTTTAAGAACCACTAATTTAAACGAAGACTTCATGAATCATTGACTACATTTTTTGTGATTGAAAGTTTAAAAGTAATTCGTCTTTTTATTCAATGATTGAAAAATAGTAAACCAAAGTTTAAGAAATAACTAAAAAGAAAAAAACAAAGTTAACAAAGTTGTCAACGGACTGGTACAAACTTTTAGGAATTTGGAAACTTTTGTTTCGTAAGAAGCATTTTTATTTTCTGAGTCACCGACGACTAAATAAACAAAAAGGTATTCAGTTGTCAAGAATAGTAATATTTTTACTTTAACTTTTATTAAAACTAAACGCAAATCAACTAAAAGTAAACAATAATCATCAATACAACAATTCTTTCTGACGAGCTCAGTTCTATATCAACTAATTAACAAATAAGTTATAAAGTACACTAATTAAGAACAAACACACTTTAATATATTTATAAACTAATTTTTTAAACTATTGAATAAAATTTTATTATATCTTGATCAAATGAGTAGTGCATGATATTAGCGCAGATCACGTTCAAAACTATCGAAAGCGTATTATACTGAAATTCAAACCAAGTGCAAATTGTATCGTATGAGTTTACTTTACAAAAATCTCTTCAAAGGCTATTTTGCGAAAGTTAAGTGTCTTATCGAAAAAAAATATTTCTCCGCACATGTATTTGTGCATTGTGATTCTGCCAGATTACTTATTTGAGCGAATGTTCCGCAACAGTTTTTCACTCACACACATGTAACTTCTAAACTTTCCGTTTCAAACAAATGAAGTTCTTTTTAGTCTATGTTTAAATATCAGAGACAAAAAAGCGTTTGAGATTAAGCAAAGACAAAAAAGGTCTTCACAAGTCGTCACGAAAAGATAAAAATAATTTTAACCCATAACCCGCTTTGCTGTATTTTAGCTTAAATTGTTAGATCTCTAGTATCAAAAAGGTTCCATCCCTTGTCTAGCTCAGTTATTAAGCTTACATTTCAGTAAAAAATTTTTTTTCCTATTTTTAAACTTATATATATTTAGGCTAAATTGACGTTATTTTGCGGCATACCTAGCATTGTTTTGCAGCACATAGGTTGCCGAGCATTAATTTAAGACTTAAATTTTAAGCTAAAAGCTGAATACAATAATTCATGACTTAAATTTTAAGCTGAATGCAATACGGTATAACTCGTTCATCAAACTGTTTTAAAACACTTTGAATATTTTTTCACTGCTTGACATCTTAGTGAAAGATCAAATATCGAATGACAAAATTTACAGCAAAACATTAATATATCTAAAAATCAATTTAATGCTTAAAAACTTCATTGCGCTCAGAAAAAAACTTAAAAGCATTTCTTATACAGTATATCGGCACCCTATATGTTCGATAAACATTGATACAAAAAAAAAAAAATTAATTATTTTTTCTTAACACCTTGCTCTTCTTCGTTTCTACGTCATCGCTTGCAAATATTGACTATGAGATGGGGCCTCTATGAGTTTTTTGTGCAGGTTTCATTACAATAGAACTATGTGTCAATGACTAATGCTGATAAGAGAAAACCTTTTTACTTAGAGATCATTGTATTTTAGAGACGAAAATTAAAAAATCGGACATACTTTCAAAATAATGTCCTTTTTTTTGAGATCACTACTTTTTCATACTTGATTCTATGAAAATCAAGAAACCGGGATAGATTCAAAGTGATTACGCTATTTTCTCAAGTATTTCAACTTATGTGGTTTCCTTTGTTAAAAATTTTAAAATCTGACCTCCAGTAACAAAAAAGTTTCCCACCTCTAAACTAAGCGTTGGTTAAAATTCGATTGTAAAAACACAATCTGCTTTCTGCATGAAATTTTTGTCATAAACCTTTTTTTGCGTGTATCGAAACTCCAACGAACAAAATTTTTTAAAAAATGTGAGATGACAAAATCGTGATGTCTTTTATTTTTTTGCAGCATTGCTTTTTAAAAAAATTTGTTGCAAACAATTATCCAGTGATGCAGCAACTAATTTAATACAATTCAAGGAACAAATATTTTTGAAGAATATTTTGTCATGTTATGCTATCTGTATAGTTTTTCGTCCGGGCTGACAAGGTCATTAAGCCTGATAAAACTAGCTTTTCAACCATTCTACAAAAAATGCGTATATATTGAACAAGATAATTTGTAAATATTTTGCTTATTAAGATTTTAATTTGGTTCTAGATGGCTCTTAGATAAAACGAATTTACCTTAAAAAATGCTTTTTCAGTACTTTAACGTGATGTGATATTTTGTTTGACAGATGTAAAAAAATAGTTTCATTAACTTGAATAAAGTGCAAAAAATGACCCGCATTTTTGGAGTTCTGGCAGGTGCTTTCTCACAGCCTGGGCCGTGAGTACGTCTGTTCATTTGTGTTAAAGATGACAGACCGAAACCAAACCTGCCAAAATGAGGGGGTATCCACCCATTCCGATGTTCAGCGTGAGTCTGCTAATCGGCAAACGTCCTTTTCAGGACGGGGCAATACCTGGAAAAAACTGCCCTTTTCAAGGCACATTGCCAACAAGTTCCGAAGATCATTATAATCAGCAGTTGGTGTGCGAGAATGCAAATAATAAGATAATAAGATGCCAGAATGCTACAACACCTTCTGCCCTTGTAACATGTAAGTACTTTTAAGAAGTTTTATTGAATCCAAAAATATACTATTAATCTTAAATTTTATTTTCAGCTGAATCATATTCTGGAGTAGCAAGTCGAATCAAAAGCAATACAAATTGGATTTTAAACTGCAAATTACCAAAATTTCCATTTCAAATTAAATTTGGCTTGGAGGATTTCAAAAAAATATAGCAAAGAAATTCGACGTTCAATCGGAAAAGGAATAATTCAGTTGCTATTTAACGATATCAGCATGCATACACTGTAAGTGGTTGAAAAAGATACAAAAGTAGTTTAGTTGGAAATCAGTAAAAAGTCACCGCCAAATCTTACTTGGTGGGCTTCCAAAAATTAAAATTTTATGTACTGCTGGAGTCGCACCAAAACCTGGTAATTTTCCACTAAAAGAGGCTTGCATCCAATCAATCTAGGCCAGGGGTCACCAAAATACGGCCCGCTGCATTATTTTTTCCGGCCCGCCGCATGTTGTCTCAAAGCAGCTAAATGCAATGGTTTAAACTTTATAGTACAGCCAGTCCTCGCTTAACGACGGAGTATTGTTCCAAAGATCCCGTCGCTAAGCGATTTTGCCGTTAAACAAGAATCCATTGAGAGGCGTACATGTATGAGCATATATAATTTTATTTATGTACATTGTACATTTACATATATAAAATTAGTTCTAAAAACAATCCGCTTTGTTTAGGCGTGAAGATACGCACACACTAACAACTCGCTTGCTTCGTTGGCGCTCTGATTTGAATGCAGTAAAAAAGTATTTTTAAACATTTTTATCATTTTTTTAAGAGGCCATCGTAACTCCGAGTCGTCCCTAAACGAGATTGTTGTTAAGCGAGGACTGTCTGTAATACAAAAATAAATATCAAAAATTTAGTTGTCAGGCCACACAAAATGTACTAATCATTTTATATCTTCAGGTTTTCACTACGATTTTCCACAGTACATTACAGATAAATTAGCTAATTTTTTGTATTGATTTTTATTTATTAAATTTTTTGTATAAATTTAAATTTTTATACACTACTTCATTTGTATCTTGCTTGCTATCGTCACTCCTTACAGTTATCTGGCCCTTTAGAAAAAAAGTTTGGCGAGACAACGAGCAAAAAAATACACTATTCTAACGATATTACAGATTCTCTTTGGAAGATCTTAATTATCGCAAGTACCAAGTTTTCAATTTTTTTTGACCTCAGTAGCGTTTACTACCATAGAGGTAAACACTATCCATTTATTTGGCGACCTGAATAAATTAGCTATTACATCATAATTTTTAAATCTTTAGATACCCATCATTACCGGAATATCAAAATGCAGCAATGACATTGTTAAAACAATATCTTTTCTTAGCAGACAAAAATGAACAAAACAAATTAGTAAGTATAGAAATAAATGATTTTATGTTGTATTGCTCTTGAAATCTGTTAAACCTGCCTTAGCTTTATCAAACTTTATATTTTCTTGGGGGTGAGTCTTACTTATTTTTCAGCATTAAAAGCAAAGTCTTGGTACATGTTTATAATCAATAATGAAGGGCCAAGAAGCGCCTTAAACCAACCCAACTAGTTTTGGTTTTATCACATGCTTTTTAACATCCACATTGCTGTACTACTCATCAGCTCTTTCGATAAAAAATTATTATTGCATAGGTTAGAGTTGGGGTTATTCTCTCTTGTGAAAATTTGTGAAATTGAAAAATAGATCTAACTTTCTTTACGTAAAAAAGAATCCTATAATTTATTATAAACTTAGTTATTATAGATTTATTTCAGTGAACGGGGATGGAAGGCATTTGCTAAAAGTTTAGGGATGCCAGGCGGTCAATGGCTCATTTGCGTGAAGTCATGGAAATGAAAAAAAGTATGGAACTAAAAATCCAAGACCGCTTATAATAGAAACCGAATTAACACCAGCAAAAATAAAGCCTGTGGCAGTATCGTCAGAGGTATGTGTATTGTCCAAATACTTTTTGTTTTCCCGCCATGCAATACACAATTGACAATTTTTGAACAACTCAGAAGATGGTCTATGTGCAATTGCACAATGTATATAAGTCTACAGCCTAACGTTGAATGCTATCAGTTTTGAATAATTTACCTATATTTTAATATTTGCTAATAATCTAGGTCAGAGGTTACCAAATTTTTTTCATAAAGAGCCACATAACCGTGAGGAGTGACAATAACAAGCCGGATACAAAGGAAATACTGTATAAAATTTTATAAATTAAATAATCACATGTGTAACGAACAAAATCAATAGAACAATTTTATTTTAGTGAAATTTATAAAACTATCGTTTATCTCTTAATATGTCAACAAGATTTGGTTAGGTAGAGGAAAAGAGGGTGATTTGATACACCACCCCTACTGGATTCCATAAAATAAACTTTAGTAAATTAGCGCTACCACATGAAAAAGAATGTCAAAAAAGTTCATCCAGGCTTCAAGAAAAGCTAATTAGATTAAACTACAGAAAAACAATGAAGAAAATTTGTTTTTACAAATTTTTTGTAAAATTTTTGTCCTAAATTTCAGCTTGACTACAAAAATTAAAGAAAGAGGTAAGAAAGCTGACAATATGGTTAAATAATTGTTGCTAGATTAAGTTTTAAACCAGCAAAGTTGCTCCTTTGAAATTACTTTTGTTAGGATCGTCGTCATCGTTTGAAGGGTATCCACTACAGGTCAGACACAAACAGGACAAACTGGAGTGAGACGCAGGCATCCAGTAACTCTGCGCAAGGCGTCATTCAAGACACTGTCAATGAGGCGAGTGTGAGCACTGCAACACCAGACTGGCGCACAGTACTCAGCTGTTGAGTAGATTAGAGATAAAGTGGTTATGTGTAGTGTTTTAGCACCAGCACCCCATCCCGAGCCCACGAGTCGCCTCAACAGTGTGACGCGCGAGGATAGTTTTTTGCGCAATGCCACTAAATGGTGACGAAACCCAGCTTGAACCCAAGATGAGTGGAGGTTAGACAGAACGGTAAAAGTCTACCATTGTTGTAGATTTTTAACTCACGTTTGGCCTCTCGGTTATTTAAGTGAAAGGCTGCCGTTATCGTCTTAGTGTGACTGAGCTTCAACCTCCAAGTCTGGAGATACGCTGAAAGTGTAGACATGTCTTGGCTTTAAAGTTTAATAGTTTTGTTCGGATGTTGGTTGTCAAATTTTTATAAAAAGTGCTAATAAGGAGATTTCATACAGTGTATGGAAGGAGATTTGATTCACTGTATATACGTATATATACATGTATATATGTATATATAAAGTTTTTTATATTTTTTTTTATTTAAAAAAAATAAAAAAATATAAAAACTCCGTATTATAAAAACATGGTAATATTAATTTGTTAAACTTTTTTGGTGTTTGAAAAATGGAAGACTATAAAAAACGTGCAAAGCATTTAATTAGTGATTGTGTGCCCCACAATAGAATTTATTTTTTATTTTATTTTATCTCTATAATTATCCTCCTGACTCGCAGGAAAGCGACGGAGGCGCTAATCTGTCCGCTTGTAGTTTAATAGAAATATGACTGTAATTTAGAACTACTTGCCAGGACCACCGAGCAGGGGAATGTGCCGTAAAGTGTCTTTCCGGAGGACACAACAGAATGGCGCAAGTGGGTTTTTAACTGGACCGTGTTGGTCACGAGCCCGGCGGTTTAACCACTCGACCACGCTGCCGACATTTATTTACTGGTTTCATATAATTTTACAGTGATTATTGTATGGCGCTGATAGCAGCTATAAATTAACAATTTTTTAATTTGATTTCAGACATTTTGTTAATATTTTCCTTATCAACATAAAACTCTTTCTAATTAAACTTTTTACAGTAATTCTACAACTATACCTGTTTACAATATACCTTTGCATAAAGGAAAAACTAATCGATGTTTTCGATCTTCGCTGGATGTGTTACAAAGAACAGCTAAATATGTGACAGAAGAACGTAGTTCTTATTGAAAAGCTGCTGCCAATTTTGATGTTGACTAAATGACAGTTATAAAGTATATAAAAAAAAGGAGGCACACCCAACTTGTGTTGTTGGATATCAAGCAATAGTTTTAAAGAATAAAAGTTTTACTCTGGAAAA
Source organism: Diplosoma virens (assembly GCA_963680785.1). Classification (NCBI taxonomy): domain Eukaryota; kingdom Metazoa; phylum Chordata; class Ascidiacea; order Aplousobranchia; family Didemnidae; genus Diplosoma; species Diplosoma virens. The sequence continues at coordinate 36,415,831 of OY796881.1, read as the reverse complement.
TGGTGCAACAATTATCATCTCCCATAGTGCATTTGGCTGATAAATTATTTTGATTATCAATTGAAAAATGCAAAGAACTTACTTTCCAATTTGCTGCTGCAATTAAATTACGTGTTCCTCATTTCTGTGCCAGTTATTTTTAATCATAACAAAATCTATTAATAATATTGTATATAAATGCTGAGGCCTAAACTTCTAACTGACTTATGTTAATTAAAGGGCAAGCATTTTTTAATACTATATAAAATTGCTTTTCTGTCAATTTCTTGTAATTTGTTTGAATTTTTTAAATTTCGTACCAATTGTTCTCATTAAAATGTTGGGTTTTCGGTGTATGTATTTGTTGCAAAATTCATTATAATTCGATTTTCACCGGTAAGAGTGTTAATGCTTTTAGTCTACCACAAAATTTTTGATGTAGAAACTTGGCCAACTATGATTGAAATTGAACCGTATTTTAATAATTTACTCAAACAAAAATTTAGCTGAAAAACACTCATTTATAAAGTGTAAAAGCATAGTAAAGCAGTGAAACCTCAAAATATAAGCTTTTCAAAATGTCGTATCAACTCACCGTCTCCCGCATCAAATTACATTTTTCAAGTATCTCACCTTCCTGGAAAGGTGAGTTGATACATTTGGACATCATTTTTTAGCTAGTAATTGAGGAAAAAGTAAATGAGATAGAACATTGTAGTTTTTTTTAAAAAGTGAGCAAAAGAACCTGGTTTTGTTTGCGCCATCAACCAAATCGCTATTGCAAGCCATTTTGAATTGATGGACAAAAATGTAAAAAATGTCTCAAATAATGTTTCCTTCTTTTATTGGTGCATTCAACCAAGAGAATCGCCTTCAAATGTTTATCAGTCAATCTTGTTCCATGCTCTGACTTCACGTATTTCATTTTTGAAAACGTTTGCTCACAAACATTTAAATTAATTTTGTAAAAAGGTATAATTGCAACGAAACCCCAATATTAATAATTACTATCAAACAGTATATCTAATCGTCGAAGCTAATTACTAGGCTGTTTAGTCTGTCAATGCGGTGATTAAGCGAACACAAGTTTAGTTACAAAAGCGCAAACCAACTAGACTTTAATTAAACGCTCTAACACAGTGTTTCTCAACTTTTTTAAGCTTGCGGACTGGTAATATTTCAAAATAATCTTGCGGTCCGGTAATCTTTTCTAATGAAAAAATTGTAATAAACGCGATAAATTGATAAAAAATTTTAATAAAACAAAAGCGAGCATTTAGCATCAGAAGAGCTCCATTTACCCAGTCGTAGAATCTCGAGGATAATCAAAGATATATCATTGAGATTTATCTTCGTTTTAACTTTGTATCAAAGATATATCCTTGAAATATACACCGAAATTGAACAACACTTTTAAGCTTGTTTTAAACATGATTGTCATCATTGATTCAAACATGATTATCGAAGATAAATCTTTGATTTCAAAGCTATTTTAAAGAAAAATCATATATGTTTCTTACCAGAAATGAACAAGTTTAAACACTTGATTTAAACATGATTGTCATCATTGACTTAAACATGATTATCAAAAATAAATCTTTGATTTCAAAGCTATTTCGAAGAAAAATCATGTATCTTTCTTACCAGAAATCAAACGAATTTAAGGTTTCATTTAAATATGATAGTCTGTTTTTGTTTATGTATGGTTATTGTGAATTGATATCCGTTTTAAAAGCAATTTTGTGAAAAAATTTTTTTATTAGAATGTTACAGAAATACTCAAAACTAATATCAATTTAGTATTTTAATTTGATTAAATGTCTATGTTAACTATGCAGTGTATAGCAATTTTTTCTACGAGAGTGACTATTATAAACATTGTCTTCAATTGTTGATGTAATTCAAATGTTCTATTTTTCTTTCCTGCTTGTTATCTTTTTTTGTTGTTGTTGTTGTGAGTGTTTTTTTTTTGTTTTTTTGTTTTTTTTTCTCTTTTCTATGGACCTTGTGTCTGACTCAAATAAATAAATAAATAAATAAAATAAATAAATAAAAACTCAACAATACTTTATATTTTAAAGTTTTACTATTGAATGTAGCTACTATAGTGTTCCTAAGTGTGAAGCAAAAAGCCGGTTTTGCAAATGGACTGGTAAGCACCTTTGATATCTGTTAGATTAGATTTCTTCGTATAAAGTCCTCAGCCACAAAAGTTGTCGTAGGTGCTGGTAAAAATGACGTAAACATTTAACTCTTCTTAAATAAATCTAATAAAATTTAATCTGTTATCAATTGAACTTTTTTAATTGATTATATAGTACAAAATTTTAGTTTTTTTTAATTCTATTTTATAAATTGAATGTTATATGCTTTTAGAATGCTATACATTTTTTGTTACAAACCATCAATTAATACATGTTTATTTGCGGAAATATAAACTAAACAAAAAAACAATTAATACATTGTAGAATAGACAACAGACAATAGCCAACTAAACAAAAAAACAATTAATACAGTTCCTTCGATTTAAAACATAAAATTGAAGTAAAAGATAAAAGAATTAATAAAACAAACAAAAAAAAAAAAGCAATACATAAAATGCACGCTTTAAACCATAGTTTTTAAAAGTTTGATTCCAAGCCCAATAGCTTTTGGCAATTTTTGACATAAAAACTAGATTCAATAAAATATTCTATTACGATTCAAAATGAGGTCACAATTCGAAGTTTTTAAAAATTATTGGTCAAATCATGTTTCTTCTTTGCTTCTCATTTTCTTGCTTTGCTCAGCTTCCAAGTTTTCCGTCTGGAAAGCGCAATTGCTGCACATTGCGGCAAATCCAGGGGTGATGCACTTTGATTTTTTAACATGCCAGAACTTCTAAGCAAAGAAATAATGAGTTGGTTTCATAATATTATAATATAAATTCTAAAAATTAAGTTAAAATTATTTAAAAAAACACAAAGACAAAAATTATTCTTTCTAATTGTAGAATTACCATAATTACGTAAAAGCATAAACACGTTGATTTTTGTTCTAGAACTGTTTAAAAATTGACTGCAATTTGATGGACGTTCTTAATTTTATAACGAGCCTTGAAAATTTTTTCATTTCTGAAAATAATAAACCAAGATTAAGTAGGATTTTTTTGTTGAAGTTAATTAATTAAAAAAATTAAATTAGTTAAAAAAAGGTCTTTATTTTTATACGCTGGGAATAAAATTGTGTCTAGTTGAATAATACATTCTTTATGTAGGCTTCAGTCCACGGTCCAGCAATTGCTGAGCCGTGGTTAAAGCTAACATTAAAATTGGAAACAATTGTAAAATTCAGATTTTTTTATACATTAATACAGATAGAGATATATTTAATAATAATAAAAAATATTAAATATTATATAACTTACTTGCTCTATAGTGCAATTAAATTTCCAGCCACAAGAGTGAGTGGCATTTTTAGCTAACTTTTGAATGTCGCTTTCAGACTGAGACCACATAGTTGAATTGATCATCCGTCTTTTATGCACGGTAGCAGTTGAATCGTCACTCTCACTCTTTTTACAAATTAAACTTTTTGTGCTTTATAATTGGCAAAATTTCTAATTTTAAAAATGATTCTAAAATAAGAAATTAAAAATTACTTTATTTTATCAATTTTTAAAAATTTATCAATTTTTAAAAACGACGATGCAGAAGATGATAGACAAAAAATCATTTATAATCGTCGCGTGGTTGGCAGCGTGGTTGTTATCCACATGGTCTCGGTTCAAAACCTACTCGCGCCATTCCGTTATGTCCTTAGGAAAGATACTTAACGGCACTTTCTCTTGCTTAGTGATCTTGATAAGCAGTTCTAAATTTCAGTGATATCTCTAAAAAACTAAAAAATTCAAATAAAAAATTTCAAACAGACAGCAATATCTTGACAACTCCGAAAGCAGGTCGGGTTAATTGCATGCTTTACGTATTAGCGCCTCCATTGTTTTCCTGTGATTCAGGAAGATAAACATAGAGGTACAATAAAATAACAAAAAAATGAATAAGAAAACTAAAAAAAATAAATACACTGTATATTGATTTGACAAGCTTGAACCATCAGCGAAGCGTAAAATACAATTATATTATAATCGTCACTAAAATTAGACATTTAACAAACTTTGACTTGTTTCAAATTAAAGGAAAGGCTTTATAAAAAATTTTTTATAATTTAGTATTTTTTGATTTGTAAGTGCTTATCTCAATTATAAAACTTGGCATTAACTACTTTCGCAATACAATTATTAACAAAAACTGTTGAATCAGCATTGGTGTGAATGCTGATTTGGCAACCAGAATAAAAGTAAACAATACAAAAAAGAGAGCAAACTCTAGTATTATTACAAGCATAAAATTATGGCGTACCTTCCATCAATCAAGGGTTAGGTCTAAAGCAATCCATGTGTGACTAATCCACGGTAACATTCAAAAGAAAAGCAACTAACATTGTCTACAGAGCCAAATAACTTGAAATAATCAACTAAATTTATTCTACTGTGATTGCTAAACGACATAAAAATTTTACCGTATAAAATTAAAGAATCACCGGAAATATTTTTAAGAAGGTAGGAACAAAAGAATATATCAACGACAAGAGTTTTAGTGAAAATTAAAAGTCTCATAGAAGAAGCAAACTTAATATAATTAGCATATTGTTATCAAAAAAATTTTTTTTTGCTGTTTAAGATGACAAAATCCAACATACAACATAGTTAAAACTGAATTCTGCTGCTTACCGATATGCACGTTCTATTACAGGTCACATTTTTTTTAAATTCTGATAATATGTACTTCCGTGCATTATACATTCGAACAATCATAGCAACATTTGCTGCAAAGACGATCGTCCTTCATACTGTCTAATAAAAACAATAAAAATTTTTTTCACCTAATGTCAAAAAATTTTAACAGTAAAATTTTTATTTTCAAAAATTTTTCATATCTAAAATTTAAAAAACTTGAAGTTCGGTACCGGACCTCTAACCACTGCCTATTTTTTAACTTAAATAAAGAGTGTTTTTAAAATAAAATCTATCCATATTTTGGAAAAGCACTTCTCATTACACCAGAACCAAGCTAACATTATTTCTACAACCTTGTTCATGTTATATTTATTTATGTAGGCCCAGCGTTTCTCTGATTAATCAATATAAATGCTCTTCCGCTGATATCACTGTTTAAAAGCTTGTCTTTACCACCTATAGATCACGAAATGTTTAAAGTCGAAAACCACGTGAGTTAATATACAGTAGAGCAGGGTTGCTTAAACTTTTTTGTTCTGCAACCCCATTTCAAAAAATAAATTTTTGTGCAACCCCAACATGTGTAGGCTAATTTTACGTTATTTTTTCCTGTGGAAAATTACGCAGTGCATGAAAAAATACTTAATAACAGACACCAACAGTTGGTCCAAGCGAATGTTTGCGATGTCGTTTTGTAACTCTTTACTGCTCGTCATTGCTTTAGCATATAGTAGAAAAGTTTACTTTATGTATATTTTTTGTGTAATAATTACAATGCCAGCCGTCATGACGGCAATTCTCCAAAAGGCCAATCTTGTTAAGAATATTAATATTTTGAGTACGCTTAGTTATTGTGCAGCTTTGAAAGTCAAAATCGCCAACCGCTTTTTTAGACAATAAAATACCCTTATAATCTAGTGTAAAAGAAACCCTGTATTAATTTATAAAAAATGCATTCAATCGCATAAACATAAAAATAAGTTCAATCACGGCCTACTTAATATCTTTAGTAGGCCGTGGTTCAATTAAATTAAAACAAAAAGCAACAGTAATCAATGTTTCTTACACACAAACAATAAGCAAAATCATTTTAAAATTTAAAAGCTAAAAAATTGAAACTCAACTAAATTTTGTTTTTCCAACAACTTTACAAATTTTTGCAGACACTTTATTTGCTTCAGTGCCGCTAATTTCTCGTATCAAATTTTTGCACATGCAATTAAAAAACCATGTGCAATTCCTTCAAGGATTTTGTGTTCTTTTGCACACATAAGAGTCAGAGACCAAGGTGATATGACTGCACCTTCGTAAAATGCAAAAGTCACAAGTTCTTTAAAAATCGCCCGTTAATTTTCTTGGCAACTTAAAAAATTATGCCGCAATCCCCCTCAGAAAGTTCTGCAAAAATTTTCCAGCAGAGACACCCAAATCAAACACCTCTGATTTGGGTTTCCATAAACCTCCGCGATCTATATCTTTGATGAATTGGTTGGCACTGTCAGGAATGTCATCCGTTGTTTCACTAATACCAGCGATGGTGGCGTCTTTGCATTCTGCGTATTTTTTCTGGAGACCAAAGATTTGCAGCAGTAGCCAATAATATAAAACATCACAATCACATCATTGTCTGTTGGCAAAATATTAAATTGCAGGTCTCTATAGAGTCATTCCGCTTTTGCAATAACTTCATTTCCAACATTTTTTGTTGATTTGGCAACTTGATCAATATGACTGATGGAAACGCGAGAATATTTTACCAACGACAATGTTCGTAATCTTCTGTCGCTCTCCAACAATTGCCTCATCGAAATGTAGTAATTGGCTCCACTAAGTTGGCGAATTCGGCCAAATCGTCCTTCCATAGTATCGGATTGAATTTTTCCAAGTAGTACATATTTAAAACCGCAATAATTAATTAAATATTTCGCCAAACCTGATTCCTCGACAAGTTTGGCGAAAAGCCAAAAACGTTTCTTTGGTCAATTCGGGCATCTGAAAATAAAATGATATATGATTCAAAATATTACAAAATGCACCCATACGTATCTATATGGTGTCGTTATTGCATATATCGCATATATGAGGCAAATTGCATTATAGTAATATATAAGCGTAAATTTAAAAAAAATTTTCCAAAAAATTTTTAATGGATATTAATTGATTGCGTTTTGAACTTACCGTTGAGTTTTCCCAAAAAGTAAGATACTTTTCTAACTCCAAAAAATAATCCAATTTCCAGTCGTTTGGAGATTTTACTGGATCGCGAAAAATATCCCGTTTGTGCTTTCCAATAGTTGACGACGATAAGTTTATGATATTCCAAAACTTGGCAAAAAATTCTTAGGCAATTGTAGTTTCTACGAATCCATATTGTTTCAATGCAAAAGTGACATAGCAAGTTTCACATTTACTTTTTCTATTGTTTTAGGATTTAAAACAGTCTCCGTTAATTTGTGAGCAATTCTCAACGGCTTGTGACGTTCAAGATCGTAAACATTTTTTACATCGAAAAACTTTGCTGTAAGGTTTTGTGACAAGATTGGTGATAGCATAGGCATTTAAAAAACTTTTTTGTTAGAAAATTGTTGTAAATATTTGTAACAATGTGGGTTGGGTTAAATAATAAAAAAATTCTTCCTCCATTGAAACTATTTTTGATTGAGCTTTGCTAACATCCTGCACAAAGAAATTCTTTGTAAAATTTTCTATTTGCAGCAGCATTATCAACGCGTAGTCCTATCTCATTAAAGCCGACCTAATGGAGAAGCAACATAAATAAATCGGCTCCGTTTTCTGTGCGACGGAGTATATCTGTGGCGATGAAGCTCTTCTGGCTATTTTTCTATTAAATCCTTGAAGCTTTCAACTTTATCTGCATTCAAAAAACTTCATTTTGCTCCTCAAGTCGTGCTGCTTCATTTTTAAAACGGGAAGAAGATGTTGAAAGTCCTGAGCGGACTAAATAATTGTTTTCAGTATAATAAGGTGGCAAATCCTTGAAAATCGAAGGGCATGCATCTTTTCTTAGTCGCTTTCTTATTAAAGTTGTCGTTTCTCTTTTTCTTTTTCGCCATCCTTTTTGATCAGTTGAGTCAGTGACAAAATTTTCGAATTTGAAATGAAGAGAACAAAGTTTAGAATTTTTTGTAGGTACATAATCTTTTCTTGCTAGTCGTTTCAGCCAAGTTTGAAGAAGGTGCTTGTCTTCTAAAGGAAAAGAATGAAAAGTCACTTTTTGATCCTGCTTTTTTTCTCTGTAACCAGATCGGCAATTAATAGCTGTGCATTTATATACCATTGTTACTTTTGCAATATATCGTATTGTATTAAATTTATAGGTTAGCTATTTTTTAAATTTACAATTATTAATGTTATGAACCTTGATTTAAAAATTGTGCTTTTAAACAGAATTAAATTTAAATGCTTTTGCCACAATTATAATTTACTTAGTTGCAATACTTTTCTTCGATTTAAGCAATAATGGAAGGTAACCAACTTTTTGATAGTTGCTTATCTTTGCAACAACAGCAGCATCTACACTAAACATTAAACCTATATTCTTTTGTTTGCAACAAGGAATATTATTGCACTTATCACAACTGATGCGATTTTGTACTGTATTAACATTGTAAAATAAATTTATGAATTAGTGGCTACTGATGCATCACCGCCAAAGGTCAGTTGTTATGTCACAATCAGCACTTTCTCCTTAATTTTCTTATTTCTTGTTTTGACAATCCTATTCAAATTTTTTTAGTGCAGCTGAGTAAATTTTAAGTATTTATCTAAAATTATTCATACTTATAAAATTATGTATATCTAAAACTAACTTTTAATTTCGGCTTAGATACTTTCGTTTTTTTAAGTTTCTGAAATTTTAATGAAATTCTAAAATTAAAGTCTGTAAGTTTCTGCAATTGAAACTTCCTACCAGCTGTCCGAAAGATTTCTGCAAAGTGTTTTGTCACATCTCGAGAATGTTTAAATCGCCTTTGAGCCGCGCGATTTGTTGGGCCAATTAATGGAACGCAAATCTTTTTTTCTCGATTTAGTTTCCAGTCCAGATACTACTATTTAGAAATCCATGCTCGGACAATAAAAACTACTGGTAATTAACCTAGTTTTTCGATGATAGTTAGGTTCAATAGGTCTCAATTCGTAGCGGGTGTTTATTTCTGAGGTCGTTACACTTCGTGTAATTCCTATTTTTTATGAAATGCTGCTAAAAAAACTGTAAATTGCCCTTGAAAGTAAGCCGCATAAAATGAAAGCAGAAAACAATGTACCAAACCATCATAACTACACACAATGACGGCAAATTAAATTACATGAAACATAAATAAAAAACGAGAATATATGAATCATATTTTATGATGCGATTTTTGTTCGAACGTTAAATTTGATTTAAACAAATTTTTGCGTGCGCGAATGTAAATCAAATTAAAAAGATTTTTTGTGGCACAAAATTTTAAAATAGCCTAAAATGTCGCTATAGACGTGGCCATCTATATAGACAAAACTCTTTGATAAAGAGAGGGGGTAGCCTTGAAAAAGGCTGTTTAAGAAAACTCAAACGTTTTCGTGTAGCTCTCATCAGGAGAAATCGCTACAATTAGTAAAGAACTGAAATGTCGAAATTATATTGAATAAGATTGTCGTTTCGCCGAGTAAGAAATTATACTGAAGCGCAGTTGATTAGAAGCATCAGCCACCAAGCAGTCGAAAAATGAAAAATTTTGTCGTTTCGTCGAGTTAGAAATTGAACAATTTTTATTGGACGGAATTTGAATGTTTAACTTGGCAAAATTATAGTTGTAATTTAAAGTCTGAAAAAGAATAAAATAAAACCAATATAATTATGTTGATAATTTAAGCCTATAAACGAACTCTTTTTGACGGCACAATGCAGGTTTGCTTGAGGTTATGTGGATGGATTCTAATACAGCAAGATGAAAATCAGATCTTTTGCATTCAAGATTCTTTCAATTGCATTCAAGATTCTTTCACCTTCGCTGAAAGAATACAAAAACTTAGCGTCAATCCTAATAAATGTTTTCTATGCTCATATGATATTTGCAGTTTATTTACCAATGTTCCTCTAGCTGAAACGATCGAAATTTGCAGTCAAGCTCTCTACAATAGTGATCTTCCTGAGCCAATCATTCCAAAACACGTTTTTACTGATTTAATGAAAATTGCAACATCTTCCGTTGAATTTAGTTTTAATAATTGTATGTACAGGCAAATTGACGGAGTCGCTATGGGCAGTCCGCTTGGTCCGGCCTTGGCAAATATATATTTGTTGGATTTTACGAATCTAAACTATTTGACAAAATTTCCAAACCTCAAATCTATTATCGTTACGTCCACGACACATTTGCTCTCTTCCAAGATGAAGTGGATTCTGAAACATTTTTAACCAATTTGAATTCTTTGCATACCTCGCTCAAATTTACAAGTGAAAAAGAAGTTAACCAATCACTACCGTTTTTAGATGTATTGGTCACCAAATCAACCAACAATTTTACTACATCTGTTTACAGGAAAGCTACATTTACTGGTGAATATATTAGATGGAACTCGTTTGGTCCAAAGACACGCAAAACTAACCTAATCGCAACTTTAACACACCGTGCATTGAAAATCTGCTCAAAATCTTCCCTCCAACAAGAACTGGACACTATTAAATCTTTATTTCTTAAAAATGGTTACCCAGAATCAGTGATCAATGCAAGAATTTCAAAGAAAATCCTGCAATTTCAAAAACATCCGATAGAAGGTCCTCAACGATGCCCCGTTTACTTGAAGTTACCGTGGATTGGTGAAACTTCTGTTATATTTGAAAAGAAAATTAAGAGTAGTATTCTAAATTGTTTTTCAACAGTTCAACCGCGAGTTATTTTCACCACCAGACGAATTCTTCCTGCAATTCACAAAGACGTTCTGCCTGCTTCTCAACTAAGCATGGTCGTATACCAATACGTGTGCCGCTGCGAATGCCGGTACGTGGGCAGAACTTCTCAACGTCTGCAGGACAGAATCCGCCAACATGTCCCGAAAACTATCCGCAACAAAACCAATCAAGAAAGAATTCAGCCAACGCGAAAAAGTAAAATAAATTCTTCCACACCTAATTGTGATTCGGCTATTGGCACTCATCTTCTGAAACATCCAAATTGCGCCCTTCACTACAATGATAATCAATTTTCAATTCTATCCAAAGCCAGATCTGATTTTCATCTTGCTGTATTAGAATCCATCCACATAACCTCAAGCAAACCTGCATTGTGCCGTCAAAAAGAGTTCGTTTATAGGCTTAAATTATCAACATAATTATATTGGTTTTATTTTATTCTTTTTCAGACTTTAAATTACAACTATAATTTTGCCAAGTTAAACATTCAAATTCCGTCCAATAAAAATTGTTCAATTTCTAACTCGACGAAACGACAAAATTTTTCATTTTTCGACTGCTTGGTGGCTGATGCTTCTAATCAACTGCGCTTCAGTATAATTTCTTACTCGGCGAAACGACAATCTTATTCAATATAATTTCGACATTTCAGTTCTTTACTAATTGTAATCAAATTCTCACACTAAAATACCCAAAGCTTTATTAATTAGAAACAGTGGCGTACCGAGGATTTTTGAAAGGGGGGGGGGGCATACGACCACAATTAAATATGTTTAGTGGAAAAATTTATTTAAGTGGCAGCTAAAAAAAGGTCTTTACTTTGAATCAGTCCCGGATTTTATAATTTTTGTCTCTGTAGACTAATGATTTCTGAAAAAAACGAAACAAAGGGGGCCAGCATATGGAATCTCTCTTCATTTTCTGGCGGAATTTCTGCCAAAAAGTATTGATGATCTCCAGGGAGGAGCCATGCACTGTAATGTCTTAAAACGCGCCCAGTGATACGCGAGACATACACAAGGGAAAACGCGCAGCAGAGTTCTTCTATCAAATTCTTTATTACAGAACGGTCCAACGCTGCGGTTTTCTGTTAACAGAAAAGACAGAGTTGGAGAGAAAATTTAGAATAAAACAACAACAAACAATTACCAAATTAACAGCATATGAAATAACGATAAACCAACAAGTGCACACCATTAAGCAGTAAAGCAGATTTACAAAATTAAACGATATAGTGAAATTAGAATTTAATTTAATTACAATTTAATTTTAAATACTGTATCTGTACCGAATTAATTACCAGCTAAAATTATTAAAATAAACATTTAACTTCATTACGATAAAATTTCACCTAAATTTTCTTCACTGGCAATTCTTTATACTCTAAATATTTGGCGCTACAATATATACTCAATTCAACACAATCTTCGTCAAAACTTTACTGCTCGTACGCATTGTCTATAACTTTCACTGGTTGCAGTTAATTCCTTTGTATTCGAAATCAACGAACCGTTTACTAGGCGACCGTTTTAGAACGTCGCTAAAACAAAGCGAGTTATTTAAAATTACGGATTGCCGACAAAGCGAATTGCGATGTTACATGCACAATGCCCCCCCTGAATACGCTAGTGATCAGAAAATTCAATCCTAATTTAAATTGTCTATTGTATGCTAGTGGTTTAATCTTTTTACAAAACATTTTTAAAACATTATGAAAAATCATTCATTATGAAACCCGATGAGAGCTTAAGTTAGCCATGAACGCTTGTTTTCTTTTGCCTTCTTTTTTTCTCATCGTAATAATGTAGATACATAGATGGCAATAATAAATACTAAATTAAGAATTGCTAAATTCAATACGACTGCTTTCCATAGCAATTTTATGGTATAAGAAAGTAATCTCTCTCCCAAAGCTTTATACAAAAACGGTAAACACAATTTTTCAACCCTATTTCAATAAACTTTGAATGTTTGTTAATCAAAGCAGATATTTCTATTTCGAACACTCGAATGCTAGCATAGTATTTAAATATAGCATTTTTTAAAATTGAGCATAGTAGAAATTCTACTTAAAACATTATTGGTTTTAAATTTAAATTCTTATTACTTTTCGGGAAAGTATTGTTAACGACCAAACTCTTCAGTTGCAGGGATTTTTTACTACTGCAACCCTATTGAGTTTTCGCCGATTTGACTTTTGACGTTTAAATAGGCCAAAAACAAATCTAAACTTAAACAGTTACTTTCTTTTATTAACATAAACAATCTGCTTCGGTAAATGAGATTGAAAAATTTTTATTACCTGGTAAACTTTGAGTAAACATAGTTAGTCAGCCATTCATTCAAATTGAAATAAATAAACAGCTGTAACTTTGCTTTTTGTTGCTTTTTGCGTTTGCTGAAATAAGTAAAAAACTAATTGTTCTGATTTAAGTTTTGGTTTTGGCCTCCTTTTTCAATTTTAATAGAATCCAAAATGTTGGGAAAAAAATATTTTCTAAATTTGTTTGTTTTCCTATGGCATATTGCATAATAACTTTAATAAATAATGCAAACAAAAATAAAAAAATCTTTAAAAAAATTCTTTTCCATCGTCATTGATTGCCTACGTCCCATTTCAAGGCATTCAGTCAGCTGAGCTCTGCTCATGAGAAGTGACACTCTTTTTGGCTAACTATAACACTTTCGACCCTTATCATATACTGCAAGGTTTTTTAAGTCGGTTCTCAGGTGCATTTTAAAAGAGACTTTGATCCAGATGCCCGTTTTTGGCAGCTTCTCAAAAACTACTGAACAACTTTGCCAAACTAGGGGTCCGCCCTGCCTGGTGAACGACTCAAAGATGGAACACAGAGTACTGTGAGAGTGACACTTAAACCCTTACTACATAAGCTATAGCACGGTATATTAGATTGGTCTTTAAATACCTACCAATTAAAACAGACTAAAGTCTGTAAAATCTTGTTTGTTTTAGCTGTGCAAAAACTATAAACGATTTTGCCAATCCAGCTTCTGCGCTATTCATGAAAAATTATATATAGGACATCAAAAAATTGTGAGAGTATATTTAAGCTCCTTGACTTCATTTCAAGAGCCAATACCTGGCACATTAGAATAGGGGCGGACTGAGAATGTTATAGGCCCTTGCGCAGAAAATACAATGGACTCCTTTCCTGGTCTTAACAGATATTAAAATGAGTTAACATACATTTTTTTGAAATGAATTTTTACATTTCAACACACCCTAATATATATACGTATTATTATGCTTTACAGTAATACTGAGCAAAAAGCTTCAAATATTATTGTTCAAAGATTGCAGTAACAATATTGTAATCATTTCAGCAGAGCATTCTGCAATTTTATCAATGATTTGGTTTTTGTTTGATTTGATTTTTATTGAAATATTTTTTTCAATAGCAATTAGCATAAGTAACTCCAAGTTATTCTGGGTGAGTGAAAACTCCAGCCTTGTGTTTCAACAGTCTTGGTGTAGAAAAAAATCTTTCACATGTGCACTGTGTGATGCTTAGTGTTTTATAAATTTATATGCTGCATATTAATTTTCATATGCAGTTGCTTTGATAACAATGTGAAAGCACATGAGAAAAAATTCTTACATGTTGTCTTCTCAGATGATTCAGCAACTTCTGTATACTCCTCCTCTGACTTTAACCTGTCCAAATCATTTTTATTGTCATTCATATTCTCTAGCAGTCCCTTCTTCAGGTCTTTGTAGCTCGATGCAAATGAAACCAGTTCATCCTGTAGTACCAATCTGTCAATTTCTGGTACTGCATTAGCAATCAAACTTAGCTCGACGTTTTGTGGAGATGCCAAGATTTCAGAAAGCCTGTTTCGACTAAAGCAGGATATCTGCTCATAGAGTTTCTCATGAGACAAAAATCTAGCTCGCATGCTGGAGAGCACAGGATCAGTTACTGCATTATGGTATGAAAACTCAAAATTTTTCTTCTGCTCTGTGATACCTTCTGGTGATAGATCTGATAATTGAGAAACTCTAAAGGACAGAAATTTTTACCTCTTTTAATTTAAAATTTGCATGAACAACAAAATTAGATGTTGTTTCAAAATATGTCCCTAAAATCTCTTGAGATTTTTTCAACATTTTCAATGGCTTTGTTAATCATTTGCTAAGCTTCCATGATATTCAGGCCTGATTTATGCAAATAATCTGACACTGGTATGGTAATATCAAAAATTCGGATGAATGTAAAACTATTAAGATAGTTTCGAATTCAAATTTAAGGTGCAGTGAGCATGCAGATAATAATGTCGTTTGTTATATCTGTACAATGTATTGTTTACATGTCCTATGTTGTTTTTCACTGCTTCCTTTTTGTCAACTTTTAATGCTCTTTTGTATTTTATTTGTGCTGTTTCGGCTGAGAAACATAAAAACATACATACATACAAATTTGCGCAAGTTTTCACTCAATTTCTGTGTTTCATAGCAAACTGATTCTTTGAAATCAGGTGTTTCACTTACTTGCTGAAGGATGATCAGAAGGACTGAATGAAATTCTGATGACTGATTTGTGTAGCTGCCAAACAATTTTGAAAGTGCTCTACCTCTACTTGATCACCTAGTTTGACCAATGCGCTCTAGTCTTAGGCGTTTCTTCTTTCCTGGTTTTAGTCAGCATATGTTCTTTCCAGAACTTTATTCTTTTGTAGAAATCATTAAAAAATGCAGATAGCTCAGTAAGCAGACCAAAAAGACTAACTGCTGCCAAACATACACTGCTTGCTTCACTGATCATCAGATTTAGAACATGTGCATACAGTGATGGCTTAACGAGATGGGAGGCCCGGTGCGAGAAAAGTAGGTGGTCACTTTTAATGATCCAAAGCAAAGCGGCGAAGCGATCTTTAAAAAAAGTTATTGTTTTAGGGGGGCCACTTTTCAGTGTATCAAATAAAGTGATTTCTAAAAAAAAGATCTTTATTTTAGGGATGCCGCCGTCCTGGTCCTACTATGAAGAAATAGAGCAATATTTTGCATAAGAGGGGTCAATTTTTGATGTTTTTTAGTAACTCCTACTAAAACTATCACTGTGTACATAGCACCAAATATGAATGTAATTTGGGCAAGTTGCTTTTATAAGTGCTTAACCCATTAAGTGCGAAATTGAATTTTCGCTATCTGAGTTACAGTGCGTATTTAATTTCGCGTCTCGCTTTTTTTCTCGTCTCTATCGATTATTATGCGTTTTCGAGCTTCGCGGGAAAGTCCCGGACATCAAATCAACTTGCTGCCTTTTTTTTATTACAGCTCTTTGAAAAAAATTATTTATACTGAAATATACGAATCGCAAAATAAAAATGTGACAAAGTGATTTTAATTTGAAGCGAAATACAAATCCAAACAAAAAAAAAAGCTCAAAAATAAACAAATTTGAACAATCAATATGTCAAAACAGTGTGATAAATTTGGGCTTTTGAAGCCCAGCCTTTGCGAAAACGTTTCTAATTCATTTTTTAGATAATATTCTGGAATTTCTTGACTTTTCCTAATTTGAATTGTTGAATAAGACGGTACTAATTTTAGGTAGATCCGAACTGGAATTGACGGGTAAAATAGACGTTTTTCAGCCAATATTTATATTTTTGCTTCCTATTGCAGCAAAGCGTGAAATTGAAATTGAAATTTCGCGCTTTGCTGCGATAGGAAAATCAAATTTTCTTTGGCGATTGCTTGGAAACAGCTTACACATTTACTTTCTGTTAGACAAAACAATTGTTGTTTGACTACAACAAAGGCAGCTGGAATATCAATCGAACAGGCAAAATTCAATTCTTATAATGAGCATCTTTTATTCAACATTCTTGTAACTGGAACATTCCATGTCAACTCACACCCTTTACGGCATTTTTTTGCCGACCATCTCTGATTTTGCTGAAATTTGGCATGTTTGTAGGTTTGGATGAGAAAATGTCTCACATTAAATTTCAAGTTTCTACTTTAAATCAAATAGTTTTTGATATAAGAAGGTTGAAAGTTAGACACAAAATCGCCGCTTGAACGCCCCTGATCGAGTAAAAGTGGCCCTCCTGGCTTTATTTGTTGTTCGATTTCAAAGATGTTAATATTATTAAAAAGCTCTTTCCAGCAGCTTTTTGATAATATTGACATCTCAAATGTATCTATATAAATAAAAAAGTTATTTTTTGTCGTGACCTTGTGAGCTTGACTTCACATGACCCCAAAACCCTCACTCTAGACAAAAAAAATTTTTCAATATTTTTGTTCCTCATATAGAGGACTATCAGCATGCCAAAAATCAAAGTGGCATTTTTATGGGTTTTTAAGATATTTGTATTTTATTGAACAGGTGTGCCTAATGATGCAAATTTGTTGATATTTACGCAATAAATATTTTCGCAACTTTGTCGATATTTCCAAATAAATCATTTCGCAAGTTTTTTGTTAATTTTTTTCTAATTAACAAATATCTTGAAAACCCATAGAGATCCCACTTTGATTTTTGGCATGCTGATAGTCCTTTATGTGAGAAACAAAAATATTGAAAAAATTTTTTTGTCCAGAGGGAGGGTTTTGGGGTCATGCGAGGTCAAGGTCACGACAAAAAATAACTTTTTTATTTATATAGATACATTTAAAATGTCAATATCATTGGAAAGCTGCTGAAAAGAGCTTTTTAATAATATTAACATCTTTGAAATCGAACAACAAATAAAGCCAGGAGGGTCACTTTTGCTCGATCAGGGGCGTTCAAGCGGCGATTTTGTGTCTAACTTTCAACCTTCATAGTATATCAAAAACTATTTGATTTAGAAACTTGAAATTTGATGTGAGATATTTTTTCATCCAAACCTACAAACATGTCAAATTTCAGCAAAATCGGAGATGGTCGGCAAAAGAGGGGTGTGAATTGACATGGAATGTCCCAACCAGGGTTGCGGGTCGGAAAATTAAGATGCGACTCCGACTCCGACTCCTGGAATTTCTACAATGCTGACTCCGAATCCGACTCCGACTCCCGACTTTAACTTTGACTACGACTCCGACTCCGACTCGACTCCCTAGTATGGGCAAAGTATTTATCTTAAATTAGATTTAACTAAGCAAAAATAATCCTTTCGAGTCGACAGTTGCACAAAATAAGTTAGGTTTTTTAAATACATAAAAAGATATTTACTTTAAAAAATTATGTATATGTGTATACATGTATATAAGACATACTGTATATAACTGCAAATTATTGGTGCTCTTCAGAAGAGTGCTCAATGGCTTTAACTGTGAGAACAATTATTCTTGATTATCAAAACACAAATATTAAAAAAAATTTTTATTAAAATAGTCCCAACAGACTGTTTCACCTGTAAGGCTCATCAGGGGACACAGTTAAAATTAATTTTTACGCTTCAGATGAAAACTTGCATCTTAGAAAAATAACACTACCAAAAGTTTGGGTTTAAACGATTATTTTACTAAAGTAAATGATTGATTAGCAAATAATCACTTTTGTTACGAGTTATTAAAAGAAAACATGCTGTAATGTTGCGCATAGACGTATTTTTAAACTTGGCCAAGCTGGCGAAAAGATTACCGGTAAAGCGTAAAAAAGTTTATGGATCATTAGTTAAAAAAAAGTGTTATAAAAGAATCTTTTTATAAAAAAATGTTATTATAACACGCTCTCTTGACGAATGATCCATGCTAATGTTTTATAGAGTATAAAAAAACTTTTTTATAACGCTTGCTCTTAACTAATGATCCATAAAGTTTTCTACACTTTAATCTTTTCGGTAGCTTGGCCAAGTTTAATACAAGTCTACGAGTATGCGCAACACTAAAGCATGTTTTTATTTAACATCTCGTGACAAAAATAATTATTTAATAATCAATCACTAACTTAAGTAAAATAATTGTTTAAACCCAAACTTTTGGTAGTGCTATTTTTCTAAGATGAGAATTTTCATCTGAAGCGTAAAAATTTATTTTAACTTTTAATTTTTGCTTATTTTATTTCTTTCAACGTAAATAATATTGCCTTTTTTAATTGTTGTGTTCCTCCTCCATCAATGGCGAAACAGTGTGTTGGGACTATTTAAATACAACATGTTTTATTCGTTATATTTATGTTTTGATGAATACGTATATACTGTATACTGATAGTAAGAATATACTGTGCAGTATATGTGAATTTTGTCGGATTTTGTAAACAAAATAAAAGGGGGTCTGTAGTTTCTACCTCGTCATTTTAATTACTGTCATTTTGTACGAGACTGAACATGCAGGCTCCCTGCCGTTTATCGACATTCATATTAGGAGATTATTAAAAAATTCATCTTGGTTCTAAACTTTTGGTTGATATTTTTTTGAAAGAATAGACCAAGAAGAGTAAGTTTTAATTTTCAAAAATTTTAATTTAATAATTTGCTCGTAAAAATTAAATTGCTTCTGTGAGTTTCTCCTTCGTTGCAGCCCTTTGGTCTGTTCTGATGAGCCTTAGTGATCAAAACAGACGTTCAACACTCGCTTCTATTGGAAGAAGTACTTATTTAAAGACACGTCAAAAATAAAAAGTGGGGGGCATTTTGGAGGCTGAAACGGATTAATGGCATTTACATTAATTTCAATGGGAAAATTTGCTTTGTCATACGAGCAAATTGAGGTACGAGCTCGGTCACAGAACAAATTAAACGCGTATGTCAAGGTACCACTGTACTATAGAGAGAGGCTGCTTAGGGTAGTAATTGATTATGCACCTGGCATTTGCTTCCTGTCATTGGATTGAAGAAAGGGAAACAACTAAATTAGCTGTCCGAGCATAGCATTACGCAAAATACTATTTGCTTACAAATTAAAATGTAAACTTTTTATGAGTCGCACGTTGTGTCGCGCGATACGCGGCAAAGTTCTCTTAAAAAGATTACTGCACTGCACTCCACTGGCCCTCGCGGCCACGTAAGTTGCGCGGTTAGCATCACTAATATGTAAAGAACTTGGATATCAGGAGTCGGAGTTGGATAAAATATTCCGACTCCGACTCCTAGTCCTCTTAACAGTCTGACTCCGACTCCGACACCTTTCTAAAACCTCCGACTCCGACCGACTCCGACTCCCACTCCGCAACCCTGGTCCCAACTATTCATTTGTGTGGGAAAAAATTAAACAAACTCTGCACATGTTAGGCCTGATGTTTACGCCTTCAGACAATTAAACAGCACCTGACTTTTTATAATTGCTTTTCGCTTTGCGTTTGAAATAATAGACCGTTTTTATTTTGAAATTTTCCTCATTACGAAAAATCCGGTGTATTCTTTATGTATAAGTTTACTTTTTTGGAAATATTGTGTTAAGAGTTTATAGTTTTCAAATGTGAGCTTTGCAAACAGAAGACATAGAATGAAAATAATATGTTTTATACGATTGAATTACAATAAAGCAGGGGTTCCAACTTTTATAGATTTATGACGTACTAAATCAGTATTTCTTAACCTGTGTGCCGTAGAGATTTCCAAGTGTGCAGCGAAAGTTTTTGATAAACATTAGTCCATTGCTCTGCGACCTTTTTTTTCGAGAACAATACTTTTGAGGACGAAATACAAAAAATTCGAGACAGATTTAAAGTAAAGACTTTTTTAGAGTACAGTAGTTTTAGGAACGAAAATCAAAAACTTTGGTCCAAGTGTACCACGAATTTTGAAAAAGTCCCAAAATGTGCCGCAGGTAGAAAAATGTTTAGAAACACCCCACCAAAGTCTTATATTTAATCAAGTGATTTCTTTCCTCTGAAAAATTTTCTTACTTATTGCACACTGTTTAATAAATTTATTTCAAAAATCAAATGGAGATCTAAAAAAAGTCTACTCTTGAAGTTCGAAAAGAACTTTTTATTTCCTACCAGCCAAACTGAAAAAATGAGAATAACATTATTTTGTGTCATACAAAGATAACCGGTAACTTTCCCGAATTTTAGTAATAACACGGTTTTGTTGATTTTTAAAAACAGCAATTATTTTTGCAACAACGAAATTTCGCATTCTCACGAAATTGGCAACAACGAAATCCAAAGTTCTATTTAATAACACGTTTTTTTGTTACTTTTAAATTGTTTTTACAGCATCGAAATTCTGAATGCTTAGGTAAGGTGAGTTTCCAGAGTTTTGTAATAACACGGTTTTGTCGATTTTTAAAAACAGCAATTATTTTTGCAACAACGAAATTTCGCATTCTCACGTACTTAGCAACAACGAAATCCAGAGTTCTATTTCATAACACGTTTTTTGTTACTTTTAAATTGTTTTTAAAGCATCGAAATTCTGAATGCTTAGGTAAGGTGAGTATCCAAAGTTTTGTAATAACACGATTTTTTTGATTTTTAAAATCAGCAATTATTTTTGCAACAACGAAATTTCGCATTCTCACGTACTTAGCAACAACAAAATCCAGAGTTTTATGCAATAAAATAGTTTTTTGTTACTTTTACAAGCAACAATTATTTTTAGAGCATCAAATTTCTGCGTACTTTTCAAGGAGAGTTTCCAAAGTATAAGTAATAAACCCGTTTTTTTAAATTACAAACGACATTTATTTTAATTCCAAGAAATAATTTTTAGTGCATCGAAATTTTGCATTTTGAACTAAAGTATTAACAACTTTTTATAAAAGATTTAACAGGATTTGTTAAAATTCATGATATTTTAATCTGATTGTTTTACATAAAAACAATAAATTTTACGCAAAACCCGGTAAAACTCTGGATCCTGGTTTTATCTACTCATAGCTTATAATCCATGCAGGAGTTGTTTTGAAGTCTTGATTGCAATAACTTTCTTTCTTCCTGCTTGCATCAACTACAAATTTCCAAAATCTACGGAAGATCGCTTGCGCTTGCGATCCAAGAGACGAAGAAAGAGTTATTGACAAATATATTTGCTTTGTGTTCCCTGCAAAAATTCGAAACAGTTACCAACGTCTGCATCGAACCAATTGATCTATTGCTTTCTGGAGAACAGACTGGGTTTGACGCAGAAAAGTCAACTGTGAATTAAGTCGTTCTGTTAATACTAAACACCAAAGATTTTCTTGAAGCTAAGAAGAAGGCTGGTGCCATATTTGCCGCTTTGCTATTCCAAAATTGGCTTTAACTGCAAGCTGCATGCTGAGGTTTCCGCAGGAAAGTACATGGTTCGAATGATTATGGAACTTTTTCGAAAATTGCTCCCAAACAAAGACGTTTTACCCTTACTGACGGCGACAGTAAGCAAAACAGTCTCGGGTGTCAGAGAAACGGTGTTTCTCCAAAATCAATCAAGACTTATTCTTTTTTAATATCTATAGGTATAATCTACTTTCCACCATAACCAGATTATGAAAAAATGTGAGCTAAAAATTTACAACAGCCAACTTGTCCAGTTCAGATTTATCCTGAGGTAAAACTAGACAGATCACTCACGTTCCATTATCACCGTTTTTCATTGCGGAAAAAACTTTCTTCGCGTATCCCGCTGCTGAGGCGACTTGCGGGCTCAGGGCGGGTGCTGGTGTAAAATATCACATACAATTGTCTTATTTGTGGTCTATTCGACTGCTATCTTGAGTACTGAGATCCGGTTTGTTGTGGCTTGTTTTTTACAAAGATAAATCGACGTTTTATCTGGGAAATATATATGGTTTATCTTTGAGATAATCAAAGTTGTTTTTTTTAAATATAAATTATACTTGATTTATAATAGTTTTACTCATGTATGTTTACACAGATAAATCATATATGTTTTATGCATTTTATATCTTTGATTCGACCAAAGTTATTTTTTTAGTATGATTTATATTTGATTTACAATTGTTTTAAACATGTATGTTTGTATAGATAAATCATACATGTTTTATGTATTTTATATCTTTGATTCAACCAAAGTTATTTTTTTTAGTATGATTTATACTTGATTTATAATTGCTTTACACATGTATGTTTACATAGATAACTCATACATGTTATATGTATTGTATAAATTTGATTTGGTCAAAGTTATTTTTTTAGTATGATTTATACTTGATTTATAATTGCTTTATATATGTATGTTTACGTAGGTAAACTATACATGTTATATATATTTTATAACTTTGATTTGGTCAAAGTTATTTTTTAAAATATTATTTATACTTGATTTATGATTGTTTTACTCATGTATGTGTACATAGATAAAACATACATACTATATATATTTTATATCTTTGATTTGGCCAAGCTTGTTTTTAAAAAATGAATTATCTTTGAATAGTAAGTGCTTTGCATATGTATGTATACATACGTATATTACTTATGCTTTAAGCATTTTTATCTTCGATAAGCCAATCTTGTTTTCATAAAAATGAATTATATTTCATTTTCATTTATGAATATATGTTTAACGTTTATATTTATATTTACGTATGTAATAAGCAGTGATGGCCTCACAAAAAAGGAGCCCAATGCAAGAAAAATAGAGGGCCACTTTTTCTTTTTCCTAATGTTTTTGGCCCTCCCAAAAAAAGGTCATCATTTTAAAGGAGGCCGCTTTTTAGTGTTCCAAAATAAAGGGATTTCCAATAAAAGAAAGTCTCGCTTTGTGGGGTCAACCTCATAGTGCCATTATGAAGAAATAGAGCATTATTTTGCTTAGGAAATTTACTTATTAACGCTTTTAGGGGAGGGGAGGTGGTGCGTCCACTGCGTTTTCTCCGTACTAAAGCCATCATTGGTAATAAGTAATCTGTATCTAGAGCATGGACAAATTTGTTTTATAAGTTGGATTATGTCTATTTATTATTGTTTTACTATTTTTGATAGTAATTGATAAACAATTTTAAGAAACAAGATATAATAATTAATCGGAAGCTAATTGGCATAATTCGGTATGCCAATTAGCAGACGACGACCAAATTAGCAGATGAAGTCCAGACGACAAAAAGGTCTTCACTAATTTTTTACAACGATTTTCATTTTCACAACCAGCTTTATCCTCTTAAGCATCAACCGAGACCTTTTTTTTGGTTTGAATTTAGCGTCAAAAATAAAATTTTTTTATTCGAACAAAAACGGATTAATGCGAATAAATAGCCTCTTGAAAAACAAAGAAGTTCAACTGAGACTATATCAAGTGTTAAACTAAATTCTATATTGTATGTTCACGTTTCCAAAATTGTATTCTTAATTTGCTGTTTTTATAGTTTCAATTTTGATTATTAATTGAAAAACAATCAATCTGATTACATATAGAAAAGAAAATTGTCGTTTTATAAACGTTTAAATTAACGTAATTTAGAAAGAGATGTCATTTTTAAAATCTACTTATAATTATTAGCAATCAATAGCCAACATTTAATCATTTTATTAAACAAACATTAAAATTATTTACAAAGACGAACGTTTTCGGCTTACTTCAACCCTCAGCAGGTTTCTACAATTTTAGCAACATTAACCTGTTGAGGGCTGAAGTAAGCCGAAAACGTTCGTCTTTGTAAATAATTTTAATGTTTGTTTAATAAAATGAAGAATGCTGAATCGATTATGGCTGCTTTTTTCAATTGTCGTCTGGTTGAAAAAAACAACCTCTTTGCCAAAACTTTATTTAATCATTTATACTTGATAGTATACTTGCTTGCTAGTAAATACGTTTAACGCTTTGTTACAAAATTGTAATGCATTAATTCACCAATAGTGTCTTGAAATTTTTTAGTTGCCCTACAAAAGCTCGATCTCTTTGTGGTGAAAAGCAGTTTTCCGCTGCTTTGTTTCCTTGTGTTTATTGCAATAGCAATTAGAGCGGATGTCGACCAACCCGACTTTTGTTTCACTCAGAGATTAGAAGGTATCTTCCACACACAAACGATTTCGTCAATTTTCAAACGTAATTTTAAAGTCGAAGTTAAGATTCCCGACAATTGAAACTTGCGAAGCGATCTTTTTACACTTTTCAGAAAAGAAAAGCTTATCTCAGCGAAATCTACTAAATACTGATTTCCCAGTTTTTACAACGCTTCAATCTTTGCAACTTATAGAGAATTTTTTAGATTCTCTCAAAGGTTTTGAACAATTAGTTCAAAAATTTTTTTATTCAATCAAAAGAACAACAAATTATCTTTACCGAGAATCAAATTTCTTATGGTTACATCTCAGAAACTATCTTCATACTTGCTCGATCACATAAAATTGTTTCAATTTGAAAAATTGGTCGGCTTCATTGCTTTAATCACAACAATTTTTTTAAACACTTTCCGAAATATTTCAGATCATAAATTTTTTTTACTTTGTCAGTAGTAGTAGTAGACCACATTAATAGTACTCCAGATTGATGCAATATTTGAGCATTCAGGCGTGACAAATACTTAATTTTTGGAATTTAGGTTGTTTTATTGCTTATTGAATTAATTATATATTTTGTAAACGATAAAAAACCTAAATTTTTTTAAAAAAGTCATTGAATCATAATGAAGTGAATTGCAACTTCATTGAAATACTTTATTATTTATTTAGTAATCTTTCGGCCATTTTAACGAACAACACTAAAATTCTATTTAATATAGATAATATCTAATTCGTAATTCGAATTTTCCATTAGATTGAAAAGATAAAAGACAACCAGGACAACCACTAAGTGATACAAAATATTCAGTTTTACTATTTTTTGATCCTGCTTATCTGAAAGTTTGAAAACAGTTCGCAGCGTGACGGAAAGTTAGGAAGGTTTATTTCAATCGCAACCATAATTGATATGATTTTGGTTTAAATTCCATTTTGTTTTACCAAGTGCAAAAACGTTTCACTAATTTTTTTGCAGGATGGTTTTCTAAAGCGGGCTTTTATTACAATCAGACAACTTTTATACAAA
Organism: Diplosoma virens; assembly: GCA_963680785.1. NCBI lineage: Eukaryota > Metazoa > Chordata > Ascidiacea > Aplousobranchia > Didemnidae > Diplosoma > Diplosoma virens. Next base: position 36,390,296 of record OY796881.1, on the reverse strand, counting down.
AATATAAACTAAAAAATTTAAAATTTACTTTTTAAAGAAGTCAATCTTAAAAGTTAACACTTCTTTAAAATTTTTGTTTTCTTGGTTGAAACTTAGTTACACAAAAGCGGTTAAACCATTCTTTCAGCTTAACAACCAAAATGTCAAACAACACCAAACTGCAGCCATTCTTCCTAGTTTTTATCGACTAAGCGGTTAAAATAAGTGAAACTCTCTTTGGTATTATCCGTATTGTGCAGAAAAAAATTGCTAGTCATGATTTGGAGAGAAAATAATGCAAGCACTGGGTGTTGTTACCAAACATTATGTACCACTATGGCTCTTTATTTACTCCTGCGCAATTAACATATTGCTCAGGAGCAGCAATCTTTTATTAAAATGCTTTGGGGCATTAGTTAAATGCCCATGTTTTATTCTACCTTTTACTGATTTTGTATTCACCAACTAGTTTTTCTGTCTAGACTCAACCCTCTACTCAACTGTATACCATGTTCCGAACAATTGTTCCCGAGCAATCGAAGTCAAGATATTTCTTTCAATTATCAGTATGCCACTGTCCTTAGATATGTTGTTGGGGAAAGAGCCAAGAAAAGACAAAATTCACTTGCAGAGATAGGCCTGATACTAAAACAGAGTATTGGAGATTCATTGAATCGAGCTATTTTAAGTAGCGTTTACTCCGTTCTTTAAGCGCTTATGAAAGCAACTTGCCCAAATTACATCCATATTTGATGTTATGCACACAGTGATTGCTTCAGTAGGAGTTACTAAAAATATCAAAAATTGATCCTTCTTACGCAAGATATTGCTCTATTTCTTCATAGAAGCACCAGGACGGTGGCATCCCTAAAATATAGATTTTTTTTAGAGGTCACTTTATTTGATACACTGAAAAGTAACCCCCTAAAACAATAACCTTTTTTTAGAGATCGCTTTGCCGCTTTGCTTTGGAACACTAAAAAGTGCCCCCCTACTTTTCTCGGACCGGGTCTCCCTTCTTGCAAAGCCATCACTGTATGAACATGTTTTGAATCTGGTGATCAGTCGTGCAAGCAGTGTATGTGTTGCAGCAGTTAGTCTTTTTGGTCTGCTTACTGAGCTATCTACATTTTTCAATGATTTCTGCAAAAGGATGAAGGTCTGGAAAGAGCATATGCAAAGTAAAACCAGGAAAGAAGAAACCCTGGGACTAGATCGCATTGGTCAAATTAGGTGGTCAAGTAGAGGTAGAGCACTTTCAAAATTGTTTAGTAGCTACACAAATCAGTCATCAAAATTTCATTCAGTCCTTCTGATCATCCTTCAGAAAGTAAGTAAAATATATGGTCTCAAAGGATCAGTTTGCTATGAAACACAGAAATTAAGCGAAAACTTGCGCAAATTTGTATGTATGTATGTATTTATATTTCTCGGGCGCAACAGCACAAATCAAACACAAAAGAGCGTTAAAAGTTGACAAAAAGGAAGCAGTGAAAAACGTTATACGTTATAGGACATATAAACAATACATTGTACAGATATAACAAATAACATTATTATCTGAATGCTCACTGCACCTTAAATTTGAATTTGAAACTATCTTAATAGTACGTACTTACATTCATCAGAATTTTTGATATTACCATACCAGTGTCAGATTATCTGCATAAATCAGGCCTGAATATCATGCAAGCTTACCATATGATTAACAAAGCCATTGAAACTGTGGAAAAATCTCAAGAGATTTTAGTGACATTTTTTGAAACAACATCTAATTTTGTTGTTCATGCAAATTTTAAATTAAAAGAGGTGAAAAATTCTGTCCCTAAGAGCTTCTCAATTATCAGATCTAGCTGCTCAGCACCAGAAGGTATCACAGAGCAGAAGAAAAATTTTGAGTTTTCATACCATAATGCAGTAACTGATGCTGTGCTCTCCAGCATGCGAGCTAGATTTTTGTCTCATGAGAAATTCTATAAGCAGATACCCTGCTTTAATCAAAACAGGCTTTCTAAAATCTTGGCATCTCCACAAAACGTCAAGCGATTGCTAATGCAGCATCAGAAACTGACAGAGTGGTACTACAGGATGAAGTGATTTCATTTTATCGAACTACAAACACCTGAAGTAGGGACTGCTAGAGAATATGAATGACAATTAAAATGATTTGGACATGTTGAAGTCAGAGAAGGAGTACACAGAAGTTCCTAAATCATCTGAGAAGACAACGTGTAAGAATCGTTTCTCATGTGCTTTCACATTGCTATCAGAGTAATTGCATATGAAGAATAATATGCAGCATATAGATTCATTGTAACACTAAGCATCACACAGTTCACATGAGCGAAGCTCATCTGACTAAATGCCTAAAAGAATTGGTAATTTGTCTATTGGAATGGGACGTAGGCATTCAATGACAATGAACAAGAGTTTTTTTTTAAATGTTTTTATTTTTTTTGCATTATTTGTTAAAGTTGTTGTGCAATATGCCACAGAAAAACAAAGAAATTTAGAAAATGTTTTTTTCCCAACATTTTGGACTCTATTAAAATTGAAGGAGAAGACCAAAATCAAAACTTAAATTAGGACAATTAGTTTTTCAATTATTTCAGCAAACGTAAAAAGCAACAAAAAGCAAAGTTACAGCTGTTTATTTATTTCAATTTGATTGAATGGCTGACTAACTATGTTTACTCAATGTTTACCAGGTAATGAAAGGTTTTCAATCTCATTTAGCGAAGCAGATTGTTTATGTTAACAAAAGGAAGTAACTGTTTAAGTTTAAGTTTGTTTTTGGGCTATTTAAACTTCAAAAGTCAAATTGGCGAAATCTCAGTATGGTTGCAGTAGTAAAAAAATCCCTGCAACTGAAGAGTTCGGTCATTTACAATACTTTCCCGAAAAGTAATAAAAATTTGAATTCAAAACTAATAATGTTCTAGTAGAATTTCTGCTATGTTCGATTTAAAAAAATCTCATATTTAAATACCATTCTAGCATTCGAATGTTCGAAATAGAAATATCTGCTTTCATTAACAAACATTCACAGTTTATTGAAATAGGGTGAAAAAATTGTGTTTACCCTTCACCTATAAAACTTTGAGAGAGAAGTTACTTTTTTATACCATGAAATTGCTGTGAAAAGCAGCCGTATTGGATTTAGCATTTCTGATTTTGTTTATTATTGCCATCTATATATTTACATTATTACGATAAGAAAAAAGAAGACAAAAGAAAACTTAAGTCCTTATCAGGTTTCATAATGAATGATTTTTCATGATGCTTTCAAATATGTTTAGTAAAAAGATAGAACCATTGGCATACAATAGACAATTTAAATTAGAATTAAACTTTCTTATCACTAGCATATTTGGGGGAACATTGTGTTATGGTTCCTCCCTGGAGATCATCAATACTTTTGGGGCAGAAACCCCGTCAGAAAAGAAGACAGAACCCATATGCAGGCCCCCTTCGTTTTGTTTTTTTTAGAAATCGTTAGTCTACAGAGATAAAATTCATAAAATCCCGGACCGATTCAAAGTGAAGACCTTCTTTTTGGCTGCCACTAAAATAAATTTTTCCACTAAACATATTTGATTGTGGTCGTATGCCTCCTTTTTTCAAAAATCCTCGGTACGCCACTATTTCTAATTAATAAAGCTTCGCATATTTTAGTGAGAGATTTTGATTTACATTTGCGCATGCAAAAATTTTTTAAAATCAAATTAATTCAATTCAATTCAATTCAATTTTGTTTGCAATCAAGGTATTACGTTTCGAAATTCTTATTGAAAATGTGATTGCAAAATAGGAAACAGCGGCTAAGCGATATACGTTATTACACGCACAACGTCAATTGTGCGTGGTCGCCGTACCTGATTAAAGTTCGAATAAAACTCGCATCATAAAATTTTATTCATATATTCTTGTTTTTCATTTATGTTTCATGTAATTTGATTTACCGCCATTGTGTGTAGTTATGATAGTTTGGTACATTGTTTTCTGCTTTCATTTTGTGGGGCTTACTTTCAAGAACGGTTTACAATTTTTTCATTGCAGCATTTCAGTGAAAATAAGAATCACACAAATTATAACGACCTCAGAAGTAAACACCCGCTACGAATTGAGAACTATTGAAGCGTAACTACCATCGAAAAACTAGATTAATCACCAAAAGTTTTTATTGTTTGAGCATAGACTTCTAAAGATTAGTACCGGTATCTGCCTTGGTAGCAGCTGCACCAATCGGCTTATCGCCCGAAAATGTGGCTGAAAGAAAACCAGGAAGCAGCTGCTAGCTGCTTAATAGTAAAAGAGCAAGGTGTTAGGAAAGTGGAAAGCTACTGTAAAGATTGTTTTATAATATACGAATAATAGGCGAAACTTGTTTACGCGTTTCTTTGACTTAATTCTTATTTTTATTCTTGTTGCGTCACAGACGGTCATACGTTAAAGAATTTAAGTTTTACAGTTGTATGTGCGCTTACTTTCAAAGCGGTTCACAATCGGATAAATAAACGATAATTACTTTTTTAATTTAGGAATGTGCAATCTGCGGCCCGCGAAGCAAAATCATGTGACTGGCGAAAAGCTTTAATTTTGAAAATAAAAAGTGACACTCTCTCAACTAGAATGATGTTGAATAGTTTTATTGCCTTTCAGATTTATGTCTTGAAGCTAAATACAGGGATAGGCAGTAAGGTCAAATGCAAAAAAAACTTTTTTCGTGATTTGCCATAAAACTAAATCTCTTTTATAGTAAGAAGCGGATAATTAACTTGTGGAAGCGCCACCGTCCTATCACAGCTGAATAGTGAGATACTTAAAGTCGATGACCGAAACTGCATCCGACGCAAAGTCTATAAATCACTTTATTAGATTGATTCTATTACTTGCCGGTTTACAAATGCGTATGTCACGGTACGTGTAGGTTTTGATCAATTTTTGACAGTATCCACTATTTTAAGCTGAAAAAAATTTATTACTTCGATGTAGTTGAGGGAAAGTAATTACAAGGCCAAAATTACGTAGTATGAGTTTTGAAGAAAGAAAAACGAAATTGATTGAAGCCACAATTGAGCGCCAGTTTGACTGAAAACAACAAACAGGAATAAAATCAAAGAAGAAACAAAAAACAAAGGGATTAGCGACATTGAAAATACATAACATAAATTTAAAATGAGGTCGCAAATTATATATAATAGATGAAATCCTCAACGTGAAGAACCTGAGTGTTTGGAAATTTTATGAAAGTTTAAGGAACTTAATTAAAAAATAAGCCAATTAAAGGCGAAGTAAAGAAAGAAATTTTCACAGCAATAGCATGCATTGGGCATGGCAGCGCTAAAGGTTGCACAGCCCTAGTTTACTTCAATAATAGTTTTCTTAAAAAGCATTTCTTCAGAAGAACTTTTTTGTATTTTTATTTGTACAATTACTTGCTGTGCTCTATATTAACTCACGTGGTTTTCGACTTTGAACATTTCGCGATCTATAGGTGGTAAAGACAAGCTTTTAAACAGTGATATCAGCAGAAGAGCATTTATATTGATTAATCAGAGAAACGCTAGGGCTACATAATACTATGAACAAGGTTGTAGTAATACAGTTAGTTTGGTTCTGGTGTAATGAGAAATGCTTTTTGAAAATTTGGATAGATTTTATCTTAGAAACATTATTTATTTAAGTTAAAAAATAGGCAATGGTTAGAGGTCCGGTACCGAATTTCAAATTTTTAAAATTTAAAATATGGTAAATTTTTAAATATAAAAACTTTACTGTTTTCCTAATTTTTTTAACATCAGGCGAAGAAAATTTTTATTGCTTTTATTAGAGAGTATGAAAGACGATTTTCTTTGCAGCAAATGTTGCTATGATTGTTGGAATGTATAATGCACAAAAGTAAATATCATCAGAATTTAACGAAAAAGTGAGACCTGTAATAGAATTTGCATATTGGAAAGCAACAGAATTCAGTTTTAGCTATGTTGTATGTTGGATTTTGTCATCTTAAACCGCAAGAAAAAAATTTTTTAATAACAATATGCTAATTGCATTAAGTTTGCTTCTTCTACGAGACTTTTAATTTTCACTAAAACTCTTGTCGTATATTTTTTTTCCTACCTTCTTCAAAATATTTCCGGTGATTGTTTAATTTTATACGGTAAAATTTTTATGTCTTTTAGCAATCACAGTAGAATAAATTTAGTTGATTATTTCAAATTATTTGGCTCAGTAGACAATGTTTGTTGTTTTTCTTTTGAATGTTACCTTGGATTAGTCACATATGGATTGCTTAATTTTATGATTGAAATAATAGAGTAAGCTTTGTAATTGTAGAGTTTGCTCTCATTTTCGTATAGTTTACTTTTATTCTGGTTGCCAAATCAGCATTCACAGCAATGCTGATTCAACAGATTTTGTTAACAATTTTATTGTCAAAGTAGTTAATGCCAAGTTTTATAATTGAGATAAGCATTTACTAATTAAAAAATACCAAATTGTAAAAAACTTTTTGATAAAACCTTTTATTTAATTTAAAACAAGTCAAAGTTTGTTAAATGTCTAATTTCAGTGACGATTATAATATAATTGTATTTTACGCTTCGCTGATGGTTCGAGCTTGACAAATCAATATATTTATTTTTTTTAGTTTTCTAATTCATTTTTCAGTTATTTTACTGTACCTCTATGTTTATCTTTCTGAATCACAGGAAAACCGTGGAGGCGCTAATACGTAGGGCATGCAATAAACCCGACCTGCTTTCGGAGATGTCAAAATATTGCTGTCCGTTTCAAATTTTTTATTTGAATTTTTTAGTTTTATAGAGAAATCACTGAAATTTAGAACTGCTTATCAAGATCACCAAGTTAGAGAAAGTGCCGTAAAGTATCTTTCCTAAGGACATTACAGAATGGCGCGAGTAGGTTTTGAACCGAGACCATGTGGATCACAAACCTCACGGTCTAACTACTCAACCACGCTGCCAACCACGCGACGATTATAAATGATTTTTTGACTATCATCTTCTGCATCGCCGTTCATTAAACAACATGCAAATATTTGCAATGCACACTTTTCAAAGAACAAAAAACTAGTCAAGTCAAAATACATAGTTGTTAAGCTAACAGGCAGTCATCAAGTTAGACTTATTGGCAAATATTGCAGCACAGGACGGAAATTACGCTTATTCATATTCTCAAGGTCGCGAAAAATTTCGTGACATGATGCTGTTTATCAAGCTCATAAATAAGTTTTACCTTTTAGTATGGTTTCGATCGAAGCTTCGAGTTTGGCAAAGCTATGGCTTTGATACATCTCTATTGCCGAAAGTGTTGAAAATGCCACTAGTAATTTTATTTTTTTTATTTTTATTTTTTTATTTTTATCTCTATATTTATCCTCCTGACTCGCAGGAAAGCGACGGAGGCGCTATACATAGGGTAAGAAATTACCCCGACCTGCTTCCGGAGATGCCAAGATATTGCTGTCCGCTAGTAATTTAGTAGAGATATTACTGTAATTTAGAACTGCTTGTCAAGACCACCAAGCAGGGGAAAGTGCCGTAAAGTGTCTTTCCCAAGGACACAACAGAATGGCGCAAGTGGGTTTTGAATTTCTGAGAACCGCCTTTGATTATGTTTGACTTTATTTTTACAAATTAATAAAATAAAGTAATTTTTAATTTCTTATTTTAGAATTATTTTTAAAATTAAAAATTTCTGCCAATTATAAAGCACAAAAAGTTTAATTTGTAAAAAAAGTGAGACTGACAATTCAACTGCTACCGTGCATAAAAGACGGATGATCAATTCAAATATGTGTTCTCAGTCTGGAAGCGACATTTAAAAGTTAGCTAAAAATGTCACTTATCTCTCTTGTGGCTGGAAATTTAATTGCACAATAGAGCAAGTAAGTTATATAACATTAAATATTTTTTAGTATTGTTAAATATATCTCTACCTGTATTAATGTATAAAAGAAACAGAGATTTGAAGTTGTTTTCAATTTTAATGTTAGCTATAACCAGGGCTCAGCAATTGTAGGACCGTGGACTGAAGCCTACATAAAGAATGTTTTATTCAACTAGACACAATTTTATTCTCAGCGTAAAGATCTTTTTTCAACTAATTTAATTTTTTTAATTAACTAACTTAAATGAAAAAATCCTACTTAATCTTGGTTTATTATTTTCAGAAATGAAAAAATTTTTATGGCTCGTTATAAAATTAAGAACGTTCATCTAATTGCAGTCAATTTTTAAACAGTTTTAGAACAAAAATTGACTTGTTTAGGCTTTCTACATAATTATGATAATTCTGCAATTAGAAAGAATAATTCTTATCTTTATGTTTTTTTAAATAATTTTAAATTACTTTTTAGAATTTATATAATATATTAATATTACAAAATCAACTCATTATTTCTTTGTTTAGAAGTCCTTGCACGTTAGAAAATCAAAGTGCACCAGCCCTGGATTCGCTGCAATGTGCAGCAATTGTGCTTTCCAGACGGAAAACTGGGAAGCTGAGCAAAGTAAGAAAATGAGAAACGAAGAAGAAACATGCTAATTTGACAATAACCTTTAAAAACTTTGAATTGTGACCTCACTTTGAATCGTATGGAATATTTTATTGAATCTAGTTTTTATGTCAAAAATTGCCAAATGTTTCAAAGTGTATATTTTGTGTATTGTGTTTTTTTGTTTGTTTTTATTAATTCTTTTATCATTTACTTCGATTTTATTTTTAAATCAAAGGTACTGCGGCATTGGCTATTGTCTATTCTACAATGCATTAAACGTTCTATTGTTTAATTTATAGTTCCGCAAATAAACATGTATTGATTAATGGTTTGAACAAAAAGTATATAGAATTCTAAAAGCGTATAATATTTATAAAGTAGAATTATAAAAACTAAAATTTTGTAGTATATAACCAATTAAAAAAGTTCGATTGACAACGGCTTAAATTTTATTAGATTTATTTAAAAAGAGTTGAATAAGAAAAAGTTTGCGTCATTTTTACCAGCACCTACAACAAATTTTTGTGGCTGAGGACTTTATACGAAGAATCTCGAATCTGACAGATATCAAAGGTGCTTACCAGTCCATTTGCAAAACCGGCTTTTTGCTTCAAACTTAGGAACACTACAGTAGCTACATTCAATAGTAAAACTTTTAAATATAAAGTATTGTTGAGTTTTTGTTTTGCAATTTTAATCAAATTAAAATACTAAATTGAAATTAGTTTTGAGTTCTGTAATATTCTACAGTAATAAAAAATTTTTTTCACGAAATCGCTTTTAAAACGGGTATTAATTCACAATAACTATACATAAACAAAAACATGATATCATATTTAAATTAAACCTTAAACTCGTTTAATTTCTAATAAGAAACATACATGATTTTTCTTCGAAATAACTTTGAAATCAAAGATTTATCTTTGATAATCATGTTTAAGTCAATGATGACAATCATGTTTAAATCAAGTATTTAAACTCGTTAATTTCTAGTAAGAAACATACATGATTTTTCTTCGAAATAGCTTCGAAATCAAAAATTTATCTTCAACAATCATGTTTGAATCAATGATGACAATCATGTTTAAATCAAGTATTTAAACTCGTAAATTTCTGGTAAGGAACATACATGATTTTTCTTCGAAATAGCTTCGAAATCAAAGATTTATTATCTTCGACAATCATGTTTGAATCAATGATGACAATCATGTTTAAATCAAGCTTAAAAGTGTTCACTTTCGGTGTATATTTCAAGGATATATCTCTGTCTTTCAACTATGATACAAACTTAAAACGAAGATAAATCTCAATGATATATCTTTGATTATCTTCGAGATTCTACGACTGGGCATAAACACACTGAAGACAAGTAAGTGGCTTAAATTAGCTTATACAGTGTATGTGCTGTAAATATAACTAGTTTTTCTTTATTCTGAATTATGGTTTTAAAAAGTGCGGGGCCCATAGCAAATGCTACATCTGCTACATGGTTTATTGACACCTAAAATATAACACATTGTTGACATCTAACACATTACAAAAGACAAAATAATATTACATCTTTGTAAGAACTGAAAACGTCTTTCTGAAAGCCCACTCGAATAACAATCACGACAACAATTAATATGAATTCAAAAGCGCGCTGAAACGAATAATAGATTGAATTGATCTGAACGATTGCCGAGTTCAAAACTCATAAACACATAGGCTCTCAAAAATATAAACAGTTCAACTTACCACGCTTGGATAAACTCTATCGTCCTTCATGTGGTGGCCGGTATAAGTAAAAAAAATGAAAACATTCTGCAATTTTTCGTAATTTAATGTTTATAATCATTGGTCGCTTGCAGACAAAACTTACTTAATGGGGGGTTACTGCACTACTGAACAGTTGAAAAAGACCCAAGGGCCAACAGGTATGATTTTAATATAAAAAGCTTTTAGTAATAACTGTAAAGACCATACGCGTAAATCCAAGTTTCTATGTAGTCTAGATCAAGAAATATTGAAGTTATTGCTTTAATTACTAAGTTTTTTTAAGCAATTTTTTTCTTCTTAACTTACAGCCACCGAATCCGTAGCAGTTTACGAGAAAGAGCGAGATCAATGGTCTTTTGGGCCAAGCTTGAAAGTTCCAAGAGCAGAGTGCGGAGCTGCTGCACTTCGTTCAAATCGAATAATTGTTGCAGGTAATATCGTCAACAGTGATTATTTAAAAAAGTTTTTTGTTGGTACAAAACTTTAAAATAGCTTTTAAAAGCAAATGTTTCATTTAAAGCTCTTTTTTTAATTGAATAGCCTTAAAAAAGGCTGTTTTGAAAAACTCGAACGTTTTCGTCTATCTCTCTTCAGGAGGTTTCGCTAAAATGAATTGCAGAACTGAATCACTCTTAGAATCCTTAGAATCTATTTTCATCACTCTTCAAAAACCTAATTTGTGTAGACAGAAAGAGTTTGTTTACAAACATAAATTGTTAATATAATTGTAAAAAATTTTTTTAACAATTCCAAATTTTAACACAAAACTTGCATAATTTTGTTCCTTTTTTTGCCAAAAAATTTTTTACGCTGACGAAACGTGGTTTTATTTATTAAATACTTTTCAATTATTATGATAACTATTACTAACCTTAATTTTTAGCCAATCAGAATCAGTCTTAAAACTTTTGAAATACTACATACATTCAGTTTTGCAATTCATTCTAGCGAAACCTCCTGAAGAGAGCTAGACGAAAACGTTTGAGTTTTTCAAAACAACCTCTTTTAAGGCTACGCAATTAACAAAAAAACTTTAAGCGAAACATTTGCTTTTAAAAGGTATATGATTATTTTTAAAAGAGTGTTTTTAAAGGAGGGATAGATCGAGGTCGGCCAGTTGAAAGAATTGAAGTTTTGGATTTGAACAACAAAGCATGGACCATTATCACAAAAAATCCACCTTGGCCCCTTGGTCCTTGCACAGGATGTAGTGTGGGAAACGTGTTTTACGTCACTGGACAGTAGGTGTTACAGTAGTCTGAAGTTTTGTGATGAGAGAAACAACTGTTTTTTTATAACGGATCTTTTGTAGAATACCCCCGCCATCTATTGCGAGTAATTTTTATCGCCCCACCATCTATAGCAAGTAGTTTTTTTGGTAAAACTAACCCGGAATCCTCCCTACAAGTTTCTTTTTTCAGCAGTGTTGTAGGGGGATTTCGGATTAGTTTCACCAAATAAAAATTCCTCGCAATAGATGGCGGGGACTTTCTACAAAAGATCCTTTATAATTTCTATTTAACAAATTTCGAATAATTTTCAGACTAAACCGTAACCTTGTTTCCTGGGATTTGGAAAAAGAGAAATGGACGGAAGTGATGTTGTTGCCTCATTTATATGAATTCTTAGTGCCTTTAGAAAACAATGATATTATTAATAAATTCTGCATCTAAGACTAAAAAATTGCACCTAGTTGAAGCATTTAAATTAAGATAACCCTATAGATAGTTTGCCAAAAGCAATGTAAATATGGTGTGAGAAAAATTGGGCAACTTTTACATTTTTATAATTTTAATCTAAGTGGTCAAAAATCAAAACTTTTGTATTTGAGTAATACATCATTTACTGCAGTGGTTCCCAACCTATGTGGCGCATGCAAAATTGGTTGTCTAAACGTTTTTCGGTGTCGCTTCAAAAAGCAAAAATAGAAAAACAGCGTTTCAAACCTTTGTAAACAATGAATACGTGATGCATCGATATAATGCATTGGTGAGTGAATAATTAAGTTTTACAGACCGTGAGTAAATAAACAGTTAAGATTTTAAGGACATTTCTTGGTTGGGATTAGTTGAAGGCTATTTTGTTCAGCAAACATGTTGCACAAAAATTTATAAACATGACTTTAAAAACAAGAATTGAAATTTTCTTTCTGTTCGTTTAAAAAAGTACCCTTAAGGATTTTCAATTAATCAGTTTTGGGTTTCTATAAACGAAGAGTACTGTGTCCCCTTTTTCACGGTGTTTATTGCACAAAATTTTGCATCATAAACACCATGAGAAATGAGGCACGACTGATAAAACAAAACATAATCCGAGCACGCTGAACCGCGCATTCGGCATACACGAATCACGACAGACAGTTACAAATTTTGTAATTCAAAAATTAATTCTATTTTCAACAGCGTAGGCTGTGTGAGACCTGGTCAGTACAAGCTGTGTAAGGTAAACGAAAACGAAACATAAAAATCTGTTAGAAGTTGAAACTGACTTGCAATAGAGGACCTAAACAAAGTGAAGACCTAATTCCAATAACTCACTGATCTCAAACTAGCAAAGTTTTTCACTAATGCAAACTTGCGCGGCAATTAACCTGTGAAAACTTAGTCTGCCACAAAATCGCTGTGTTTCTCTTAATTTGTAAAGCAATACTTTTTATTTCATTTCCGCGTGCTGCTGTTTTAAGATATTACCTCAATCGAAATAACACAGCCATATGTTGAAGAGGAAAGATCTGAATCGACAAGCAAAAATTAAACAATGTTAAAATTTACTGTTTTTTTGTAATGAATTAAGCAGTATTCAAAGCCTCAAAATGAATAATAGAATGATTGCAGTAATTATGGGATTTTATTTTTAAATTTCAATAGTTTTTCATGGTAAATTTAAATTAAAAAGTCACCAGTTTCTAACGTAAAAAAAATCTTCGGTGTTGGACCAGTAAAGTGCTATTTTAAGGTATTTTTGCAAGAAAAAAAGAAAGTAATATATTTTCTCGGAATAGAAAATAAACTTTTAAAAACTGGCTATTGCGGCTGTGCTTGCGCCACGAGTTTCTCAAAAAGCTATTAACAAATACAAATCATAAGGAAATTTGTGTTGGAAATTTTGCCAATTTGATTTTTTGAAAAACTCTTGTCGCTTTTAGAAAAGTTTGGAAACCAATAATTTAAGAGTGTTTTAATTTGCATTAACTAAAAAATTTTTAAATTATTGTTGTTGTATCTTTGCACGAATACACAGGTTTATTAAAAAAACAATAGTAAATATTCACAAAAGTACTTAGCCAAAAAACAACCGTATTGAAAATAGAATGCTTTTAGTTCGTTTGCTGTAGTAGCTTGATAACTTTGAACTGACTGATCAACCGAAATAAAGGCGCATATTTAACTTGTAACAATTATGCTTGGAGATGCGCGTGTCCAATAATTGTTCGAGCAGAAGGCGCTGATTACGATTAGAAGCGTTTAGGAAAACACTACGTCATCGATTGCACAATATCACAACACCTCCCCAAATAAACTACGACAAAAAAAATATATATACATATTAGCAACAATATTTTTTTGGAGGTCTCTTTGTTCTCGCTGATCGTCGTAGATTGTGTCGCCCGTACTCGTCTCTGGTTGGTAGTCTCGGATTGTTGCGTTGGTTCATCGAAGAAGAACTAGATGCGTGGTCAGTCCCGGCTGGAAGTGTTTCTGTAGACAAAACGCTCGTTGGGATTTCACAGGGATCATAATCTTGATCCGAACCGTATCGAGGTCGAAGTTGATCAAGATGTCTTCTCCAAGTTGGTCCTCGAGGAATGACTCGTACATTGACACTTCGTGTACCATGGATTTTCGTAACTATCGCAGGCACCCATCGTGGGTCACGATCTCTTCTAGGGCCGAAGTACAGTGCGTAACAAGGGTCTCCTAGTGAGAAATGATGTTCGACTTTCGAAACCACTTCCGAGTCTTCAGTATTTGAATGCTTGCTCGCTTGTCTTGACTGTCTTAAGGAATTCTTCTATACTGCATTAGAAATTCTTGCAAAGCTTCCTTTGGAGGTAACGAGGATTTTCTCAATGCCTGTTTGAACGATTGTATCAAACGCTCGGCAGCACCGTTTGTTGCTGGATGATAAGGTGCTCCGGTGAGATGTACAATGCCTCGTTGTTTGCACCAAGCTTGGAACACTTGAGACATGAATGTTGTGGCATTATCGGTCACCAACGTGTGGGGATATCCGAAATGAGCAAATTCTTGTTCAAGTATAGCAGTAGTACTTTTCGAAGACGTTGAGGTTGTTGGATGAATGCAAGGATATTTTGAATAAGCGTCTACAAGGACTAACCAGTTTCTTCCCAGAAAGTTGATCGCATGGTCCAAGTGGAGTCTTGACCATGGTTTTTCTGGCATCATCCACGGATGGATTGAAGGTTTATCCGGCTTATTTTGAAATTGGCCACAGGAAGTGCATTTGCGACATAAGTTCTCAATGTCAAAGTCAATTCTTGGCCAATAGACAGTTGACCTGGCAAGTTGTTTCATCCGTTGCATGCCGAAATGTCCAAGGTGTAATAATTTAAGAATATGATTACGTAGGGTTGAAGGAATTATTACCCGTAAGCCGTAAAAAACGCAACCATTCTCTGTTGACAACGAATTTTCCAACTTTTTGAAGTCTTTAAGCTCTTCCGAAAATGCATGCGGCCATCCCTCCTTCACAAATCGCATTACTTGGGCAAGAATTGGATCCTTGGCAGTCTCTCTAACCACAAGCAATGGATTGTCAGGATTGATTTGACGACTGATTGTTCGAACTAAACAAACGCTATCGACATCATCTTCCATCTCCTCCCCATCAAAACTTGTGTCATTTGAAAATGGTAAGCGACTAAGAGCATCGGGTAATGCCCATCGTGCAAGTCGATTCGCGGCCATTGCAGGAGTACCTTTATATCAGGGGCAAACAAGGTCACTAAAGGTTTGTGATCGGTAACCACAATGAACTTACGACCGTACAGAAACTGATGAAATTTCTTCAAAGCGTACACTAAGGATAGTGCTTCTTTCTGTATTTGGCTGTAGCGTCTTTGTGTTGCCGATAGAATTTTAGAAATATTGAGAATCGGACGCTAGCTTCCGTCTGCAAAGCGATGAAATAATACCGCTCCAATTCCGCATTCTGAGGCGTCACAAGATAAACCCAACGGAAGAGATGGGTCATAGTGCGCAAGTACAGTCTCTGTGCATAGTAACCGTTTGATCTTTTTGAAAGATGTCGCTTCTTCTTCACCCCACTTCCACTGTTGTCCTTTGCGTGTAAGCTTGTACAACGGGACAGATGCTAAAAAAGATTTTAACGTAGAAATGTTCTTGGGTGTAGGCATTTCTAGTATGGCATCAACTTTGGACCCTTTTGCAATTCCTCGACTTGATAAAGTGTGACCCAGGTAATCAATTGATACTTGGGCGAAAACACATTTCTCACGGTTGCAGCGAAGACCTTTTTCTTCTAGTCTTTTGAACAAAGCTCGCAGGTTCATCAAATGATCTTTTGCGTTGTCACCACTTACCAAAATATCATCGAAATACACGGCAACTCCTCGCAAATTTTGCGTTAACTGTTCCATGATTTCTTGGAAATACCCTGGTGCGGATTTAATTCCGAAAGGAAGTCTTTTCTGCAGTAAAACTCCTTTGTGAGTGCTGAGAGCCAGCTTCTTCTGGCTGTCAGGAGAAAGACAGATTTGATTATATGCATTAGCTAGATCAATCTTACTAAAACAGTAACCACGTCCTAGCTTGCGCATTAGATCTTCTGGGAGAGGGATTGGTTGACGATGGTCTTCCAGTTGCGAGTTTACAGTCACCGAATAATCACCACAAACTCGGATGCTTGCTTTTGCTTGACCTGGCAAAGGAGACTTTCGAATAGGAACCACGGGGGTGCCGTACGAGTTAAAATCTGTAAGCTCCCATACACCTCTCTTAATTCCTGCTTAGTATGCTTCGTTTAAATCTTGTAGGATTGAGAATGGAACAGGTCTTGGCTTCTTGAAAATAGGTTTAGCTTCAGATTTAAACCGTATGTCCAGTGAAAAATCTTTTAGACAACCCAATGTAGATTCAAATAAAGTAGGAAACTCCCCACATAATTGAATACATGCCGCATCTAAAGAGTTTTCTGGACCACTTGTAGTGACGTGCTCTATCGTTGCAGTAGATTCAGCACAACTTAGGTTTTCTCTGAAGTGATCAGTTAAGTTGGTGAGTTTCAACTTCATCATCGCCAGACGACCTAGTAAATTTAGATTGGGCACCTTAGTGACAATTACAGGAAAGGTCACGTCAGGTGATTTTCCATCAATACTTGCAGTTGATTGGAATTGTCCCACGACGGGTAGCGGGCTACCTTCAGCAACTTGATATTGAACTGTTACAGGTTGTAGAGTGGGTTTACCCAGCGTTTGCCACGTCGCTTCACAGCAAAATGTGTCACTGGCTCCGCTATCAATTTCAAACTTAATTCTGCGGTCATTAAGTCTAATAGTTTGATAGATGGGTGAAACAGAACATTGGACTTTGTGCACCAATTGTTTCACAAGCTTATTATCTCTTAGTTGAGACATGCATACAGATTGCAGATGAGCTGTTTTCTTGCAGAAGCTGCAAATAGCTTTAATGTGGGGACAAGCTTTGCTGAAATGTCCAGAATTTCCACACCTGAAGCAGGCGGCTTTCTTTTCTTGCGTTTTGGAAGTTTTGGACTTTGCGTGATAAACTTTCTGCACCGACGTAGAAGGTTGACCGTGTACGGTTTCCTTTGCTACCTTGGCTGCTTCTTCCACTTCTTGAGCCACTCGAATGGCGTTGCTAAACTTCAGTTCATCGTCCTTGAGCTTGAAGAGTGTCTTCAAAACTGCTTCGTTGTCTACTGAACAGATAAATTTAGTTCGCAAGGCTTCATCTAATGGATCTTTAATGGATTGAAAATCACATGTAGCTGCATCTTGTCGTATTCTGCTTGCCAGTTCAGGAATAGTTTCGCCAGGTTTGCGTTTCATGTCAGACCAAAACTTGAAACGTTCTCTGACAACAAATCGTTTTGGGTCGAACTGCTCTGCCATAAACGTCTGAATATCATTCATGGTTAGCTCATGTATGCTTTTGACAGGTTGTTGCTGAGCCGCTAAGTTGCTAAGCATTTTGTAAACGGAGTTAGATTGGTTGGTAAGAAAAATTTGTGCTTGCTTGTTGTCGGGAACAGAGTTAGCAGTGACGAATGTTCGGAACCTTGCCAAATAATCAGTCCATAACTCAGATGTGGAATCGAATGGTTGAAAACTTGCCATCGGTGTTGGAACATTTTCTCGCGGGTTGTTCAAGCTGCTTTGTAGAATTTTTAGCTGCTCTTGAAGCATTGTCATTTGCTCTTGGTGTTGCTTATTTAACAACAAAATCAGTTCAGAAATTTCACTCATATCGACAATTCAAGCTTTAATGCAAATTCAACAAATTTTCTTTTTTTCTTTCTTGACGCAGATGAGTTACTTGAATCCTCGTCGCCACTTTTGCCTGTTGTATCTTTGCACGAATACACAGGTTTATTAAAAAAACAATAGTAAATATTCACAAAAGTACTTAGCCAAAAAACAACCGTATTGAAAATAGAATGCTTTAGTTCGTTTGCTGTAGTAGCTTGATAACTTTGAACTGACTGATCAACCGAAATAAAGGCGCATATTTAACTTGTAACAATTATGCTTGGAGATGCGCGTGTCCAATAATTGTTCGAGCAGAAGGCGCTGATTACGATTAGAAGCGTTTAGGAAAACACTACGTCATCGATTGCACAATATCACAACAATTGTCAACTAATTATAATTTTAAAAAATTGGATAAGGCGCAAAGTAAACGCGAGTAGTTCGAAATTATCTGCTCTATCTTTTTTTGCTTTTCTAAAAATTACAATAGTTGGAGGTGGTAAAGAGAAGCAATTCTTTTATTTTCAGGGTTGCTTATCTATACCTGAAAATTTTTGGGCTTATTTATCTTTACCTGGATTAACACGCTTATCTAGCGTACAGGCATCGTTCAGTTAACAACCCTAAACTATATATGAATGTTTAATTTGAACGTTAAGTAAAGTTAACGTTATTGTATTTTGCTCAATAAAAATAAGGTGCGACTTTTCAAATCATTTAACTTTTTATAGCCAACAGGGTTGCTTATCTTTACCTGGAAGATTTTGGGGTTGTTTATCTTTACATGGCTCTTTTAGGGTTTTTTTATCTTTACCAGCCCCAAACATTTCAGTCGACGATGATTCTAGCCGACAGTTTTGCTAAAAATATAGAAAATTCCAAAGTTTTATGCCATAACTGAATTTGTCTGAGTTTATTTTATAATTATTAAAAAAGCAAGAACATATCTTTCTGAATCAAAGTATTTTGTTTATATCTCTAAGATTGCTTTGAAACGGTGTAACTTTAAAAAAAAGTGTTCTTTTTAAGAGAAACTTTTTTTCTTGAAATATGAATGATTTCACTTCAATCAGGTTGAATTGACTTTGTAGAAGCAAGAGACACATGTTAATAAAAAACGCAAGTTCGCTTTTCTTTAACTTTTTAAACATGAAAAAACTTGGTACAAATAAGTCAAAATAAGCCGATAAACAGTGTATTGGTCAAAGCAAACATTCCTTTTCAAGTAGCCCTATGCTACTTCTTTAAAAATCTAATTCCTAACGTAATCCGTAACTGGTCGAGGGTACTTTTGAATAGAATAAGTTTAAGGTTGGCGGTTATTGAAAAATAAAGGCATCTTGTTCAACAAGCGCACAAATACGCGACAAAAAATATAGAAGGCGCGCATTTTATTCGAAGAAATATGCTATTTAAATTTTCTTTATTTTGATGTTAACACTAATGAAAGCAATAAGGTTAATCCTGGAGTAAGTTTTCCAAAATGTCTCTGTGCATTAAGCCGTAAAAAATGTGTTGCTGCGAACTACTTAGTTTGGCTTTATTAAAGAAATTTCCTACCTAATGATGGCAATTTTAGTATGAAGCGAACGGAAAGACCACTTCAGCCGCCCTTTTTAGACCAAGACCCGAAATTCAAAAAGTTGGAATCTTTTAATTTCCTTCCGTGACTATTTTTAAAATAGTCATCAAAACATATTTTAAACAATTTTTCGAATAATTGCTTTTGAGGGGGTGATTTTAACTGTATGCTAAATCATACGATAGGCATTTGTGTTTACTATAGTTCAACGCATTTTTTCTAACATTTACATGTACAAACAAATTAATAACTAGATTTTTAACATTGTGTCGCATCAGCCTTTCTTTTCTAAAAGCATCAGCGCTTCTAGTCCTCAAAATACAATCTCGTACTTCGGTAGAAAAGTTTATTTTAAACGGTTTGACGTCTTGATTTTGGCAAACTTACTTACATCCAATGAAATAAAGCAATAGAATGCATCAGGTGCGTTGGAAACAGAAAAGTGATCCGGGTTCTCTTCAGAATATAATAAAGAGAATTTAATTTAAGTAATAGAATTAAGTTGGGCGCATTGTTGTAATGTATTTAAAGTTGCTCTCAAAAGTTTAAGATTAACAAATTAAACTTTGGGTTTTTGCATTGAATTAGAATCATTGTCTCGATGCTTTGTAGCATGCATGTACAAATGAAAAACTTTTTTATAAATTTCATTAGTTTTGTGGATTAGTGACGCACTTGTATGTTTATTAAAAATGATAAATAATGCTTTTGGTCTTTAGTCTTACTAATCAAAATGATAGTGTACGCAGAAAAAATGACGTAAACAATAAATTAAGCGAGAACTCTATTAAAGCGGTAGTTAATGTTGTAGATTTTTTTATGCTCGAATGAAGCAAACACAGGGATTGCAGAACAAAATGTCTACAGCTCTACTGTATATCATATCTCAACATCATAACGTTATAAAATCAGTTAATATGATCCACACTGACAAACGAAACACTTTACTTTCGGTTACATTTTGATGTTACATAATGGCGGACAAGAAATAAAACAAAAATGTTTCACTATATTCACTAAACAAGGATTTTTCAAACAAAGTCAAGTTGGCGACAAGCGGCTCCCAGCATAATATTTGCAACCCTCTAAAAAAAATTGTAAATCATGTTGATCTGAAGCAACGCCAACCTTTTATAAGAGATTAATTCATAACAAATATGCGTACAACTTTCTGTGATTTAGTAGCTGTTTTTATTGAGGACCACTTTGTCTTCAAAGAGAGAGAATTAAGAAAGGTTCTCGTTTGTCTTTCGAAGCCGTTTTTTGGTCTTCAAATAACATTCAAGAAATAAAAACAATTTTTTTGGCCTTCAAACGAACACTTTTAACTCATTTGTGGGCCGCAGGTTCCTGAAGCTTTAAAAAGTGGTCCGCAGGAGTGAAGAACTTGGAAAACCATGATCTAAATCTTAAACGGTTAAATAGTACAAAAAACAATAACAAAAAGGATAGGCTGATTGTGTTGGGTGGAAAGGTGATTAGGAGGAACTCGGTCAAAGCTCAAAAACAATTTGTTTTGGAAAGTTAGGTATAGACTAAAAAGAGGTCCTCTTTTAATTAAAAAATTGTTAATTCTTCCAAGAGGAAAATTAAAAAACTTAAATGTAGGATAAAAATTTAAAAAAGAAAATGCTGCTTGCATTTCCTAAATTTACGTTATCGTTAACATAATACAACAATGAACACAAACAAAACAGACAAAAATAATTTGATTGTACTTTTTTAAATTTTCCTTTTTCAATAAACCAACAACAAATTGTTACGTTGAATGAATAGTTTTTGATTGAGGGGAAATTTATTTACAGAAAAGTTATCTGCATAAAGAGTTACACATAAGGTAACAACCATTATTTGAACTTTAAATTAAACAAGTTTATAAAAAAAAAAATGATAAGCTGTATGCTTATGCCAACAACCAGAGCAAAATAAATGACTTGCAAGTTAGTTTAGTTTGACCAAAGAGGCATTTTGCAAACATAATGATGAAATTTGTTACACTGGTCATTGTTCCATTGATATGATTCTGCTGACCAAAATTGAAGGCAACCGTGTCTATCTCTGCATGGCTGTTCTGGAGCCCAATCTTCAAAATCCTATTAAATACATTTCTATTTACATTTGCAGAAATATGACATTAGAGACAATTAGCAAGCAAAGAACTTTTTTTTGTATTGTTGGAGGTTGCAAAGCACAATGTTAAGTAAAACATTTTGACGTAATAGATTTATAACGTTTTTTAGTTATTCTTTAATACGCATTGTTATTTTATTGTCACACAATGTCATGCATTTATTCTAAAAACAACGTCCGGAGGCCTTAAAGTTTGCCCACCGTCGAGCAATTTCTCCCACCTGCTATCGGAGATACGAAGATAGTACTATTCAGTTGAAATTTGGTGCTGGTATAGTACGTGATCTACCCAAGAAATATGATCTACGACTACCAACTACCAACATCTAGTAAGGGTTGGGGTCAGGATTTGGTTAGGGTTAGGGTTAGGGTTAGGGTTAGGGCTTTTATTGGCCTTGAAAATGTAGATAGATCACATACTATACCGGCATCTGAAATTTTTTCAATTTGTTTCTTTATACGATGACACTTTACTGAGAAAAAAAATTGATTTCTACTTACTACACACGCATGAAACAACAAAATCATGAGTCAGTAAACAAAAATAAGCGATAAGCAATGTTAGCCCGTACAAACTGAGTTCCGTCACTCCACATGTAATTTTCTTGGTTTGTTGAAGATCTTCCACCCATCCAATATGAAGCAGAATTTCCAAGTTTATCTAAAATTAAATGTAGTTTTAAGTTAAAAAATTCAGCTTCTTAAAGCTTTTTATGATGCGCCAATATAAACTAATAGCAAATCTACACCATAAGAGAAAGTTCAATATTTATTCATATAAGTCTGGTCAAGGTTCTTCACTCCTGCGGCCACTTTTCAAAACTGTTATAACTTGTGGGCTGCTGTCAGGCCGAAAATGCTTGTTTTTGTGACTTAATAGCCTTTTTTTGGTGTTCAACTTAATTTAAGGTTCGAATTTAAACAGCCAAAAAACTGAATTTAAAAATGTAACGTTAAAATTTATCCGAAAGCAAAAAAAAGATCATTATATCAAAGCAATTGGAAGTTTACACCTTTAGGTCAGTAGTTATCCGCCCCTGTTAGAAAAAGTTGCCACAGCCCCTTTTCAATAAGATTTAAAATGAATAAAAGCGGTTTCGACCACTTAAATTTAAGTTATTAATGTTTCTCCATCTTCTTCACACAGTGTGGATTATGTTGCTGCTTTCTGATTTAAGCGAAGACATTATTATAGGCAGGTTGATATCATTTCCTTGTTTGTAAATTTTTTGTGAAGTGTTGGACTGGGCATCAAACTAGCATCCTTTTTTTGCTAGTCAGAATGTTAGCACCCAGATATATCCCGCTAACTAGTCTTACCGAATATCAATACACATTTGAGTTACAATTCGTCAAAAAAGTAAATGAATTTTGAAACAATATTAAAAAGTTTTATTAATAAACCTAGATTTATTCCGTTAAATTTTTATCAAGTAAAAAGCAGCACTGACCAGAATTGTCAAAAAGTTTTACTAGTTTTTTCAAGTGTCAAAAAAGTGAAATAATCATTGGACCTACAATTCTTTTATACAAGCTAAGCTAAAAGAATTGAAGTTGTTTTTCAAATAAACTTTTGAGTAAACTAACTGGTAAGGGAGTGGGTGAGTAAAACAGTAATGAATGGAAAAGACACTTTCCTTCTCACTCTTGTGTTGGATCACTAACATACAAATTCTTTGTTTACCTAAAGTTGCTAATGTCATAAAATTAAACAAACTGCAAACGTGTTGTTTTTCATGGTTTACACGTAGATCTGACAGCAAACTAAAACACTTTCTCAGATATTTTTCAAAATTTTGTTGTTTTGAAATATGTATATTACATGAAAAGGTGAGCAGGTAATTGCTACAAATTCTGCCATACTTTAATACAAATGATCAAAATCATTCCTGGTCTTTCATAAATTCAATCAATAGATAAAATGCACACAAAGAGGTAATTTAGCCTCTTACTATCGAGGCAAATAGCATTACATTACTGTACAAAAATAAAAAGAGTCATTTGATTTTGATCAGTATCGCATTGGCAACTGCAATGCACTGATTATAACAGTTAGAACAATTCGCTAAAAATTAACTTGATGAAATGCAATAAATAATTTAAAAATTTGGAGAAAAAAATGAGAAAAGGTTATATTGAAAAAGGTATATTTCGAGAAAAAAATAAAAAAAGGAATAGCGTGAAGACACGGGGATATAAATGAACAGTGTACAAAATGACTTGAGCAGCTAATTTCTTTGCCAGGTTGTTTCGACTCTGTAAAATGCCAAAATATTCGAAAATAATAAAAGAACTACTAAAAAAATTCTTTTATCTAACTCCTTTGAAAAATTTAAATTTTAAATGCCTTTACAAAACCAACTAATAAATAAAAGTCGGAAAGACTGAATAATCGAATATAGATTCTATCATATTATATAAAAAAAGAATTTTAAACGCCAGTAATTTAGCTGTTTATATTAAAATTTTCTAAAAATTTGTAATAAGATATTTAATTATATTGAAAAGACAACTTTAAACAGAACACCTTAAATCAGAAAAAAAACCTAGAATGCTAATAAAAAGATTTTGTGAGAACATTGAAACAACATATTAAAAATCTTTTAACGGAATTCTATACCCTTTCCAGCAAAGCCAAATTGACGATTTTTATTAACTGCTGAACTTGCGATACATAAATTCATTAATAAAATCATTCAAAGTTCAATGGGCCAAATATTTAATCTAGAAATTAAAAATATAAAAATTGAAAACTGCAAGTAACTAATTTATAAAAAAAATCGATTTCGACTTATAAAGGTCATCATCAGTTTCTTATTCAGTTTAGGGATGCAGCTTATGTTAGCTTAGCTTAGGGCTGTAGCCTATACTTTTACTAGACTTTATTTTAGGATGTATGGTCTTTATTAATAGACCAAGGGATGTAGCTTATTATCTTTACTTTATCCAAATTATTGTATTTAATAGATCTCCTGCTCACCTTTCTATTACAATTTTGCTTCCTACAAAACTAACATTAGTTTTTAAGGCAATGTACTAAATCTTGACTTAATATAGCTAAGTCAACCTTTATTGATAGAATTAAAACTGCTACTGGAATATTGTTATCAAAAAGATAATACAAACGTACTTTTAATAAAATCGTTTTCTTGACAGTTTTGAACACTTGTCAGATCAGCTCCTTCAGCTTTGCAATCTTCTTCCGCTTGTTGCCATGTCCGACTATAGTTCTTTACGAAATAATAGCAGTTGTCTTGAAATCGCTGCCATCCTAGTTCGCATTGATCTGATTCGTAACGAAAACTTTAAATCTAATTTAACAAAAACTAAATTGAATTTTAAAACCAAATCAATCTACGAATCTCAACTTTGGTTCATGTACTTATTGCAACATCTTGAAACAAATCAAATTCCTAAAAATCTTTTTTAATTTTTTAAAAATAATACAAAGCTAGGTTAAAATAAACTTTTCTCAAAAAATAAATGAACTCTCACATCGAAAACTATTTGAATTATTTGAATTATTTGTCTTGTTTATCTTAATTTCGTGTTGTTGAGTTCGTTGGTTGGACTGATTTTCACACCAAGCCATTTGATTTAGGAGATCATGTGTCAAGTTGAACTTTTCGCTTAGTTGTTCAATTTGTTTGGTGAAGAAACTTTCTATTGAATTTATTTGGCAATTCTATTTTTGGTTTAAAGCAGACATATCCAGAGATAGTTTTTTTTCCATTGAATGAATCTACATAATTAAAAATATTTTCTATTAAATTTTAGTTTATTTACTAGAAGTTTTTTTTTACAACCGCATTACAACAGTTTTTTTTAAAAAAACTACACTTCACCTTTGATATTGACAATGCAACCAAAACAAAAGCCATGATGATAACAATGAATGTAAAAATCTCAAAAAGAATTTTTTTCGATATCAAAGTTGATGGAGTGCTTTCTGAAAAAAATTGTATATAAGAATTTAGATTAATTTGTTTTTATGAAAAATTTCTCAATAAAAAGATTTAATTTCGCTAAAATTGCAATAAATAAACAAATTTATGAAAATTTTTGATAACCTTATCAAAATTAATGGATTTTATGTTATATTTTTTAACCACATTTTTACGCCATCTTTTATGAATTCATTTGTAGTTAACTTTGAAAAACAAGAAAATGTGCTACAAAACTTTTCAATGTATTTTTGTGTTATTTATAGAATGACTTAAGCAGCCTTGTACTAATTTGGAAAAAATTTATCGTACTCGAAAACCTACCGCAAATCTTAAACTGACAAAAAACGGAATTTTTTTCGAGTTGATTTTATAATGTAAAATCTTCTACTATATATGGCATGGCAACCTATAAGCGTATCGAGCCTCAAGAGTTGTAAAATGAACTAGACGAGGTAAAAAAATTGTCTTTAGAATACAAATCGTTTAAATTAATGAACAAAAGAATGAAATAAGCCAATGCATTCCTTGGGTGTGAGTATCTTTCTTAGTTTGTAAAACTTGAATAAAAAAGTATCTAAATATAGCGGTTGTTCTCAAAACTCGCGATACTTTTCAGAATTTTTCTAAAATTCAAACAGTCTTGTGTTAGTAATTGTAAAGCAATTTTAAAACTCTTCAGAAAAATAACTTGTTCGCTTTAAATGTTATTTCTAAAATCTATGCGCTAATTAATTTTATTTTGCTAATTTACTTTGTACATTAACAATAGAAACACAAAGCAAAAAAACGTTTAAACAAACTTACCAGAAAAATTAAATGTCAAGTCTTGACTGTCTGATACGAATTGAGATGTCATTGTAAATTTGACAAATAGTTATCCTACAACTTATAGAGCTTGATTTAACTTCTGCTTACAAATAAAGATAAAAAATAAAAATTTTGAATTGAAAAGATTGAATTATTTTCCATTTTGATTTCCCTTAAAAGCTTTCATTATTATCAAGTTAAACTTTTCGAAAAAAAATAAAATAAAACACTTTTGCTAGATGAAAGCTGTTGCAAGCACTTGTTTTCTTATTTGTTCTTCAGAAGAAGAGAAAAAAGGAGAAACAGCAGAAGAATAACGATGACTACAATCGCTTTTATTCAGAAAAAATGTTTTATTCCTCATTTTTGTCGGAAAACGAAGAGGCACTAAGTTAATAGCAAAAGGTTTTTGTTGAGTTTTTTTTTTGCTAATATCTTAGCTCTTTTATTTTTATGATAAAATTATTTAAAAATTTTTTTATCGTTTATTGCGTAGTTAATATATGATTTGAGATTCATTTGTTTTTTAATTTTATTTCTCGAACAAAACTTCGTATTACCTGTTAGACGTATAGAAAATCGATGAAAAGAATTGATTAAAACCTAATTATTTTTATTTTGTAAGATTTGTTTTTATGCTTGGACCATTTGTTTCAATATTTTTCGTTAAATATTGATGATACATAGAAACTATCCAAAAATTACATTAACGAAAATCATTGAAACTCTAAAAGGAAAAGCGAACAACTGATGTAAAGTAACATTATTACGCGAATAAAATCCTTGCAAAGTCGGCGAGATAGATCAATATAGGGGCATTCCATGTCAACTCACACCCTTTTTGGGATTTTTTGGCCGACCATCTCAGATTTTGCTAAAATTTGGCATGTTTGTAGGTTTGGACGAGAAAATATCTCACACCAAATTTCAAGTTTTTAAATTAAATAATTTTTGATATATGAAGGTTGAAAATTAGACACAAAATTGCCGCTTGAACGCCCCTGATCGAGCAAAAGTGGCCCTCCTGGCTTTATATGTTGTTCGATTTCAAAGATGTTAATATCATTGGAAAGCTCTTTTCAGCAGCTTTCCAATGATTATCATATATCAAATGTATGTATATAAATAAAAAAGTCATCTTTTGTCGTGACCTTGTGAGCTTGACCTCGCATGACCCCAAAACCCCCACTCTAGGAAAAAAAAAATTTTCAATATTTTTGTTCCTCACATATAGAGGACTATCAGCATGCCAAAAACCAAAGTGGAATCTCTATGGGTTTTTAAGATATTTGCATTTTATTGAACAGGTGTGCCAAATGATGCAAATTTGTTGATATTTACGAAATAAATATTTTCGCAACTTTTTCGATATTTCCAAATAAGTCATTTTCGCAACCTTTTTGTTAATTTTTTTCTAATTAAAAAATGTTTCAAAATCCATAGAGATCCCATTTTGATCTTTGGCATGCTGATAATCCTAAATGTAAGGAACAAAAATATTTAAAAATTTTTTTGTCTAGAGTGGGGGTTTTGGGGTCATGCGAGGTCAAGCTCACAAGGTCACGACAAAAGATGACTTTTTTATTTATATACATACATTTGAAATATGATAATCATTGGAAAGCTGCTGAAAAGAGCTTTCCAATGATATTAACATCTTTGAAATCGAACAACAAATAAAGCAAAGTCTTGGTACATGTTTATAATCAACAATGAAGGACCAAGAAGCGCTTTGAACCAACCCAACTAATTTTGGTTTTGTCACATGCTTTTTAACATTCACATTTCTGTACTACTCATCAGCTGTTTCAATGAAAAAGTTGTTATTGCATAGGGTTAGGGTTAGGGTTATTCTCTCTCGTGAAAATTCGTGAAATTGAAAAAAAGATCTAACTTTCTTTACGTAAAAAAGAATCCTATAATTTATTACAAACTTCGTTATTATTTATTTATTTCAGGGAACGGGGGTAGAAGGCATTCGCTAAAAGTTTAGGGATGCCAGGCGGTCAATGGCTCATTTGTGTGAAGTCATGGAAATGAAAAAAATATGGAACTAAAAATACAATACCGCTTATAATAGAAACCGAATTAACACCAGCAAAAAGAAAGCCTGTGACAGTATCGTCAGAGGTATGTGTATTGTGCAAATACTTTTTGTTTTCCCGCCATGAAATACCCAATTGACAATTTTTGAACAACTCAGCAGATGGTCTATGTGCAACTGCACAATGTATATAAACCTACAGCCTAACGTTGAATGCTACCAGTTTTAAATAATTTACCTATATTTTAATATTTGCTAATAATCTAGGTCAGGGGTTACCAAATTTTTTTCATAAAGAGCCACGTAATTGTGAGGACTGAAAACAGCAAGCCGGATACAAAGGAAATACTGTATGAAATTTTATAAATTAAATAATCACAAAAGTAACCAACAAAATCAATAGAACAATTTTATTTTAGTGAAATTTATAAAATTATCATTTATCTCTTAATATGTCAACAAGATTTGGTTAGGTATTGGTGCATTCAACCAAGAGAATCGCCTTCAAATGTTCATCAGTCAATCTTGTTCGATGCTTTGACTTCACAAATTTCATTTTTGAAAACGTTTGCTCACAAACATTTAAAGCAATTTTAAAAAGGTATAATTGCAACGAAACCCCAATATTAAAAATTACTATCAAACAGTATTTCCAATCGTCAAAGCTAATTGCTAGGCTGTTTAGTCTGTCAATGCGGTGATTAAGTGAAGAGAAGTTTAGTTACAAAAGCGCAAATCATCTAAACTTCAACTAAACGCTCTAACACAGTGTTTCTCACCCTTTTTAAGCTTGCGGACCGGTAATATTTCAAAAAAATCTTGCTGCCTGATAATCTTTTCTAATGACAAAATTGTAATAAACGCGATAAATTGATAAAATATTTTAATACAACAAAAGCGAGCATTTAGCATCAGAAGAACTCCATTTAATAATGAACTTTGCTGCTGCCTTTTTGATATAATACGTAGTAAAAGTGGCTCCATTGAAGTTTTTAAAAGGCAAAGTCAGGGGCACCAGAAGAAAGGGCGCACAAGGAGGCAAATAGTGTCCTTTGAATTTGCAGTACAAAGGTATTGGGTTTGATTTGTCTCTACGCTTAAATAAATTCGACCGGAATTGAATGTAACAAAAGTTTTTAAAACAATGATTTGACAACAGCAAAAAAACTGTAAGTTAGCAAGGGCGCAAAATCGAAAAGAGGCATTTTTTTGATTGATAAGGTACTCACAATAAATGTAAAATATAAAAATCTTTCTGAATATATACAAGAAAGCCAAAAGTTCATTGGGTGAACGAATTACCAAACAGGAGATAAAATTTCTTTTTCAGTCTTTAACTAAATTTCCAGGTTATGCATTTACGCAACTGTTCCAAATATATTTGAAAACAACAAAAAAAAAGAATAGATGGTAAAATCAGAGTAAATTTTTTGAATGTATACGAGAAAGTCAAAAGTTTATTTAATGAACAAACTGCCCCAAACAGGAGATGAAATTTTTTTTAGTCTTCAACTAATTTTCCAGGTCATGCGTTTGCGTACCTGTTTCAAGTATAATTGAAAACAACAAAATAAAAGAATAGATGGTAAAATCAGAGTAAATTCTCTGAATGTATACAAAAAAACCGAGAGTTCATTGGGTGAACAAACTGTCCCAAACAGGAGATGAAATTTTTTTTAGTCTTCAACTAACTCTCCAGGTCATGCGTTTGCGTACCTGTTTCAAGTATATTTGAAAACAACAAAAAAAAAAGAATAGATGGTAAAATCAGAGTAAATTCTCTGAATGTATACAAAAAAACCGAGAGTTCATTGGGTGAACAAACTGTCCCAAACAGGAGATGAAATTTTTTTAGTCTTTAACTTACTCTCCAGATCATGCGTTTGCGTACCTGTTTCAAGTATAATTGAAAACAACAAAATAAAAGAATAGATGGTAAAATCAGAGTAAATTCTCTGAATGTATACAAAAAAACCGAGAGTTCATTGGGTGAACAAACTGCCGCAAACAGGAGATGAAATTTTTTTTTAGTCTTCAACTAACTCTCCAGATCATGCGTTTGCGCAACTGTTTCAAGTATATTTGAAAACAACAAAATAAAAGAATAGATGGTAAAATCAGAGTAAATTCTCTGAATGTATACAAAAAAACCGAGAGTTCATTGGGTGAACAAACTGTCCCAAACAGGAGATGAAATTTTTTTAGTCTTTAACTAACTCTCCAGGTCATGCGTTTGCGTACCTGTTTCAAGTATATTTGAAAACAACAAAAAAAAAGAATAGATGGTAAAATCAGAGTAAATTCTCTGAATGTATACAAAAAAACCGAGAGTTCATTGGGTGAACAAACTGCCGCAAACAGGAGATGAAATTTTTTTTTAGTCTTCAACTAACTCTCCAGATCATGCGTTTGCGCAACTGTTTCAAGTATATTTAAAAACAACAAAATAAAAGAATAGATGGTAAAATCAGAGTAAATTCTCTGAATGTATACAAAAAAATTGAAAGTTCATTGGGTGAACAAACTGCCCCAAACAGGAGATGAAATTTTTTTTAGTCTTCAACTAACTCTCCAAATCATGCGTTTGCGCAACTGTTTCAAGTATAATTGAAAACAACAAAATAAAAGAATAGATGGTAAAATCAGAGTAAATTTTCTGAATCAATACAAGAAAACCGAGAGTTCATTGGGTGAACAAACTGCCCCAAACAGGAGATGAAATTTTTTTTTAGTCTTCAACTAACTCTCCAGGTCATGCGTTTACGCAACTGTTTCAAGTATAATTGAAAACAACAAAATAAAAGAATAGATGGTAAAATCAGAGTAAATTCTCTGAATCAATACAAGAAAACCGAAAGTTCATTGGGTGAACAAACTGCCGCAAACAGGAGATGAAATTTTTTTTTAGTCTTTAACTAACTCTCCAGGTCATGCGTTTACGCAACTGTTTCAAGTATAATTGAAAACAACAAAATAAAAGAATAGATGGTAAAATCAGAGTAAATTCTCTGAATCAATACAAGAAAACCGAAAGTTCATTGGGTGAACAAACTGCCGCAAACAGGAGATGAAATTTTTTTTTAGTCTTCAACTAACTCTCCAGGTCATGCATTTGCGTACCTGTTCGAAATATATTTAAAAACAAAAAAAAAGAATAGATGGCAAAATCAGAGTGGCAACATTTTTTTTTGTATTCAACTGTATTTCGAACAGGTACCCAGATGCATGACCTGGAAATTTAGTTTAAGACTGAAAAAGAAAAGTTATATCCTATTTACGGAAGTTCGTTCACCTAAGGAACTTTCAGTTTTCTTGTTTACATACAAAAAGATGTTCATACGAGTATGTTACATTTATTGTTAGCACTTTATCAACCAAATGAGTGGCATTTTTTCTTAACTTTGAACCTTTGCTAATCATCGCGTGATTATTGCAGTTATAGTGAAAGAATGAGAGTGCAAATCAGAGTGATGACTTTTTTTTTAGTCTTCAGCAACTATATTTCGATTACGTAACTTTTAATTTTGGACGATTATTTAGTTTTGAATCCATAACTACAATTTTTTCTATTCAACCAAAAAGAAGGTGCTTTTGCTTTAAATCTTGACCTTCCCCACGAAATTTTTTTCCGGCGCCTCTGGGCGAAGTACAGTTTGAATATCCACGCAATTTTTCTCCTTGGTTTCGACAACAGATAAAACCCGAAAAGCTTTTCTTACAAACTTAGATAAGCCGTAGAAAAAAGTAGCAGCAGTTTAATTGCTTTGTTATTAAGTTGTACCTGTATATATTTGTTTTTAAGTGAAGCCTAAAATTGAGAAAGTGGTAAGTTTTTATATGCAATCTTTAACTTCATCTTAAATTTGACTTTGCTGAAAAGGGTAATAGATTTCTGTTAAAGGACTTCAAACATTGCTGAATGTAAATTCTGTTTTAAAAATTGCTTCAGCTTTGTGCCTTGTACCATTTCAATTTAATAGCAAGTTAAACATACTCATCCAATATTTTGACCGGGTATATTAATGTTTATCAATGTAACTTTCCTTGATATTTCGTATCTATAATTACTAGAATAATTTACAGAATAAAACCTCCGTGACAACATCCTATTCTTGTGTTGTGGCTACCAACCATGCTATATTAATTTATGTACAAAAGTGTTGGTGGTGCAATTGCACAACCTTTGAAGATGATTTAATAATAATAACCTCATACTGGATTTTTGATATCAAATTTCCAGAACCACTTATAAGTTCTCTTCAATTTTTGAGTTATCTTTTAAATATTTCTAAAAAAATAACAAATATGAGTGTTCAAAAAATGATTAACTCTTTGCTTTAAGAATGGCCGTTAAAATTTTGTTTTTTGTTGTGTTTTTTAAATGGTGTTTGATGTTTGTTTAATCACCCTGTTGCTATGTAAATAACTTTTTGACCATTTCAAGTTTGTTAAATTTAGAGATTGTATATGCCAGTGTTTCCCAAACTTTTTCAGTCTGGCGCCACCTTGGTTTTCAGCTCAATTTCCAGCGCCCCTCACTTCTTTTTTAAGTGAAAAAAGTATTATACATAAAATATTTATTTCAAAATTAAAATAATTCAATTAACCAAGTCATTTATTCTTCAAAATTTCCAAAAATTCCTGTTCTTAGAAAAAAGGGGCTTTTATTTCGTCTTTCACTTTTTTCTCCCAACATCATGATGATCTCTAAAAAAAGAAAAAAGATCTTCAATTCTATTTCATCTCTAATTTCACTATTCTTCTCCCAAAATTATGGTGATCTCTAAAAAAAAAGGTCTTCACCTTGAATCCATCTTGTGTTTCCCACTTTTCGTCCCAACTTCATAATAATCTCTAAAAAAGTATCTGCAGCAAACTCAAACTATAAGTGCTGTTTTTGAGGGGGGGCCCAAGGCAACTGCCTCATTCGCCTCACCCAATATTCACCTCTGCATCTGGCCCAGATGGTAGGTGCTTTCTCGCAGCCTGGGCCGTGAGTAAGTCTGTTCATTGATTCTAAAAATGACAGACCAAAACCAAACCTTCCAAAACGGAAGGGTATCCACCCATTTCGATGTTCAGTGTGGATCTGCTAATCGGCAAACGTCCTTTTCAGGACGGGGTAATAACTGGAAAAAACTGCCCTTTTTAGGGGACATTGCCAACAAGTTCCGAAGACCCACTATTCTTCAGCTGAACATCGAAGGCCTCACTGCAAGCAAGATGAACGTTCTTCATCACCACGCTATGCAGTCTGAGGCATTCGTCATCCTACTACAGGAGACCCACTGCACTGATGCGGAGAAGTTGGTACTTCCAAACTACCAACTAGCTGGGTCTTCTTTAAGCAGGAAGCATGGCCTTGCCACGTTTGTCCACGAGCGACTGAGATACATGCTTTTCGACCAATCTCCACCGACATCGGAGATCGAGTGGTTGTGTATGGACGTTGATGGTTATAAAATAGTCAACGTCTACAAACCACCGCCAACGCGATTGCGAACCCTGGATCTCCCAGTGTTTCCTCACCCCTGTCTGTACGCTGGCGATTTTAACTGTCGTCAGGCTGACTGGGGTTACGATGACAACAGTCCGGATAGTGAGTGCTTGGCTGGTTGGGCAAGTATTAATTGTCTTGCCCTCCTATATAATGCAAAGGACGCTTCCAGTTTTTATTCCGGCCGCTGGAACACTGGCACCAATCCAGATCTAGCTTTCGCTAGCGTAGGTCCAAACAGTCGCTTAGCGGATAGACGTGTCCTTGACAAGTTTCCCAGGTCACAACATCGACCTTCGGTTATTACACCGCCAAGGTTTGCTATGGCAGTGCCAAGCATGCCTGTTAAGCGATGGAACTTCAGCAAGGCCAAATGGAATCACTACATTGCTTTGACGAATAAATTCGCAAAGACTTTGTTGCCGCCTGATTCACTTGATGTGGATGCGGCTTACCAGGACTTTTGTAACACCATTAAGAAAGCAGCCAAGAAGACTATCCCGCACGGGTATTGAAATAATTATATTCCGTGTTGGGATACAGAGTATAAATCCCTCTATAAAACTTTTCTGCAGTCTCCTCAGGGAGACGACTCAAGTTTGGCTACTACAGCTCTGCTTGCCAAGCTTGACAAGAAACGGAAGGATCGATGGTCCAAGATAGTTCGGAGCATTGATTTCTCACACTCTAGTCGAAAAGCATGGAGTATTTTGAACAACCTTACTAGTAGGTCACGACACTCTCCTCGTCACTGTCCCGTTTCAGCCGATGCTATTGCATCTCAGCTGGTTAAAAATGGGAAATACGAGGCTGTTGACCGCAAGTCATCTCGACTTGTCTTTCAAGAAGTGTCTGACCTTTGGAGGGCCACAACACCAGACCAGTAAATATCTCTGACAATTTTTCACAGAGAGAATTTGCTGCTGCCCTTGAACATTTAAAACCAGGTAAAGCTCCGGGACCTGATTCCATCTTCCCCGAGCTTATACTCCATGCTGGAGCTGCTTTGAAGTCCTGGTTACGTGACTTCTTTTCTTCCTGTTTGTGCCGACTCAAAATTCCCAAGATCTGGAGAAGAGCGCTTGTGGTCGCGATCCCAAAACCAGGAAAGCCCGTGGGGGACCCAAAGAGTTATCGACCAATATCTCTGCTCTGTGTCCCCTACAAGATCCTCGAGAGGCTTATCTACGCCCGCGTTGAACCATTAATCGATTTACTGCTCCCTATAGAGCAGGCTGGGTTCCGACGCGGGAGGTCAACCGTAGATCAAGTTGTTCTGCTAACCCAGAACATTGAGGATTCTTTTGGGGCTAAAAAGAAGGCAGGTGTCGTATTTATCGATCTGACAGCTGCTTATGACACTGTCTGGCACCGTGGTCGTACCTACAAGCTGTTGAGACTACTTCCGGATAAGCACATGGTCAAAATGATCATGGAGCTTGTCCGAAATCGAAGTTTCACCCTTACCACCGGTGACAGCAAGCAAAGCAGGCTACGCCGTCTTAAAAACGGCGTTCCTCAGGGATCGGTCTTGGCTTCCCTCCTATTTAACATCTATACGTACGATCTTCCTTCCATGATTTCCAGAAAGTTTGCTTATGCTGATGATCTAGCATTGTTGCATTCTTCTGGAAACTGGAAGGACTTGGAGGGGACCTTAAGCCAAGACATGTCTACACTTTCATCGTATCTCCAGACTTGGAGGTTGAAGCTCAGTCACACTAAGACGCTGACGGCAGCCTTTCACTTAAGCAACCGAGAGGCTAAACGTGAGCTAAAGGTCTACAACAACGGTAGACGTTTACCGTTTTGTCCAACCCCTACTTACCTTGGGGTAAAACCGGACAGATCGCTCACGTTTCGTCACCATTTAGTGGCATTGCGCAAAAAACTATCCTCGCGCGTCACACTACTGAGGCGACTTTTGGGCTCGGGATGGGGTGCTGGTGCTAAAACACTACGCATAGCCACCTTGTCTCTAGTCTACTCAGCAGCTGACTGCTGTGCGCCAGTCTGGTGTCGCAGTGCTCACACTCGCCTCATTGACAGTGTCTTGAATGACGCCTTGCGCATATTTACTGGATGCCTGCGTCCCACTCCAACGGACCACCTACCTGTACTTTCAGGCATTCAGCCAGCTGAGCTTCGCCGAATGGGAGCGACACTCTCCTTGGCTCACCGTGGATCTCTGGACCCCGATCATATC
Organism: Diplosoma virens; assembly: GCA_963680785.1. Classification (NCBI taxonomy): domain Eukaryota; kingdom Metazoa; phylum Chordata; class Ascidiacea; order Aplousobranchia; family Didemnidae; genus Diplosoma; species Diplosoma virens. The sequence continues at coordinate 36,354,348 of OY796881.1, read as the reverse complement.
TTGCATGGTCTATTAAGTGGGTCCTCAGATACTCGTCAAGTGAGACTAAGATCCAGACGCCCGTTTGTGCCAGCTACGCGGAATCTCTTGAACAACCTTGCCCGACTTAGCATCCGCGCCTCTGAATGGACAAATCACAAATGGAAAACGGAGTATTGTAAAGGTGCTTCCAGGCTCCATGCTTTTGTGCCCGAGACCGGTGGCATCGCTGCCAGTATCTGATCCAGGCAGTACTGAAGTCTGGGGTAGTAAAAGGATAAACCTTCGGCCCCAGTCCTGTTTGTGTCTGACCTGGAGTGGATACCCTTCAAACGACGATGATGATGATGATGATGACCATTGCATCTAAGAATGGATTTATTACCCAGTCTGGTAGTCTGAGCAATAAAGTCTGGTAGTCTAAGTAGATTTGACCTTAACCCAAATTATCCCACTGTCTACAAAAGTAAACCTATTTTCAAAGAGCGCTTTCTACCCTCAAAACAGATATAATTTAATAGTTTTTCGCTTCTTCACATAGAGTTATGTTGAAACTTTCAAGTTCAACATAAATTCATTAAATTCTGAATATTTTTGATAGGTTTTCTTGTATCTAAAAAACCGCAATTTTGTGTTCACAAGCCTCGTTTTTGTTTTCGCGCGAAAAATTCAATGAAGCGTAACGAAGCGTGAAAAAAGAAAGTTCTTGCAAAGGTACTTGAGTTATAGATGTGAAATCATTAGAAAATTTCTCAATACTGCAGTTCGGAGAAAAGCTACTGCCGCTGGAATAGCTGAGTCTACAAATGTAGTCAGTGGGATAATACGAGGTCATAAAATCTATCCAGACAGGAATTTGACTAAGCGAGTTATCAGCTAGACGTAGGCCTATAAAAGTTCAACATTCTTACAACTTTTGCCTTATCTTTGTTATGCTATAGAGTAATCATGTACTATTGTTTTCTGCATTATTACGTCAATTAGAGGTTTTCTTTTTGCCTAAGTTTTTTGTACTGTTGAGTTATTCTGTAAAGCCTGAGACTGATGATGCACTGTTTATAAAAATATTTTACGCTACAGTTTTTGCAGGAATACTAGCAGGATGATAAGCATTAAAACATTTTATCGTAAAAAGAATACCCAACATTGTTTACTGAATGATGCAATCAGTCAAATCGAAAACGATGACCCTGAAACCGCTGATATAGTCATGATAGGGCCTCATACTGGAGGTGAAGATAGCGATATGGAATGTGAAAATGAAGAGATTCTGGATGCAACAGGTCTGCCAAATGAGGTTGCAGGAGAAGTGGAAGTGTTTCAAATCATTAGCAATGAGGTCATGTCTGATTCCGACTCGGAAGAGCAAGGTAGCTGTGAACCAACATCCAAAAAAGCAAAGAAATCAGCCAAGAAAAACGATAATGTTAAATGGGAGAAGAAACACATTCAGCCAAAACCTACTTCATCTTTGGACCAGGATAAAATGGCGCAAGCACAGTTAATCAACAAACATCCTGAGCTTGTTCAAGCAACAATTTGGAACACTTTTGAAAGTGTGTTTTCAGAAATGGCAGAATTTTTGGTAAATGAAACAAACCGATATGCCACCTGCAACAAGAACAAGCCGAAATTTAGCGTTTCTATGGAAGAAATGATGCAATTTATTGGACTGATTTTTCTGTCAGCCTACAATATACGCCTATCAGAAAGAGACTACTGGAGCACAGACCCGGATTTACGATGTGATGCTTTTTGCACAACTATGAGTAGGAATCGCTTTTTTGAAATAAAATCGGTACTGCATGCAGCAAACAATCAATGCTTGAGTGACTGTCGAATGGCGAAAGTGAAGCCATTATATGATATTTTGAATGAGAAGCTGAGACGATTTGGTGTAGTTTATGAGGATCTAAGCATAGACGAGTCCATGGTGCCATACTATGGACGTCACTCATGCAAACAGTTCATCAGGGGAAAGCCTATTCGTTTCGGGTATAAGCTTTGGGTACTGGCAAGTTCAACTGGTTTGCCTTACCACGTTGAAATATATAAAGGAAAGTCGCCAAATGCAGAAGATGTCCCTCTTGGGGAGCGCGTTGTCAAAACTGCGTTGAAAACATGCGACAATCCGGTCAACCATAGTGTTTTCTTTGACAACTTTTTTTCAAGTTATAAGCTGCTTGTTGACTTGGATGTGAAAGGTTTCAGAGCCACCGGTACCATGAGAAACAATCGGATTGGAAAATGCCCATTGGCAGATGTTAGTAATATGAAGAAAAGGGAAAGGGGTTCGTACGATTTTAGGAGCGCGAGCAACCTGGAAATTGTGCGGTGGAATGATAACTCAGTAGTCACCATCGGAAGTAATGCATATGGGGTGGAGCCAGTGGGAAATGCCAAGAGGTGGATCAGAGGGAAGGGAAGAGGAAACATCACTGAACCAGCTGTGATTGCTGCATACAATCGCGGAATGGGTGGTGTTGATCTGCTAGACCGTGCTTTGTCCGATCTCAGGCCAGTAATTCGTGGCAAAAAATGGTATTGGCCACTGATCATAAATGCGATAAACATCGCATTTGTATATAGTTGGCGTATATATAGGATCATTTCTGGTGAAGTCTTTTCCCAAAAGGACTTCCGTCGACGAGTCGTCAGCATTATGATCAGAAGGTCTGCTTAACAGATTCTGGATGTCAGAAGTCGCCCAGCCCGTGCTTTCAAAGTGGCGGATGAAATACGTCTAGATGGCATAGGGCATTATCCTTCTCCCGCTTCTGTGAGAAGATGTGCGATTTGTAAAAAAAATTGTCGTAATTCTTGTGGAAAATGTAGTCAAAGCTTGCATGTAAACATGTGTTTTCAACTGTTTCATGAGAAATAAACATCTTTTCCTGCTTCTATCATTTGTTTCTTATTTTCAACTATAACAAACTTAGGAAGGGTTTATTGATGAGAAGTAAATGGGACTTATCATCTACTGGTAAACCATCAGGAGAAAGTGGTAACAATAGCCTAAGCTTAGCTAATTGCCTGAATATTGAGAAATTAGCCACTCTATATCCGTCCAGACTCTAAATGCACAACATTTTATGCATAAACATTTCGTTTTGAGCAGTAATAACGCAAAACCTGTGCTAGATTCCAATTCCAAAAAATATCAATTTGAGCGAAATTTGATATTGGATTATCCCACTGACTACAAAAGTAGATCCCCCTAAAAAAGGGCCTTTTGGTATTGCGAACGAGATGAGACTTACAGAATCGTCAAATAGTGTGAAAATCAGCCGCCACACAAAATTTCGGGATATTTTTTTGATTTTTAAAGGCCTTGGGATAATACGGGTTAATACTTAAATGCTGTTAATGCTACGCTGTCCCCCCAATTACCCCCTTTTGTGTCACCGCCCCCCGACAGCAAAGCACCGCCCCCAGCGGAAAACCACCTTCAAAATTTCCATCCCTAGAGTTGTCTATTTCCATCGTAAAATGGAAAATCCCACCCTCGATTGGACCACACCAAATGTAAGCAAATTCCACCCCCAGGGTTGTTTTCAAATTTACAGTGTAGTTAGGCTTAGGGTTAGACTTAACCATAGTCTAGGGTTAGCTTGTTTTTTCGGTTTTCCACTTTGCTTTCTTGGGGAAAATCAAACTTATGACTATTGTCTTAGGGTTAGAAGACTAGGGTTAAAAACAAGAGTTAGGGTTAGCCTGTTTTTTTAGCGTTGAAACTTGCTCTTTAAGGTTAGGGCGTTGACATTATGGCAGAAGCGCTAAATTCAGCGCTCGTGGGTGCTTCTGCGTACTTCTTTTCCTGCGCCAGCGCCTCGCACCTCCAAAAATCATTCATTCTATACCACTAACGTTTGTTAGGAGCGAGGACTCCACAAGATCTATGCACAAATTAACAACAGAAACTAACTTTATTTAGTTCAGAAAAAAATAGATCGTACACAAATGAAATGAAAAGCTCAATGATTTGCGGGTAAAAAGTGAAATAACTGTAATAATGTTAAAGTTTTAGACAGCAAATCATCTAATTACTGAGATTAGTTTTGCAAACGAAAGGAAGAGATTTAGAACATAGATAATCGTCCCATTTATATCACCTGCTGTACCAAAATTGAATACAGTCATATCCAGTACGATTGTTAATCCTTGGTTGTCCGGGCGCCCAATTAGTGTAAATCTATTTAAAAAATAAATAATTGATTATAATTTTGACAAGGAATAAACTTTCTTCAACCATATTGTTGCACTACCCAGCAAAACAATTAAATTTATTAAATTTTTTATTTTCAAACGTTTTTAGCTTTTTAAGCCGTTTTCAAGAAAAAATTAAACTAAAATGAAATTAACAATATTCGGTTTTAGTTTAACAAAACAAAATGATTTAATAATATGCAATGAAATTAAGTGTTTAACAATACAAAATGTTCTTTAACAATATTTGATGTGTATTGAATTTAAAAGTGTTTGACAATACAAAGTGTTTAACAATTTAACAATTAAAAAAAGTGTTTAACAATACAAAATGAAATTAACAATATTCGGTGGCCCAGATGGTAGGTGCTTTCTCGCAGCCTGAGCTGTATGTAAGTCTGTTCATTGGTGTTAAAAATAACAGAACAAAACCAAACCTACCAAAATGACAGGGTATCCACCCATTCCGATGTTCAGTGTGGATCTGCTAATCGGCAAACGTCCTTTTCAGGACGGGGTAATAACTGGAAAAAACTGCCCTTTTTAGGGGACATTGCCAACAAGTTCCGAAGACCCACTATTCTTCAGCTGAACATCGAAGGCCTCACTGCAAGCAAGATGAACGTTCTTCATCACCACGCTATGCAGTCTGAGGCATTCGTCATCCTACTACAGGAGACCCACTGCACTGATGCAGAGAAGTTGGTACTTCCAAACTACCAACTAGCTGGGTCTTCTCTAAGCAGGAAGCATGGTCTTGCCACGTTTGTCCACGAACAACTAAGGTATACGCTTTTCGACCGATCTCCACCGACATCGGAGATCGAGTGGTTGTGTATGGACGTTGATGGTTATAAAATAGTCAACGTCTACAAATCACCACCAACACGATTGCGATCTCTGGATTTCCCAGTGTTTCCTCACCCATGTCTTTATGCTAGCAATTTTAGCTATCGTCATGCTGACTGAGGTTACGATGATAACAGTCCTGACGGTGAGTACTTGGCTGGGCAAGTATTAATTGTCTTGCCCTCCTATATAATGCCAAGGACGCCGCCAGCTTTTGCTAAGCCAAAAAGACTATCCCACGCGGGTATTGAAATAATTATATTCCATGTTGGGATACAGAGTATAAATCCCTTTATAAACTTTCCTGAAGTCTCCTCAGGGAGACGACTCAAGTTTGGCTGCTACAGCTCTGCTTGCCAAGCTTGACAAGAAACGGAAGGATCGATGGTCCGAGGCAGTTCGGAGCATTGATTTCTCACACTCTAGTCGAAAAGCATGGAGTATTTTGAACAACCTTACTAGTAGGTCACGACACTCTCCTCGTCACTGTCCCGTTTCAGCCGATGCTATTGCATCTCAGCTGGTTAAAAATGGGAAATACGAGGCTGTTGACCGCAAGTCATCTCGACTTGTCTTTCAAGAAGTGTCTGACCTTTGGAGGGCCACAACACCAGACCAGTAAATATCTCTGACAATTTTTCACAGAGAGAATTTACTGCTGCCCTCCAAAATTTAAAACCAAGTAAAGTTCCGGGACCTGATTCCGTCTGCCCCGAGCTTATACTCCATGCTGGAGCTGCTTTGAAGTCCTGGTTACGTGACTTTCTCTTTTCCTGTTTGTGCCGACTCAAAATTCCCAAGATCTGGAGAAGAGCGCTTGTAGTTGCGATCCCAAAGCCAATGAAGCCCGTGAGAGACCCAAAGAGTTATCGACCAATATCTCTGCTCTGTGTCCCCTACAAGATCATTGAAAGGCTTATTTACACTCGCTTTGAGCCATTAATCGATTTACTGCTCCCTATAGAGCAGGCTGGGTTCCGACGCGGGAGGTCAACCGTAGATCAAGTTGTTCTGCTAACCCAGAACATTGAGGATTCTTTTGAGGCTAAAAAGAAGGCAGGTGTCGTATTTATCGATCTGACAGCTGCTTATGACACTGTCTGGCACCGTGGTCGTACCTACAAGCTGTTGAGACTACTTCCGGATAAGCACATGGTCAAAATGATCATGGAGCTTGTCCGAAATCGAAGTTTCACCCTTACCACCGGTGACAGCAAGCAAAGCAGGCTACGCCGTCTTAAAAACGGCGTTCCTCAGGGATCGGTCTTGGCTTCCCTCCTATTTAACATCTATACGTACGATCTTCCCTCCATGATTTCCAGAAAGTTTGCTTATGCTGATGATTTAGCATTGTTGCACTCTTCTGGAAACTGGAAGGACTTGGAGGGGACCTTAAGCCAAGACATGTCCACACTGTCAGCGTATCTCCAGACTTGGAGGTTGAAGCTCAGTCACACTAAGACGGTGACGACAGCCTTTCACTTAAACAACCGAGAGGCCAAACGTGAGCTAAAGGTCTACAACAATAGTAGACTTTTACCGTTCTGTCCAATCCCTACATACCTTGGGGTAAAACTGGACAGATCGCTCACGTTTCGTCACCATTTAGTGGCATTGCGCAAAAAACTATCATCGCGCGTCACACTGTTGAGGCGACTCGTGGGCTCGGGATGGGGTGCTGGTGCTAAAACACTACGCATAACCACATTGACTTACTGCACCTATGCTGATCGACTGCTGATACCAAATTTGCCTTGGCCGGTTGGATTTTAACCAGGAAACATGACTTTGCTACGTTTGTTCATAAGCGACTTAAATGGACCTTTGCTGATCAATCTCTTGAAGGATTTGCAACTGAATGGCTGTGTGTGAATGTCGATGGCTGCGAATTTGTCAGCATCTACAAACCACCTAACTCGGAATTAACACCGACAGCCATTCCGGTATTTCAAGATCCCAGTCTTTATTTTGGTGACTTTAACGTCTTCTGCCGGACAGGACATAGTCTCGCTGATCATGAACTTGTACGAAATTACAATTTTACCCTTACTACTGATACTGGATTACATAGCAGGTTACGACACTTTAAGAATGGCGTTCTACAGGGATCAGTTCTAGCTCCCCTCTTACTTAATATTTACATTCATGATCTGCCAGTAACAATTGCCAGGAAATTTGCCTACGCTGACAACTTAGCAATCTAACTGGATTACATTAGAGGAGACTTTAAGTCAGGACATGACAACTAGGTATTTCCTTGTACCTCCAAAAATAGAAATTAAAGCTCAGTACAGCCAAAACGGTTTCGGCTGCCTTCGATCTTAATAACAAAGAGACACGACGCGGCCGGGCTTTACATTACCGTGGAAGAACGAGCCCTGCCGTACTATGTCGAGCCTATGTATCTCGGCATAAAAGTGGATAGAGCGCTTACGTTTTGCCAACACCTTCAATCAAAAAAACATTAACAACACGCGTAGGGATTTAGAGGCAATTGGCGAGGTTAAGCAGGGTTGCCGACGTCACAACATTGCTCACAGCCACTCTGTCCCGGGTGCACTCTACTGCAGAGTACTGCTCGCCTGTCTGGTGAGACAGTGCCCACACTCGGCTTATTAACAAATCTATCAATGACATTTTGCGCATTGTGACTATATGCTTGCGCCCTACATCAACTTATTTGTTTTAGCTGGTATCCTTCCAACTGAGCTTCGTCGCAAACAAGCCATGCTTTCTCTAGCTCGCCGAGCACAAGAATCTGAGCACATAGCTCTTTTTCCCTTCTTATAGAGGACGTTGACTGCTCAAATCGAGACATCCATTTGTGCCTGCTGCTCTGGAACTTTTAAAAAACTTTTCTAAGTCGGACACCAGTCTGGCATGTTGGGCGGAAACCAAATGGAATATGGAATGGCAAAGTAACACCTCCCGCCTACGTATTTTCATCCCCGACGTCAACCTCCTTACGCTCGCAGCAATGTTATTCATAAGTCAAAATAAATAACAATCAAACAGTTTTGTTACAGGTACTGTACTTTATAAACATGTTAGTTTTGATTAGTGGTTAGTGCTACTTAAAAATTTGATTATGTTAACAGATGCAAGGTCTAAACCAGCAAGACGCTAGTGACGTCATTTTAAAAAAGGCAAGACTTTACTAAAAAACCCTTGAAACAGAGACTTGTTTACATCGCAACTTTTTGAACCAACAAAACTCTGATTTTGTTTTTCGGTCCGTTTATGGTTTACCACAGCAAAATTTTAATTTTGTTCAGACAAACCTCTTGATTCTAAGATTTTCTAAGGTTTTAGATTAACAACTCATTAGTGGGACTGCGGGAGAGAAAAAAAAGCTATGACGGTTGAATTTATAATCTTCGGCCACAGATGTCTTTGGTAAAGTAAAAATATATTTCCAAACTGTCTAAATTAGGCTATATGGATACATAGATAGATAGTTTATTTCACCAATACGCACATTGATATATGCACATTGATATATACGCGCATTAACCAATACGCACATATATATTAATACAACAATTGAAGGTTTTGTTTTTTTCTGGCAGAGTACAAGTTTTTATGATGAAGCGTATTGAAAGAGAGAATATAAAAGTAGTAAGTCAATTTGCAAACTATATCGGGAGAACCAGATCAGACTAAACTTAATAGTTTTACTTTGCTCTTACTTGATCTCATTAATTGCATAGCTATTATCGTATACAATAAATCCCAACAATAATTCGTTGCATATGCGGGATTTGTTAAAGCGATATTTAAGATATATTAAAATTTTTCTGTTGGGTTATATTCGTATTTGCTTCTCTGACAAAGAGAGATTGAAATTTAAGTTGTTGAAATATTGTAACTTAATTGCTTCGTCATAATTTTTATCAAAATAGGGAATTTCATTATATACACATTTTATTAGCAAAACCTCATAGTAAAGTAGACTAAAATAAAGCATTCTGACTGCGAATTGAGACGTATTTCAGTATGGGTGTAAACGATAAATTGGCAGTAAGTTCAATCCGCAATTTAGAGGTTTTAAAGCGTATTTAAAGCAATTTAAAGGTTTTTGATGTGTTTTTCAGATTCATATTTTACATATTAACTACCTAAAAATACTAAATTATGAGTGCCAGTGTTGAAATGAATCATAGAATTGTCATTGCGGAATTGTTCCACGCCGGGCACAAGGCGTCTGAAATTATCAGAGACACTGGCTATGCTCCTAGGACTGTTTATCGAATTGTATCGAACTTAAGGCAGGGCAAAGGCATCCAAAGGAAAGCTCACAGCCCTAGGAGTGATAGAATCCGTACCAAAAGGTTCCTTTGGGGCTTAAAACGGTCCATTGCTGCAAATCCATCACACCCAATGGCAGCGCTGGCAAAAAAGCGGAATGTGACCAGAATGATTATTTCTAATGCAGTACGGAAGGATCTTGGGATGAAGTCATTTTGCAGACGACGTTGTAACATTCTGACAGCGAAATCTAAGGCCATTCGTAAAGAAAGAAGCCCCTTGCTACTCAATCACCTCAAACATCATGGTGGTGCCGTTCGCATCTTTGTTGACGAAAACAAGTTCGTGGTAGACGAGGCTTCCAACCGCAGAAACTCAAGATTTATCACTAAGGACTCTTCATGTGTTCCTCCAGTGATGCAGAGCAAACACCCAGCATCTGTCATGGTGTTCGGTGCTATTGCCAGCGATGGGAAAGTCATGCCCCCTACTTCATTGAAGCGGGCCTGAAGATCAATACGGCGGAATATTTGAAGATTCTGGAGGAAGTTCTTTTACGCTGGATTAAGAAGAACTATGATCCCATGAAAGTCATGTTCATCCAGGACTCTGCACCTGCTCATGGTTCAAAAACAGTGCAGACCTTCTTGAAGAGAGAGATACCACTTTTTGTCCCCTCAAATATTTGGCTCTCTAGCTCGCCTGATTTAAATCCCTGCAACTATTGGTTATGGGGCGATGTTGAGAAAGTCTCTCATTCTCGACCCCATAACAGTGTGGCCTCCCTGAAGACCTCCATAAGGCGAGCATTCCACACAATAAAGGAAGAGTCTGTTATCAAGGCCTGTAGTGCATTTAGGGCTCGTATTCAGCAAGTTGTGGATGCAGAGGGTGGATACATAGAGTAAAATGTTTGTATGTGTGTATTTAATAAAAATAGTTGCATAAAAATACAGGCATTCTTTACTTTTCCTTCTTTATCAAGGATTAAAGTTTGAGATCATGAACTGTTAATTTATCGTTTACACCCTGATAGTTTCATTATCATATAATCACAATATCTCAAAGACGAGCTTTGTTATCCCCTTCTAGTGTTGAAGCTATTGAAATAATTAATTCTTGAATAAACAAAGATTAAATTGAATTATGCAATTTTTTTTGTTTTTTGACTGTTTGTAAAACCATGCTCTTTAGGCTTAGTTTTACAAACACTGGAAAATAAAAACCTAGGCTGCCTTTTAGCTAATATATTTGCCAAATCAAGCTTTCAGATCTAAAATAATCGGGCCCGATTTGGGCTTGAAATAATTTTATGGTTATGTTCGGCTTCGGGCTTGCCTTTTCGGGCTCGGGTCGGGTTTGGGCATAAAAATTGGGACCCTTTACAAGACTGTCTCGCCAAATACAAATGACAAAATTATATTTCATAAACTAATATCAAATTTTGATTTAATTGACTCCTATCGCCACTTTCACCGTCATACAAAAATTTTCTTCTTTTCAGACCTTCATCCTATTTCCAGATTAGACTGAATTTATAACTCGTCCACCCTTATTCCAAACATCTCTCAAACCTCTTATCAAGCCAACGCTCTTTCAGACCATAACAATTTTTCTAGTATTATAATCAAAATCCCTCCAACCTCCTTCTTCAAATCCTCCCACTGGAAATTAAATAATTCTATTCTTTCTATTCCATGCAAAACTTTTCAATTAAATACTTCATATCAAACCTCTTACCCCCTCTAAACCCCATACAACAATCACTAATATGGTGGGATAAACATAAAAGAAATAAAACATCACCCAATTACTCTATCAAAAATTCAAAAAAAGAAAACACAACACAACATTTTGATAACTAAAGTACAAGTAGCACAAACACAAGGCTTACATAAGGCTTACATGCACAAATCCACCTTATTAACAACCAAATAGAGCAAATAAAGCAACATCAACAACTGCGAACTCAGATCCGATCCCGCCTTCCAACCTTTTCCAGCATTGATGGACTCTCTCCTTTAGCCCCTATCAATGAAAGTATAATCTAAACTAAATCCTTAATTCCTCCTGATATCTCGATTCAATCCTCATCTTACCAAAAATCTTCAATTGTAACTAAATACTCTTCTTTCATATCTTTTTTAAGGACCTTTGGAATTTTCCCACGTTTGTCCCTGATCCTACTATGTATCTCCGAGACCTTTCTACCGTTTTTAACAATGAAATAATTCAGTCCCTTCCTTCCTCCCCTCTAATTACTCAAGCTAAAATAAAAATCGCAATTGCTTCTCTAAATAAAAATTCTTCCCCAGGTTCAAATGGACTTACAGCCAAATTCTACTCTTCTTTTCCATCCTTAATACCTTTACGCTGTCAAACCTATAATAATTCCTACCTTTGCAATCAGCTTTCAAATTCCCAAAGACTAGCCCTAATAAAACTTATCCCAAAAAAACCAAACTCCTTTATTGTTAAAGATTGGCGTCCTATTTCTCTCCTCAATACCGACTATAAAATCCTTTCGACCATAATTTTAAACAGACTAAAACATATTCTCAACTATATCATATCCTTCGAGCAACAATGTGGACTTCCGAAGTGCCAAATCTTCAACAATCAGCTTAACATTAAATCTGCTATAAACTTTGCAGAAAACTTTCATCAACCCCTAGCTATTGTGCAAATTGATTTCTATAAAGCCTTCGATTTAGTATTCCATCAATTCCTTCTTCAAACTGCTTCTCAACTTGGAATCCCTTCTTCTTTATTAAAATGGATACGAATATTTCTCTCAAATCTCACATCCAAAATAAACCTAAATGGCTATCTTTTTAATTTTATCCCTCTTAGCATGCTCCATTTTGTAATTGCAATTGAGCCCTTAACCAGAAAAATTTTTGCCTCAACTAACTTTAAAGGAATCTCTTTTGGTAAAGCCACCTTAAAAATTAGTCATTTTGCTGATGGCTTGATTCTTTTTATTACCCACCCCCTCTTCCTTTTCCACACTTCTTGAGATACTGAATCAATTTTCTCTTTTTTCTGGTCTTAAAATCAACCATGACAAGACCACTATTATCTCAAATTCTCCTGATCTTCTTTCCTCTTTTCAAACCATTTTTCCCCAAGAAAAAATTCTTGGGATTCTTTTTTCTATTAAAACCGAAGATTTGATGCACAATTGGGATGCTCTTGTTCGCTCGGTAACCCGTACTACCCTTTCCTTTCTTTAACCCAAATGACTCCCTTTTCTCAAAAGTAATTTTTATCAACCAATACTTTCTACCTAAAATTTTTTCTTATCTAGAATCATCCCTTCAACACCTAAACACATAAAAACCTTAAACTCCTTTCTCTTTAAATTTCTTTGGAATTTCTCCCCCTTTGAACCTATCAAACACTCCACCTTATATCTTCGTAAGGCTGATGGAGAAATTCCCCTGCCCTCCATAGGTCTGAAAATTTTTACAGCCTACTTATGGCAATTGGTTGTTCTTCTTCAAACCTCTAAACCACTTCACCATTTCTGGATGCACTTTGCTATTTACAACCTAGGAACAAAACTCATACTCTTCAAACCTGACCTTTATTCAAACACCCAACCCCATCGACCCCACCAAATCCCCATTGGACAAAAGCCCTAAACCTTTTCCACAAAACCTCTATCCGCTCGGATCACCTATCCAAACTTACCTTTAAATCTCTTTATTTAATCCTCCTTAAACCTGACCCTAATCCTCTCCCGAGAACAATTGATATACCCCAAACAAACGGTAACAATCAAACTAATCCCTATACATGGCTTTGCTTAACTTTCTTTAGACCTTCTCTCTTTTCTAATTTTGAGAAAGATATAGCCTTCAGAACAGCCTAAAAAGGCTATGCCTAGGGCTGTTTCTTTTAAAAGCATAACTTTACCCCCAAAACCCCAAATAATTTACTTTGTAAATTATGTTTTTCTTCCTTCAATGATCCTCATCTTTTATTCTTTGACTGCCCTCCTACCAAATATCTAATGTATTCTTTAGAATCTTTTTTTTTGAAATCCTAAAAAAACTTACATCTCTCTCTAAAAACACACTTCTTTGTAATTTTTCTAAACTAACTGGCAATCACAATTTAATACTATCTAAAATGGCTTCCTTAATTCGACTTTCATCCTTCCAGTTGCGCAATAAAATCCTCTCTTTTAACCTCTCTATCACTTCTTCCCTACTCAACCAAGAACTATATAAAATCAAAAGCAAATTTAAATCTTTTTTTTAAAAAAAGCCTATCCTGATCTTTCAAAATAAAATAAATAAATAACCGATTACATATCGTTTTTGCAATGTAATGTGTCCATATTTTATCTAGAATATCTTATATCTGTCTCTACTAAGTATTTTAAAATCCAATAATTTCATCCAATCTGTATATATTATGTACCGTGTACAGTTAATTGTATGTTGTGTATTCTACAAAAAAAATAACAAGGACAAAACAGGTCTGTCGGCACTTGCTTGTTGATTGACTTGATCATTCTTACTTAATGTTTGCAATGGAACTGCAGGGTTTAGCTTGACTTTACCCGATCCGTGTTAGTTGACTCGATGTGGTTAGCATATCCGAACCACTGTCAGTATGCCCTTGCGGCTTAGCGGTGCTTATCGCAGTTACGTTGGTAGTGCATTGTTTTCATTGAACTACTTAGTCAGCGTTTAGGTCCATAACTAGCTGTTTGAGGTGTAAAAACCACAAACAGAAAGTTGTGCCAACTGTTTAAATTTTTAAATTTTTTTAGCATGAGTGAACAACAAGTTGTAGTGTTTCAACAAGTCCTAGCAAAAATAAAACAGGCCTGTCGGCATTTGCTTTTTGATTGACATGATCGTTCTTACTTAAAAAAATTTCTTGTGATCCTCACCAACTTTTCGAGTAAAAACTTTCCCCAATGTGCTAAAATTTGCGTTTGTTCAGAGTGCATTTTTAACCCAAAAATAGCCTTTTTTTAAATTTTGCTCCTCCTGCCAAAATATTTCCTGGCGCCTTTTATAACAGTTAATTAATAAAACTATACCCAAAATAACGCCAACCATAAATACTATATGACCATCGAAATCTATTTTTTATTTTTTGATTAAAATTATGTCATCAAATATGCGACTAACTAACTGTTCTCCCTCATAAACGTAAAATTTAAGAGTTTTTGCTTTAATGTATAACTGCAGTAGTTTTGCAGGACAAATTCAAACCAAAAACATGTGTTAAATTCATTGAGTTATTTTTATTCAAAGAAAAATAATTTTACAAATTAACCGTAAAAGCAAAATGTTATGCGCTTTCTGAACGCTGTGTCTTTACAAGTTTGTGCAGGTTTTTGGGCCACGCAGACCCTGCTTGCAAGTTTTTAGCCACTGCTCAAGCTTGAAATAACAAATCATAAATTAGCGATGTGCAATGTTAATACGTACAAAATGAGTTCCATCAGTCCATCTGAATCTTCCTTCGCTTGGTTGATCAGTACCTCCCATCCAAGATGAAGAAGTCAGCCTTTCTAAAATTTTAATTTTATTTTAGGTAACAAAATACACTACTTAAAGTGCAGGTCAAAAGATTTTACGGAAGCATTTTAATATTAGAACTTTGGGTGGAAGCGTAAATACCTATATAAAGTATTTGTGCAACAATACAAAAAATGACTAGTAAGAATAGTAAAATAATTATTTTAAACACAATTATTTTTAAATCTTAAAATCAATTTTTTTTATATTAAAGTTTTTAATCAAAAGTTATAACTACAACATATGCATTTGATACAAATAAAGTCGCTTTAATGCAATTACATTCTACCTTTTTCAAATTCAATGTAGAAAATTTTAAAAAAATTTCTATTTTTATTATACTACTGTCTATTACAATGCACACTCTCTTGAAAAATAGATTTGAAAAACTTCTGCTCTTTTAGAGCAAATGAGAAGAAATCCTTGTCTCTGATTGGGCAAAAACAGCCATGCATGGAAATGGTTTAGAAATTAATAATATGCATACCGGTAGCTTTAAAGTCGATTTTCAGTCTTTTAAAGAATTTCTAAACTTTTGATTATGACGTCATCTTTGCATTGTTCAGAAGTGATTGCGTAATTGGTACACCACCCCTCTACTTAATTTATTTTGTGTGCAAGTTGTTCTTATAACTGTACTATAGAGATTCGTTTCTGTACACCGTTTTTATTCAAAGCGCATTAATTGACTAAAGCTAGGCATTGTGACGTTTTTGCGGTATTTACGTATTTCGCCTAAAGTGTTCAAAAAAGATTAGAAATAGCTACTATTGTTTAGCTCTGTGGTTGTCAAACTTTTTAGTTGGCGGACCCATTAACGGCGGACCCTCTTAATGTTTACAACAACAAAAAAAATCCACAAAATTTCAAAACAAAAGTTAAACAAAATTGTCAATGTTGAATTGTTTGCTATATTTTTGACTTGGCAGATTTCAAAGTCAACAAATTCGTGACAAAAACAACAAATTATTCTTTAACTTTAAAGCTACAAATTTTTCGCGGCTCCTTAAAAATTGCTCACGGACCCCAGTTTGGCAATCGCTGGTTTAGCTAATTCGATATTATAAGTTACATAACTTGTTTACTACTTTATCTTAAGATTTATCATGACGTTATAAATTGCTTTGTGCGATTGTAAAACGTAACATCATAATTATTTTAAGAATTTTTGTTCGGTCTAGTACAGTGGTTCCCTAACTTTATACCTCCACGGACCCTCTGTGGATGTCAGAGGTCTCCACGAACCCCCAAGTTTTCAAAATAAGATCTGAGCCCAAATTACATAATAAAACGCATACCAGTGTTTCATAAAAGCATATTGTAATATTGCAATAAAAAAAAAAGATGAACAAACAATCACTCGGAAACCTCAAAAACACAAACTCTATCACGCATCGATCATCTATCACTGATAGGCTAACAGTCACACACGGTGAGACGGATGCTCTTGTTTTTTCTCCACGAGGCGTTTGATGCTCGGAGCTGTTTTGGAAATGGTCACCCTCATGTCAGAGCCGACATCAAGACTTGCCCGCAGCTTAGTTTTCATGACGACCAACGCGGAGAACCCGGCTTCGCAGAAGTAGGTTGTGCCAAAAGGGAGTGTCACTCGGAGCGCTTTCGCTGCGAGATTGGGGAAGGCCTCATAGTTGTTTTCCCAAAACTCCGAGGGACTGGCAACGGTCGAGAACTGCATCTTCAGGCGACCGGAGGCCTTTAACTTGATTAGATCATCCTTCAGCTTGTTCTCGTCGTCGATATTGTTAATTGGAATCGTGAAAAAATCTACTATCCACGGCTCGACCGACAAATTCGGGAAGTATCCATCAAGACTGTCAGACAGAGACTTCAAATGACCCTCAATGTCAAAGATAAGCGTGGAGGATAAATCATTCTCAGCATCATTATCCGCGAGGATTTGCGTGAGCACAGGGAAGTTGACGAATGACCTCTTCTCCACGCGGTTGCTCCAAAGCTTCAACTTTTCTCCAAGCGAATTGATTCGTTCTGCTGCTTCGACAATCGTAAGGCCGCTCCCTTGAAGTGAAATGTTGAGAGCGTTAAGGTGGCCAAAAATGTCGCTGATGTACACAAGCCTCGCGACGAAGATAGGGTCACCGAAGTAGTCCGCCAAGTCTTTACCTTTCTCACGCAGGAAAATTTCAATTCCCTGACTAACTGGAGGACGCGGTTCAGAACTTGGCCCCGGGATAGCTAACGCACCTCGGTGTGGTACAGAAGATGAGTGTATGCAGCACCAATGTCTTCACAGAAGACCTGGAAGAGGCGATGGTTGAGAGCACGAGCGCAAATGAAGTTCGCTGTTGCAACAACGATAGCCATTACATCACCGAGCTTTTTGGGGAGCGTCTTGGTCGCAAGGGTATGGCGATGGAGCACACAGTGTGTCACAATGATGCCGGGACACTTTTTTTTCACCAGCGCAACAAATCCGGATCGCTTTTCCATCATAGCCGACGCACCATCCGTACATAATGGTCAATCGCTTTAACTTAGTATTAATTTCCCAACTAACTTTTACGCCTGCCTTTACGACTAAAACGATTTTATAAGTTATAAATGTTGAATTAACTGTGTACATTATATAAGCTTCATTGTGATGTCACACCACTCGCAAGCTTTACCAATACATTCGTTTTTGCTGACCAGTTGAAATACAGCTTTTGCTCAAGCCAGACGCGTGTTACGAAATCATTACAATCGCATCGGCCTGGTAATTTTTTCGCTTTAATGTTACATATATGGCCGTATTCTTAAGTAGGCCGTGCCTAAACTGATTTTAAACATTTCTAGTTTTGATTTTCAAAAATGTCTCGCGAACCCCCTGGGATGGACTCCGGCACTCCCTGGGGGTTCATGCACCCCAGTTAGGGAACCCTTGGTCTAGTAGCTTTGATTTTTACCTTGTAACTATGGCTGATTTAGTAAATTTTTCATTCAATCCAGTTGAGAAATGCTTAGGTATCGTTTGCATTACTGTCGCTTATGTTGGGTTGTTTAAGTATTTAAGTAGTTATGGGTTAATTGTTCTCTCACACTTTTTCAATTCCGTGTTGCGCATTTCATTGTTTTTTACACGAAACTTGTTGTTTTTTGAAATAATCATTTAATACTACGCTTGAGTAATTTCCGCTATGTTTTGGCAACTGTTTTTTGAAAACAATTTTAGTTGATTTCTTTACTTTACATTCATTTTAGCTTTGGTCCTGACGAAGCGTGCTTGTAACCGCACCCGAAACGTTGACTGTTTGTTTTTAATTTTTAGTTTTTTAATGAACTGAAAAGGTTTTTAACAAAAAAAGTTTTCTGTTTTTCCCAAAAGAAAAACAAAGTATAATGGAAAAAATCTTATCGAAAAACTTGAAGAAACTGTCAAATTTGCCAAACTTCTAAACTTCTAAACTGTTCGTGTAAATTAAACTTCTAAACTGCTCGTACAATTTAAATTAAATAACATGGTAAACATTAAGAAAAACAGCTGATTGTATGTTTCTAAAGGCGAATGTGACGTAATGAATAATCAAAAGTTGAAATACAAAATTTTATAGTAAGATCAAGACAGAAATATTTTAATGATGAAATGAGGAGTGTAAGTGTAAGTAGGTAGTGCAAGTATATTATTTTTTTTTTATAGTAATTATGAAGAAAAAATGCCTGGAGAAAAAATAAATATAAGAGAAGCATTCAACGTTGAATAGAAAGAATAGTAGCTTGAATATTTATAGAAGCATCTAATTGATGGATCCAGCTGGATCCACAAATATCTAAATAGGATTTTGGAGATTTTTGAAGGAAAGTAACTGCATAGCATTCGGAAATAGGTTTATCGTTATATGGAAAATCAATGTTTTTCAGGTGGTGATGTATCGATAATGCTGCCTTTTCAGAATACAACGTTTTGTTATTTTAATTATGGCGGTGTGTATTCCAACGTAGGGGAAAACAATTCATAGTTTCAACAATATAAATTTTAAAGCATATATTACAACAAGCGCCATATATACCATAATTAGTGCGGTTGAGGTTTTATTTAAGTTGGATAATTTTACCGTTTTAGTTTTGATAAAATTAGTGTTTTGGACCATGTTTTGGTGTGTTCCATGATTATTACAAAGAGCACAATGACAGCAAGCAGAAGAAGATCCATTTTTATGATTAGTAGGCTGTAAGTTTAAGGATATCTTTTTGTAGTTTGTTAAAAGATTTTGAAGTGTTGCTGGTCGTTTAAAAACAACAGTGGATAACGAATTAAGATGTTTTTCTTTATCAGTGAAATTAATGCAATTGGTGAAAGAAGTAACCCAAACAATTTTATGAAATTGGGGATTTTTGTCTTTGGTTTTGGCATTATCAGGTTTGAAACAATTTAACTTTTATCCTCAACTCGTGCTTTAGAGAAATAGCCATAGATACATTGCAAAAAAAGAGGTTCATAAGCACGTGTAGACTGTCAAAGCAGACATTTCTTTGCTTGACTTTTATGCTCAACTTGTGCTTCAGAGAAATAGTCATAGATACATTAATATAAGCGTTTGTTAAGGCCTGCATATATACTGTATAACACATGTAATAACGGAGTTTTCTTTTACATTCATATTGTATACGATTCTTCAGCAACATCTCCATAAACATTACCTATTATAAGTCGACCCAAAATATCATTTTAAATCGTCTTCCAAAAAATCGACATGTACAAATATATACGGTAGTTTGAAATATAATTTATAAAACTTTTTACTGAATTGTACTAGGTAAGCTTTTAGTAATAGTATTTGAAAAATATACAGTTACATTGTTATAAATAAGACAATACCAACGTTTGATAAAATTGTTTTCTTCCTGGTTATGAACACTCGCTAGATGTCCTCCTTTATTGACGCAATCCTGTTCCGCTTGTGAAAAATTCAAACGCAATGCCATTTGAAATAAATAGCAGCTGTCTTCAAATCGACGCCATCCGGGTTTACATTGATCTGATTTGTGACAGCAACTTTTAATTTTAATTTCCAAAATCAACTTTACTAATTTTTCAAAAATAATACAAGGCTTAGTGAAAAGCATCTATAAAATAAAACCGTTCTAAAAAATTACGCTAAACTTTACCTCGAAAATTATATGTTATGTTTAACTTTTTGTCGAGTTCTTGAATTCGTTGATTGGACTGATTTTTATACAAAGTAAATTGATTTTGGAGGAGATTGACTTTGTTTTTTAGTAGACTCTGTGTCAAGTTGAACTTTTTATCTAGCTGTTCGATTTGCTTGGTGAAGAAACTTTTAATTGAATTCATTTGCCACATGTATGTTTGGTTTAACGTAGATAATCGCGATTGATGTTGGAGAGATAGATTATTTTCCATCGAATAAATCTACATAATCAAATTTTTATTAAATTTAAATTTATTCATAAAAAGCAATTTATCAGAGCATAACGTAAATTTCTAAAAAAAAGCTATACTTCACCTTTGACATTGATAACGCAGACAAAACAAAGGCTGTGATGATAATACATGCAATGAATGTAAAAATTACAGAAAAAATTTTTTTGGATTTCAATGTTGATCGGGCACTTTCTGAAAAAGATCATATAATTGACTTTAGATTATTTTTTTAAATAAAAAATTTCTTCTCTTCGAAAAAACTCAATTTGCTATGATCACCGTAAATAAACGATCTCTCGAAAATTTTCAATAATCTTAAGAACAGGAGCGGGCAAGCTACGGCGGGCGAAAGTTTAAAGCAAACAATTAAAAGTATTAAAAAAAATTAAATTACCACAATCGTGTAAACAAATGCAAAACATGCGCACAGATATGCGTGCGTAACGAGTACGGACATGTAATGTGCAAAATTTTAACACTCCAAATTACGGACATTAAACTATAATTTTTCAAACAAATGATTGTGATAAAGGTTTGTCAAATTTTATGCAATATATAAAGTTTACATTTCATTGGTCACATAAATACAAAAGCTCTTGTTTTGAGTATTTTAGATTTTTTAATTTTGGCTTAATTATACTTTAGTGTGGCTCTTAAACAAAATCAATTTTTGAATGTGCTTTTGGTGTTAAAAAGTTTGTTCACTTCGGTTTTTTTAAAAAAAGGATTTTCTGTTGTTCTATTTTCAGTTATTTTGCACGCCATCTTGTATGATGCAATAAACTTGTAACTGAACTTTTGAAAAGCAATAAAATGTGTTGAGATTTTTTTAAATATATTTTGCTTCGTTCTTTTTTAGAAACGGCTTTGTACGCATTTCAAAAAGATATCAAAAAGATATTTGACAGAAAAAAACCCAATTACATCCCAGTTTTTTTTCTATGAATTTTATGAGACTGTTACGTGAGAATCTTCAGCCGGTCACAGGCCTTTTAAAACACTGAAAAAAACTAGACGAGGCAATATTAAAACTTGTCTTTGGAACAGAGATTGTTCAAATTAATTAATAGATTAACGAAATAAAAGGACCCGTTTTTTTATGTTATTTATATTACTGATAACTTAAAAGCTATATTGTGAGTCGTCGTCGTTTGTTTTTAATTGTTTGGCTTGGTTTGATGGGATGCACTGCGCTTCAGCAGAAACAAGACTTGGGGCGAGGGGTTTTACTTTTTTATCCCAGGTTGCTGTACTGTCCAATATATGGATAAAAATGTTAGGATGTGACCTGCCGTTTGTTTGGTGGCGCCACACTCTAATCGAATAAAGGAGCGAGAACTGTTTTTTACTGCACAAACGACAAGCCACCTCATTGCGGCAATGCGATTTCCTTTCCTGCACGAGGGATAGGTCAAAATGGTTTGTCAATTAGCCGAGGTCTCATCTTCGAGCGAATCCTAATGAACGTTTATCCTTATTTTTTGTACCTGCTGTCAACTGATGGGCAGCGATCTTAATCCTAACTGATCGCCCCCATTTTTCGTATATCAATCTAGCAATCTACCACTCTTCACTACCACTCTGTTTTTGCTAAATACTTTTTCATTTCTCTTGCAAACTTTACCTAGGAATCCAAGAGGACTAGTTCAACAAGGTAACCCGAATACCTGCGCTGAAGTAAAACTGTGGGTATTTTTAATTTATTCCAGCTCAAGAAATAGTTTGCTGCGAGACTAAAGCTTTTTTATACAGTACAGTTAGCTTCAACTAAGTTTAAATTAATTCGTTTGAAAACTTTTCTCCGGAAACTAGAAAGAATTTATTTACAAAATTCACAGAACTAGCAATTCACGAAAACTTTTCTCCAACGCTTTGCCAAACTTTAAAGCGATTCCAGCGCTAAAACTTAAATTCTTCCGATACAAAAATAATTCTATCTCTATAGAATTAATCTTCCAAAACACTGGGGCAAAGCACTTCTAACACTTGTTAATTAAGTCACTGGAATAACCCAAATCCACGAAACGGAAACGGCACTGGAGCAAACGCTGGACACGACACTGCACTACAATCACTGGAATTGACACACTGGAATGAATATGCAAACCAAGCGCCCGCTTATGTAAAATCATGTCACGTGACGCTAAATTATGGAAGAGCGTACTCGAATTTTACAGTAGCGTTCACACTCGGTCATTGTATGCGTCTACAGAGAAACAACCAATCGGAGAATCAAGACGAGAACGTATTACGTCATTAGATGTCTGGTTAGAAGAAAAACATTCAGACAATCGTAAAACAGCTTGCAAATAAAATAATTAAGATAAGTAGGAGCTTTATCGACCATACGATTATTACTTGGCCATGAGAACATTACGTCATATTAAAAATTAAAATTATTGGAAAACAGAAAATAAACTATAGCTTTGTGAAGTTAAACTTATTGCGAATGAAGTGTGACAATTTCAAAATCTCTTTTTTTATATGTCTATTCTGTCAATGTTGCTCATTCTTTCAATCCTTCTCATAGGCGGCGACATTCACTCTAACCCTGGTCCTATATGGATCATGGATCATGGAGATCCTTGTCTAGTTTTCATAACCGCAACCCTAACCTACTCGCGAACCTTTAATCGTATGCCCTCCCAATCTCCCTGGTCTTTGCTTTTCTCTTATTCTATTTCTTACCATCTTTCTTCATCATGCTCTTGTAAGGACCCTCCTTCCCTCCGCAAAGCCGCCGCTGTCTCCCAACTATCGGCACCCCACACAGCAACATCACTGCCTTGACTGATGGGTCGGTTCCAATTGGAATAGAAAAGGAAGGAGCAGGGATTTATATTAAATGTACTAAACGTTTTACTAATAATTCTCTTCCTTCTTGGGTGGACGCTGGGCCACCAGCTATAGCGCCAAGACTTATGTCGTTCTTCATGGTCTTGAATGGTCTATTTCTCATTTTTCGTCCTGCGACTTTGAATCCGTCACCCTATTCTCCAACTCCCTATTTTTCCTCAAGACTCTTTCCACTCTCTTTCCATACCTAATACCTAAATCTCTCGCTGACGTAAAATTTCTTCGTAATTCTTTATCTGACTCTAAGGTAGTCCATCTTTAATGGATACCTAGTCATTCTTCCCTTCGAGGCAACAACTTAGCGGATACTCCTGCAAAAGTTGATGCAATTTACGAACCTTCCATCACACCATTCTCCCTTTCACCTCTTATTTCCTCCCAACGCTTATCCCTCTACACCAGTTGAACATATATTATCCAATCTGGCTTCTTCCAACACCAAATTCCTGCAGCATCTTCTGAGGAGCTTACCCTCTCTCGTTTACGCTGCAACGGAAAGAGCACTTTTCTTGCTACATACCTCTTCAGGATTGGTCGAGTCGAAACTTTTTCGGGCAGCAATTGTGGTTCCGAATTACAGGACATCTTTCATCTAGTGCTAGACTCGCCTGCACTTGACTTTTTACGTCTGGGCATTTTCGGCCACCTTTCACCATTCTAGACCTCTAGTTTCGTTCCTGGAAAGTTGTCCAATTATTGGAACTCCGCGGAGTTGATTCGCTCCCTCATCCTTAGGAATAAGTGGGGTAAGCCTACCACCACCATCACTAGATCCTATTTGGGCATGAACGAATGGAACCGACCAATACCAATACGCGGGCAATTGAGCTTAACCCTAGCAATTCGGAGCAAGCTCATACTAACCGCCTGGTATTGTTTATGAATTAAAATCATGAAAAGTAGTTTAAATATTAGTCTGTGACAAAAGGAAATTTTCAAAAAAAAGATTATTCGTCCACAAAAACTTGTGACACTGTTTAACATTCGCCAAAGCTAGACGTGGGCACTCGCGCAACTTGCGCAATTGTGAAAGTGGCGATTGCGCAATAACATGCAATTAATCTTTTTATTTTTGGGAGCACATGGCAAAGTGCGCAACCCTGTAAAGAAAAAAGAAAGTGAAATGCAACTTGCACAATTTTTAACAAATTGAGCTTTAAATTGCGCATGCCCACATCTGCCTGAAACGAGAATTTTATTATCACAGTAATTTGGAAATAATTTTGTGCTATCAAAATTTGACACCTCTAAACAAAATGGTTAAACATTTAAAAACCAAAATCAATTAAAATTACTCTGAATACTTGCTTCAAAATGTTGTTTCTAAAACCTATGCAAAAAATTAATTTTACTTCTGTAATCTTTATCATCAATCATATAGTTCTACTTCATTTTGACTTTTTGAAAATTGACAATAGAAAATAACAAACAAAATAAAATTAAAAGTTTAAACAAACTTACTAGAAAAATGAAGTTCCAAGTATTGACTGTCTGATTCAAATTTAGATGTCATGGTAATTTTAACA
Source organism: Diplosoma virens (assembly GCA_963680785.1). Taxonomy (NCBI): domain Eukaryota; kingdom Metazoa; phylum Chordata; class Ascidiacea; order Aplousobranchia; family Didemnidae; genus Diplosoma; species Diplosoma virens. Next base: position 36,329,737 of record OY796881.1, on the reverse strand, counting down.
AACTTACAACTTATTTTTATAAAAAAAATAGTAAATATAAGCATTTTGTATCAATCAAGCAGAAACAAAAAAGTAATCAGATTTAATTTTGTAAAAAATACCCTAAAATCTTTTTAATGTTTTAATTTATTTAAGGGTTTGGTTTTTATACTTTTTTCCAGGAAATTCTTTAAAGTGAGAGATGGCATGAATTACCCTACGCCTTATAGCTGGGATGGCGAACCATTTTTAAAGAAGAGTCTAAAAATAACATTTTAATCAAGTATACAGTTAAATAAATCTTTGGCTAAAATGAGGGAAAACAGCTAAGAATTTATTTGTGTTTTACTCACTTTGTGATGCTAATTTCCAAGGGATAAACTTAATGAAAACGTATCAATTTAAATTGAAGACTAAAAAAAGATCTTCACTAACTAATTACTGTAAAACAATGTTATGACAATAATTATAACATAATCCTTGCATATTTTTTTGGAAAAAAACTGAGTCGTCATGATGGCAAGAATTTTGGAACGGCAGATGGGTCATTAAATTTTAAAAAATGGGTCACGCTGTGATCCGCGGTTAGTGGTTCACCATTCTTGGTTTATACGGTTTGACTTAATTTAATTTTAGAATACATTGGTACCTCGGGATATGATTGTTTCTGGCTACCAATATTTAGGCTGACGAGCCAAGTCTCAAAAAAATATTTGTTCCGAGATGCGACGAAAAGTTCGAGATACGAATGAGAAATTTTTTTAAATGCGCGCCTATTACCCAAGGCTTTCAGAATTGCCCGTTCGCATCAAGTGAGAACTTGTTTTGATCGTGAATATATGGTAGTTTGAAATGAGCATGATGCAGTTTCTATAAATTGTCAGGTGACTATTCAATTTAAGTTTGCGTCACCAATTCAGGTCATTGTTTCTTACACCTGACAAACAAAATTGTTTCCGAAAAATTTTTAAACAAGTTGATTTATTTTAATGAAAAACCTAGACCATATTAAATCAATCTTCTTTTTCGTGTGGAAAAAATGGACAAAACCTGGATTGTCCAATAATTGGTCGGGCATGTTTCCGTCAGCAAATTCACCATGCTCTTGTTGACATCTGAGAGAGCATGGGGTCCATTTGGATGGTGATAGATGGGGAAAAATTTTATCACATGATACGTGTCTGCTCCTTTGCGCCACACTCACAAGCCGCCGTAAAAGCCATACCACATTTGTGCATTTTTGAGCGGAATAGACCAACGCCGGTTTGAAATCAGTTAAGCTTGACACATGCAAGTCTAGTAAAGATAATTTCCGGTGGCGTTGAGCTAGAATTTTTAATAAATGTGTGGAGTCGAGAGGCGTTTTCTCGCCACTCCATGCTCCATTTATATTCTGCTCGTCGTTCTATTCTGGTGCCTGACAAGGCGGGGTTGCTCAGCAGTTCCAGTATGCAGGAACAAACAGATGTCTTGATTTAAGTTGCCGCAGCTGTCCACGAAGTAGAGACAGGATACTTTCATATAGAAGGTGTTCTGGCTCCTGAGCGCAGCAGGCTAGATACAGTAAGGCATTTTGGAGGCTAAGCTCAGTTGGTTGGATGCCTGATAAGAAAAAAGGTTGTCCGTTGTTGTGGGACGCAGGCATCCGGTTACTATGCGAAAGGCATTGTTAAATCGGCTTGTCAATAAGGTGAGTATGAGCACTACAACACCAAACAGGTGCACAGCCTTAGTCGTCTTTATACACTCCAGTCGTGGACTGGAGTGCAAGGAGTGAAATGGACCAAGGCAAGGGTGGCTGTGCAAGTATTGTGATATGATCTAGCTAATCGCCTTAAAGCCAGCTTGATTTAGCTAATCGCCTTAAAGCCCAACACGAGATGTTAGTCTTTTGTGCAATGACTCTAAGTATCGTTGAAACTGAGTGCCTTATCCAGCTTTATGCCAACATAAGTGAGTGCAGCACAAAACGGTAGGGCCTGTTCATTGACCAAGATATTACAGCCGGGGACAAAAGTTTAAGACCACCTTCGGAAAAATGCACATTTTAGAGAAAAGTTTCTTAATCACGTAATACCACGAATTCTTGCGTCAAAATGCATATTTAGGTTTTAAAACTAAGCCTTCTCACATATTAATTTTTAATTTTTACTTTCGTTTAATATTTTAAACGTTTAGTTTAGAAAATACAAAATTTTGAACCCCGAAAATTGGAAAAAAACTAGCAGTCAGCGTTGAAAAACGCATTTAATTAACCATTCTTTACACGATGAAGGTCTCAGAACGCAAAATATCAAGGCATATGAAGGTTAGCAAGACTGCTGTACCTAAAATTATTAAAAATTAAAAAAAAGTATTTTCAAGGACAGAAAAAAACAGGCCGTCCTAGGATTTTTAGCAATAAAAATAAGCGTTTTATCAAGAAAGTGAGTCAATCTCCTAAAAGCTCTGCTAAAAGAATACAGGCTAAAATAGAATAAAGAAGATTCAAAATTAGTAAAATTGTTTTTTCACTAATTTTAAATTATGATTATGGTTAAGATGGTTAAGATTAAGTTGGGAATAAAGTGTGACAATAAGTTTCTTCAAGATCTTGAATGGAACACAAAGCAAAGGGATAGGTCTATAGCTCTTTCTGTACCCTAATGGTATATTCCGCTTTGGAATGGCAATTACTAATACTCTCCTCCAAATTTTCGGAAGCTTAAATTGGCTCATGCAGAAAGACAGGAACTTGTTTAACCAGAACTTTAAATCAGATCCGGCATGGAATATTAGCTCTGGCAATAGAACGTCTGGGTTCGGAATTTTTCCATACTTTAACAGCTGGAGGACATTGGCAAATTCTTCCGGAAAGAATCTCCAGAGATACATTTTAAGGTAGTTTTTGAATCCTCTAGAGTTGGAAAACCTCTCTAATAACAAATCTGGCTGACTTACGTGGTGTTGTTTTACATACTCTTTTTTTAACCAACTGCGAGGCAATCGAGCTCGTGAAAATGTGTCGGCAGCGTGGTCAAGTGGTTAAAACGCCGTGCTAATGATTAACATAGTCTCGGTTCAAAACCCACTCGCGCCATTCTGTTGTTTCCTTCGGAAAGACATTTTACGGTACTTTCCCCTGCTTGGTGGTCTTGGCAAGCAGCTCTAAATTACAGTCATATTTCTATTAAATTTCAAGCGGACAGCAACATCTTGGCATCTCCAGAAGTAAGTTGGGGTAAATGCTTACCCTATGAATTAGCGACTCCGTCGCTTTCCTGCGAGTCAGGAGGATGAATATAGAGATAAAATAAAAAATAAAAAAATGGAGTAGAAGCGGCGTGTGTGTTTGGTTCTGCCAGTCAAGTTGTTAAGTATATTTCCTGCCAGCCAATTAGAATGACCGAAATCGATGTTCTTCTTTGTCGTTTGAAGAGGTATCCACTTCAGGTCAGACACAAACAGGACTGGGGCCGAGGGTTTATCCTTATACTACCCCAGGCTGCTGTACCGCCTGAATCAGATGCTGGCAGTCATGTTATTAAGCCAGCATTGGGTTTCGTCATCCAAAACCGTCAGACCTCGTGCTCTATGTGGTGCCCGATGTATAGGGTACGCTGTTAAAACGTGGTCTGCCGTTTGTCAGAAGCGCCACACTCGCAATTCGATGAAGGAGCCAAACCCCATTTGTGCATGGACGAATGGAATCGCCCAACACCAGTCCGCAGGCGGTTGAGCTTAACCCAAGCTGCTCGGGGTAAGCCCATCTCAACAGGCCTGGCATTGGTCCTGAACACAAAAACACGGAGCCTGGAAGCATTTAACTCCGTGTTTCATTTGTGATTTTCTCATTCAGAGGCGCGGATGCCAAGTCTGGCAAGGTTGTACAAAAGATTCCGCGCAGCGGGTACAAACGGGTGTCTGGATCTTAGTCTAACTTGGCGAGTATCTGAGGACCCACTTAAAAGACCATACAAGATATGATCGGGGTCCAGAGATCCACGGTGAGCCAAGGAGAGTGTTGCTCCCATTAGGCAAAGCTCAGCTGGCTGGATACCTGAGAGTATAGGTAGGTGGTTTGTTGGAGTGGGACGCAGACATCCAGTGACTATGCGCAAAGCGTCGTTCAAGACACTGTCGATGAGGCGAGTGTGAGCACCGCGACACCAAACTGGCGCACAGTACTCATCTGTTCAATAGAATAGAGATAAGATGACTATGCGTAGTGTTTTGGTACCAGCACCCCATCCGAGCCCACAAGTTGCCTTATCAGTGTGACGCGCGAGGATAATTTTTTGCGCAATGCCACTAAATGGTGACAAAACGTGAGCGATCTGTGCAGTTTTACCCCAAGATAAGTAGGGTTGGACAGAACGGTAAAAGTATATCGTTGTTGTAGACTTTTAGCTCACATTTAACCTCTCGGTTATTTAAGTGAAATGCTGCCGTCACCGTCTTAGTGTGACTGAGCTTCAACCTCCAAGTCTGGAGATACGATAAAAGTGTAGACATGTCTTGGCTTAAAGTCCCTTCCAAGTTCTTCCAGTTTCCAGAAGAGTGCAGTAATGCTAAATTATCAGCAGCATAAACAAACTTTCTGGAAATCATAGAAGGAAGATAGTACGTATAGATGTTAAATAGGAGGGGAGCCAAGACCGATCCCTAAGGAAAGCCATTTTTAGGAAGGCGTAGCCTGCTTTGCTTGCTGTCACCGGTGGTAAGTGTGAAACTTCGATTTCGGACAAGCTCCATAATCATTCTGCTCATGTGCTTATCCGGAAGTAGTCTCAGCAGCTTGCAGGTAAGACCACGATGCCAGACAGTGTCATAAGCAGCTTTCGGATCAAAAAATACGGCACCGGCCTTCTTTTTAGCCTCAAAAGAATCCTCGATGTTCTGGGTTAACAACTTGATCTACGGTGGACTTCCCGCGTCGAAACCCAGCCTGCTCTTTAGGGATCAGTGGATCGATTAATGGCTCAACACGGGCGTAGATAAACGTTTCGAGGATCTTGTAGGGGATACAGAGCAGAGATATCGGTCGTTAGCTCTTTGGGTCCCCCACGGGATTCGTTGGTTTTGGGATCACGACTACAAGCGCTCTTTTCCAGATCTTGGAAATTTTGAGTTGGCGCAAACAGGAAGAAATGAAGTCACGTAACCAGGACTTCAAAGCAGCTCCACGATGGAGTATAAGTTCCGGGAAGATGCAATCAGTTACCGGAGCTTTACCTGGTTTTAAATGTTGAAGGGCAGCAGTAAATTCTCTCTGTGAGAAAGTTTCAGAGATATTTACTGGATCTGGTGTTGTGGCCCTCCAAAGGTCCTAAAATCGATGTTTATTGACCTCCTAAAATCGATGTTATTGACAACCTCGGACCAGCAATTTTTCTTTTTTTCATCAAGATGGGACAGCAAGGCGGAAGCAGCTGAGTTAGTTGCTTCATTCTGCGGAGCTCGTAGAGAAACCTAGCAGAGGTGTTCGCACTTTCCATCCCAACACGGTCTATAGTTGTTTCTGCTACCACGTAAAATTGACAATTTTGCTGCTGCAAAGATGGTATTACATAAGTCCTGGTATACCTCATTAATAGAGCTTGAGTCAAGGAATGGTAATTCCTGAGATAGATGGTTTGTGATGAGGCCTTAAAGTTTCCAGTTGGCCTTGGGAAAGTTCCAACGTTTATACGTCTGACTTGAGACTGGGGCTATATTGTTTGAGACCGTAATTAGCAATGGTCGATGTTTGGACCGAGAAAATTTTTCTAAATTACATCATTTCAGTTTGGAGCTGTTTAAATCCTCACTTGCAAAAGCCAGGTTGCGATTGGTTCCAGTGTTCCAGCGACTAGATAAAAGCTGGGAGCAAGAGCCTTGTTTGGGATAGCCAATTGACTGATAAGGCAGATCTTATTCGTACTTAGGCTTTCAACATTTAAAGTAGTATTTAGGCGAACAAAAGGCTTGCATCTAGCATTGGTAAACTTATCGAGTCCTTTTGCTTCCGGAGCCGAGGGTCTATCCTTTTATCACCCCGGAAGAAGCACCCCTAATTTATTATCATTTACTTGGTCATTGGCAGTTACTGGCACTCGCCACGTGGAGGCTAATGATATGATTAAATCAGGGTGGTCCAATTTCTTCACTCTTGCGGGCCACTTTTCGAAATTGTCTGAGCTTGCGGACCTCAGCCGGATAGATATTGTTCCAAATCATAATGTCCTCTTTAAAAAAAAAAAGGTCTTCACTTGGAATCAGCCTTCGATTATTCCTATTTTTGTCTCAAAATCATGGTGTCCTCTAAAAAAAAAAAAGTTCTTCACTTAGAATCAGCCTTCGATTATTCCTATTTTTACTATTATTCCTATTACTAAAGCCGCATGCAGCCCGCGGGTCCGTAGTTGGACCACGCTGGTTTAGAGCATAAGTAAAAAAAAATTTATAGATCTAAACGTTCTAGTTGCCGTAACTGTTCGCGTCTTCGCGGGCCAATTTTGGCCCGCGGGCCTGCAGTTGGACCACGCTAGATTAAATGAATAAAGACACATAACTATCTTTAATCGTCAAAGAATTGGAAGAAATAAATATTGGGAAAGCCGTGTCTTACATCTTCAATCATATAAGAATCTTCTATCATTTAAAATATATATCTTTAACCATTTAAGACATAATTATTTATTGATTTTCTTAATTCTTGTGACTTAATAATGTTTTAAAGTTGCAAGGTTTGCTTTTAAAAAACTAAGTCATTTTATTTGCTTTGACAATGAGTGAAATTACAGTGTAAAACGTCAACTTTTAAATGAAAATATCATTGCAACTATGTGAGTCCGGTCGGCCAACTGCGACTATGTAGCCTAATTCAACTTTGTAGTGCTAAATCCTATTTTTTCTTATTTAAATTATCATTACGTTACAATCATTTTACCCCAAAATTGATTTATAATTTTAATTTTACTTGTTATTCTTTTCATTGCTATAAAAAAAAAAATCCGTCACAGTAGACTTATGGAACCGTAAGAGAATTGAGAAATTGGAACCTACAACTCTTTACTTAAGAAGATCTATGTATAAGCTTAGTTTATTTTCTTTATTATATAAACTGGTTCTAAATCGCATTTATAAATAGTAACAATTAAAACTTAAGTTAAAAAAAAATTCGTTCTTATAATGTTAAATATTAAGATAGAAATTTTATCTCACATTTCACAAAAAAATTGAAACTTCTGTATCTGCGCACCTGTATCCTCCCTTTTTGAAAAGGCCAGGGGGCAATTAAAAAGGGGTCGAAACGGCCGGGAAAAAATAGCCTCTCCGCTTCCGGCCCGCCTGTTGTTCAATATTTTTATAGAACAAAAATAGTGCAAGTAGATTTTTTTGCAAGCTATGTCAGTTCTTGGCTGGCTTCAGGAGTCAAAAAGATAAGTCTTAGCTTTAGATAAGAATGCAAACTCGGGCTCGGACTGGGGACTTGAAATCGTCATTTTTGTCCGGACTCGGACTCGCTTGAAAATTTTGACGAGTCCGTATCCCTGGTATCTAATAAGTATTGATAATAGTTTTCGTTAATATTCTGTAAAATCCTAATGAGTATGGAATGTGTTACTGAAAAGGTTTCATAACTTAAATCTAAATTGATGTCTATGTCTTTATGTATGTTTATGCCTCGGACGGCACCGTAGTCGAGCGATTTAGAAGGCTGTTTTAATGCCGCATACAATCAACACGGTTGCGGTTCAAAACCTACTCGTATCATTCTGCGGTGTCTTTCGTGAAGACATTTTATGGCACTTTTATTTGCTGGACGTTTTCAGAAAGCAGTTCCAATTTTTAGTCATATCTAAATAAAAACTTAAAAAATAATAAGAATAATTTCAATCGGAAAGCAATAACATGGTATCTCCGGAAGCATGTCGGAATAATTGCTCGAAGATTTCCCTAAGTATAACGCCTACTATGTTTTGCTATGACTCATGAGGATTAATATGGCCACAAAGAAATATGAAGTTTTTTAATGGTGCGGTGCTATTACTATTTCTAATTTTTATTATTAATATCAGTTTTAAAAGTAATAAATAAAACTAATATTCAACTTGTAAAATGCAGTGCCAAAATATTTTGATTTTATTGACAAAAAAAATAAAAAAAAGAAAGAACGCAAATGCAAACGATGATGGATTGCTCGTGCGTAGACTTATAGATGGATCGAGTAGGTTTTCGCTTTCGTAAAATCGATGTGCCGCGCAAAATCGAAATTTTTAAGTGTGCCACAACAAAAAAAATTTTGTAAATTACTGGTCTAACTTAACTAATGCATATAACACTGATGAAGGTCTCGAGACCAATTTTTTGTTGTCTTGGTCTCGTCTCGGTCTCAACATTGTGTTGGTGGTCTCAGTCTCAAGGTGTTTTTCTAATTGATCTCGAGATCGAACATTTTTGATTAGTCACGAGACCGGTTATTTGATGTTATGGCGATGAATTTTGCAATTTGATTTAAAGTAACACTCAACTGACCAGCTTTGCCACAATTTAAAGTGGAAAAAAGCTTAGAACCAAATTTTTAGTTTTTCAGCTTTCTTACGTTTATTCCAATAAAGATTTTAATTGTGATCAGGACTGTTCCAATTACGAAAAAGCTATTTGTTACAAGCTAATCCTATTACAAAAAACTTTATTTAAATGTTTTTTTTTTTCGGCAACAAACAAGTCTGTTAATGCTATGAATGTTCAACTCACATCCTTGCCCGTTAAATACTAAATCATACAAAATTAATCCAATAGAGAAACAAAGTAACTTGATTACGTCAATATTTTTTAAAGCTAGTTTTTTTATGTTGATAAACAAGCTTTAATAGAAGAACGAAAGAATAATACAAAAAACTAGATCTACAGCACTAAGATAAATTATGTAGTTTTAGTTTAGCGTAAATGCAGCAATAACCCCAGAGACCGGACACTGTTTTTTAAATGTTGTTGTTACATTTAATCTACAGCTAGCCACCAGCTTAAAATTTAGTACGCCTGCCCAAAGTTGCTTTAAAAAGAAATCAAAATGCTTGTTTTGGACCTTGATTTGAATGTATAATGCCGTAGGCAATATCTTTTACTGGTTTGTGTTTTAAGGCAGACTAACTGAGATAAATAAATGACTTTAACGTCAACTGGAAGCTAAAGTTTCTAAATATTCAATTTAAAAAAGTCTTAGAGTAGACTCCAATAATGATTATGCTGCGTAAACGATAAAGTTGCCTGGAAATATGACTTAAAGCGGGTACTTAGCTACAATAGAGTACAATAATAAGTTCACACCTGTTCATAATATAGCACTTAAATGCCCAGAATATGGCCCGCGAGACGGTTACTAAAATTTTTGTTTCAAATTTTTTTTAGTTTGATATGGCAGAAGTGCAATTACATAAAATGATGCAATTTTTAAATCGCTAACAGCTAGGATTGGATCATAGGTGTCCAAACTTTCACATGCAGTGGGCCAAATTTTTTTTTGAAAATATCTTTTGGGCCGCAATAGGTACCGAATTACAGGGAAAAAAGTTTTTTTGGTATTTACTTTGTTTTCAGTGACTATTGGTTTGAAGAAAATAGCTATGTGTATAATGATTTCCTGCTTTCTAAGTCTTTAAGACATAAAATAGTAAAAGCTATGGTATTTCCAAACTATCAAAACGTGTTTCAGAATGATGTTGCATTGCTTGTGAGCTATTTGTGTAGAAGTGTAGTCGAAACTTCAGTATTTTACGTTGCTATTCGCTTTGAAGCTTAGTAGTTTCCCGCTTGCTCGCTTTCGTTAATCGTCTCTTAAAAATTCATACTTTAAAAAAAAAACTTCTTATACATGAATGTTTTAATGCCTTTGATGCAGATTTAAAACTTTGAAGTAAAATTAAAAAGCAAGCAAGTATAAGTCCGACGTACGATAATATCTGTAAAATTTTTTAACAGTCTTTTGAAATGTGCTTTTGTTCTAATTTGTTATTTCTCGTCGATTCTATTTGAATAAGGATAATTTAGATTTTCAATCGTAATAGATTTCAATTGGTTTAACATTTTGTTATACGAAACTTTATTTCGGATTAAGGCGCGTTTACAGCCGTTTACAGTACTTTTTTCTTTCAGTGCGATCTTGGTTTGTTTTATTGACGCTCAAATTCACTCATGTTTTCGAGAAAAGATGAGTGGATTTGAGCGTCAATAAAACAAACCAAAATCGCGCTGAAAGAAAAAAGTACTGTAAACGACTGTAAACGCGCCTTTATCTTTCATGTAAGCTTTGAACTCCTTTCATCCTAAAAAAAGTCATTACTTTGATCCTACGTTTTTGTTTTTGCTTTCTTAATGAAGCGAACAAGTTTTTGCTGGAATGAAATTTAAGTATGCAATAATTTGAACACCATTTAATTATGGTCCGCAATTAATTATAAAAGGGGATGAGTTGATGGCTCTTTGAGTCATAACGTTTGCCCACCCCATATGCTTGCTTGTTTTTTTTATTTTTATCTCTACTTTTATCCTTTTGCCGCGCACATAAGCGAGGCGCTATACGTGTGACAAGCTTTCGGAGATACCAAGATATTGCTGTCTTGTTAAAATTTTTTCCTTTAATTATTAGATTTTTAAGAGATGATGGAATTTTACAATTACTCGCAAGAAAAAGTACCGTAAAATGTATTTCCAAGACCCAACATGATCGCGCGACTAGGCTTTAAACCCCGGCCGTTTCGATCACAATCAACACCCTCTAAACACTTGACCACGCTGCCCAGAATCCGTTTAACTACCCGTTAAAACGTTTAATCTGTGAATCCATAGACGTGTACGCAGAAGAGGGAGAGTCGGAGGTTGAAAAACCTACATGAAGAATGATGGTTAAAGGTTCATAGCAGAACTAAAACAACTTAAAAATTGTTAAAATAAAGTGAAAACTTTTTTAACTAAAAGAAAATTTGGGCTTGAAAAAAGTGAAGAGCAAAAAAGATCTTTACTTTTATTTTACATTTGTCTATATCGTGGTTGAATTGATTGAGTGGTTGAGAGCGCTGTAATTGATGGCAAACTTAAGCGATACCTTCATGGTTCAAAGCCCACTCGCGCCCCTCTGTTGTGTCTTTGGGAAAAACACTTTACGGCACTTTCTCCCGCTTGGTGGTCCTTGCAAGCAGTTCTAAATTTCAGTCATAGCTCTATAAAACTAAAAAAATTAAAAATTTGAACCAGACAACAATATCTTGGCATCTCTGGAAGCAGATCAATGTAATAGCTTGACAGTTGCTCTATGTATAGCGGCTCCGACAATTTCCTGTGAGTCAGGGAGTCAGAAGGATAAAAAGAAAGATAAAATGATCATATTAAAAATAAATAAATAGTTTTAATTGTTTTTTAAGTGAATCTTTAAAAGTGGCGTTTTTTTTCTTGCACCAGGCCTCCCTTTTGTAAAAAAATACAACGGATTATAGTTGTGTTGTCTCAACTGCCTCCCTGCTTTGTAAACAAATTTCTCAACGCTGTCTCAACTGCCTCCCTGCCTTCATAACAAATTTTTGGATATGCAACTGTATAAACCTAATTGTGTTGTCTCAACGCTGTCTCAACTGCCACCCTGCCTTCATAACAAATTTCTGGATATGCAACTGTATAAACCTAATTGCTTAAAAAAAAAATACAAAATCGCTCAAAAGTTAAACTAAAAAATAGTAAATATGATAAGGTAAAAAACAACAATGTCCTAAAAATTAATCCGAATAACCTATTCGAAAATATATCGAAAATAAACAAGGTCAATACCGCAGAAAGTCGTCAAACAATTTTTACTCGTTTGCATAATCGTCATTGTTTCTGATCTTTTTAATATGATTAATTAGACGAATTCAATTCTATGTAAGTCAAAAATAGCCAACAAATCCAACAACTCTAACACACCAACACTGGTAACCGAGCTAATCAAATATTTGTTAAAGTTTCAACCATTCTCATGATTTTTCCTGCCTTCAGCATTTTTGAGTTTTGAAAAATATTTTTTGATAAAATATCTGCTTTTTTTAACATTATGAACTATCATGCCGAGTGTGATTCGGATTTTTTTCTGCTCTACTGTTTAATAATGCAACGAAATGTTCAATGATGCAAACATACAGAGCGAAACACTTTCCTACATGGTAGAGAAGCTTGTTGATTTAAAGTGTTTATGGCGGTTGTGGTAACAAAAACATTGAAGTAAAAAATTTATAAAATAGATGAAAAGCATAGAGCCAAGGTAGTTGAAATCCACTAAACATATTTATTTACACGCTGATGTTCAGATTCTTAATTCATTCAATGTTAAAGCAAAATAAACTAGTTGAAAAAAATCATACTACTTTTAAATACAGTTACGTCACAAAAAAAGTATAAATTTAATAACTGCAGATGATTTCGCTTAATGCGGAATTTCGCTTAATGCGGAATTTCGCTTAACTCTGATAAAACTGAAAGTACAAATAATTTCCTATATACTGTAATAAAAAGCTTCGGAATATCCAGATCTTTGTCTAATTCGTATGATTTTGTCTGCCGAATAGAATCCGGATTAACCGAGGTCTACTGTATTAAATATTGTATTACAGTCCGAAAATTGGCGTAAATTATTAACTTAAGGAAACGTTATTAATACAACAGTAAAACTTTTAAAAATTGTTTCCAGTTATATTTATTTAATACCTGATTAAAGTTGTATATTTTTTCTTGTGATGTAAAAAGTTGTAAGTTTTGTTTTTAAAACCGGACACTGGTTAATTCGCTGTGACAATGACTGAAGTAAGAAGTCGAAACGTCAGCATATAAATAAAAATGTTTATTGCAACAATCTTGGCTCTATGCTTTTTGTAAAAGGTAATAGGATTACGTTTCATTTATTTTGCTCCGAAACAAATTAAAAATTATACCATGTTATTCGTTTTCTTTGGGCAGCGTGCTGTCTTGCGCATAGCGCCCTTGAGTGAAATACGATTTCAAATTGATTTCTACATCTTTATACTTTTTTAGTTGTTTTAATTGCTGAATATGCTGGCTAGTTTCGGTTTCACTCTGTAAAAAGGATTAAATTTTATAAGTGAATTTAAAATTACTCAAAACTTATTAAATACCTAAAATACTGAAGAGTATTTGGAAAGATGACAAACGATAAATATGCTATCTGCTTGTTCAAAATTTACAAGATTGTTTATAACATGCACTAGAGTAATTTAAGATTTCTTGCAAAAGTCTACAAAGTTTTTACACAGTTACACGTAAAGTTAGTAGCCCTTAGAATTATATGATTATACAATTTAAATTAAAGTATTATAATAATAAATGCGCATTTTGGGATTAGACAAATATTTTAACTCAACAATTTTCATGTTTTTCGTTAATAGACTTTATTTCATTTTCATTATCTCGATGCAAATGCCATGCTCTTGACCACTTTCCAAACTAATCGAAGTTAAATAGCGAATTAGCTTTGCCTTGGCCTGTATTTATAATGTGATAGCCGAACGTTTTTAATTAAAGCATCGCGATGAATCCTTGCTTTTGGTGAAAGTCACTTCATTGCTGAAAACTGACATTTCTGTGATTAATTTATCACACAATTCCTAATAATTTACTTCGCTTGCGTGGTGCGACTAATTTGCAGAAACAAATAGTTGTCAGCAAATTTTTGACTTGCTATGATTTCTTTGCTATTGAAGTTCTAGTGATAGTTCTAAAAACTGATAGTTTGCCTCTTTGTGTCTTATCGCTTTTTAATGAATTAAACTCTCGACTAAAAATATGTCTTATTTTTAGCTTTCTAAATTGTTAAACATTAATTTTATTATTCGTTTATATTAGGCTACATATGATATAATATGGTATATGCATAAAAAAGACATAAGTCTTGCTCAAGCAATAAACTCATTTTATTTTAAATATGCTTTGGTCCTTTGATGTACTAAACTGCCATAACTTACAGGAGCACATTTTAATTGTTCAGCGAGTGTCATTTGTTTCTTTGTGTTTATCTTTTATATAAACAGGTAGAATAACTTTATTTGATCAATCTAATTATGTTATGAAAGGAAGTAAACGTCTTTTCTACATCTCGATAACATCTTCACACTTCATTCATAATTCTTATTTTGATATTTTTATCTTAACTTAAAATCCAAAAAAAGTTTATTGTAAAATGATAACACAACATGACAAGCAGGGGCAAGCAGGCAGCGTCACCATCTAGTGGCATTGCGCAAAAAATTATCCTCGCGCGTCACACTGTTGAGGCGACTTGTGGGCTCGGGATGGGGTGCTGGTGCTAAAACACTACGCATAGCCACCTTATCTCTAGTCCACTCAACAGCTGAGTACTGTGCGCCAGTCTGGTGTCGCAGTGCTCACACTCGCCTCATCGACAGTGTCTTGAACGACGCTTTGCGCATAGTCACTGGATGTCTGCGTGCCACTCCAACGAACCACCTACCATTACTCTCAGGCATCCAGCCAGCTGAGCTTCGCCGAATGGGAGCAACACTCTCCTTGGCTCACCGTGGATCTCTGAACCCCGATCATATCTTGTATGGTCTTTTAAGTGGGTCCTCAGATACTCGCCAAGTGAGACTAAGATCCAGACGCCCGTTTTTCCCAGCTGCGCGGAATCTTTTGTACAACCTTGCCAGACTTGGCATCCGCGCTTCTTAATGGACAAATCACAAATGGAACACGGAATACTGTGAAAATGCTTCCAGGCTCCGTGTTTTTGTGCCAGGACCAGTGCCAGGCTTGTTGGGATGGGCTTACCCCGAGCAGCTTGGGTTAAGCTCAACAGCCTGCGGAATGGTGTTAGGCGATTCCATTCGTCCATGCACAAATGGGGTTTGGCTCCTTCATCGAATTGCGAGTGTGGCGCCTCTGAGCAAACCGCAGACCATGTACTAACAGCATGCCCTATACATCGGGCACCACATAGATCACGAGGTCTGACGGTTTTGGATGACGAAACTCGATGCTGGCTTAATAACATGACTGCCAGTATCTGATTCAGGCAGTGCAGCAGTCTGGGGTAGAAAAAAATAAACCCTCGGCCCTAGTCCTGTTTGTATCTGACCTGGAGTGGATGCCCTTCAAACGATGATGACGACGACGATGATCACGCTGAAAAAAAAGTACTGTAAACGGCTGCAAACGCGCCTTTAAGCCTTTAACGTGTATTTTCTTGAACAGCTGATCGAAAATTTTTCAGCTTTCAAGACAATCGAGTAATTAATTTGAGGCTACTACATAAATGAGCGTGGAAGGTGTTTCTTTATTCAAATTAAATAAAATTTTCTATTTACATTTTATCTACTTTTCATGTCTTGCATCGATTTTCTTTGATTTGAGTAATTTTGTTAAAAATACATTAAAACTCAAATTTAAAAAAATAATAATTTTTATCACGTTTTTAAATTTGTATTTTTTTGGCTATATCAAACAAAAAACATGTAAAATTTGTTACTTTCACGCTCATTTTTGTTCAATTTCGAATCTTTGCTGATTAATTCAGTATTTTTTTATTCTCTGTAAAACTAAAAAAATTTTTTGAAAATATTTGGAAACTATTTAAACACTACGTCAATGCAAATCATTAAAAGCACCGCGTTCTTAGACAAGAATGATTAAAAACATTAGTAGGCAAAGCTAATCACTGATGAAGATATCATCAGAACATTATTGATTAAGTAAAATTTTTGACAACGGGAAAAAACGTTTTTTATCAACAAGGAAATTTTGTAAAATTTATATCATAGTCTAAAGAATTAATCCTTTTGACTTGCAGCACAATGTCCTAAAATCATTAATTTGGAAAAACCTTAAAGCAAATCGAAGGGATTCACTTGTTAATTAACGCAGAGTGATACACTGTTTGATAACAGCTTTTACTTAATTATCAGGTACAACTTTACATTTTGCTTGATGTAAGTTGTACAAGTCACAGAAATGAACATGATTTACGGTATGTTATAAAACTTCATACTCTCAAGTCGACCAAATGCAATTTAACACCTAAAAACAAATGGAAAGATTTTGAAGCAGAAAGCAAGTGATTGAGTTTTTTCCTAAGCATCACATCATGACAAGAATTTGAAACAAGAAACATCATGACAAAAATTTGAATGCGTTTTTGAAAGCGGCTGCTGCAGCTGCTGCTAAGATGACGATCAACAAAAGCAAAACGTTGCTTTCACAAACAGAAATTTCGATACATTAATATCCCATTAAGCGCAAAATTTAATTAAGCCCGACCCTGAGATAGTGCAATCTTTCTTGATTTCATGTGCCTCTTCCGCAAACTAACAAAGAACTTCAAAGAATGATTTGACTTTTTGCTTACCACGCACGCGCGCTGGATACCAAACTATTCAGAGAAGATTCGACCCTTACTTGAAAACCAATGCTTTTCTCTCAAAAAACTTGTTTTAAAAGAAAAACTTTTAACCAATAGATTACACGTTGCCCCAACTGTGAAGACAAACGGTTCCGAATTCCCATGCTTCAATTCTTAATCAAGAAGTTCGTTCTGTAGCTTTTAATTCTCGAACCTTGTCGCAAACAAAATAACGTCAATCTGCAATCGAAAAAGAAACTTATGCAATTGTAAATGTGATACGGAAATGGAGGGGCATTTTCTTGTTGGTTGACATTTTACTTTAATTACCGATCCAAAAAATTTAAAAATGTACAAAGGGCACGGTTTACAACAGTCGATCAGAGACGCGCGAGCGAACGAATTAAGTAATTAGAAGTTTCGTTAGCTAAAAAAATTCCATTTATTAATTTCAGAGAGGAAAGAAAACGCTATAAACCCCAAATGTAGACAAAGTTTTAGATTATTATATTTTCTTAAAAATAATGTTAGAATCAAATGTAAAAAAGCAAATGTAAGTCATATGACCATCAAAATGTCCTTAAAAAGAATCTCAATTGTTTTCAGTACAAAAGAGTAAAGCGACCGCTTTTGTCTACCAAAACACATAAAAAAAAGGTAGAAAAAGCACAACCACTTCTTGCAACGTTTGAAGGATAGCAGCAACCGACTATTCTGTGAATTAATAAGAAGTTGTTTACGGTTCAGGCGGTTCATAATCCACAGAATGATTGGATTTAGTGCAGCAATATTAAAAAGATATCTGCAGAACAGTACACATCATTTTAGTGCCCAAAACTAGCGTCCGTGATGGTATGAGCCGATGTGACATCATGTGGACAGAAAACACCCCTTGTCTTCACTGATCAGGGTGTCAAAATCAACCAGCAAGTTTACTTGATTTCCTGGTTTGAAAAAGACCATGGGATACCACGGGATAACACTTCAGCGAGACGGAGCAACCTCCCATATTGCCAAATTGATTTAAAGATTTTGTCGGGGGAATTCCAAAGGGTTCTGATCAAAAGAACTTTGTCCCCATCTTTGCCAGATATAGCCCGATGGACTTTGGCAGTGTGGTCAATATTAGAGCAGAAGACTTGTGCGATCTTCCATAAGAATGTTAAATCATTGAAACGCTTGTTGCTTAAATGCTGGGATGAAATAGACGCTAAAACCTTGCGTGCAACATGTTTCCAGGTTTCCAGCAGACTTTGGCATGTAATTCATGCAAAACCAGGTTATATTCAATAAAACTTGATTGAATCAAATTAAACTTTCTTTTCCATTAATTTGACCCATAATTTAATAAAATCGCTTAAATAATAGAACATTTGTGAGGGTTTTACGTCGTCTACACCTGGCATTTACACTCTGTAAATTATACAAATTTTATTAAGTGTGTCCTACCGACTATGCCGTTAATTACTTGGCCCTGAAAAGATTAAGTCAAACAAATTATTGAAAAAAACAGAAAATTAATACAAAAATATCTTTATTTTTGCATAATTCGATCTAAGTTTTGCTTTGCCAGCAAAACCAAAGCAAAGCACTTGTAATGTTAATAAGGAATTTTGAATCTCAACAGGAAAGCAAAAAAACTTAGCATTTTCATAAGATAGCTCATTTTGACCTAAATAGTTCTGCATAATTAGAAGTCTTGTTGTCCTCTTTGTCCTCTGTATTTTCAGTTTTTTAAATTTGTCATTTTCTACATTTTACGGTAATTAGCCTATTATTGAAATATAGAAATTAACAAATGGTCAAGACTAATTAAAAAAACTGAATCAGCAAAAATTAGAGTAGCTAATTTGTGGATGATTTCATACAAAGCGTAAGAACAGGAAATTTTGTTTAAAGACTATAGTTGGAGTAAAAGTTCACAATAAGTATAAGATGAGGTACAGAAACAAATAGTATTAGAAAAGAGTCAATCAAAATGTTGACTGCTTTTGTTTTGTTTTGATTGAGAATCAATAAAAACAACTAATTTTTCATGTTCAAGAAAAAAGGAAAAAAGGCTTTGATCTCGTCTTTCACTTTTTTCTCCCAAAATCATGGTGATCTCTAAAAAAAAAGGTCTTTACTTCGATTTCATCTCTGATTTCCCTATTTTGCTCCCAAAATCAAGGAGTTCTCTAAAAAAAAGGTCTTCGCCTCAAATCGATCTTATATCTTCCACTTTTCGTCCCGACTTCATAATGATCTTTAAAAAGCATCTGCAGCGAAACGAAACTGTATGTGCTATTTTCGAGAGAGGCCCCAAAATCGAGTGGGGCCCGAGGAAACTGCCTCATTCGCCTCACCCAATATCCACCACTGGATTTGCGGATAAAAGTAAATAAAGCGAAAAAGGTTGTAAAGAATATTGAACAGAGAGAAAATATCGAACAGAGAAAATTTCTTTTTAACTTTGCCATATTTTTCGTTTTTTTTTTTGCTTGTCGCTGTTTATATGCCAAGAAAATGCAAAATGTTGAATTGAGCAAAAATTACCGATATGTTTATTAATTTTTTTTGTGTTAAAATACACCCTTTAAGGCTTGGGTCGCGAGATGATTACGAAACTCAGACTTCGGTGCGTTCAAAAAGTTTGGGAAATATTGTTCTACACAATGAAATAAAACTAAATGATTTGCTGGTAAAAGTAAAAGATGTGAAAAAATATTGAAAGGTTATAGACAACAGATCATCTAATTATTGACAGGAGTTTCGCAAACAAAAGTATGAGCAATACGACAATGATCATCGTCCCATTTATATTGCCTTTCGGACCAAAATTGAAGACAGTCTTGTCCAGTCCAATTATTTGGTTCTCCTGGTGTCCAATCAGTTTAATTCTGTTTAAAAAATACCTAATTGGTTTTGCAAAAAAAGTAAAATCAACAAACGTTATTGTATTTTAATCAAACATGTAAAAGGCAAAAGTTAAATTTCATAAACAATTAAAACTTTCTGTTCATTCTTGAAGCACGGCAGAGGCAGGGCAAGTTTGCGCACAAGACAAGCTTCACTTTTTGTGCCCCATTGCTGCACAAGTATACAGCAAACTTATTTTACTAAACAGTCTTGAGTGGGGTTAGCGTGCCGATTGCGTCATAAATAGGTCACAATTAAAATGAATACGTCACAATCGAAATTTTAAATACGCTTGTATATTAAGAAATAGTTCAAATAAATTAGATGGTTAAATATAAATTAAAATTATTGATAAAGTGTGACATTTAATAATAATAAGTTTACTTGAACTTTTAAAAAAAATATTTTACAATAAAATGTAGTAATGTGGGTCCCCCTCGTGCAGGGACCCGGTACATTGCACCGGCTAACCGGTGATAGTTACGACCTGGTTTCTGTGAATCGCCAGACATAGAATTTGAAATTCAGTCTTCTAAAAAAGGTCGAGCAGGCTTTCATTTAAATAAACGGGAGGTCAAACGTTAGCTAAAGGCTTACAACAGCAATACTGTATACTTTTACTATTCTGTCCGGTCCCGACTTATTTTGGGATAAAAGTAGACAAATCGCTAACTATCCGTCACCATTTTGTGGCATCACGTAAAAATCGTGTCGTCTCTAGTTACATTGCTTAGGCGACTTGCGAAGATGAGATGCTGGACCAAAACATTGTGAACAGCTGTCTTATCTCTGGCCTACTCAAAAGTTGAATACTGCGTGCCAGTCTGATGTCGCCCATTGGACGAATTACAGATGGAACACGGAGTACTGTGAGAATACATCCAGGCTTTGTACTTTCATACCCATGACCAGTACATTGCTAAATTAAGCCTGTTGGAATAGACTTGCTTTAAACAGTTTGGGTTTTATTTTTATTTATTTTCATTTTTACTCACAATCAACTTGAAATAAATCAAAGTGCATGTAGAAATAAAGATTGTGAATAAGGAACCAGCGATTAAACGAAGTACGTTATTACGTACTTCGTTCAGTAACTGACGTTGTGCATGGTCGCCGTACCTTTGAACAAAGCGATGTGATGTTAATAAGAAAAGGAAAGCGAAAAGAAGATAATTAGTACACACATCCGAGCCATATTCAGAGAATGTTGTATAATCATGGGTGGGAGAAACAACAAACTCAAAGACCAAAAGGGTCTGGACCAAAAAGGGTCAGGCAGGCAAAGAAACCCACCAAAAGAAATCCTGCCACGGGTCAAAAGGACCATTTCAAAAAGGATTAAGTTCAATCACCTGCTAGATTGGTGTTGGGTGATTTCTTTTGTCCATGCACGATGGGATCTTGCTTTTTTACCGGATTGCAAGTGCGGCGCTATTTAACAAACCGCAGACCACGTTTTAACAGCGTGCCCCACAGGCTTAACAGCATTGGGCGTGGCATGAAGTACATGGTCGGATCATTGTTAATGATGAATCCCGATGCCGGCTCAAGATTATCGCTGCCAGTATCTTTCCGGGCAGTGGGGTAATACAAAAAAAACCTTTGGCCCCAGCCCTGTTTGTGTTTGACCCATATTTGATGGTATTCCATACTACGACACAATTTTTATGAACTGTCAAGGTGCAACTATAGAGGATGTGCCAGTTTATGTTATGAGTGAATTAGAACCTACTTACATTTTGTTCAAACTCTTCCCTGAAAGATTATTTCTTTCTATAGATTACGAATTTCTTCCTAGATTGGCAAATGGCACACTTTAAAAAACACAATGCTAGATATGGTTGATTTTAGCTGCAATACAGAGTGCTCGATAAGGCAATCAGAGCTGAATATTTCTAAATCAAACTATCATGCAGTAAAGACATGATATATTAAAAAACCCAACACTCTTTTCCCCCAAGTGCGATCACCATCTTATTCAAATAAAATTTAATATGTAGCTACATAAGGTGAATTATCTTCATATTTTTGTACTATTAAAATTGGATTCAATTTGAGCTGAATTAATTGAATTATATCAATAAGCTAAACTCGTGAAAAATTTTATTGATACTTAAATAGCTGTGTTTACGGTTAGGCAAAAAAAACTCATGCATCTGCTAGTCGCTTTACAAAGCTAATAGATTTACTCTGAATTGAAATGTAAGTTTGGAAAAGTTTTCTCCCATTACCAGGACCACTTTTAATAATCGTGGTTTTGACTTGCAAACAGCCCCCCCCCGTTCACAAAAGTCTGTGTGCGCTATTGCTTGTTCCTATACTTATTTCACAATTTTTTAAATTACGCTTTAAAAATGTTGGCAAGAAGGTAACATGATCCAACTGTTTATTTAAAAATAGTTGTAGACCTGGTTATTGATAAATTGGAGTATTTTTTGTTTATCAGTCGTGACATGTTTAATAAAAGTAACAGAAAAGTTTGCAAAGCTTTATGTAAAATTGCCATGCTGTTTTTGCAACCAAACCTATTCTTAATTAATTTAGAAATGCAACTTACTCATCCTATTCATACTTCCACTTAAACCATTACTTATTGAGACAAATATACGTACCAATATACCATAGACATGATAAACTAGAGTAAATTTTCTAAAGTTGAAAAATAGAAAACAATTAAAATCCTAATATTTTTGCTCACAAATTTCAAATATTTTAAAAAAATACTAATTTATTGGAATAAGATTCATAAAAATTCTCACAAAGGCCAAAAAGCAAAATAGTAAATTTGAAGGCAAAAACCTTAAAAAATTGCCAGATTTTTCAAACTTGACCTTAAAAAGACCAATATGGCAACTCTGATTGTAATTTAATTGTAGTTTTGTGGTCTATTGTAATCTGTTTTAATTTAAATGTTTTGATAAGGACTTATGAAAATCAAAAACGTTTAGGTTTTTTAATACAACTTTGCCAATATAACTTTGCCAGTTTTTTCAAAACTCTTAATACATTTTCACAATTACTATTTAAATTCCTGTTGCGAAAAATATATATTAATTCTATGATTATCTGATATTTTTCAACAAAATATTTCTTTTCCACTAGTTTTTTTGGAGTTATTTGTAATTGTAATGCTTCTTGTAATTATTATTATGTACTGTATATTTTCTTATTCGTTTTAAATGCTTTTCAAACTAGCTACATTAAATATTAACGGCTTTAATAAATCATCCACACACCTTGCACGAATTATCCTTCAAAACAATATTCACTTTTTTTCATACAAGAAACTCACTCTATTCAAAAACAAGAACTTTTACACTTTTGTAACTCTACAATAATGTTCTTGCATACTCAAATACAGATCACTTAATTACGCCACATATTGCACACCGTCAAGGTACTCAACAAACACGTCTCACTCCACGCATGATTAAATCGCACATTATTTAACATAATTATATCCAAGCCATTCCATTCACCTTTCATAATGTTAATTTTACTCTAATTAGTTGCTATCTTCTATCAGGCAATACCTCCAAAAACTATCATAGCGTGTTCAAGCAATTCAAGATATTATCTCGTTTTTAAACAATCAAGATTTTAGGCGTTGAAAACTTATCATAGCTGGCGACTTTAATTTAGTCATCAGCCCCATTGACAGAACTGGTTATTTCTCGCCAAATGCAAATGACAAAATTATATTCCATAAACTAATATCAAATTTTGATTTAATTGACTCCTATCACCACTTTCACCTTGATACGAAAATTTTTTCCGTTTTACACCTTCATCCTATTTCCAGATTAGATCGAATTCATACCTCGTCCACCTTTATTCCAAATATCTCCCAAACCTCTTATCAAGCAAACGCTCTTTCAGACCATAACAATTTTCCTAGTATTATAATCAAAATCCCCCCAACTTCCTTCTTCAAATCCTCCCACTGGAAATTAAATAATTCTATTCTTTCTATTCCATGCAAAAACTTTTCAATTAAATACTTTATATCAAACCTCTTACCCCTTCTAAACCCCATACAACAATCACTAATATGGTGAGATAAACGAAAAAGAAAAATAAAACATCACATAAATACTCAATCAAAAATTCAAAAAAAGAAAACACAACACAACATTTTGATAACTAAACTACAAGTAGCACAAACATAAGGCTTACATGCACAAATCCACCTTATTAACAACCAAATAGACCAAATAAAGCAACATCAACAACTGCGAACTCAGATCCGACCCGGCTTCCAACCTTTTCCAGCATTGATGGACTTTAGCTTTAGCCTTTAGCCCCTATCAATAAAAGTACAATCCAAACTAAATTCTTAATTCCTCCTGATACCTCGATTCAATCCTCATCTTACCAGAAATCTTCAATTGCAATTAAATACTCTTCTTTCATATCTTTTTTTACAACTTTTGGAATTCTCCCACGTTTGTCCCTGATTCTACTATTTATCTCCACGACCTTTCTACGATTCTTGACAATGAAATACTTCATTCCCTTCCTTCCTTTACTCTAATTACTCAAGCTGAAATCAAAATCGCAATTGTTTCTCTAAATAAAAATTCTTCCCCAGGTTCAAATGGACTTACAGCCAAATTCTACTCTTCTTTTCCATCCTTCATACCTTTACTCCGTCAAACCTACAACAATTCCTATTTTTGCAATCAGCTTTCAAATTCCCAAAGACTAGCCCTAATAAAACTTATTCCGAAAAAACCAAACCCACCTACTGTTAAAGATTTGCGTCCTATTTCTCTCCTCAATATTGACTATAAAATTCTTTATTTCAAAGACACTAAAACCTATTCTCAACTATATCATATCCTTCAAGCAACAATGTGAACTCCCGAAGTGCCAAATCTTTAACAATTACTTTAATATTAAATCTGCTATAGACTTTGCAGAAAACTTTCATCAACCCCTAACCATTGTCAAAATTGATTTCTACAAAGCCTTCGATTCAGTATCCCATCAATTCCTTCTTCAAACTGCTTCTCAATTTGGAATCGCTTTTTTATTAAAATGGATACGAATATTTCTCTTAAATCTGACATCCAAACTAAACCTAAATGGCTATCTTTCTAATTCTATCCCTGTTAAGAGAGGCATCCATCAAGGATGCCCTCTGAGCATGCTCCTTTTCATAATTTCAATCGAGCTCTTAACCAGAAGAATTCTTACCTCAATTAATTTTAAAGGAATCTCTCTTGATAAAGCCACCTTAAAAGTTAGTCATTTTGCTAATAACTTGACTCTTTTTATTACTCATCCCTCTTCCATTTCCACGCTTCTTGAGATATTGAATTAATTTTCTCTCTTATCTGGTCTTAAAATCAACCATGAAAAGACCACTATTATCTCAAATTCTCCTGATTTTCTTTCCTCTTCTTAATCAATTTTTCCCCAAGGAAATATTCTTTAATCCACTAAAATTCTTGGGATTCTCTTCTCTTTTAAAACCAAAGATTTGATGCAAAATTGGGATGCTCTTGTTCGCTCGGTACCCCATATTACTCTTTTCCTTCTTAATCCAAATGACTCCCTTTTCTGAAAAGTAATTTCTATCAACCAACACTTTTTAAGTAAAAATTATTTTCTTATCTAGAATCATCCTTTCAACACTTAAACACATAAAAACCTTAAACTCCTTCCCTTTCAAATTTCTCTGCAATTTCTCTCGCTTTGAACTTATCAAACGCTCCACCTTATATCTTCCTAAGACTGATGGAGAAATTTCCCAGCCCTTCATTGGCTTGAAAATGTCCACAGCCTTCTTATGGCAATTGGTTATTCTTCTTCAAATCCCTAAACCACTTCACCATTTCTGGATGCACTTTGCTATTTACAACCTAGGAACAAAACTTATACCCTTCAAACCTGACCTTTATTCAAACACCCAACCCCATTGACTTAAACCAAATCCCCATTGGACAAAAGCCTTAAACCTTCTCCGTAAAACCTCAATCCCTTCGAATCACCTATCTAAACTCATCTTAAAATCTCTTTATTTAATCCTCCTTAAACCTGACCCTAATCCTCTCCCTAGAACAATCGATATACCCCAAACAAATGGTAACAATCAAACTAATTTCTACAAATGGCTTTGATTAGCTTTCTTTAAACCTCGACCTTCTCTCTTTTTCAATTTCGAAAAAGAAATAGCCTTCAGAACAGCCTGCAAAGGCTATACCTGGGGCTGTTTCTTTCAAAAGTATAACTTTACCCCTAAAACCCCAAATAATTTTCTTTGTAAATTATGTTTTTTTTCCCTCGATGATCCTCACCATTTATTATTTGACTGCCCTCCAACCAAATATCCAATATATATAAAATTATTTTATTCAAAGAAAAATAATTTTACAAATTAACCGTAAAGCAAAATGTTATGACGCTGTGTCTTTACAAGAGGTTTCCTAGTTAGGCCACGCATACCCTGCTTGCAAGTTTTAGTAACTGCTTAAGCTTGAAATAACAGATCATAAATTAGCGATGCGCAATGTTAATACGTACGAAATGAGTTCCATCAGTCCATCTGAATCTTCCTTCGCTTTGTTGATCAGTATTTCCAATCTAAGATAAAAAAGTCAGCCTTTCTAAAATTTTAATTTTATTTTAGGTAACAAAATACACTGCTTAAAGAGCAGGTCAAAGGATTTTACGGAAGCATTTTAATAATGGAACTTTGAGTGGAAGCGTAAATACCTATATAAAGTATTTGGGCAACAATACAAAAAAATGACTAGTAAGAATAGTAAAATAATTATTTTAAACACAATTATTTTAAATCTTAAATTCAATTTTTTTTTTATTGTATTAAAGTTTTTATTTTAATCAAAAGTTATAAATACAACATATGCATTTGATACAAATAAACTCACTTTAATGCAATTACATTCTACCTTTTTCAAATTTAATTTATAAAAATTTAAAAAATTTCTATTTCTATTAAATAACTGTCTATTACAATGCACACTCTCTTGAAAAGCAGGTTTGAAAAACTTCTGCTCTTTTAGACCAAATGAGAAGAAATCCTTGTCTCTGATTGGGCAAAAACAGCCAATGCATTGAAATAGTGTACAAATAGATAATATGCATACCAGTAGCTTTAAAGTCGATTTTCAGTCTTTTAAAGAATTTCTAAACTTTTGATTATGACGTCATCTTTCCATTGTTCAGAAGTGATTGCGTAATTGGTACACCACCCCTTTACTTAATTTATTTTGTGTGCAAGTTGTTCTTATAAGTGTACTATAGAGATTCGTTTCTGTACACCGTTTTTATTCAAAGCGCATTAATTGATCTTGTGCATGCATGCATGAGCTTTAATTTTTATCTTGTGACTATGGCTAATTTAGCAAATTTTTCATTCAATCCAGTTGAGAAGTGCTTAGGTGCCGTTTGTATTACTGTCGTTTATGTGGGGTTGTTTAAGTATTTAAGTAGTTAAGGCTTAATGTTGACGCCTTAGAAGTAAATTCTAAAGTAAGGTAGAATTGCTTTTCTCTGTGTTGAGGACAAATTATTAAATTTAATATTAGCAATCGGGGTGCTAATTTACTTATATAGTTACTAAGTACGAAGTTGTTGAATGATTATTTGCAGTTATTATGGGGCTGTAAATCATTTTAAAGTTCGGTGAAACTTTTGAGCCAAGTTTTACGAGAATCGATCAATTTCTTTTAATTTTGTGAATATATACTTTATAGTCAGAAACTGTTGTTTCTTTATATTTGTAAAGAAGTTTTTCTAAAGAATATATTTGTACTTGCCAGAGCCTACTATTTAAAGAACTTCATTCTTGCGGCAAACTACATGTACTATATTTCTAAAGCCCCCATAAATGAAAACAGCTTCAGGGCTCGTTTTCATTACAAGCGTGGAATGAAGCATTCTTTTTTTGTTTTATTGAAATTTTTTGTTTTGCTTAGCGCTCGCTTAGATTTCAAGCGTGGTAAGATCTATAAAAGAAACAAAGAATGCTTCATTCCACGCTGGTGGTGGAAACGAGCCTGAACTTCAACCCAAGTATTTGGCTTACCAAATTTGACTGGTCTTTTCGGATTTCCGAGTAAAGTTATGACAGTTTTTTAGTATTAAATACAGAAAATCAAGGCTGGGGAGCCAGCCTAATTTAGGTTAAGCTCCGCCTCTGGAGAAAATTACTTGTAAACTGCGGTTCCGTCTCCAGCTCCGGAGCCGGCTTGATTCTAGCTCGGCTGCAGCTCCGGGTCCGGCTCCAACTTGATAATACATATATAAATATTAATCAATAAAGGATAACTAGATGATATATTAATCATTCAAAATTTATTAATTTACACTTTGCTACAACTCAAAGATTAATTTTATATTACCCACGGGTCCAATGGGTAGAGTCCTATTCTATATATCATCTAGGCTACAACCCTAGGATCCATTATCTATCTCAAACAAAGAAAGAGTTGATTATATCCAGCAAATTCAGATACAAAATGAATCTTTCAAATACAATCACCGCAGCAGATGTCATGCTCTCTTGCTATTATTGTACTCCCAGACCAAAGACCATAGAGGAGAACTGATTGAATAACTCCAATTACATCACATTAAACACAAATACTCAATTAAACTACTACCCAATCAAACACAACACACTACTTCACCAGACATCACAGCTTCAGCAAACTTGCATGATTGCACTAGCTAGAAGATCATCTCCTCCCACACATAAAATAATTTATTGTTACTCACCACCCTCAGCCTACATCACAAAACCAAAACAACTCCGTCTCACTTCACCAAAACAATAACAAACTGCCAAAAATCCGATTGGACATCATTTAAGCAAGAAATAAGTTTTTTAAGTAAAATTTGATAAAAATTTTTTTTTAATTTTGACTTTGTATTTAATCTGTAAAACTCATTAAAAAGACTCCTAGGCAACCCAAACTAGCTTTTTTACCGAAAGAATAAAAAGGGAAAAGGGTAAAGTTTGTTTTATAAATTAAAGTTTTATAAATAAAATAAAGTTAAACCTGTTTAATAAAGTTAAGTTTTATATGATTTTCAGTAAGGGGTGGACGACAACAATAACGGATACAAAGCGACATTTCTTTTTTTTATCTTGTGCCATTCACACACAAGCCCTTGCATTCACATAAATTTGTATAGGTCATGTTTTTTTTAAAAAAAGCGCGTTGTTTTTCATGGTTCATATGAAATTCAAACAGCATTTAAAAACTGATTTTAAGCCAAACTCGAATTTTTTCACATTGTTTTAAAAACTTTTTTACCGCATATACTTATGTATAAGTCGATGTCTATGTTAAGACCAAAAATTGCGTCATTTTAGATATTACCTGTGTATAAATCGACTGTAGATTTCAACCACAGTCATTATTTCTAGACCAGTCTGCCATTGCCATGAGGACCTACGTTGTACGCGGTAGCGTCTCCGCTACTCTAGGGTACTCAGGCTCAGCACGTGTCATAAAATAAAAGCTGGCATTGTTTAATTTGAATTTTTTAAAGTCAACATTGATTCTACAAAACTGAAGCTCATTACAAGACATCTAATTTAATATAAAGTTTATATGATGTCAGACCGTACTTATTAGTGATCCCGTAAGTGGTTTATAGTATGCAATAGCAGTCGTTCTTTTTAATTAGTTTTTATGCTAAACTCTGGCCGTAGAAATATAACCTTAGTTAAAGAATAGAGAAAGTAGCAACTCACAAGTACGCGTAGACGGTCCAAGCAGACATCTCTTTGCTTAACTTTTATGCTCAACTCGTGATTTAAAAAAATAGCCATAGATACATCGCAAAGAAAGAGATTTGTAAGCACGTGTAGACTGTCAAAACAGACATTTCTTTGCTTAACTTTTATGCTTAACTTGTGCTTCAGAGAAATAGCCATAGATACATTAATATAAGCGTTTATTAAGGCCGGCATATATATAACAAGTATAATAACGGCGTTTTCTTATCACATTCACCTTGTATACGATTCTTCAGCAACATCTTCATAAACATTACTTATTATAAGTCGACTCCAAAATATTACCTTAAAATCGTCTCCCAAAAATTCGAAACATGTACAAATATATACGGTAGTTTGAAATATAGTTTATAAAACTTTTTATTGAATTGTCCTAGGTAATAGTATTTGAAAAATCTACAGTTACATTGTTATAAATAAGACAATATCAACGTTTGATGAAATTGTTTTCTTCCTGGTTATCAACACTCGCTAGATGTCCTCCTTTATTGACGCAATTTTGTTCCGCTTGTGACCAATTCAAACTCAATGCCATTTGAAACAAATAGCAGCTGTCTTTAAATCGACGCCATCCGGGTTTACATTGATCTGATTCATAACAGCAACTTTTAATTTTAATTTCCAAAATCAACTTTACTAATTTTTCAAAAATAATACAAAGCTTAGTAAAAAGCATCTATATAATAAAACTGTTCTGCAAAATTACGCTAAACCTTACCTCGAAAATTATATGTTATGTTTAACTTTTCGTCGAGTTCTTGAATTCGTTGATTGGACTGATTTTTATACAAAGTAAATTGATTTTGGAGAAGATTGACTTTGTTTTTTAGTAGACTCTGTGTCAAGTTGAACTTTTTATCTAGCTGTTCGATTTGCTTGGTGAAGACGCTTTTAATTGAATTCATTTGCCACATGTATGTTTGGTTTAACGTAGATAATCGCGATTGACGTTGAAGAGATAGATTATTTTCAATTGAATAAATCTACATAATCAAATTTTTATTAAATTTAAGTTTATTTATAAAAAGCAATTTACCAGAGCATAACGTAAATTTCTATAAAAAAAGCTATACTTCACCTTTGACATTGATAACACAGATAAAACAAAGGCTGTGATGATAATAATGAATGTAAAAATTGCAAAGAGTTTTTTTGGATTTCAACGCTGATCGGGCGCTTGCTGAAAAAAGTATATAATTGACTTTGGATCATTTTTTTAAATAAAATATTTCTTCTCTTCGAAAAAACTCAATTTGCTATGATCACCGTAAATAAACAATCTCTCGAAAATTTTCGATAATTTTAAGAACAGGAGCGGGCAAGCTACGGCGGGCAAAATCCTAAAGCAAACAATTAAAAGTAGTAAAAAAAACGACATAAAAAATTAAATTACCACAATTGTGTAAACAAATGCGAAACATGCACACAGAAATGCGTGCGTAACGAGCACAGACATGTAATGTGCGAAATCTCAACACTCCAAAACAGGGACATTAAACTATAATTTTTCAAATAATTAATTGTGATAACGGTTTGTCAAATTTTATTCAATATATAAAGTTTACATTTCATTGGTCACATAAATACAAAAGCTCTTGTTTTGAGTATTTTAGATTTTTTAATTTTGGCTTAATTATACTTTAGTGTGGCTCTTAAACAAAATCAATTTTTGAATATGCTTTTGGTGTTAAAAAGTTTGTTCACTTCGGTTTTTTAAAAAAAGAATTTTTTGTTATTCTATTTTCAATTATTTTGCATGTCATCTTGTATGATGCAATAAACTTGTAACAGAACCTTTGAAAAGCAATAAAATATGTTGAGATTTTTTTAAAATATATTTTGTTTTTTACTATAAAAAGATGAGTACAGCGAATCACTCCTAACTCTGCCACTGCTTTAATGAATATAACCAAAATCACTTTTGGCCTGCCGTATATTCAATAGATCGAGAAAATGCACATACAGGGGTAATTTGACCTCCTACCATCGAGGCAAATGACACATTACTGTGCAAAAGTACAAAGACTTTTGATTATATTCATTAAAGCAGTGGCAGATTTAGGAGTGATTTCCTATACTCATTTTTTATAGTAAATTTCTGGCTTGCCATATTTTTTTTTTTTTTTTATGGAAACGGCTTTGTACGAATTTTGAAAAGATATCCCTGACACGGATAAATCAAATTTGACAGAAAAAAAACACTTACATTTCAGTTTTTTCTGTGAATTTTATGAGACTGTTATATAAGAATCTTCAGCCGGTCACAGGCCTTTTGAAACATAGAAAAAAACTAGTCGAGGCAATATTAAAACTTGTCTTTGGAATAGAGATCGTTCAAATCAATCAATAAATTAATGAAATAAAATGACGCATTTTTTATGTTATTTACAGGGTGTCCCAAAAGTAACCGAACTAGGTGATTCTTACAAAATTCTAATCGTTTATCAGGATCATCCTCATTTAGGACTTGAAGAAGATGAGGCCTATATGGTTTTAGACCAATGTCTTGCAAAAAACGGTGGAGTAATGTTCTAGAAATGCCCAGCTCTTTCAATGCCGGCAGATAGATTTTTTGGGAGAATAAACAAATGCAGCTGTCACAATATCCTTGTTTTCGGGTGAAAGAACAGTTTTTGGACGACCTACTTTAGGAGCATTTGATACATTTCCTGCAACTTCAAATTTGGATACAAGATTGAATATTGTGGATTCACTCAGTACAAATGTTTTAAAGCTTGCTTCCCATCTTTCTTTAACATGCTTGTAGGTAGTCATTGCATTGTAATTGTTAATAACAAAGACAGGCTCATTTAAATCTGAAGTCCTTTACTAAATTTTCAAAAATGTGAGTACCAGCAGTGCACACTGAACAGAAATTAAGCAATGATGTTAAGCAATACTAAGAAAATATCATACAAAGACATAAAAAGAAATTACATTTGTTGGTTTTGATATTTAAATTTTATTTAAGTTTACAGTTCGGTTACTTTTGGGACACCCTGTATATTATTGATAACTTGAAAGCTATAGTGTTAGTCGTCGTCGTTTGTTTTTAATTATTTGGCTTGGTTTGATGGGATGCACTGCGCTTCAGCAGAAACAAGACTTGGGCCGAGGGGTTTTACTTTTATTATCCCAGGTTGCTGTACTATCCAATGTACGGATAAAAACGTTAGGATATGACCTGCCGTTTGTTTGGTGGCGCCAGACTCTAATCGAATAAAGGAGCGAGAACTGTTTTTTACTGCAAGAACGACAAGCCACCTCATCGCGACGTTGCGATTTCCTTTATTGCACGAGGGATGGGTCAAAATGGCTTGTCAATTAACCGAGGGTCTCATCTTCGCGCGAATCCTAGGACATTTATCTTTGATTTTTGTACCTGCTGTCCACAGATGGGCAGCGATTTTAAGCCTAACTGATCGCCCTCTTTCTTCGTCTATCAATCTAGCAATCTATCACTCTTCACTACCCCTCTATTAGTGCTAAATACTTTTTCATTTCTCTGACAGACTTTATTTAGGAATTTAAAAGGTCCAGTTGAACAAGGTAACCCGAATACCAGCGCTGACATAAAGCTGTGTCTAATTTTTATTTATTCCGGCTCAAGAAATAGTTTGCTGCAAGACTGAAGCTTTTTTATACAGTTAGCTTCAACTAAGTTTGAATTAATTCGTTTGAAAACTTCTCTCCGCAAACAGACAGAGGCCACTGTCTCTGACTAGAAAGAATTTATTTACAAAATTCACAGAACTAGCAATTCACGAAAACTTTTCTCCAACACTTTGCCAAACTTTAAAGCGATTCTAGGGCTGAAACTTAAATTCTTCCGATACAAAAATAATTCTATCTCTATAGAATTAATCTTCCAAAACATTGGCGCAAAGCAATTCTAACACTTGTTAATTAAGTCACTGCAATAACCCAAATCCACACTGGAAACGGTACTGGAACAAACGCTGGATACGACACTGCACTACAATCACTGGAATTGACACACTGGAATGAATATGCAAACCAAGTGCCCACTTATTTAAAATCATGTCACGTGACCTAAATTACGGTAGGGCATACTCGAATTTTCCAGTAGCTGTTAGAAAAGAGTTCACATTCGGTCATCGTACGCGTCTACAGAGAAAAAATCAATCGGAGAATCGAGGCGAGAACGTATTACGTCATTAGATGTCTTGTTAAAAGAAAAACATTTAGACAATCGTAAAACAGTTTGCAAATAAATTAAGTAAGATAAGTAAGAGCTTTACCGACTATGCGATTATTACTTGGCCATGAGAACATTACGTCATATTAAAAATTAAAATTATTGGAAAACAGAAAATAAACTATAGCTTAGTGAAGTTAAACTTATTGCGAATGAAGTGTGATAGTTTCAAAATCTCTTTTTTATATGTCTATTCTGTCAATGTTGCACATTCTTTCAATCTTTCTCATAAGTGGCGACATTCACTCTAACCCTGGTCCTATATACTCCTGGTCTATCTGTACCCATCGGGTCACCTGGGGAAAGAGGCAGTACAATCTGCCAACTGTTCTCTCAGGTGCACTACTCTTTCTTTAGTCTTTCTTTTTCTGAATTCAAAAAATTCCTTCAGGACACTCTCGGATTTGTTCAAAGTGCCAATCTCTTTCTCAAAATTCCTCTCCATCTTCATCTTAAAAAAAAACACTCCAAAAAATCATACTAGTCATCTACCATTATCAACTTCTCAAATATCCCTAACCACGCTCAATTAATTTCTACTTAATCACTCTCAGCTTCATCTCTCCCTCTTCCCCAAACCCAACCCTCTACTTCTCTCTTTACCAGATCTATTTTCATTATTTTCTTTCCTCTCAAAACTGTCTATAAACCCTCCAGTAAAATGCCAATAAACGTTGACCTCATCCATGGACTCCTAAATAATAGAACCTGGACTGGAAACGGAATTGAAAATCGCAGAGCGCGTGTACAAAGGTAGGCCAGTTGTAAAAAGCTAAAAAATTAGTTCGATTTTTTAGAAACTATTCACTGTTAAGTTATTAAACTTAGAAGTATGGCTTGCAAAATATAATGAACAATAGATTTATGATAAATGTGAAAAGAATGCTGGAAAAAAATCAGTGTAGGTTTATTAGAAAAAGATTAATGACTAAGGAAAATATGTAAGAATCACAAATATTGTACACATTAATTTACAAATACTAGCAAAATTTATATTCTACTTCTGGTATTCAGGTAAAATTTTTTATCAGTTAATAATGTAGGCAACTTACGAATGAACAGCTATTTTCTATTTGTTGTGTATTTTTTCACAGAATCAAGCTTGATCATTGCATAGTTTAACAATGGCATTATAATTTATTCACTATTATTTTTGTGACATTAGTAAAAACAATAAAAGAAGTAATACATTTTTTTATTTTTTAATTTATATGCAACAACATTTATGTCTTATCTATCTGCTACTTCAATTGAATGTTACTACTGAATAAATTATTGAATTTAATACAATTAGTACATTTATTATTGAAGCACATAATTGCATTTTAAAGTTTAGTGTTTTTCTACTTTATTTTTTGATTATCTTATTTTAAAAGTGTATTTAAAGGTTATTATTTTTTGGTTATCTTATTTAAATTTAAGGAAAAGGCATTTTTTTAACCTTTTAATTACCTTTTTTTGCATAGAAAAATATTTATTTAAAAAATGGTTTATAAATGTGCTGCCATTGATTGCAAATCTGGATACTCTTCAGAAGAAAAAAAGTTAAATGTTACATATCATTCATTCCCTTTAAAAAATGAAGAACTTTTATGTAATTGGTTAAAAAACATAGCTAGGAAAAATTTTAAACCCTCAAAATACTCAAAGTTGTGCTCACTCCATTTTAAAGCAGATGATTTTATTAAAGTTTCTCATGATTCAAACCAAAGACGCAAAAGAAAAAGAGATAGTGAGCACTTATGTTATAGAAGACTAAAACCTGGTGCTGTTCCTTCAATTTTCAAAAATATTCCTTTGTATTATACAAATAAAGATATACCTTTAAGAAGCAGTAATGCTCTTTCAAAAACTAGGCATGATAATGAATCAGCAATACTGCAAAAACAGTGTGAAAATTTTTTGCAGTCTGACAATTTAAAAAATTTTGATGATTTGTTAGAAAAACTTTCATGCACAGTTTTGTCTCCACAGTTTGTTTTATATAAATCAGAAGCAGGAATTTCTTTAATATATTTGTCTATTGAACAACCATTCTCAATTTTGTTTTCCATAAACATTGATAAAGATCTGCATGTGCAAATCTATCATGAAAAAAAACTTATTCCTCCTTCTTGTTACCATCACATTTTGTCTTCTGAGAAAGTAACACTATTTTCTGAAGTAGAAAATTTAATAGCCTTTGCAAAAAATTTAGACCAAAACATCACAACATTAATGGAAACAATTAAAGCAAAATTATTAAATCTAATAGAAAAATACATTGATTTGTGCCAGGATGACTATAAAAAAAAACCATTGAATTTTATATTGGAGCAATTGAAATTACTTTTTATTACTAAAAAACAACGTCGCTATTCAGTAGAAATGTTGGTCATGTCTTACATAATGCATGCAACCAGTTCTAAGGCATATGAAAGGCTATGTCAAGAGCAAATTATTATATTACCTTCAGTGAAAACGTTGAGAAAAATAACAATGAATCTAGACCAAAGAACTGGACTTGATGATTCTGATTATCTTAATATAAGATTTTCAAAGTTAAACTTTTTTGACAGAAATGTTCTCTTGATGATTGATGAAATATATCTTTCAAAATGTGTTGAATCAAGTGGAGGACAGGTTTTTGGCTTGACTGAAAGTTGTGCTGTAGCTGCCACAGCTTTGTGTTTCATGATTAAGTCTTTATCTAGTGGCTATCAAGATATGGTAGGAATTTACCCAATTAAAAATTTAAAAGCTGAAACACAAAAAGCTTGTTTTGATAAAGTTATGCTACTTGTTCATGAAATTGGATTTAATGTTATTGGAATCTGTATTGACAATGCTTCTGCAAATAGAAAGTTTTTCAAAGATTTTCTTTGTAATGGTGCATGGAAAGCATCCATTCCAAACAAGTATACAGATGGAAAAATCTTTTTAATATTTGACCCTACTCACATAATTAAGAATATATATAATAACTTAGTGAACAGAAGAGTGTTTGAAATGCCTTGTATGACTCCCATACTTGATACTCCACTTACAGCCAGTTTTGCAGATATAGAGAAAGTTTACAATCTTGAATGCCAAAAACCTTTAAGGATTGCCCATCGTCTAACAGAAACAGTTTTAAAACCCAATAGTATAGAAAAAGTTAATGTTAAACTTGCTCTGGCTGTGTTTCATGAGTCAACTGTGATTGGATTAAAGGAATATGGATTTCATGAAACTGCTTCTGCTATTGATTTGTTTTTGAAGCTGTGGAATATTTTAAATGTTTCAACATCAGAAATTAAAAAGCATAAACGGGATATTTCTCGTGACCCAGTTCGATCCACTGCTGATTGGAAGTTGAAATTTTTGACGGACTTTGTCCATTATGTTAGTTTTTGGAAAAATTCAAATGTAAGTATGTTTTGCAAACTTTTTTTGTTTAAAAATATAAAACAGATTTCATACCTATATCTGATATGTTAATTTTCAAGAGTAGTGTCATAACGTAAGTTTTTAATTGAAACAAAATTATTAGATCAGCTGCTTGCAATTTATTGTATTCACATCCGACTGGCTGTTTGCAAAATCTTTGTATTACTTAATGATCTTTCTGTGATTTTCTTTGTTACAATGTTTTCATTGTTATGTTTATATGGGTATTTTCTTAATATCTTTTTTTTTTCTATTCAGCAACCTGGATTAACTGAACACACTTCCCGTGCTTTGCATCAAACATGTGAAGCAATAACGCAGATGTCAAAATACTTGTTGGAAAACTGTGGCTTCAATTATGTGCTGTTGGGAAAAATTCAATCAGATATGATTGAACGAAGATTCAGCCGAATTCGTCAACTCAGTGGAGCAAATTCTTATATTTCTATGAGACAACTTCAAGAAAGTGACAGGAAAATCCGCTCAATCTCGTTGTTAAAATATTCGCAAATATCTATCACTGAGATTGATATCATAGTCAAAACAAAATGCACTAGTAACAATAAATTAATGGCCACAGCAGAAGCCTTGCAAGCTGAGCTACTATTTAATATATTGCCGACAGAAAATGATGCAGCTGTTATATTTTATGTTACCGGATACTGTTGCAAATCACTGGTTAAATCAACAAGATGCGTTGAATGCAAAACAGCTACTGTTGCAACCATAGTTGAATATGTTCCTCCTTTAACAACAACTATGCATGAGTATGCAAACAAATTTTTTGATGGCATAAATCGTGGGGGTCTTTGGAAACCAACAACCGAGTTATATGAAATTGGTTGTCTTTGTTGGAAGGTTTTTGCTGAACTTTGCAATAGTGACTTGAAAAAGTCATTTTTAAGTGCCGAAAATCAGCAGGAAATTTTTAAAGAAATTGTAAACATATCTTATTTTAATGATGATGTTGCTTTTCGGTCGCTTCCAGTATTGTGTAGCAACGGGCACAATATTGTAGAAGGAGTGTCAATATGTTTCTTCCAATGCATGTGCAAAAATTTAATTCGCCAATTAACGGAAAAGGGGCGTAGAGGTACTAGTGCCAAAATTAGAAAACTTAATAGTAATTAAACTGTAAATACTCCCAGTTAAAATTATTGATTTTTGCAAATATTATTACTAGTTTTTTTTAGATAACGTCTAGCTATGCGTAAAAATAATAATTCGTTTGTTGTTGTCTGGATTTAAACATTTAGTAATGTTACTGTTTTTTATAAACCATTTAAACTCGTCAAGCTTCTAAAATTTGCCGAAATTCATTAATGTTTTGCTTTTTTTAAGTTTAGGTTTGTGTTACTTTGTATCACATCCTGAAGTATATTTTTGTTAAAGCTACTGTTACATAAACCATCTTAAAACGTTGCAAATGAACTGTAAATTGCAGTCCAGTTACTTATAAAATATTGTTACGTAGTTTTTTCATTCTTCTGTTTTGGTCTTTCATTTTGTAGTACTTGTGTACATATCAAACGTACTTTATGATTGATCTTAGTTACCTACAAGCTTTCTACAAGCTTCCCCCAAAACCAAGCTTGTCACAACGTTTATGCGTTCGATAATAGTTTTTACTTTACTCATGTATGCATTTTATTTTTTCATATATATTTTTATCTAATTGTTTATTACATATTTTTGTTATTCTATTTTAGAAGTTGATGTTATTCTACTGTTTGTTTTTCAATATAGCCTTTTAGTTTGATTGTAGCTTTTTAAATCATGCTTATACCAAATCAGAGAAATAGTCGCTAGACTAAGATGATGTTTATCATATAATCTCATTCGTACTAAATTCAAGTCGACTAAAAAAGAACATTTTTGGTTCAACTAGGCTATGGGCCGACCCAAACGTTTCCGCTGCAAATATCAATCAAGTAAAGCTTTAATTTAACCAATTTATGCTTTTAAAAAAAGCATCAATATTTTTTTTCTAAAAAGACAATTTTACTGCAATGGCCTACTTTTGTACACTCGTAATTTCTCGTTTCCAGTCCAGGTTCTATTATTTAGGAGTCCATGCCTCATCGTACTTAATTCATACAATTTCTTTTGTATGAATTAATTTCTTAATTTATACAATTCATACAAAACTCTTTCTCGCCCTTCCTCTTACCCTCGTCACCTATAACCTTTATTTTTGGCAATTTTAAACAACTGACACCACTCATTCTAGGACTCTCATAGAACTGAATACCAATTAGGCAAAAACTTGTTTTACTAGCTTCTCTCCTCGAATCTATTACCTTTCAACAACCTTGACCATACCACTATACTACACCGATTCACTGGAATCCGCTCTTTTCTTGATCTCTCTCTTTTGTTCCTGTCCCCATAACATTTATATTAATATGGTCGGTTCTACCAGATATTGATTCTGACCACTTTTCTATTTTTATTACAATTCTTACTTGGCCTACAACTAATTTAATCTCTCGCCTTCAGTCATTTAATTATAATAAAGCCAGTTGGGACGAATATCTCTCTTACATTGACACCCACAGCACATCTCTTTTAATCTGTACCACATTCTCCTTTTCTTTGAAGCCACTCACATCTTTACCAAACTCCTTAATAATGCTGCCACTTCCTCCATTCCTTTCGGCAACATCAACCGTCTTGCTCAATCTTGGTGGTCATCTGAAATTGCAGAAGCCGCTGCAAAACGCGGAAGGCCTTTACAAAGATGCATTGTTCTCAAGAAGGCCGCCATAACAATATATCTATGTCAAAGTTACCTATGTGAAAAATACCTAGACTTTTATCTCTAAAGCTAACGCTGAATTATGGCAGAAAACTAACGCTGAATTATTGCTCTAGCCTCTCTCCTAAAATTCGTTCCAGTAAAGTCTTTTCTTTACTCCATTCCATCTCAGGTTCTTCTTCATCCTCTGTTGCGACGGATGATGCGCCAAGCTGTGAGGTCCCGTCAAGACGGCGAACAATAAAACCTCCAGCTTGGCAAAAGGACTATTATATGTTTTAAATTTGTTTTTGTTTCCGTTAAAACTTCACTTTACCGTTTTTGTTGGATTTGAACTCGCGTCGCTAATTCTTTTACTCAGTTAATCATTATTGTAATTTGTTTTCTTTCTGTTCGTTCTCTCGCGGCGCGTCATTATTGCAATTTGTTTTCTTTCTGTTCGTTCTCTCGCGGCGCGAATTTTGTTCTTAAAAAGCTTTGTTTCCTTCTGTTTATAGCGCCAGAGTTCTTTCATCCATTTTTTACTTGGTCAATTTTAGCTTAGCTAGTTTAGGGTTAGGTTAGTGTTTGTTTATACGCTGTTTTAGCTAGAGTAGGATTAGGTATGTTTGTAATATTGTTTGCGTTTGTTTTTCCATTAATCTTTTGTATTTATTTTTCTATTTGAATAAGGTCTAGATCATTGCTTAATTCTAGTTAAATTGTAAAATCTGATTTCAAATAGTTTCCTGGTTAAAGAATTGTATAACCTAAATTGTTTTATTCATACGCATTTTGAAAACACCGATTAAATCCTTTTGATCCAAAACATTTAGAATTTCGAATACCTGACTGCGCAGGATTAGACGAGACTTTCCCCTCGTCCGTAGAAACAATACAAAACAATTTGGTTTTGTTAATTGAGTTTTGTTAATTGACAACACAAAACAATTTAAAGTTTGCTGCTGAAATTGAGTTTATTGATTACAGTTTGTTGTTATGGATAAAGAAGGAACTGGAACTTCCAATAAAAGCGAGTTTTTACTGATGTTTCAAATGATGCAAGAGCAACAGCGACAGTATCAAGAGCAACAGCAAGAGCAACAGCGACAGTATCAAGAGCAACAGCAAGAGCAACAGCGACAGTATCGAGAGCAACAGCAAGAGCAACAGCGACAGTATCGAGAGCACAGCGACAATATCAGGAACAACAGCAACAGCATCAAGAAGCTGCCGAACGACGATTTAAATTAGAATTGGAGGAAATTCGTCAGAGGGCTAAAGAAGAACGATTTGATATGGTTCGTTTCATGGCTGATCTTCAATTGCAAGGTGGGAAAACGTCTTCTAGTTGTAGTTCTCCAGAAGCTGTTCAGCGTAAATTTCGCCGACTAGATGACGAAGCACTCGATTTGATTCAAGGTCTGCGTAGTCGACGGGAAAACTATCGCCCCTTTCATGAGATTGAAGTGATGGTTAAGGCCGTAGAGGGAGCTATGAATGATTTGCGTAGCTTTGTTTGTGAGAAAGTTGATCAACTGGAAGAAGAAATGCGAGAACCCATTTTAAGTGAAATGAAACATACTAAGGAGCTTTGTTTAAGTGAGCTGCTTGTGGCAAACTCTTATATTTCAGAATTAAAGGCGCTCCACGAAGAGGAAAAGCATGCTTCTTGTCTTCCGAGTGGAATCATCCCGCCCACTTATAATGGTGACCCATTGTTGTTTCCGACGTTCTGGGATGCATTTTCGCCACTGATTCACGAAAATCGCCGGGTAAGCAAATTTTATAAAATGTCTTACTTGAAAAGCGCTTTAAAGGGAGCCGCTGCAGGTACTTTGGAAAGTTATCCCACTACAGCTGAAAACTATGACGCTGCCGTTGCAGCACTCAAGAAGCGCTTCGGCCGTAAACAAGCAATTATTCGTAGTCATGTTCAAGAGTTGTTAAACGGAAAGAAAATTAATCACGAACCTAAACAGTTACGCACACTTCTCGATAAAGTCGTCGCTAAGAAGGCAATTTTGGAGAGGCATCAGGTGAGTTGGGACCAGGTTCTCTCACAAATTGTAGAGGGTCAACTTTCCAAGTCGCTGGAGGAGAGATGGATTCGGCATATCTCCCCTTTAATTGAAAAGGATGAGGCTCCATCTTCGGTGAAGTTGATCGAGTTTCTCACTGCTGAGCTTGCCGCTTTGGAGGCTCTGGTAAGTAGGGGTGACCCCAAAATAAATTCCAAAGGGGCCAAACCTTTAAAAGAGCTAAAAAAGTTGTGGCCTTCTTCTGCCCAAGCTTTGGTAACCCAAGCCAGCTTTGAAGTTTGCGTTTTATGTTCGGAAAAACATGGATTGATTGCTTGTCCGAAATTCAAAGGACTTACACCTTCCGGAAGATTAGAAGAATTGATGAAGATGCCAGGTATGGTTTGCTTTAAATGCCTTAAGTGTAAAGGAACGCCTGGTCATCCGCTGATCTTCCGTAAATGTTCCGCTAAATGTGCTGTACCGAACTGTGGGAAACCGCACCATTCTCTTTTGCACATTGATCCTAAGTCAAAAGAAGAACCGATGAAGTCAAACGCCCTGATTGCTACAGTTCGGGTTTTAGCCGGTGCACCTTCCAAATTTTCGGATAATGAATTGGAAACGTTGTTACCTACTGCTCTTGCCAAAATTAAATATGGAACGAAAGAAAAACTGGTAAGGGTTGGTTTTGATTCTTTTTCTCAAAAAAGTTTCGTGACAAAAAAGGTGGTTGATGACTTGGGAATTGATTCTACCAGAACCGATTTTTTGAACATTGAAGGTTTCGGAGGTAGCTCCAGTATTCACCACATGAATCTTGTGCGTTTCCTGCTTTGTCCCATTGAAGCTGACAGTCAAGAAAAATTCCATGTTGAAGCTCATGTCCAGAGTGGTTCGATCTGCTCCCCTTTACATCCAGTTGACTTTGATAGTGATTATTGTTCTCATTTAAAGGGATTAAAATTGGCTGATCCATTTCCGAGAAGAACAGCAAAAATTGACGTACTGCTTGGAGGCAGATACTACTTTCAGTTAATGCAGGGAA
The DNA here is from genome assembly GCA_963680785.1 of Diplosoma virens. Taxonomy (NCBI): domain Eukaryota; kingdom Metazoa; phylum Chordata; class Ascidiacea; order Aplousobranchia; family Didemnidae; genus Diplosoma; species Diplosoma virens. The sequence goes on along the minus strand of OY796881.1, from coordinate 36,287,292 downwards.
GCATTGTCGGTCCAGATGTTGCGGAAACGGCACCTTATGCCATAGACACCATGTTTGGATGGGTTTTAGCGGGACCCTTTCACATTCAACGTTTGGAAACGAAAGAAAGTCGTAAATGCATGGCTTTGACTGCAACTGATACCTCTCCATGGTCTAAGCTCGAGAAACTATTGGAAGGATTTTGGAATATGGAATCTATTGGTCTCGTTGAGAAAAATGATGTTTATACAAAGGAAGAGAGAGAAGCTGTACGTTCTTTCGAAAGGTCTGTTAGTTTTAGTAACAATAGGTATGTTGTTGCCTTACCTTTCAAGGAAAACTCTCCAGAGTTACTCTCCAATTACTCCCAAGCAAGAACACGTTTAATTTCTTGCGAGAAAAGCTTAAAACGAGATGAGCTGAAGCGTGCTGCCTACAAAACGGCGATTGAGGATTATGTTAAGTGTGGGTTTGCTAGAGAATTAACAAAAGAAGAATTAAAGGCTATTGAAGACAAACCAAGGTATTTTGTTCCTCATCATCCTGTTTTTAAAGAGTCAAGCTCTTCGACAAAGGTCCGAATTGTTTTTGATGCCAGTGCTAAAGATCCCAATGGTAACTCTTTGAATGATTGTTTGCTGAAAGGTCCTAATCTACTTCCCGATATTGCTGCCGTTCTATTGAGATTCCGAATGCACAAATTTGCTCTTAACGGAGATCTTCGCAAAATGTTCTGTCAAACCGCTGTCATTCCCGATCATCAGCGATATCAGTTATATCTCTGGCGAGATTGTAATTCAAATATTCAACCAAAGATTTATGCTATGCAAAGGTTGATGTTTGGTGTAACTTCCAGTCCGTTTCTTGCCATTCAATCTGTTTTATGTCATTCCCTTTCTGATAATATTGTTTCGCGATACGGCACCCATATTCATGATTGGTTGGTGCAAAATATGTACATGGACGATATTCATTTTGGTGGTGATACGGTTGAGGAGGTGGTAAAAATGCAAAGTGATTTGGTTGATTTTTTCCGATCTGGAGGTTGGGAAATTTTGAAGTTTGCTTCTAACTCCGCGGAAGTTTTATCTTGCATTCCAGAAGAACAAAGGTTGCCTAATCTAGTTTTGGACTTCGATAATAAAGACTTTGGTGAAGCCGCTTCTCTTGGATTAAAATGGGACACTTTGAAAGATTACTTTTATTGCAAGGTTAGTGAAAAACTATTAAAATTTGATGCAATTGTTACGAAGAAATCGGTTTTAAGTAAAGTTGGTCAGATATTTGATTTATTTGGATTCTTGGCAGCATTCACTATTCGGGCAAAGATCTTAATCCAGAAGCTATGGCAGAAAAAACTTTCTTGGGATGAGCCATTGCCAGAAGATAACGCCAAAGAATATCAAGAATGGGTAGAGGAATTGTCGGAAATTGAAAGTATTAAAGTCCCCAGATGTCCTTTCTTAACTGTTAAACCTCCATATAGCATTCAGATTCATGGATTTTGTGATGCATCAGAAAATGCGTATACAGCCGTCACTTATTTAAGAATAGAATCTTCTACCGCTATTAAAGTATCATATTTAATGGCCAAAACTAGGGTGGCACCTGTGAAACCGGTATCGATCCCACGACTTGAATTGATGGCTGCTCATAGTCTTGCTAAATTAGTTCGTTATGTTTTAGATGCGTTGAAGACACAAAGGACTATCGACGAAGTATATTTGTGGTCGGATTCAAAAATCGTGCTGGCTTGGATTTCTAAGCCTAGTTCTTCTTGGAAGACTTTCGTCAAGAATAGAGTACAAGATATTCATGACACTTTTTCTTCCTCAGTTTGGGGTCATTGCGTTGAAATTGAAAATCCCGCCGATCTGCACAGCCGAGGAATGAAGTTATCCAATTTGAAAGAAAACCAACTTTACTGGCAAGGTCCGCCTTGGCTTAGTAAGTATAAGTCTGAGTGGCCCTCAGAGCACGGTGGTTATTGCTCTTTGGAAGCTTCCACTAGTGATGCTTGTATCAAAGAAGCTGCTAAAGTGAAAACATTTGCATTGTCTGCTACTTTGCCTTACGAAGAGTTTTTTCGAGGATATTCGAGCTACTCTAAAGTAGTTCGTCTGGTGGCCAGAATTTTGCGATGGAGGCATCCTGTCAACAAACAACTTGACCATACCTGCAGACCGGATCTTATAGGCCCTAAAGAGTATAAAAACGCTGAGTATTTCTTATTTTCTCTGGTTCAAAAATGTAATTTTACGGATGATTTTTTTGAATTGCAGAGTTCGGGAAAGCCTTCTTCGTCCTGTCGGTTTAAAAATATGGATCCGCAATTTAATTTTGAAAAAAATTTGATTATTGCAGGAGATCGACTTAAACTTTCCGATTTGCCAGAATACACCAAGTATCCTATCATCCTTCCGAATAAAGACTTGTTGGTGGAACTATTGATCCTTCACGTCCATCAAAAGAATCACCATTCTCCTCAAGACACAACCATCGCTATTTTAAGGGAAAGGTACCATATCTTGCATATTCGTGAAGAGGTGAGAAGAGTATGTAAACGGTGTGTGGTGTGTAGACATGCTAAAACAAAGCCCTTGCAACAAAAGATGGGAATTCTTCCCGAAGAGCGGGTTTGTCCGGCTTTTGCGTTTTCCGATGTTGGCGTTGATTTTACCGGACCAATTTACCTAAAAGGATATGATTGTAAAAACATGAGAAAAGCTTACATATGTATCTTTACTTGTACCCATAGTCGTATGATTCATCTCGAATTAACAAATAATATGTCTACCGAAGAATTTTTATCTGCTTTGAAACGTATGATTAATCGCCGTGGAAAGTGTCGCAAAATTATTAGTGATAATCAATTGACCTTTAAAAAAGCGAATCAGATTTTAAAATTTTCCACTCGTGAAAGTGTTATTGCGGATAATTTGATTCAATCATATCTTACCGAAAATGACATTATTTGGGAATTTATTACCGAGCGTAGTCCACACCGTGGTGCATTTTATGAAAGACTAAATCGATCGTTGAAAGAGCCTTTAAAAAAGGTTCTTGGTAAAGCAAAATTGAACAATACCGAATTGTATACCATTTTGACTGACATCGAATCAGCTTTAAATCAAAGACCACTTACATATTTGGGAAGTGATCCAAACAATCTTCAAGCGATTACTCCAAGTCATTTAGCAATTGGTCGGGCTTTAAAATCTGTTCCATCCATTTCGTCAAAAGTTAAATTGAGTCGAAGATATTTTCATTTACAACTTTTGTTGCAACACTTCTGGAAGCGGTGGTCAAAAGAGTATTTGCCTTCCTTAGCGGTTCGTCACAAATGGCATTCGACAGAGACTGCTCCCAAAGTGGGTGACATCTGTTTAATTACGGAAGAAAACACTTCTCGTCCCACCTGGCCGATGGGAAAAATTGTTCAGGCGATTCCAGGAAAAGATGGTCTGACGCGAACATTTAAATTAAAAACCAAAACTGGACTTTTGACTAGGCCGATTCAACGTTTACATTTGCTCGAGTCCGGTGAAGAATCAATTTCAACAAGAGACTTTCCAGATTTGACTGCACCAACCGAGTGCAGTCAAGGCGGCGAGGATGTTGCGACGGATGATGCGCCAAGCTGTGAGGTCCCGTCAAGACGGCGAACAATAAAACCTCCAGCTTGGCAAAAGGACTATTATATGTTTTAAATTTGTTTTTGTTTCCGTTAAAACTTCACTTTACCGTTTTTGTTGGATTTGAACTCGCGTCGCTAATTCTTTTACTCAGTTAATCATTATTGTAATTTGTTTTCTTTCTGTTCGTTCTCTCGCGGCGCGTCATTATTGCAATTTGTTTTCTTTCTGTTCGTTCTCTCGCGGCGCGAATTTTGTTCTTAAAAAGCTTTGTTTCCTTCTGTTTATAGCGCCAGAGTTCTTTCATCCATTTTTTACTTGGTCAATTTTAGCTTAGCTAGTTTAGGGTTAGGTTAGTGTTTGTTTATACGCTGTTTTAGCTAGAGTAGGATTAGGTATGTTTGTAATATTGTTTGCGTTTGTTTTTCCATTAATCTTTTGTATTTATTTTTCTATTTGAATAAGGTCTAGATCATTGCTTAATTCTAGTTAAATTGTAAAATCTGATTTCAAATAGTTTCCTGGTTAAAGAATTGTATAACCTAAATTGTTTTATTCATACGCATTTTGAAAACACCGATTAAATCCTTTTGATCCAAAACATTTAGAATTTCGAATACCTGACTGCGCAGGATTAGACGAGACTTTCCCCTCGTCCGTAGAAACATCCTCATCCTCATCTGATTTCCCCATTTTCCCAAGCTGACATACTGCCGTAGACTGTACAAACCGACTATTCGCACATCTACAATCCACTTCTCTACTCAAACCTCAAAATTCTTACGCAGTTTCAAAGATCTCCATATGAACGAAATTGGATTCGCTTACTGCAATCTTCACAACTTTTTTTGGTCCTGATCGAATCAACAAACCCCTTTCTAACTCACCTTCCTCAATCTTGTCTATAATTCCTCCTGCATATCTTCAACCTGACTTGATCTACACACACCTTCCTATCAGCCTGGAAACAATTTATTATTGTCCCTATTCTTAAATAAGGCAAACCCTCTGATTCACCCTCCTTCTCTTGCCTTCACCCTCCTTCCTCACGCCAAAGGATCATGGAGATCCTTGTCTAGTTCCCTTAACCTCACACCTAACCTACTCGCAAACGTTTAACCGTATGCCCTCCCAATCTCCCTGGTCTTCGCTTTTCTCTTATTCTATCTCTTACCATCTTTCTTCACCATGCTCTTGTAAGGACCCTCCTTCCCTCCGAAATGCCGCCGCTGTCTCCCAACTATCGGCATCACACACAGCGACATCACCACCTTAACTGATGAATTGGTTCCAATCGGAATAGGAAAGGAAGAAGCAGGGATTTATATTAAATGTACTAAATGTTTAACTACGGGTCCTCCCTCCTTCTAGGGTGGACGCTAGGCCACCAGCTTATGTCATTCTTTATGCTCTTGAGTGGTGTATTTATCATTTCTCGTCCTGCAACTTTGAATGCATCACCCTATTCTCCAACTCCCTATTTTTCCTCAAGACTCTTTCTGCTCTCTTTCCATACCTAATATCCAAATCTCTCGCTGACGTAAAATCTTTTTGTAATTTTTTATCTGACTGAAGGTAGTTGATCTTCACTAGATACCTAGTCATTCTTTCCTTCCAGGCAACAACTTAGAGGATACTCCTGCTAAGTTGGTGCAATTTACGAACTTTTCATCACACCATTCTCCCTTTCACCTCTTATTTCCTCCCAACGCTATCCCTTTACACCAGTTGAAGACACATTATCCAATGTGGTTTCTTCCAACACCAAATTCCTGCAGCAATTTCTGAGCAGCTTACCCTCCCTCGTTCACTCGCTGTGCCCTCTCTCGTTTACGCTGCAACGGAAACAGCACTTTTCCTGCTACATACCTCTTTAGGATTGGTCGAGTCAAAACTTTTTCGGGCAGCAATTGTGGTTCCGAATCACAGGACATCTTTCATCTAGTGCTAGACTTGCCTTTACTTGACTTTCTACGTCTGGGCATTTTCGGCCACCTCTCACGATCCTAAACCTCTGGTCTCGTTCCTGAAAAGTTGTCCAATTATTGGAACTCCGCGGAGTTCATCCGCGCCCTCATCCTTAGGAATGGGTCGGGTAAGCCTACCACCACCACCACTAGATCCTATTTGGGCATGAACAAATGGAACCGACCAATACCAATACGCGGGCAATTGAGCTTAACCCAAGCAATTCGGAGCAAGCTCATACTAACCGCCTGGTATTGATTATGAATAAAAAATCATTAAAAGTAGTTTAAATATTAGTCTGTGACAAAAGGAAATTTTCAAAAAAAAATTATTCGTCCACAAAAACTTGTGACACTGTTTAACATTCGCCAAAGTTAGACGTGGGCACTCGCGCAACTTGCGCAATTGTGAAAGTGGCGATTGCGCAATAACATGCAATTAATCTTTTTATTTTGGAGAGCACATGGCAAAGTGCGCAACCCCGTAAAGAAAAAAGAAAGTGAAATGCAACTTGCACAATTTTTAACAAATTGAGCTTTAAATTGCGCATGCCCACTTCTGCCTGAAACGAGAATTTTATTATCACAGTAATTTGGAAATAATTTTGTGCTATCAAAATTTGACACCTGTAAACAAAATGATTAAACATTTAAAAACCAAAATCAATTAAAATTACTCTGAATACTTGCTTCAAAATGTTGTTTCTAAAAACTATGCAAAAAATTAATTTTACTTCTGTAATCTTTATCATCAATCATATAGTTCTACTTCATTTTGACTTTTTGAAAATTGACAATAGAAAATAACAAACAAAATAAAGTTAAAAGTTTAAACAAACTTATTAGAAAAATCAAGTTCCAAGTATTGACTGTCTGACTCAAATTTAGATGTCATGGTAATTTTAACAAATTATTAACCTTTTTATAAAAAAAATAGTAAATATAAGCATTTTGTATCAATCAAGCAGAAACAAAAAAGCAATCAGATTTAATTTTCTAAAAAATACCCTAAAATCTTTTTAATGTTTTAATTTATTTAAGGGTTTGGTTTTTATACTTTTTTCCATGAAATTCTTTAAAGTGAAAGATGGCATGAATTATCCCACGCCTTATAGCTGGGATGGTTAACCATTTTTAAAGAAGAGTCCAAAAATAACATTTTAATCAAGTATACAGTTAAATAAATCTTGGCTAAAATTAAGGGAAAAAGTTAAAATTTTTTTGTGTTTTACTCACTTTGTGATGCTAATTTCCAAGGGATAAACTTAATGAAAATGTGTCAATTTAAATTGAAGACCAAAAAAAGATCTTCACTAACTAATTATTGTAAAAAAATTGTTATGACGATAATTATAGCATGATCCTTACATATTTTTTTGGAACAAAAACTGAGTCGTCATGATGGCAAGAATTTTGGAACGGCAGATGGGTCATTAAATTTCAAAAGGTGGGTCACGCTATAATCCGCGGGTTAGTGGTTCATCATTCATGGCTTATACGGTTTGACTAAATTTAATTTTAGAATACATTGGTACCTCGGGATACGATTGTTTCTGGCTACAAATATTTAGCCTGACGAACCGAGTATTGAAGAAATATTTGTTCCGAGATATGACGAAAAGTTCGAGATACAAATTAGAAATTTTTTAAAATGCGCGCCTATTACCCAAGGCTTCCAGGATTGTCCGCTCGCATCAAGTGAGAGCTTGTTTTGATCGTGAATACAGTAGAGTGACTTGCTACCAGGATAGATGCCCTCCCATTGGTTGTCTCAAATTTAGCGCTATACAAGCTGTTCTCCCATTGGCTATCTCCGGATAACTGTTGCCCACTGTCTTGTATGATAAGCGTCAAAGTCTTTCTTTGTTGTTTCGGAGCCCTAAGAAGAGCTCGTGTTTATTGTCTTGTGTTTCGTGCGTGTTGTTTATTGTTGTGAATTTGTGGAATTTAACACTAGTACAACCAAGTGGCTGTTGCTGAATTAATTTAAGTTTGCACCTGTCTCTTGTGTTTGTGTGTGTTTGTCGCGCACATGTGCAATGTAATGCATCGCGTTTTTTGTGCAGCGCCAGTCGTGCAGATACAGGCGTAGAATAAGGATGTCACCAGCAACATGGTTTCAGAAGTCGAGATCTAAAAACAAAAACGAAATTTTTTTCTCTGCTAAGTTTATAGTCACAATATGGCTTCAACAATACCAACTCCCACTCCTATGAAGATGCAGGGTAATCTAGTCAAGAATTAGGACTTTTTTAAACAGATGTGGTATAATTATGAGATAGCTTCAGGCTTAATCAAAAAATTAGCAGAAGTGAGAAAAGCAACGTTAAAGGCTGTAATGGGCCAAGAATGTTTTCGAGTACTTCAACAATTAAATTGAACTGATGAACGACAAGACAGCTGAGCAGCTATAATCAACCACCTCAACGACTACTTTGTTACCAAAACAAATATTATCTACGAACGATTCAAATTTAATATTGGCAATCAATCTATAAACAAGTCAATTGATGAATATGTCGTTAACTTAAAACATTTAGCAGCTACCTGTGAATTTGGTAACCTTCGCGATGAACTTATTAGAGATCGCATTGTTTTGAGAATTCACCGTGATAGCTTACGTGCTCGCATGCTGTGAGAAAATACATTAACGTTGACTAAGCAGTTGATTTATGCAGAAATTTCGAACAAGTACAAATCCAGACGAAACAAATGCAAAAAATACTAGAACTAGACAAACATGCAGAACCACTTAATACAACAAGTGCTGTAAAGCCGTTTAAGAAAATTGCTTGTAAATTTTGTGGTGGTAAACATACTTAACCCATTAAACGCCGAGGCCAAAATTTTTTTTTTCTGAATCCTTTTAATATGTTGCTAAAATATGTTATGTAAGACATAAAAAGAAAAAAAAAAATTTTTTTTTCTTGTAGTTTTTTAGTTATTTAATGGCAACTTAAGTTGCCAGTGGCTGTCAACAGAGTCAAAATTTATGAATTTTATTGATTTTTTAAATTGTAGCAATTTGTTTCGACGTTTAACTCAGGAAATATTAAGATTTTAATTTCTTAATACAAATCTGTTTAATTACCTATGTAAGGCTTTGCTTTAGCTGTAATTTAGGGGTTCAACATCCCCCAGAAAAAAGGTGTACACCGAATGAATTTAGTCAATTTTTTAGTTTTATAAACATTGAAAAAAAGCGAAAAAACTCAATCAAATTTAAATAACGCATAAACTTATAAAACAGACGTCCATTCAAAAACAGAAGAAGTTTGTTGAACTAGAATTATCTTGGCTGATTGACTAAATCATTTAGTAGAAAAACTACTTTCGTGGTAGCGTTTAAAGCAAGAAGCAGGGTGGAGTGTGAGATGGCACTTATGGCATTCAAATACTGATCGACGCTTGCAGACTTTGCAACGTGTATATTTTGATTTTCCTTTTCTGATAACGTGGTTAATGCTGTCGACACATATATTTTCCAAAACGTTTCGGGGGTATTGCAACCTGGAAATTTTCTTTCGTCCAGATGAAGAAAGCATTGTGAGAGCAATTTCTTTCATAAAAGCCAGCATAGGAACATTTTTGCCTTCAATCTTTTTATGCAATAGCCATGCATTGACTGCGGCTGCATTCAAACTCCATGCAAAAAAAGGCCACCACCACCTTTTTGAGCGGATTCGAGCTCTGTATGTTGCAACAAATTGATCGAATAAATCTACTCCTCCCATTTGCTGATTGTACAACAAATGAGTGTTTGGAATTGCAATATCAGCTTTTTTTTTTTTTTGTTTTCCACCATCGTTTGACGAAGCTCTCTGGTAGAGCTTCAGCATAGTTGGAAGCACAAGTTACAACAGCTGTATCATGCCAAACAACCACTGTGTTTCCGTGGTTGTCTGTAGCACCCTGGTATGAGCCTCGTATTGTTTTTTTCATTAACTGCTTTGTTGGAACTGGTGTATTTTCCAAACGGTTTTGTCGTAAAGTTCCGAGGCCACCTATGCCACGTTTCGACAGCTCATCAAGTAGGGGAAGGGAAGTGAAAAGATTATCGAAAGTTAGGGTGCAACCACTTGATAAATTACATTTTTCAATTAGACATAGCACTACATCAGCACCCTGACCAAGCCCAGTGTCTTTCAGCTTAGTGTCAGATCCACAATAGGGTTCTGCATGAAACAAGTAACCCTCAGTCGAGGTAAGGCACCATAACTTGAAACCAAATCGAATTGGTTTGCCTCGGATGAATTATTTGGTCCCATGCTTCCCATAGTAAGGAATCATGCTTTCGTCCACACTGTGGTCATTTGCCGAAAGATATTTTTTTAAATTATTATTTATCATGTCAAATATAGGACGCACCTTGTAATATCTATCCTCGTTTATTTCAGCATTGTTCGCCAAATGCAAACACAAAAATATTTCTCTAAAGCGATTTCGGCTCATTGCATTGGAAACTGCTTCATTGTGGGTGTCAGGGGAACCAGACCAATATAGGTCGCGACAAGGCACTTTGCAATACCCAGAGAGTAAAATGATTGCTATGACAGTGATAACTTCACTCTCATCGCAATTTAATTTTTTTCCTTTCTGGGAAGCAAAGAGGTTAGTTTGATGAGTAATGTGAGTTATTATATCACAAGAAGTCATTGCATTGAAAGTGTCTAGCGGGTTTTTCAAATTCTCTTTAGTTTGCTCCGATATAGCAGGAACAGAATTAGAAAGTACAACATTAGGATTATTTAAAGGAAAATTTTTCTTCCATCTTCTAATTATTTTTTTGTTGGGGGAGCTTCTTGTTGGCTTTCTTGCTCACTTTGATGTGATAACTTTGAATTGTAACTTAAACTGTTTGTAGAGCAAATTGAGTTCAACAACCTCCTTGGCAAATGATGAGTAAGACCCTCATTCAAATCATCTGACGCATCACTGTCTCGGTCAGAGTAGACGCATGCTTTTTCGAGAGGGGGGATTATGGCAAGAGTCATTTCGTCATCATCTGAGTCTGTCTTTGACCATAGGTCACAATCAGGATCCATCAATATGTCCAGAACATCATTCAATAAGTATGTAAACAATAGAATGATCTAAAGTAAGACTACCTACCATTTGAAAAGTTAAATAAAAAGAGCCTTTTTGTTCCAGCAAACAATGTTGGGGTTTGTAAAGAGAAAGTCGCAAGAAGATCATATTAGTGTTTTTTTATTATTCCCCGGCCCCTAACCCTTACCCTAACTCTAATTTCGCAATGTCTGCCCTTACCTTTACTTTAACAAAATTATAAAGTTTAGGCCTACTAATTAACGTTTGAATTTGTTGTCAGCGAATAATAGGTCAGCACACGGCTTTCATTTTATGAGCCCCTGACAGAATATACTTGATAGTCTATAAATTACAAGGAAGCCTACAATTGTTAGGTTCTGGTGCTAGTAAGCTAATTAGTTAAAAACTATTATTTTATACGACGTTAACTATTGTATTAGCACTCACCTTTCATTGGAATTTTTAGCAGATGCAGGGACACTTTTCGAACAACAAGGTTTTTCAGTCATTTTATTAACCTAAAGGCCCGTTTCCACTACGAGCATGGAAAAAAGCATTCTTTGTTTGTTTTATTGCTTTTTTTTTGTACTCGCTTCAATTTTAACCGCTCGCTTCAATCGAAGATCAATAAAAGAGACAAAGAATGCTCTTTTCCACGCTCGTAGTGGAAACGGGTCTTAAGTCTGCAGATTAGAATAGAAATGCAATAAGCTGATGGCTGCAACTAAACGTATAACCTTTAATTCTACAAGTCTAAATAGAGAATTTTAATTAAGTGAATCAGGGCAATATATGTAGCCTAACTTTTGAAAACATAATAAAAAACGTTTGATTTTTGACTCCATATTTGGCCACTGGCAACTTAAGTTGCCATCACTTTATTTCCCCTCATTATTCTAAGTAAAGTCTTAACTAGCATCAACAAATAAGTTAAACTAGACAAGAAGGAATTTATGATTTACTATACATTTAGTTTTCTAACTTTATACAAAGCTTTTCCTATTTTTCACAGCTTTTTTATAACCTACTTAAGACAAAAAGACAGTTTTAGCCATTTTTTACTGTAATCACTTTTCAGTCAAACATTCAGTGCTTCCGAATAAATTTTTTGTACATTTAATTTTTTTAGAGTTTACAACAGGGAATGAACTTTCGGTTGATAGAAACATTTCCTAAGGACACCTTACCGGCAACTAAAGTTGCCGACGGCCATTAATGGGTTAAAGCAGAAATCTTTGCCCAGCTTTTGGCAAGCGATGTGTCAATTGCAATAAACCAAATACTTTTCAAGTGTATGCACACAGCCCCACAAAAATATTAAATGTGTAGAAGAAGAAGAAGAAGAAGCCCAGAAAGATAATTTTGCGGAAGATTCCTTTTATCATATACGACCTGTAGAAACGGTCTCTGGGCAAGGTTAACAATGGTTTGTAAATGTAAAACTAAGTGCCAACAACAAACAGCACAGTGATGTGAGATGTCAATTAGATTGCGGTTTGACCTGTAACACTATAGGATATGCTCAATTCCGCAAACTTGCGAGATCTAGTTCACCAAAGTTATATCCCAGTGACGTTAAATTACGGGTTTACAACGGATCAATAATTAAACTTGTGGGCAAAGCCCAGATTAAATGCGCTTACAATGGGAAATCTTACGATTTAACTTTTCAAGTACTCAATAACAATATCACACCGTTATTGTCGGCGAAAATATGTACACGCTTAGGTCTCTTGTCAGTTCAAACGAATTTGGTAAATAGCTCAAATGTTAATGGCATATCCTACACCGTAGACGATGATTTAATTACTGAATATGAAGATACCTTCACTGGCTTAGGTTGTCTTCCTGGAAAATATCACATTGAAGTTGATGAAAACGTGACGCGAATTTTTTGACGCATTTCTATTTTGTAACACCTGGCTTTCAGTCAAAAGTCGCGGCTGCTGCCTGAAATTTTCAGACATGTTGTTTTCTTACTGTCAATCTCAAATATGAATTTTGTCACCTCTCTACAACAAATAAAAAAGTTACACATGAAACTACCTAGAACGATTAAGTGGCTTTTTCGACGCGTAGCAGTTTTGGCACTGCTATGCGTAATATTACTATGATTTAACATTGTTGTGTAGTGATGTAGCAAAACAAATAGACAATAGAACCAACAAGCATCTTTGCTATTTGTGTACGATGCAAGTAGCATTTGTGGTTTTGACTCTTCTCTAAGGCAGTAAGCTTAAACAACGTTAGTCAGTTACTTCAAAGTTAGACTAAAATTACTACTGAAGAGTTTACGAATTCGCCTGTAGTATCGTACAATACTTTGCGAAAGTACTGATAACTGCAGAAGCAACGCAATTTCTCTTCTATTCAGATCTACCTAACTGCTTGTGTAGTGGGTTAGGAAAAGCGTACCATACAGTGAAAGCATACTGTAAATAGACTACAAATATGGTAAAAACATTGGCAAGCTATCAAGTCTTATAACGTTTACAAGAAGATATTGAATGAGATTGTTCTAATGGTGAACTTTCTGACAGTGAAAACCCTTTGGGAAACGATGCAATCCATATATGGTGAAGAGTGACGAGGAACGCATTGTGATTGATTCAAGTAAAGAAGATATTGATTATGATGCAGTCATTGATTTGGATGAAAGTAGTGACGGAGTGCAGAACTTCATAGGAAAAGATGGCTCTTCGTGGTAGAAGTTATTATCATAGCTTTTAAATGCAGAAAGGGCGCTTGCAACAACAAAACGTTGTAAACATCGGGCCTGGTCCAACTGCGTCCAACTGCAACCGAAGGCAGACCATCTTCTTCTTTCCCAATCATATTCAGTGAAGCTATGCTCCAAAATATTCAGCAATTTACTATTTCTGAAGCTCAGCGTGTCACAGGAAATATCAAATGGAAAGTGACACTACAAGAACTTGACAAGTTTATCGGCCTTATTATTACTAGGGGTGTGTTAGGGCAAAGGGGCCTGCCTTGCTCTAGTCTGTGGAATACGTCTTGGAGATTCCCAATGTTTAGTAAAACCCTTTCAGTAATAGGTTTATGAAAATAATAAAATTTTTACGATTTGACATAAAGAGCGACATAAAGAGCGTCGACTGGTTAGAGACAAATTTTGCCTTGCCTCTTGTTTATGGAACTGCTTCATTGAGAATAACCAAAAATCTGACGTGTCTTTTACTGTATTTACTTGACAGTTGATGAACAGTTTCTTCCGTTTAAAGCAAGATGTAAGTTCATTCAGTACATGGCAAATAAGCCAGATAAATTTGGACTAAAATTTTGGATGGTGGTTGATGCTGATAGCAAGTATGTATACAACGGCTTTCCCATATTTGGGCAAAGATGAGACTAGAGACACTTCTATAAGTGTTCCCACTAATATTATCATGAAACTAATGCAACTCTTCTTCAAGCACGGCTACAATGTTACCTGTAATAATTTTTTCACATCTCTGGATGTTGTTGTACGCTTAGCAAAGCAAAAGTGTGGCCCAGTTGGCACTACTGTATATTTTCCAAAATCGCGGAGAACTGCCCCAGGCTGCCAAGGCAAAGCAACAGCTGCATGAAACTACAACTTTCAAAACTACCATCGCGTTGACAAGCAAAACTTTGACTTGATTGTTACCAATGCAAAAAAGCAAAGTCTGTAATTATAGTGAGCAGTGAGCACACTGCACCCAGATGGGGTGATTTCTTTAGAAAATGACACTAAAAAGAAATCAGAGACAGTTTTGTTTTATATCAAAACCAAAGCAGAAGTGGATGTTGTTGATCAGATGACAAGAAAATATTCTATTAAGGCAGCAAGTCGAAGGTGGCCTGTACATGTTTTTTTACAACGTGATTGATTTTGTAATTATCAATAGCTGGGTGCCATATCAAGAAATATGTAGATCGAGGATTAGTCGTCGCGAGTACATGCAATGCGTAGCTAAAGAGCTTTGTAGAATATCGCCAAACAATCAAAGTGATGAACTAGTTGAAATGGAATTGGAGCCTCGGACAAAAATGCGTAGGTCGTCCTCAACTTCCAAATGCCGCAACAGAATGACACTGATATGTCACAAATGTGAAGAAGAACAAATGTGAAGAAGCAATATATATATATATATATATATATATTTTTTTTTATCTCTATATTTATCCTCCTGACTCGCAGGAAAGCGACGGAGGCGCTATAGATAGGGTAAGCAATTACCCTGACCTGCTTCCGGAGATGCCAAGATATTGCTGTCCGCTAGTAATTTAGTAGAGATATTACTGTAATTTAGAACTGCTTGCCAGGACCACCAAGCAGGGGAAAATGCCGTAAAGTGTTTTTCCCAAGAACACAACAGAATGGCGCAAGTGGGTTTTGAACCGAGACCATGTTGATCATCAGTCCGGTGCGTTAACCACTCGACCACGCTGCCGCTGCCGAACATAAAGTGTTTTCTGACATTATTTGCAGATCTTTGTGTTGGTTTTCAACTTCTTTCAATGCAATAAATCAGAAATGGGTTTTGAACCGAGACCATGTTGATCATCAGTCCGGTGCGTTAAACACTCGACCACGCTGCCGCTGCCGAACATAAAGTGTTTTCTGACATTATTTGCAGATCTTTGTGTTGGTTTTCAACTTCTTTCAATGCAATAAATCAGAAAAATTATATCATGCGTCAAAAAAGCCGCTTAATTTGTCGTGATTCGTGTATGCCAAATGCGTGGTTGCGGCATGCTCGGTTTATGCTTTGTTTACAAGCATGTCGTAACCACGCATTTGGCATACACGAATCACGACAGATTCTTCTAGGTAGTTTGAAATTCCGGTTTTTCTAGTGTTAAGACTGTTTGGTACTAAATACCATCATGGGTCCAAAAAGAGCAAGTGCCAGTGGTGGTGAAAAGAAGAAAAGGATGATCAAAATGAAAACAAAGCTGGAAATTATAACCAAACGTGAAAATGGCATGCATGCGATTGCTATTGCCAGGGAATATAGTAGGAACCTTTCTGCAATCGCAATGTTAAGTTTACATATACTGTAAATTTTTGTGGTTGTTTCATACGTACTGTACAACTATTCTCGGGTGGGTTGCAACAAAATTGTCATTATTTATAACAACAATGTGCATGATTATTATTGATTTATTATATTTATTAATGTCTCATTGTTTGTTTAGATGTGTATTATTGAATATGTGCTTATAATGTAAAATTTTTGCCTGGGGGGGGAGATACAATATTCACAATTTATAAGGCTGAGTTTGGGTGGGTTGGAACGGATTAGGCCATTTACATGTAAATCTTGCTTCTGCGTACGAATAAATTACTTTACAAACGCCGTTTCGAAACGAATTAAATTTGTACCCTGAGGTACCATTGTAAAGATAACAAACAAGCAGAACATTTGCATTGAGCAGATTTATTAACTTTTCAACTTTCACCTCCTACTTTCCTTCTGCTTTTCCTTGATAGTCAATTCGGTACTACGACAACTTATCGAACAACTGTGCAAGTTTTTATGATTGAACTATATCTTTGTTATTTCAAATCAAATTTATCAACATCAAAAAGAAGCTGTGATGCCTTATGTCCCCATGATGCAGTTTCTATAAATTGTCAGGTCACTATTCAATTTAAGTTTGCGTCACCAATTCAGGTTATTGTTTCTTACACCTGACAAACAAAATTGTTTCTGAAAAAGTTTAAAACAAGTTGATTTATTTTAATAAAAAACTTACGTAGACCATATTAAATCAATCTTCTTTTTCGTGTGGAAAAAATAGACAAAACCTGGATTGTCCAATAACTGGTCGGGCATGTTTCCGTCAGCCAATTTACCACGCTCTTGTTGACATCTGAGAGAGCATGGGGTTCATTTGGATGGTGATAGATGGGGCAAAATTTTATCACATGATACGCGTCTGCTCCTTTGCGCCACACTCACAAGCCGCCGTAGAAGCCATACCACTTTGTGCATTTTTGAGTGGAATAGATCAACGCCGGTTTGAAGGCGGTTAAGCTTGACCCATGCAGGTCTAGTAAAGATAATTTCCGGTGGCGTTGAGCTAGCATTTTTAATAAATGTGTGGAGTCGAGAGGCGTTTTCTCGCCACTCCATGCTCCATTTATATTCTGTTTGTCGTTCTATTCTGGTGCCTGACAAGGCGGGGTTGCTCAGCAGTTCCAGTATGCAGGAACAAACAGATGTCTTGATTTAAGTTGCCGCAGCTGTCCACGAAGTAGAGACAGGATACTTTCATATAGAAGGTGTTCTGGCTTCTGAGCGCAGCAGGCTAGATACAGTAGGGTATTTTGTAGGCTAAGCTCAGTTGGTTGAATATTTGATAAGAAAAAAGGTTGTCCGTTGTTGTGGGACGCAGGCATCCGGTTACTATGCGAAAGGCATCGTTAATCGGCTTGTCAATAAGGTGAGTATGAGCACTACAACACCAAACAGGTGCACACCCTTAGTCGTCTTTATACATTTTAGTCGTGGACTGGAGTGTAAGGAGTGAAAAGGACCGAGTCAATGATGGCTGTGCGAAGTATTGTGATATGATCTAGCTAATCGCCTTAAAGCCAGCTTGATTTAGCTAATCGCCTTAAATTCCAACACGAGATGTTAGCTTTTTGTGCAATGACTCTAAGTATCGTCAAAACTGAGTGCCTTATCCAGTTTTATGCCAAGATAAGTGAGTGCAGCACAAAACGGTAGGGCCTGTTCATTGACCAAGATATTACAGCCGGGGACAAAAGTTTAAGACCACCTTTGGAAAAACGTACATTTTAGAGAAAAGTCTCTTAATCACGTAATACTACGTATTCTTGCATCAAAATGCATATTTAGGTTTTAAAACTAAGCCTTCTCACATATTAATTTTTAATTTTTATTTTCGTTTAATATTTTAAACGTTTAGTTTAGAAAATACAAAATTTTGAACCCCGAAAAAAGGAAAAAACTAGCAGTCAGCGTTGAAAAACGCATTCAATTAACCAGTCTTTGCACGATGAAGGTCCCAGAACGGGAAATATCAAGGCATATGAAGGTTAGCAAGACTGCTGTACCTAACATCATTAAAAATTTTAAAAAAAAGTATTTTCAAGGACAGAAAAAACAGGCCGTCCTACGGTTTTTAGCAATGAAAATAAGCTTTTTATCAAGAAAGTGAGTCAATCTCCTAAAAGCTCTGCTAAAAGAATATAGGCTAAAATGGAATAAAGAAGATTCAAAATTACTAAAACTGTTTTTTCACTAATTTTGAATTGTCTTTATTCCATTTTAGACTGATACTATGACGGTTTATCCTTTTATCACCCCGGAAGCACGCCGAATTTATTATCATTTACTTGGACATTGGCAGTTACCGGCGCTCGCCACGTGGAGGCTAATGATATGATTAAATGAATAAAGAAACATAACTATCTTTAATCATCAAATGATTGAAAGAAATAGATATTGGGAAAGCCGTGTCTTACATCTTCGATTATTTTAGAATCTTTTTTCATTTATAATATATACATGTATCTTTAACCATTTAAGACATAATTATTTATTGATTTTCTTTATTCTTGTGACTTAATAATGTTTTAAACTTGCAAGTTTTGCTTTTAAAAAACTAAGTCATTTTGTTTGCTTTGACAATGAGTGAAATTATAATTTAAAATGTCAGCTTTTAAATGAAAATATCATTGCAACTATGTGAGACCGGTCAGCCAACTGCATCTATGTAGCCTAATTCAACTTTGTAGTGCTAAATCCTATGTTTCTTATTTAAATTACCACCACGTTACAATTATTTTACTCCAAAATTGATTTATAATTTTAATTTTACTTGTTATTATTTTCATTGCTATAAAAAAGAAATCAGTCACAGTAGACTTATGGGACCCCAAGAAAATTAAGAAATTGGAATCTACAACTCTTTACTTAAGAAGATCTATGTTTAAGCTTAGTTTATTTTCTTTATTATATAAACGTAGGCAATATCAGTTCAGTTCAGTTCAGTTCAGTTCAGTTTTCTTTTATTTCTGCTCCGCCACATGAACAAAATAACAAAATGTTGAAAAGTTTGTGAGTTGTTGAAAGACGTGGTTAGAAAAAGGAAGAAGCAACAAAATGAGTTGACGTTGTGACTTCCTAATATCTATCTTTTACTGGTGTGTGTTTTAAGACAGACTAACTGAGATAAATAAATGACTTTAACGTCAACTGAAAGCTAAAGTTTCTAAATATTCAATTTAAAAGTTTTAGAGTAGACACCGATAGTGATAATGCTACGTAAACGATAAAGTTGCCTGGAAATATGACTTAAAGCGGGTACTTAGCTACAATAGAATACAATAATAAGTTCACACCTGTTCATAATATAGCACTTAAATGCCCAGAATATGGCCCGCGGCACGATTACTAAAACTTTTATTTCGAATTTTTTTTAGTTTCATATGGTAGAAGTGCAATTACATAAAATGATGCAATTTTTAAATCGCTAACAGCTAGGATTGGATCATGGGTGTCCAAACTCTCACACGCTAAGGGCCAAATTTTTTTTTGAAAATATCTCTTGGGCCGCAATAGGTACCGAATTACAGGGAAAAAAGTTTTTTTGGTATTTACTTTGATTTTAGTGATTATTGGTTTGAAGAAAATAGCTGTGTGTATAATGATTTGCTGCTTTTTAAGTCTTTACGACATAAAATAGTAAAAGCTATGATATTTCCAAACTATCAAAACGTGTTTCAGAATGATATTGCATTGCTTGTGAGCCATTTGTGTAGAAGTGTAGTCGAAACTTCAGTATTTTACGTTGCTATTTGCTTTGAAGCTTAGCAGTTTCCCGCTTGCTCGCTTTCGTTAATCGTCTCTTAAAAATTCGTTCTTTAAAAAAAAACTTCTTATAAGTGAATGTTTTATTGCCTTTGATGCAGATTTAAAACTTTGAAGTAAAGTTAAAAAGCAAGCAAGTATAATTCCGACGTACGATAATATCTGTTAAATTTTTTAATAGCCTTTTGAAATGTGTTTTTGTTCTAATTCGTTATTTCTCTTCGATTCTATTTGAATAAGATTAATTAGGATTTTCAATCGTATTAAAAATTTAATTGGTTCAACTTTTTGTTAGACGAAGCTTTATTTCGAATTATTTTTCATGTAAGCTTTGAACTCCTTTCATCCTAAAAAAAGTCATTATTTTGATCCTACGTTTTTGTTTTTTGTTTTTCTTAATGAAGGGCAGTGGTGGATATTGGGTGAGGCGAATGGCAGTCGCCTCAAGCCCCCCTTTTTTTTGGGGGCTCCCCCTCGAAAACAGCATATACAGTTTTGGATTCGCTGCAGATGTTTGCTCAGAGGACGATTCGGAATAAAGACCTTTTTTTTTTTTTAGAGAACGCCTTGATTTTGGGAGAAAAATAGGGAAATCAGAGATGAAATTGAAGTGAAGACCTTTTTTTTTTTTTTTAGAGAACACTTGATTTTGGGAGAAAAATATGCAAGCCCAGATCAGACCTCTTTTTTTTCTCAGACAACATCAATTTTGAAAATTCTTGCCTCGGGCCCCTAAATTGGAATATTCATTACTGATGAAGGGAACAAGTTTTTGCTGGAATGAAATTTAAGTATGCAATAATTTGAACACCATTTAATTATGGTCCGCAATTAATTATAAAAGGGTATGAAGTGATGGCACTCTGAGTCACAACGTTTGCCCACCCCATATGCTTGCTTGTTTTTTTATTTTTGTCTTTAAATTCATCCTCTTGCCGCACACATAAGCGAGGCGCTATACGTGTGACAAGCTTTCGGAAATGCCAAGATATTGCTGTCCTGTTAAAACTTTTTTTTTTTGATTATTAGTTTTTTAAGCGATGACGGAATTTTACAATTACTCGCCAAGAAAAAGTACCGTAAAATGTATTTCCAAGACAAAACATGATGGCGCGACTAGGCTTTAAACCGCGGCCTCTAAACACTCGACCAGGCTGCCCAGAATCCGTTTAACCACCCCTTAAAACGTTTAATCTATGATCCATTAATCGATGCGCGGAAGAGGGAGAGTCGGAGGTTGAAAAATCTCCACGAAGAATGATGGTTAAAGGTTCATAGTAGCACTAAAACAACTTAAAAATTGTTAAAATAAAGTGAAAACGTTTTCAACTAAAAGAAAATTAGGGCTTGAAAAAAGTGAAGCGCAAAAAAGGTCTTTACTTTTATTTTACATTTGTCCACAGCGTGGTTGAATTGATTGAGTGGTTAAGAGCCCCATAATTGATGGCGAACTTAATCGACACCGCCATGGTTCAAAGCCCACTCGCGCCACTCTGTTGTGTCTTTGGGAAAAACACTTTACGGCACTTTCTCGCGCTTGTTGGTCTTAGCAAGCAGTCATAAATTTCAGTCATAGCTCTATAAAACTAAAAAAATTAAAAATTTCAACCAGACAACAATATCTCGGCATCTCCGGAAGCAGATCAATGTAATAACTTGACAGTTGCTCTATGTATAGCGGCTCCAACAATTTCCTGTGAGTCGGGGAGTCAGGAGGATAAAAAGAAAGATAAAATGATCATATTAAAAATAAATATATAATTTTAATTGTTTTTTTAAGTGAATCTTTAAAAGTGGCGTTTTTTTTTGCACTAGGCCTCCCTTTCGTAAAATAATACCACGGATCATAGTTGTGTTTTCGGCTCTCAACTGCCTCCCTGCCTTCATAACAAATTTCTGGATATGCAACTGTATAAACCTAATTGCTTAAAAAAAAATACGAAATCGCTTTAAAGTTAAACTAAAAAATAGTAAATATAATAAGGTAAAAAACAACAATGTCCTAAAAATTAATCCGAATAACCTGTCCGAAAATATATCGAAAATAAACAAGGTCAATACCGAAGAAAGTTGTCAAACAGTTTTTACTCGTTCGTATAAATTCGTCATTATTTCTAATCTTTTTAATATAATTAATTAGACGAATTCAATTCTATGTAAGTCAAAAATATCCAACAAATCCAACAACTCCAACACACCAACACAAGTAACCGAGCTAATCAAATATTTGGTTAAAGTTTCAACCATTCTCATGATTTTCCTGCCTGCAGCATTTTTGAGTTTTGAAAAATATTTTTTGATAAAATATCTGCTTTTTTAACATTATTAATCATCATGCCGAGTGTGATTCGGATTTTTTTTGCTCTACTGTTTAATAATGCAACGAAATGTTCAATGATGCAAACACACAGAGCGAAACACTTTTCAACATGATAGTTTATAAAAAATGCTTGTTCATTTAAAATTTAATTTTAGATTATTTTTAAAAAATTATTGTGTTTGGAATTATTGAGAATAAATTATATTTTTGTAAAATTTTTTAGTCTCCGTTTCGGTCTTGGTCTCAATTATTTCTGGTCTCAGTATCCATCTCGAGGTTTATGGTTTTGATTACACCATCTGGTACATAATCCGGTGACCCATGCAGAAATTTGTCTTGCGGAGAGGTTTTACAGGCCGAAAGCATGATTATAAACTGTTCAAATAAAGTAAATACCTTTTTTGGTCTTTACTTTTTCATGCTCTAATTATCTTTTTATTAGTTGGCGTACATTTTTCCTGGGGCTGTGACTCCCAATACTTCCTCATGCATACGCCTATGATATAAACGAACAGCTAGGTTTCACTTTAAATCTCTGTAAGCGTTTATGACGGTTGGGGTAACAAAAAAATTAAAGTAAAAAATTTATAAAATAGATGAAAAGCATAGAGCCAAGGTACTTGAAATCCAATAAGCATAATTATTCACACGCTGATGTTCAGGTTCTTAATTCATTCAATGTTAAAGCAAAATAAACTAGTTGAAAAAAATCATACGACTTTAAATACAGTTACGTCACAAAAAAAGTATAAATTTAATAACTGCAGATGATTTCGCTTGATGCGGAATTTCACTTAACTCTGATAAAACTGAAAGATTTCCTATATACTGTAATAAAAAGCTTCGGAATATCCAGATCTTTGCCTAATTCGGATGATTTTGTCTGCCAAATAGAATCGGGATTAACCGAGGTCTACTGTATTAAATATTGTATTACAGTCCGAAAATTGGCGTAAATTATTAACTTAAGGAAACGTTATTAATACAACAGTAAAACTTTTAAAAATTGTTCCAGTTATATTCATTTAATACCTGATTAAAGTTGTATATTTTTTCTTGTGATGTAAAAAGTTGTAAGTTTTGTTTTTAAAACCGGACACTGGTTAATTCGCTGTGACAATGACTGAAGTAAAAAGTCGAAACGTCAGCGTGTAAATAAAATGATTATTGCAACAATCTTGGCTCTATGCTTTTTATAAAAGGTAGTAGGATTACGTTTTAGTTATTTTGCTCCGAAACAAATTAATATTATACCATGTTATTCGTTTTCTTTGGGCAGCGTGTTGTTTTGCGCATAGCGTCTTGAGTGAGATACGATTTCAAATTGATTTCTACATCTTTATACTTTTTTAGTTGTTTTAATTGCTGAATATGCTGGCTAGTTTCGGTTTCACTCTGTAAAAAGGATTAAATTTTATAAGTGAATTTAAAATTACTCAAAACTTATTAAAGACCTAAAATACTGAAGAATATTTGGAAAGATGACAAACGATAAATCTTCTATCTGCTTGTCCAAAATTTACAAGATTGTTTATAACGCGCACTAGAGTAATTTAAGATTTCTTGCAAAAGTCTACAAAGTTTTTACACAGTTACACGTAAAGTTAGTAGCCCTTAGAATCATATGATTATACAATTTGAATTAAAGTATTATAATAATAATTGGGCATTTTGGGATTAGACAAATATTTTAACTCAACAATTCTTATGTTTTTCGTTAATAGACTTTATTTCATTTTCATTATCTCGATGCAATTGCCTTGCTCTTGACCACTTTCCAAACTAATCGAAATCAAAATGACGAATTAGCTTTGCCTTGGCTTGTATTTATAATGTGGTAGCCAAACGTTTTTAATTAAAGCATCGCGACGAATCCTTGCTTTTGGTAAAAGTCGCTTCATCGCTGAAAACTGACATTTCTGTGATTAATTTATCACACAATTCCTAATTATTTACTTCGCTTGCGTGGTGGGACTAATTTGCAGAAACAAATAGTTGTCAATAAATTTTTGACTTGCTGTGATTTCTTTGCTATTGAAGTTCTAGTGATAGTTCTAAAAACTGATAGTTTGCCTCTTTGTGTCTTATCGCTTTTTAATGAATTAAATTCTCGACTAAAAATAATTCTTATTTTTAGCTTTCTAAATTGTTAAACATTAATTTTATTATGCGTTTATATTAGGCTATATATGATACAATATGGTATATGCATAAAAAAGACATAAGTCTTGCTCAAGCAATAAACTCATTTTATTTTAAATATGCTTTGGTCCTTTGATGTACTAAACTGCCATAACTTACAGGAGCTCATTTTATTTGTTCAGCGAGTGTCATTTGTTACTTTGTATTTATCTTTTATAAAAACAGGTAGAATAACTTTATTTGATCAATCTAATTATGTTATGACAGGTAGTAAACGTCTTTTCTACATCTCGATAACATCTTCACACTTCATTCATAATTTTTATGTTGATATTTTTATCTTAACTTAAAAGCCCAAAAAAGTTTATTGTAAAATGATAATACAACATGACAAGCAAGGGCAAGCAGGCAGGGTTGAAAAATTGTTTTTTTCATCAATATTACTGTCTGAAGTTTAACAAAATATCTTCCTCAGTCACTATTCTTAGGTAATGAGATTATTGATTACATGAACAGAAATTGCACTTGCTTTTAGAGTATAATGCTTCATGATATTGTTAATATTAACACTAAAAGTTTCTAATATAAAAATTATGCAATGATTGAAAATTATGCAATATAAGTTTAGTTTGTTGTATGAGTTTCGATCTCGATTAATACAAAGAAAATCCTTGCATCTGAGAAAATGCACATGCGTGTGGTCTTTGCTACAATCCTGGCAGCGGTGCTGCTTTGCATTAAAATGTGGAAAGGGTCCACATCTATCATCTCGCAGGTTGTTTTGAGGAATGGCCTCTGCAGGACTCTTTCTGGGTTTTTTGATTTGTACTGAAAATGCAGAAGATTGGCCTCTTTTTGTTGTTAGCTGTACAGATAGTTTTCCTGCTTGAGTTAATCCACTGGCTTTTTGTGAATGAAACTCCAGCAAAGACATGAGCCGTGCATTTGGCAAGTGCAGTTGCTCCATTGGTTTTCGGTAGAGCAACCAAGCATTGGTCACTGCAATTTTAATCTAATAAAAGAAAATTGTCATGTACCACTTTCTGCTTCTCAACGTGAAACGATACAAGAAAACCAGCCTGTTGTTTAAATCAACCCCACCCATAAATTTTTTATACTTGTGGACCATGGTATTGGGCAGTGATGGGGAGCCTTTTCGAGACCGCGTGTTACAACTGCAACCCGAAATGACTTTATCTATCTCAACGTGCCAGCATTTTCATAAACATCATTGTTACATTTCAATTAGTAAAAATAACTTTTAGATTAGCATATTTATCATTTGTATTAACAAAAGGTTGGAATAATAAAAATTTAAAGTTGGCCATAAGTTTGTTATGAAAAAATAATATGTGCCGTTGATTAGAATGCGCCCTTGTTTAGAATACGCACAAAATTCGCAATAAAAAAATAGAATGCGCGCATTCTGTTTGAAGAAATACGGTATGTGTCGCGCGTGTCGCCAATCATGGCCTTGCTTGCCAACTCTGGCAAGCGTGTCATAGGTTCGCCATCACTGGTATAGGGCATTCAATTTCAATGTAGGAACTTTCATTGACAGATCACCTCCGGACTTGATTCCCCAAACTGTGGTCCACAAACATAAAAGCCAAGTGCACTACGCTGTTGTCCATCAACTTCAGCAAAACTACATTAAAAGACATATCAATCCTCCAATCACTTGCACCTCTTTCTTTTCTTTTCATATTTTTTGTTAATGAAAATTTTAATATTTAGTAAAACAGTGATAGGCAAACTACAGCCCATTGGTCAAATGCGGCTCGTGAAGTATTCAATGCCTAAATATGGGACTATTTTCTTCTTTTTTTTTGGGTCTCGACCACCCTGAGTGGTGTCACAAACCAAAGTTAAAAGTTTTTTTAGTCTTCAAGTAAGCTTGAGGCATAAAGTCACGTTATAAATATTAGTACGACCCTAGAACAAAATCAACTTCTGAATGCGGTCCTCGAGCTACAAAGTTTGCCTACTTCTGTTTTTAGAGCTTCACTCAACTTAAATTGACAAAAAAAGAATAAACAAGCAGCATATTTGCATAGAACAGGATTAGACAATTTTCTGCTTTGATTAGATCGAAAGTTTTTCAATTAGCATTCCAAGCTTGTGTAACCAGCATAAGTCATTGTCTCTTACAACTGACAAACAAATACGGTTCAAAATTGTTTTGCAAAAATTTTAAAACAATTTGATTTCAGAAGAAAAAGTAAAACAAATATACTGGGAAACATGATTTATTAGAGAACGTTTCATAATTGCAGCTAATTGCATATTCAACTGCTTAATGCAATAAAATAATGGCTTAAAAAAGTTTACCATGAGTAAAATTAATTGACTGCGTAAAAAATTTCGGAGGCAGAACTAACAAGAAACCAAGAAACCAGCGGCAAATTATATTAGGCAAACTACCAAAAATTTTTTGACTGTATCGGGAGTTGAGATTATCATTGGAAATGGCTTGGCGGGTTGATATCAGAATTTCTTAAAGTAAACTCTTTTTGTAAAATTTGGAATTCCAATAAAAAAAGTTCGAAGTCCCAATATTTAATAAAAGTATTAAAGTTAAAAATATCGTCATCGTTATTAAAACATCAATCAGGAATGAAAAATAATCATGATTTTAAAAGCATTGACATAAAAAATAACTGATAACAGCATCATAAACTATTTTGAAGAAAACTTGAAAAATATTTTAGAAAGGAATCAATTAAAAATAGTTAAGAAATGGAAATGCGCACTAAATGAAACACTATAGGCCGACTGATTTGGAAGAGCTTATACAAAACAAAAAAAAAGAAAATTTTTAAAATATTCATAAAATATAGGGGCAGATGCAAAAGGATCTAAACGAGGATGCAAAATCTTAACAAAAATGAATAAACATAAGCGAACAGAATAAGAAACAATTTTAGCTTTTTTTTCTCAACTTTTTTATGTGGCGACCCAGATCTTAAGCTAAAATAGACAAGAAAGCTTTCGCAACCCAATGTTTTTTACAAACTTTATTGCAAGCATAAAAACCTCTATTTTGGTCCCAAAAACAAAAAATATCTTCATCTTGAATCTATCTGGGACTTCTCGATTTTCGTCCCTAAAAAGTAGTAATTTAACTTTGGCACAAGTACAGTCGTTGGTGCTCCAATCAAATTGAACGGTGACCCACTTTTGGGTCGCAACCCAGGGATAGAGGAGCACTCTTTTAGGTTGATTTCTTTAAAACTTTTTATTATCTTTTTTCGATACAAATCTAGAAACCGCTGTTCTTTAGTTATTTATTCTTGATTACCCAACAATTACCGAAATAAGTTGTATTAATTCTTGTTATGAGACAGAATTGTGATCAATTATTCAATATGTAACAATTTTTTTTTTTATGACACAATAAAATTTTAATTTATTGTGTTTTTAATAAACTAAGTTATTTTATTTAAAATTTCTAATCTTACAACCCTAAAGCGTCAGCTGGTAACGTAAGTTTACATGTAAGTGGTAATTAAAACTCGTAATTAAAAAAAATGTAGAATTACGTTGTTTATATATTTTCCATAAAAACTACACCCATTTTTTAGCCATTTCTTTGCTTGAAAGTCATTCTATAATTCTAAGTCCTGTTGTTGACAATTTTCTTGCTACAAGAAAACAAATCATTCCATTTAAAGCCTACGAGACCGAAAAGAGAAGCGATAAAAAAAGTATTGTAACCTAATTCTCTTCACTTTTTAAGATTTTCCTTTTTGCTTAGCTCATTTATTTCATTATTTTTCACTTCATACATTATTGGTTTTTTATTACAATAATGAATTACCGGTATAATTATTGAAACGTAATGTTGTGTTGCTTTGCGGATTTGCCTTTACTCGAATCGAACACTTATTCTGTAAACTGTTTTACTTTGATCATGCGGTGAACTTTAAAGGCGCGTTTACAGTCGTTTACAGTTCTTTTTTTAGGGTGATCTTTATTTGTTTTATTGACGCTCAAATCCAAATCAGATACAAGCAGATACAAGCAGGACAAGATATAAATACATGTTTGTTATAAAAAGTCAGCACAGTTGCTTTGTTGT
The DNA here is from genome assembly GCA_963680785.1 of Diplosoma virens. Classification (NCBI taxonomy): domain Eukaryota; kingdom Metazoa; phylum Chordata; class Ascidiacea; order Aplousobranchia; family Didemnidae; genus Diplosoma; species Diplosoma virens. The sequence goes on along the minus strand of OY796881.1, from coordinate 36,259,288 downwards.
TAAAGAACGACTTATTGATGAAGAACATGATTGATAAAGTCGTGATTCAAAATTTACTTCCGTCTATCGTTACAGTTTTAACTTGAATTTCTTCGTTTTTCGAAAAAATTATAACAATGCTGATTTAATTCACTCTCAATTGCAGACGCTGAGATCTTTTTAACGTGTACGCTTAAACGAAAATATAAAATATCGTGGTAAATTAAAACCCAGATCAAATTAGGTTGGTTGATATTGCAAGTTTATTTAGAAGTTTATTTGCAAGCATGTAAGAAAAAAGAAATCGTTAGCAGGTCTACATTGTTTCTCGAATTGTGTTTGAAATAAATTCTATCGTTAAAAAATGGTAATATTTTGTTCCATTACAATTGGTTGGAGTAAAAAGCATATTATCAATACATCTTATATTATAATTTTCTGCGCCTAATACATAATTTCATCCTCTTACCATAACTTACTAGTGGCCATTAATTAAAACTCGTAATACTATAATGCGGCAGGCAACAAGAATAAAGTTATGCATCCCTGTACTAAACTATTTAACAAAGTTTAAATAATAATCATTAATGTATAAATTAGCTAGCATTTTTCTCTAGTGCTTCTAATAATCAACACGCTGCGCTCATAGACTTAAAGCATAAATTCTCTTTTTAAATTTAGTTTTTCTTTTCGGTCCTTCGTTTGAATTTGGTTAGCTACATTGACATCTATTTGTTGTAGTTTGTAATGTGTTTCTTTATTTTCAGACTCAATTTTAAGTTTAATTAAAGCCTCGTTCAAGTCAAACTAATTGAATTTTTATAACAATTTAATTTAACTTAATAATACTGCCACGGATAAAGTTTTGCGGCCAGAAAGCTTAGACGTCGATCCAGAATTTTTTAATGCTACAGAAGAATTTAATTATTGACTAAAAACTTTCCTACATTATATTGCAGCATTTACTTCAGCTGAGCTTCAGTTTAATCGGTTAGAGCAACAGTTTTTGCTACATTGCTCCCTTTCAAGACTTGGGTACCATCATTTCCCCCTTCTAAAAAAGAATATCTTGATAATCAGTGGTGGATATTCAAATTCAGGGCGGCCTGAGGCAAGGATTTCCAAAAATTGATATTCTTTAAAAAAAAAGAGCTTTGATCTCGTTTTTCACTTTTTTCTCCCAAAATCACAGTGTTCTCTAAAAAAAAAAAAAAGGTCGTCACCTCGAATTGATCTTGTATTTCCCACTTTTCGTCCCAACTTCATAATGATCTCTAAAAAACATCGGTAACAAACTGAAACTATATGTGCTATTTTCAAGAGAGGTGCCTAAAATCGAGGGGGTCCGAGGCAACTGCCTCATTTGCCTCACCCAATATCCACCACTGATTGTACTAAAATTTTCAAATTCCTCCCGAATTCCTCCCCTAGTGATTTTTTCTTCTTGGAGATTTCAAGTTCCTCCTTAGAGAGCCAAGTAGCTCACTTTGAGAAACACTAGGTTAGAGGTTTTGACTAATTTAGTGTCACCGAAAGTACAATATATAGTAACATTGTTGACAAAAGTGGCTTCGACAGAGCTATTGAAGATTTGGAAGAAATCTATGTCAAGCCGAGAAATTTGTTGCTGCCCGTCACGAATTGAGGTCAGACAAGCAACGACCTGGCGAAACAACCGATCAGAACATCATGACAAAAATTTGAACGCGTTTTTGAAAGCCGCTGCTACTGTTAAGATAACAATCAGCAAAAGTAAAACGTTGTTTTCACAACAGGCATTTTCTTGTTGGTTGACATTTTACTTTAATTACAGACCAAAAAAATTGATCGCGCGGTGAACTTTAAAGCCTTCAACGCATATTTTCTTGAACAGTTGATTGCAAGGAACAACTTGGAGAAACAATCATTTTTTTCATTTCATTTTATCTCTATTTTTATCCCCCTGAATCGCAGGAAAGCGATGGAGGCGCTTATACATAGGGTAAGCAATTACCCCGACCTGCTTCAAGATATTGCTGTATGCTTGAAATTTAATAAAGATATGACTTTAATTTAGAACTGCTTGCCAAGACCATAAAGCAGGGAAATGTGTCGTAATGTGTCTTTTCCAAGGACACAACAGAATGGCGCGAGTAGGTTCTGAACCGAGACCATGTCGATCACAATCCTGACACTCTAACCATTCGACCACGCTGCCGACAGACAATCGACAGAACATCATGACAAAAATTTGAATGTGTTTTTGGAAGCCGCTGCTGCAGCTGCTGCTAAGATGACGATCAACAAAAGTAAAACGTTGTTTTCACAAACAGAAATTTCAATACATTAATATCCCATTAAGCGCAATTTAATTAAGCCCGACCCTGAGAGAGTGCAATCTTGATTTCATGTGCCTCTTCCGCAAACTAACAAAGAACTTCAAAGGATGATTTGACTTTTTGCTTACTACACACGCGCGCTGGATACCAAACTATTCAGAGAAGATTCGACCCTTATTGGAAAACCAATGCTTTTCTCTCAAAAAACTTATTTTAAAAGAATAACTTTCAACCAATAGATTACACGTTGCCCGTGTGAAGACAGACGGTTCCAAATTGCCATGCTTCAATTCTTAATCAGGAAGTTCGTTCTGTAGCTTTTAATTCTCGAACCTTGTCGCAAAAAAAATAACGTCATTCTGCAATCGAAAAAGAAACTTATGCAATTGTAAATGCAATAAGGAAATGGAGGGGCATTTTCTTGTTGGTTGACATTTTACTTTAATTGCCGATCCAAAAAATTCAAAAATTTATAGATCAGAAAGAGCACATTTTACAACAGCCAATCAGAGACGCGCCAGCGAACGAATTAAGTAATTAGAAGTTTCGTTAGCTAAAAAAATTCCATTTATTAATTTCAGAGAGGAAAGAAAATGCTATTTAATTAAGGTGACGTGGTCTTAATCTGCTCGACGCGTGCTTAAGATTACAATTGGTAAAACGAACAATTTAAACAAATATAAAAAACTTGCAAACACATTGTGTAAACCCCAAATGTAGACAAAATTTTAGATTATTATATTTTCTTTAAAATAATGTTAGAATCAAATGTAAAAAGAAGCAAATGTAAGTCATACGACCATACAAAATGTCCTTAAAAAGGATCTTAATTGTTTTCAGTACAAAAGAGTAAAGCGACCGCTTTTGTCAGCCCAAACACATAAAAAAAAGGCAAAAAAAGCACGACTACTTCTTGCAACGTTTGAAGGATTGCAAGCAACCGATTATTCTGTGAATTAATGAGAAGTTGTTTACGGTTCAGGCGGCTCATAATTCACAGAATGATCGGATTTAGTGCAACAATATTAAAAGATATCTGCAGAACAATACACATCATTTCGGTGCCCAAAACTAGCGTCCATGATGATATGAGCCGATGTGACATCATGTGGACACAAAACACCCCTTGTCTTCACTGATCAGGGTGTCAAAAATCAACCAGCAAGTTTACTTGCACATGTTGAAGAAAACAGTGATTTCCTGGGTTGAAAAGACCATGGTAGACCACGGGATAACACTTCAGCGAGACCGAGCAACCTCCCATATTGCCAAATTGATTTAAAGATTTTGTCGGGGGAATTCCAAAGGGTTCTGATCAAAAGAACTTTGTCCCCATCTTTGCCAGATATAGCCCGATGGACTTTGGCAGTGTGGTCAATATTAGAGCAGAAGGCTTGTGCGATCTTCCATAAGAATGTTAAATCATTGAAACGCTTGTTGCTTAAATGCTGGGATGAAATAGACGTTAAAACCTTGCGTGCAACTTGTTTCCAGGTTTCCAGAAGACTTTGGCAATTAATTCACGCAAAACCAGATTATATTCAATAAAACTTGATTGAATCAAATAAATCTTTCTTTGCCATTAATTTGACCCATTTTTATAGTCGGTAGACCTACTTGGTCCTACCGACTATACCATTAATTACTTGGCCATAAAAAGATTAAGTCATACTAAAATTACTGAAAAAAACAGAAAATCAATTACAGATTTATGTGGTTAAGATTAAGTTGTGAATTAAGTGTGACACCCACTATCTATTTTTTTAACTTTACCTGAATATTCGGAAACTTTGGTTGTTTTTCAACTATACCAAAATTTTTTCTACCACATTGACATCGCTAATTCAAGAAAGTATTTTAGGTCTTCACAAAAATACCTTTATTTTTGCATAATTCTATCTAAGTTTTGCTTTGCCAGCAAAACCAAAGCAAAGCACTTGTAATGTTAATAAGGAATTTTGAATCTCAACAGGAAAGCAAAAAAACTTAGCATTTTTATAAGATAGCTCATTTTGACATAAATAGTTCTGCATAATTAAAAGTCTTGGTGTCCTCTTTGTCCTCTGTATTTTCAATTTTTTAAATTTGTCATTTTCTACATTTTACAGCAATTAGCCTATTATTGAAATATAGAAATTAACAAATGGTCAAGACTAATTAAAAAAAACTATAATAGCAAAATTAGAGTAGCTAATTTGTGGATGATTTCATACAAAGCTTAAGAACAGGAAATTTTGTTTAAAGACTTGTTGGAGTAAAAGTTCACAATAAGTATAAGATGACAGGACCGTAACTACCACCGGTGCAGGCGGTGCGGCGCACCGGGGCCCCGCAAGGGGCCCCTTACTGCAATAAAAATATTACGTTGAAAAAGTAAAACTTATTTTTTTCATCTATTTTTTTTATTTAAGTAAAACTTACTTTTTCATTTAATTTGCACGTGTAATTTTTTCGCCCAGCATTTGAGTTTATTGCGTCTTGCGTAATGCCATTAGTCGACTCGTTGCCTTCTTACGGGGCCCCTTGGAACGTTAGATTGTTTGCCATTACTGTAATACGTACTTTGTATTGTTTGCGATTAATACTTTGTGACGGAATAAACGATTCACAAGAATCAGTTGCAACACGCGTACGTTTTCATTTCGAGTTAGTACAGGTGGCAGAGTATAGACATGGACTTCTAAATAGTAGTACCTGGACTGGAAACGAAGCAAAAATCACAGTTATCGCCGACCAACATGAGGCCTAGAGAAAAAAAAGCGTGATTGTGGCAGCCTTCGACCAACAAAGCAAATGCAAACAATCGCCATGTAGAAAGCAGCTGCAGCAGTTAAGTCATGTAACCCATTAAGGGACAGTGGTCCATATGTGAACCATGATTGTGATTGTAACGTAACAAAAACATTTTTGTGAAGGCATTATAATTCTAATTTTTAGGTATCTGTGACATCATTATTAAATCATTGGCTTTTTATTTTACAATCAAATTTTTATATCTCTCAAAGGGTTAATGTATGGAGAGTTGCAGCAGAGACAAATGACTGAGTGAAATAAGACGCTGTTAAAAGTAAACTTGTATTTTTACGAAAAATAGTTGGAAATCAAGTGAAAACTTACTCTATTTGTACAGTATTCCAGTTAACCGTAAAGTATATTACAGAAGCATTACTGTTCAAAACTATTGTGTTCTATTCAATTCAAATCTAGAGAATAGTTAGGATTCAAAACTATTCAAAACTAGAGAATAGGTAGGAAAAGTTAAAATGTTTTTTTCAAGTAATGTTCAAGTGCTTATAACGTAAAAATAACGTAAAAGTGTTTTTTTTCATTGCTGCAACGTTAACACAGAGTTTGTTTAATGTAAAAACTGCGTCAAATATGCTTGTTTGATAATCTAACTGAATTTTTGTTAAAATATTGCAGTTAATATTAGTAGTTTACCATTAATATCATTATTATTTCTTAGCGTTAATCTGGGTTTTTAACTTCATTTTGATTTTTTCTATTGTTTCCAGTCCAGATACTGCTATTTAGAAGTCCTTGGTATAGACCAGCAAAGTGACGCTGAATGAATAAAGTTCATGAAGTTTCAAGAAACTAATTTATTGACTAAATTTCATTAAACTTTTTAGATTTTGAGTAACATAAAATACTGTATTAGAAAACTCTAGTTATGAAAAGAACTTACAAAAGTGGCGCACAAAAACAGCGTGATAAGAAGAAGAAATTAGCTGAGGCTGCCAGAAGTTCTCGGAGCTTGAGCTCGTGGTTAGGACATCAGAGTCGCCGCATTCAATCAGAAACATCCGAAAAAGCTGCGCGTAATAGAGATGGTTCGACAACTGCGGAGGCCGATTGGGTTAGTTCGGCAACAGCAGAGGCCGAGCAGGTTAGTTCGGCAACAGCGGAGGCCGAGCCGGTTAACGAAGATGTAAGCACAACAGCAACGCAAAGCACAGAATCAGAAACTGTTCCACAAAAAAGTTGTAATTCTGAAGCTTTAGTGAGTCTTAATGATAGTGACTTTCCCACCACTATTACAAACCCGGAAATCAAAAGAGCGATAATTGCGGCAGGTCCGACGCAACCTGAAGGACCTTTCCCAAAAGATCCACCCCAAACCGGTCGTTCATTTTCTAATTCTTACTACAGCTTTATAACGCAATCCGGTGTAACATTACGGAGATTTTGGTTGTGTTATTCACGAAGCATCGACCGTGTTTATTGTCAGCCCTGTTGGTTATTTTCGTGTAAAAATGCCCCTCCAAGCCGTCCAGGGACTTCTTTTTCTCACCAAAACCCATGGGGCACAACGGGTTTGAATGACTGGGGTCATTTATCGCAGCGGATTCGAAGTCACGAAACCTCCGCAAGTCATGCGGAGGCATGTGTCGTATACGAGCAATGGCGAAACAACAAGACAATCGAAGAAACATTGCACGTGTCCTTACTAGAAAAAACAAATTTTTGGCAAAAGGTTTTGGAAAGATTATTAAATGTTGGTGGTGATGTGTAATTTACTTTGATGCTGACAATGTGTAATTTACCCTTTCGTGGGTCCACTGAAGAAGTGTCGAACGAAAACAAGGGCAACTTTCTCTCTATCATTCAGCTCATCGCCAAATATGACAGTGTATTAGACAAACTTTTATAACTTCCTAAAGGTTCTCCAAAATATCTAAGTCCGTCGATACAAAACGAACTAATCTCATTACTGGCTGGACAAGTCCTCCAGGATATTAAAATCGAACTCCAAAGCGCTCCGTTTTTTGCCATCATTCTTGATACCACGCAGGATGTCAGCAAAAAAGACCAATTAAGTGAAGTATTTCGTTACGTCAAGATCGCTTACCATGATGATGGAACGCCACGCGAATTGCAAGTTATTGAAGCGTTTACCTCATTTACCGAAGTCGAAGATTCATCTGCAATCGGATTGCACAAACTAATAACTAATTCCATTCAGGAAAAAGGGCTTGATATAAAAAACTGCCGCGGACAAGGATATGACGGCGCTGCAGTGATGAGCGGGAAGTACTCCGGCTTGCAAAAGAAGATTCAAGATGTTGCTCCACATGCTTACTATGTGCATTGTGCTTCGCACAATTTAAATTTGGTGTTAAAAGATGCCATGGAAGGGGTGACTGAGACCCGTCTATTTTACGACACGATTGAGTCAGTATATACTTTTTTCGGACATAGCATTGTGCGGTGGCAAAAGCTTCAAAATATCCATGATCGTTCTTCCTCAAATCCTACATTGAAAGTCTTAAATCCAACTCGGTGGTCCGGTCGATATGATGCTGTCTATGCGTTGAAGGAAAGATTTTCTGACATTATGAAATGCTTGACTCACATAATACTTACCAGCACGAAACCTAAAGAAAGAGATGAAGCTATGGCAATAAACAAGCAGATAGAAAACTTTGACTTTGTGTTTATGCTGGTTGTCCAGTGTAAGATTTTGGAGATCGTCAATATTCCTTCGAAAGCTATGCAATGTAAAACAATTGACTTAATTTCTGCGCATAAACTTTTGCAAAAAGCTGCTCAGAACATTGCTGAACTCAGAACGAGTTTTGACGCGGTAATGAACGAAGCTTCCAGTATTTCGTCACAATGGGGTTTGCCAAGACAGTTTTCAAACAAGAGAACAAAGAAAACAAAAACATTTTTTGATGAACTATCCGAAGGGATAGCATTAAGTGATCCTGTGAAGCGATTTCGCGTAACTGTCTTTCTTCCATTGATGGACATAGTTTCTCGTCAACTTATTAATCGCTTTGAAGGAATGAATGCATTGGTGATGGCATATCAAGTTTTAGAGCCAAGTTTTCTATCAAGTGCTTCTCATTTTAATATTAAGGAGGAAGCAAAAAAGTTTTCTTACAAATTTGCTGATAACGTCTCTCCCTTGTTTCCTAGCCAAATGCTTTCCATTAAAACGTCGTTCAAAGAAAAGATTGCACATTTAAAATCTGCTAAGGAAATGGCTTCTTTTTTGATTATAGAGAATGCATCGCTTGCAATATCTTATCCTGACGTCTGTACAGCTTATATGATGTATCTGACAGTACCTGTAACAGTTGCTACAGCGGAGAGATCTTTTTCAAAACTGAAACTCATCAAGAACTTTCTTCGAAGCTCCATGTCACAAGAGCGACTTAGTGGTTTGTCTCTGTTATCGATAGAACACGAACGAGCTAAAACTTTGGATTTTAGAAAAGCCATCAAGCAGTTTGCTAGTGCAAACGGGAGACGGAAGAATTTTTAGTCTGTATAACCACCGCGACTGCTGCTGCAAGTAAATTGCTCAATTTTCATCAAAGTGCTGTAGTTTTTATTATTTTATGTCTTACTCTTACGGGCAATTGTCAGGGCACTTTTTATTGAGCTAAACTTGACTGAAATATCGTTTATGCTTAGCAGCTTGCCCCAATAGGTTGCACATGCTTATTTGACTCGTCATTCATCGATCGTTACACATTTACGGTAGCCTATCAGATTTTCACTGCTGAGTTTCGTTTTGTATAGGCATAAAGATTGCGTGCGACTTTGATTTCTATGCCACAGATTTACTTAGTAATTACTGTAACTCCTTGCTATGTTGCAAAATATCAAATGACTCGATTGAAATGTTTCTATAGCACGGAGTCGTCGAAAAACCCCAAAGAAACGCAATGATTCCTGTACTGCAAAAAGTAGCCCAGTTGAACGTTTTGTACTAAAAAATGGGGCCCCATAATGGATGTTTGCACCGGGGCCCCAAATGACGAAGTTACGGCACTGTAAGATGAGGTACAGAAACAAATAGCATTACAAAAGAGTCAATCAAAATCTTGACTGTTTTTGTTTTGTTTTGATTGAGAATCAACAAAAAAAACTAATTTTTTATGTTCTTCAAGTCTTCTCACAAAAATGGTTTAGTGGTTGCAAACAAGTCAATAAGAGTTTACTTTTTTTCACTCAAAAAAATCTAAAGTCCAAACCAAAAAAGAAATTTTTTGTTTAAATAAGAACTGCAAAACAATCTAATCCCGGACAACTAATACTTTTACTGAAACGAATTTTATTCAAAGCCGAAGAAAATTGATGATCAAATTACCTGCTATCGATGTTTTAAAGTGAGCTTCGGTGCCATTTGTTGAATGTGATGAGAGTAATTGTTATTTTGTTTGTAAACTTTGCTTTATAACAAACTTGTTTGATACACAAATACATTCGCTTTTATAGTTTATTTTTTACATTAAAAAAAGTTTAATAGGAGATCAACTTTACCCAAACCAGCGGGATAAAGTGGACTTGCTTACATGTAGTAAGTTATTGAAATAAAAAATATAACAGATAAACACAAATTTTAAATATTTGGGACTGTATTTAAACATCTAATTGCATACAGATCCATATAATGTATGCCTACTTTGGTTAAAGTAACCAATTAAATCTTAGTTTAAAGCTTCTGTAATCCACTTTGTGCATTTATTTCCTATGAGTATAACATTATTTTTGTCCAATACAATTATATTATTTTGTTTAATTGCTCATTTATTTATCTTTTTTTGAAATATTGTCTGTTTCCTTTTGCATATTTTCTTGAAGAAGCGCAGACTCATTGACTAAGTCGGCGTCCACCTGACTCGACTAGTCCGGTAAGATAATCTTTCTTGTCTTCTCACCAGATATGTCTGCGAAATAGCTTCGTATGATAACACCCCGACTTCCGAGTAAAAATATATTCGTTCAATACTCAGTCTATCTGAGTGATTTATGTTGTTGCCTTGAAAAAGACATTTCAAAATAAATTCCCGAATGTGGTTCAGCTCAGCTTTAAAAAAAGCAGTAACCAAGTAAATACGACCATACGAATGTTGCAATTCTATAAAGATTACAGTGATATTGTTTTAATGCTGTAGTCACTCCTGATTTTGTGGTTAAATCTCAGGAGGCATGGAGTTTATACTACTACTTATTCTATCCTCTGGTAACAAGCGAACGAGCTAATAAATACCGGAGATGAAACTCTGAAACGCCTATAAATTGAACAAAACCCTTGCAAATAACTATTGGCCAAATTCACTCACACAAGTAGCGTCAAATTAACAGAATTTACGGTACTTTTTAAAACCATTTATCGGTTTGCTAAAAATACACGTTAAATAATTGCAAATCACCATTAAATACATTAGAATATTATCAATTACTTTTAAGCATGCTTTTAAACACGTTTTACTAACGAATTGTTTTGCTGTCCTTTTCTTTGTTACTTGGATTGTTGCCAAATTAAAAATTTAATTATCAAAGTTTGTAAACGATCCTTTAAAAACAAACTAGCGTAAATGGTTGTACAAATACAAAAATTGTTCAAGGATTTAGTGTAGATAGTCTCTAATAAACGTACTTGTACAGTACAAGATTTGAGGTGTGATGTTTTATTTTGTTGGGACTTTACAGAGTACAGCCACTATCCTTTGAGAAAACGTCATAGTTATGTTTCTAATTAAAATTCAGTCGACTTTTCAATGCTATTTTTAAGTTGCATGAACAATTATTCTTTTTTTTCTGACAAGCGATCGGACAATATACGTTTTTAATTTGCTTCATTTCAAAATGTCATTGTGTCTATTTTAAGATGATGAAGAATGTTATTTCTGATTAAAAAACACGAACATCGAGCTTCACGTTTGCTAGTGACAAGATTTGATAGGCGACTTTCTTACTTACTGAAACAAAATTTATATGATTTTCAGGGTTGTATTGTATTAGTTCAAAAAAATAAACCAAAGAGTAAATTCTATACCAATGACATAAAAACTAAATGATTTTCGCAGTGATGGATATTCAAATTTAGGGGCTCGAGGCAAGGATTTCCAAAAATTGATGTTCTCTAAGAAAGAAAAAAGCTTTGATCTCGTCTTTCACTTTTTTCTCCCAAAATCATGGTGATCTCTAAAAACAGGTCTTGACTTCGATTTCATCTCTGATTTCCCTATTTTGCTCCCAAAATCAAGGAGTTCTCTAAAAAAAAAGGTCTTCGCCTCGAATCGATCTTGTATCTTCCACTTTTCGTCCCGACTTCATAATGACCTTTAAAAAACATCTGCAGCGAAACGAAAATGTATGTGCTATTTTCGAGAGAGGCCCCAAAATTGAGGGGGGGGCCGAGGCAACTGCCTCATTCGCCTCACCCAATATCCACCACTGGATTGCGGGTAAAAGTAAATAAAGTGAAAAAGGTTGTAAAGAATATTAAACCGAGAGAAAATATCGAACAGAGAAAATTTCTTTTTCACTTTGCCATATTTTTTTTTTTTTTGCTTGTCGCTGTTTATATGCCAAGAAAATGCACATAATTCAATTGAGCAAAAATTATCGATATATTTATTAATTTTTTTGTGTTAAAATACACCCTTTAAGGCTTGGGTCGCGAGATGACTACCAAACTCAGACTTGGGTGCGCTCAAAAAGTTTGGGAAACATTGCTCTACACAATGAAATAAAACTAAATGATTTGCTGGTAAACGTAAAAGATGTGAAAAATTATTGAAAGGTTATAGACAACAGATCATCTAATTGTTGACAGGAGTTTTGCAAACAAAAGTCTTAGTTTTACGACAATGATCATCGTCCCATTTATATTGCCTTTCGGACCAAAATTGAAGACAGTCTTGTCCAGTCCAATTATTTGGTTCTCCTGGTGTCCAATCAGTGTAATTCTGTTTAAAAAATACCCACGGTAATTGGTTTTGCAAAAAATGTAAAATCAACAAACGTTATTGTATTTTAATCAAACATCGTAAAAGGAAAAAGTTAAATTTCATAATAAATTAAAACTTTATGTTTATTCTTGAAGCACGGCAGACGTTGGGCAAGTTTGCGCACAAGACAAGCTTAACTTTTTGTGCTCCATTGCTCCACAAGTATACAGCAAACAAAATAATTTTTTTCGATATTTGTAACAATGCTTCTGATGAACTATTTGAAAGCAAGTGCTACTACTTTCATTATATTTTTGCTGCACAAACTTTTTTTTGTTGCTCCTTATCTTTTGTGCTTTTTCTTTGGCTTCCTCAGTCTCAGTTAAGTAGAATCAACCTTTGTATCTTTACTCATCTCTACAATAGCTACCAATTTAATAACCTATACTTAAAACAGTAATTGCAATATTAGGTTTTAATTGATTATACGGTAGATCTGAGAGTGCAACTGAGTAAAGGTTACACAAAAAGCAAGTAACGAAACGTCGTAAATGAAATGAAACAAGAAGCTTAAAGATCAACTGCAAATGACATAGTTTAGGAAAAAAATTAGACAGTTCAGGCAGGTGACGATCAAGTTATAAGACAACGGCAAAAACCAAAACAACCATAAATAAACCTACGGTTAAAATTGATTTGAATTATCTTTATAAAGATGTTAACAAATAATATGGAATTGATTCATGGGTCCATTAAAAGATAACGCTCGATAATAAAGCAAAAAGTTGAGAATTTTTGCCATAAATTTACAATTGAAGTTAATTTTTGAATAATTCGTACCAAACTTTGAAATGTAAAGACGAAACTTTTTATCTAAAAAAAACTAGTTTTAAAAATTTAAAAATCAGATAAACTGAAAAACAAGTTAAGTTCGGAAGGAACAACTTTGCTATAATCTAATTTGACTAACTTGGTGTATTTAAACTAATTTTGGTGTATTCTATTTGAATAACGTAAAGACTGGAATAAATTAGTATTATCTGTTGAAGTATAATTCATTTCTTTTACCGAACTAACACAGTCGTTGAGAGTTTCTGGCTGCCTCAGCTATTTTTCTCCTCTTAGCTTGTCTCTTTTGTGCTGCGCTTTGATAATTTCATTTCATATTAAATTGCAGTCAACTAGAGTTTTACAATGTTTTTTCTCAAAACCTAAAAAGTTTAATAAAATTTAGACAACGGTTAGTAAAGTTTAATGTAACAAACTCTCTTTGTTATTGTTTTTCTGGATCACAAAATAGTACTGCTGTGAGGGCAAGGACTACGGTATGTCTAGCAAAAAGGATTCAAATAGAAAGCTCAAATCTGACTTTTCAATCACTCAAATCACAACTTCTTTCAACGAAAGAAGTTCATTAACAAAATTCACAAATCTGATCTCTGAGTAATAGAATTACGTCTAGCACCCAGATCACTAAACTAAAACTTATTCTCGCTAACCCTTAAAACTCTAACTCCTGTCACACAGGCAAAACAGTAACACAACAAAACGTTCACTTTCACAGCACAAATTAAAAATTTACATATTTATATGAAGCGGGCAAAATTTACCAGAAAATAATTAGCAACTTTGGGAAGATACTATACTTTTTTAATTAATTATTTTACTACGATACAAGCCAGTCAGCCAGACAGTTACTGTTACGTCACAATTAAGTACCAAGTTAAAAGGCTGATAAACAAGTTATGCAACATGTGATACGATTAAGTTACTGGATCTTTAGTAGAAAGCCCCCCCAAAAAAACACCCCCACCACCGTGCAGTACTTAAAACGTGGTATGGGCGTTTTTCTCAAATCTCACATTTTTGCATTAGTGGAGGGGCTTTTTATAAAAGATCCAAGTTACTGGACTATGGTGGAAATTGTAGTATTATCTCAAAACCATGACGTGACATTACCTATGACTACGTACGTCATAAAGCAAAACGTATTAACAATTACAAGGTAATATAAAGCGGATAAATATGATGCTAATGATCATTATAGCTTAAACTTATTTTACTAAACAGTCTTGAGTGGGGTTAGCGTACCGATTGCGTCGTGAATACGTCACAATCGAAACTTTAAATACGCTTGTATATTAAGAAATAGTTCAAATAAATTAGATAATTAAATATAAATTAAAATTATTGATAAAGTGTAATATTTAATAATAATAAGTTTACTTGAACTTTTAACAAAAATATTTTACAATAAAATGTAGCAATGCGGGGCCCCCTCGTGCTGGGGCCCGATGCATTCACCGGCTAACCAGTGATAGTTACGAACCTGGTTTCTGTGAATCGCCAGACATAGAATTTGAAATTCAGTCTTTTAAAAAAGGTCGAGCAGGCTTTCATTTAAATAAACGGGAGGTCAAACGTTAGCTAAAGGCTTACAATAGCAATATACTTTTACTATTCTGTCCGGTCCCGACTTATTTTGGGGTAAAACTAGCCAAATCGCTAACTATCCGTCACCATTTTGTGGCATCGCGTAAAAATCGTGTCGTCTCTAGTTACATTGCTTAGGCGACTTGCGAAGATGAGATGCTGGACCAAAACATTGTGAACAGCTGTCTTATCTCTGGCCTACTCAAAAGCTGAATACTGCGTGCCAGTCTGATGTCGTCCATTGGACGAATTACAGATGGAACACGGAGTACTGTGAGAATACATCCAGGCTTTGTACTTTCATACCCATGACCAGTACATTGTTAAATTAAGCCTGTTGGAATAGACTTGCTTCAAACAGCTTGGGTTAAGTTCAATCACCTGCTAGATTGGTGTTGGGTGATTTCTTTTGTCCATGCACAATGGAATCTTGCTTCTTTACCGGATTGCAAGTGCGGCGCTATTTAACGAACCGCAGACCACGTTTTAACAGCGTGCCCCACAGGCTTAACAGCATTGGGCGTGGCATGAAGTACATGGTCTGATGATTGTTAATGATGAAACCCGATGCTGGCTCAAGATTATTGCTGCCAGCATCTTTCCGGGCAGTGGGGTAGTACAAAAAAAACCTTTGGCCCCAGCCCTGTTTGTGTTTGACCCATATTTGATGGTATTCCATACTACGACAACAACTTTTTTTCGGTCTTCACTTGAGCGAAACAATTTTTATGAACTGTCAAGGTGCAACAATAAAGGACGTGCCGATTTATGTTATCAGTTAATTAGAACCAACTTACATTTTGTTCAAACTCTTCCCTGAAAGATTATTTCTTTCTATAGATTGCGAATTCCTTCCTGGATTGGCAAATGGGAGACTTTGAAAAACACTATGCTTGATATGGTTGATTTTAGTTGAAATACAGAGTGCTCGATAAGGCAATCAGAACTGAATATTTCTAAATCAAACTATCATGCAGTAAAGACATGATATATTAAAAAACCCAACACTCTTTTCCCCCAAGTGCGATCACCATCTTATTCAAATAAAATTCAATATGTAGCTATATAAGGTGAATTATCTTCATATTTTTGTACCAATACTTTGTGATTGTAGCTACTATTAAAATTGGATTCAATTTGAGCTGAATTGATTGAATTATATCAGTAAGCTAAACTCGTGAAAAATTTTATTGATATTTAATAGCTGTGTTTACGATTAGGCAAAAAAAACTCATGCATCTGCTAGGCGCTCTACAAAGCGTAATAGATTTACTCTAAATTGAAATGTAAGTTTGGAAAAGTTTTCGGCCCATTACCAGGACCACTTTTAATAATCGTGGTTTTGACTTGCAAATAGCCCCCCCCCTTCACAAAAGTCTGCGTGCGCTACTGCTTGTTCCTGTACTTATTTCACAATTTCTTAAATCACGCTTTAAAAATGTTGGAAAGAAGGTAACATAATCCAAGTATTTATTTAGAAATGGTTGTAGACCTGGTCATTGATAAATTGGAGTATTTTTTGTTTATCAGTCGTGACATGTTTATCAAAAGCAACAGAAAAGTTTGCAAAGCTTTATGTAAAATTTCCATGCTTTTTTTGCAACCAAACCTATTCTTAGTTAATTTAGAAATGCAACTTAATCATCCTATTCATACTTCCACTTAAAGCATTGCTTATTGAGACAATTGTAAGTACCAATATACCATAGACATAATAAACTAGAGTAAATTTTTTAAAGTTGAAAAATAGAAAATAATTAAAATCCTAATATTTTATTACCCAGCGTTCACGCCAACAACTGGCTGTTTGAGGTGTAAAAATCATAAACAGAAAGTTCTGCCAGCTGTTTAAGTTTTCGACTTTTTCAGCTGGAGTCAAAAACACGCTGTGGTGTCCTGACGAGTCCTAACAACAAGCTGTAGTGTCCTGACGGGTCTTATCAAATTTTTTAGATATAAAGTTAGGCTTTTTTAGAGTTGTTTTGAATCAGTTAAAAGTGAAAGTCAGTAGATATTTTTCCCTATTTCAGTGGAATATTTATCTTGCCATCTTCAAAAAAAAGTACGTTCCTCTTTTTACAATTTTACCTTCTAAGAAATATAACCACCAAGAAAAATTCTCTTTTGTTCAAAGTTAAAATGGTTGACGATAAAGTTGAATTTAGTATTAATAATTTCGTCGACCTCTTCTTTAAAGATGGACCCTTTGAAACGTACCTAGACAAAGTTTATGGCATAGCCACGCATAATTATCAATTAAAAATATACAATGTTATGTTTAAAGAAACTACCTCCAAAAAAATGCTAGAAGATATTTATAATGCATTTTACGAACCTGAAATAACAACAACGAAAGAAAACGTCGATTTTTCTATCCAAGTAAATCGCCCATTAGGATTCAGACAATTTGCCACTATATACCCGATGTCTTTTGCTATCTCAAATGAAACAATTCAAGAAATAACTAGCTCCGGGGGAAGCTGCAAACATTTTAAATTTGAAAAGCGTAAGAAGTGTCCCCTTACCCATAACCCCTACCTACACCTTTTTATCAAAAATTTTAAAAGGAAAAATATACCGAACTCTATAACCTTTAGAAGCAGATTTATTTCAGTCAATATCGACGGTGAATCCCCTAAAAATAGATGCAACTATTCTAAGGAAACAACCCACGAGATTGAAAACTGTCCAAAAAAGAAAGAAAACAACAAAATAAAAGAAATTCTAAATCCTACTGATCAAAAACACAAGAAAATAAACTTATGCTAAAGCAATAACATCGACCCCCAAAACAAGTCAACCTCACTTTCTTCACCCTCAAACCAAAATGAAGCTGAATAAAAAACTAATTGAAAAGAGCAATGAGAACTTTCCCCCATTAGAATCCAATGACCAAATCCAAAACCAGAAAAATATTGCACCACCTAAATCCATCACAACATCACCAAACGTAAGTGAAGAAGATGTTATCAAATCTTTCGATAATATACAACTCGCTGAAATGCCACTACCAAAGCCTTCAAACGAAAGTTCTCAAGCTGAACCATCAAATTCCATAAAAGAAGTTGAAAGCCAAAAAAGAAAGCATTCCCCTCCCCCCAAGCCACCACAACTACAATTACCCTAAAACCTAGAAAAAAAAATCAACACCAAAGAAAGAAAAAATAGCCTTTAATTTGTTTGTATTATTTTATAGTATCTAACTTTTTTCCTAACCTAAATTTATTTTCTAATTTTTTTTTAAAGATTTTTTTGAATTATTGAGTCAATGTGACAGTTATAATAAGTTTTTTTTTTTTATACGCAAATCCAAAGTTTTTGTTCTTTTGTTAAATATTTCTTTTACCTAAATGTTTTACTTTTTGATCGATATTAGATGGTTTTCTTTCTCTCACCACGTTTTAGGCGTTTTTGCCTTTGTTTCTTTTCCCAACTTAAAATTACAAAGTCATTTCAAGACCACTTTATTTTTGGAAGTTACTTTTCAACCACGTGATAAGTTAATAATCTATCGTAACGTTATGCTATTCTCCTATTTTTTCGATTTCTATCTCTCTCTTAGCTCTATCCAAATCTCCTTTTACTGCTGCTCTTCTCTCTCTCTCCCCATCTTTCTCAGTATATTCCTTTTTTTCAAAACTCTTAATACATCTTCACAATTACTACTTAAATTCCTGTTGCAAAAAATATATATTAATTCTATAATTATTTGATATTTTTCAACAAAACATTTCTTTTCCACTAGTTTTTTTTTTTGAGTTATTTGTAATTGTAATGCTTATTGTGATTATTATTATGTACTGTATATTTTCTTATTCGTTTTAAATGCTTTTCAAACTAGCTACATTAAATATTAACGGCTTTAATAAATCATCCACACACCTTGCACGAATTATCCTTCAAAACAATATTCACTTTTTTTCATACAAGAAACTCACTCTATTCAAAAACAAGAACTTTTACACTTTTGTAACTCTACAATAATGTTCTTGCATACTCAAATACAGATCACTTAATTACGCCACATATTGCACACCGTCAAGGTACTCAACAAACACGTCTCACTCCACGCATGATTAAATCGCACATTATTTAACATAATTATATCCAAGCCATTTCATTCACCTTTCATAATGTTAATTTTACTCTAATTACAGTAGTTGCTATCTTCTATCAGGCAATACCTCCAAAAAACTATCACAGCGTGTTAAAGCAATTCAAAATATTATCTCCTTTTTAAACAATCAAGATTTTAGGCGTTGAAAACTTATCATAGCTGGCGACTTTAATTTAGTCATCAGCCCCATTGACAGAACTGGTTATTTCTCGCCAAATGCAAATGACAAAATTATATTCCATAAGCTAATATCAAATTTTGATTAAATTGACTCCTATCGCCACTTTCACCTTCATACGAAAAGTTTTTCCTTTTTACATCTTCATCCTATTTCCAGATTAGACCGAATTTATACCTCGTCCACCTTTATTCCAAATATCTCCCAAACCTCTTATCAAGCAAACGCTCTTTCAGACCATAACAATTTTCCTAGTATTATAATCAAAATCCCCCAACTTCCCTCTTCAGATCCTCCCATTGGAAATTAAATAATTCTATTCTTTCTATTCCATGCAAAAACTTTTCAATTAAATACTTTATATCAAACCTCTTACCCCTTCTAAACCTCATACAACAATCACTAATATGGTGAGATAAACGAAAAAGAAAAATAAAACATCACATAAATACTCAATCAAAAATTCAAAAAAAGAAAACACAACACAACATTTTGATAACTAAACTACAAGTAGCACAAACATAAGGCTTACATGCACAAATCCACCTTATTAACAACCAAATAGACCAAATAAAGCAACATCAACAAATGGGAACTCAGATCCGATCCCGCCTTCCAACCTTTTCCAGCATTGATGGACCCTCTCCTTTAGCCCCTATCAATCCCTATCAATGAAAGTACAATCCAAACTAAATTCTTAATTCCTCCTGATACCTCGATTCAATCCTCATCTTACCAGAAATCTTCAATTGCAATTAAATACTCTTCTTTCATATCTTTTTTTAACGACCTTTGGAATTCTCCCAGATCTGTCCCTGATCCTACTATTTATCTCCACGACTTTTCTACGATTCTTGACAATGAAATACTTCATTCCCTTCCTTCCTTCCCTCTAATTACTCAAGCTGAAATCAAAATTGCAATTGTTTCTCTAAATAAAAATTCTCTTCCAGGTTCAAATGGACTTACAGCCAAATTCTACTCTTCTTTTCCATCCTTCATACCTTTACTCTGTCAAACCTACAACAATTCCTATTTTTGCAATCAGCTTTCAAATTTCCAAAGACTAGCCCTAATAAAACTTATTCCGAAAAAACCAAACCCCTCTACTGTTAAAGATTGGCGTCCTATTCTCTCCTCAATACTGACTATAAAATCCTTTCGACCATAATTTCAAAGACACTAAAACCTATTCTCAACTATATCATATCCTTCAAGCAACAATGTGAACTCCCGAAGTGCCAAATCTTTAGCAATCACCTTAACATTAAATCTGCTATAGACTTTGCAGAAAACTTTCATCAACCCCTAAACATTGTCCAAATTGATTTCTACAAAGCCTTCGATTCAGTATCCCATCAATTCCTTCTTCAAACTGCTTCTCAATTTGGAATCGCTTCTTCATTAAAATGGATACGAATATTTCTCTCAAATCTCACATCTAAACTAAACCTACATTGCTATCTTTCTAATTCTATCCCTGTTAAGAGAGGCATCCATCAAGGATGCCCTCTAAGCATGCTCTTTTTTATAATTTCAATTGATCTCTTAACCAGAAGAATTCTTACCTCAATTAATTTTAAAGGAATCTCTCTTGATAAAGCCACCTTAAAAAAGTTAGTCATTTTGCTAATGACTTGACTCTTTTTATTACCCATCCCTCTTCCATTTCCACGCTTCTTGAGATATTGTATTAATTTTCTCTCTTATCTGGTCTTAAAATCAACCATGAAAAGACCACTATTATCTCAAATTCTCCTGATTTTCTTTCTTCTTCTTAATCAATTTTTCCCCAAGAAAAAATTCTTTAATCCACTAAAATTCTTGGCATTCTCTTCTCTTTTAAAACCAAAGATTTGATGCAAAATTGGGATGCTCTTGTTCGCTCGGTACCCCATATTACTCTTTTCCTTCTTAATCCAAATGACTCCCTTTTCTGAAAAGTAATTTCTATCAACCAACACTTTTTAAGTAAAAATTATTTTCTTATCTAGAATCATCCTTCCAACACTTAAACACATAAAAACCTTAAACTTCTTCCTTTTCATATTTCTCTGGAATTTCTCTCCCTTTGAACCTATCAAACGCTCCACCTTATATCTTCCTAAGACTGATAAAGGAATTGCCCTGCCCTTCATTGGCCTGAAAATGTCCACAGCCTTCTTATGGCAATTGGTTATTCTTCTTCAAACTCCTAAACCACTTCACAATTTCTGGATGCATTTTATTATTTACAACCTAGGAACAAAACTTATACCCTTCAAACCTGACCTTTATTCAAACACCCAACCCCATTGACTTAAACCAAATCCACATTGGACAAAAGCCTTAAACCTTCTCCGTAAAACCTCCATCCCTTCGAATCACCTATCCAAAGTCATCTTAAAATCTCTTTATTTAATCCTCCTTAAACCTGACCCTAATCCTCTCCCTAGAACAATCGATATACCCCAAACAAACGGTAACAATCAAACTAATTTCTATACATGGCTTCGATTAGCTTCCTTTAAACCTCGACCTTCTCTCTTTTTTAATTTTGAGAAAGAAATAGCCTTCAGAACAGCCTAAAAAGGCTATGCCTGGGGCTATTTCTTTCAAAAGCATAACTTTACCCCTAAAACCCAAATAATTTTCTTTGTAAATTATGTTTTTCTTTCCTCGATGATCCTCACCATTTATTATTTGACTGCCCTCCAACCAAATATCTAGTGTATTCTTTAGAATCTTTTTTTTCTGAAATCCTAAAAAAACCCACATCTTTCTCTAAAAACACACTACCTTATAATTTTTCTGAATTATTTGGCAATCACAATTTAATACTATTCAAAATGGCTTCCTTAATTCGACTTTCGTCCTTCCAGTTGCGCAATAAAATCCTCTCTTTTAACCTCTCTATCACTTCTTCCCTACTCAATAAAGAACTATATAAAATCAAAACCAAATTTAAATCTTTTAAAAAAAAGCCTATCCTGATCTTTCAAAATAAAATAAATAAATAATAAATTACATACTGTTTTTCTGTCCATATTTTATCTAGAATATCTTATATCTGTCTCTACTAAGTATTTTAAAATCTAATAATTTCATCCAATTTGTATATATTATGTACCGTGTATAGTAAATTGTTTCTTGTGTATTTTATAATAAAAAAGAATTAAAAAAAAAAAAACAAGGACGAAACAGGTCTGTCGGCACTTGCTTGTTGATTGACTTGACCATTCTTACATAAAGAATTTTTTTGTGATCCTCACCAACTTTTCGAATAAAAACTTTTTCAAATATGCTAAAATTTGCGTTCGTTCAGAGTACATTTTTAACCAAAAAATAGCCCTTTTCTAAATTTTACTCCTCCTGCAAAAATATTTCCTGGCGCCTTTTATAACAGTTAATTAGTACACTATACCTAAAATAACGCCAACCACAAATACTGTATAACCATCGAAATCTATTTAATTTTTCAATAAAATTATGTTATCAAATATGCGACTAACTATCTGTTCTCCCTCATAAACGTAAAATTTAAGAGTTTTTGCTTTAATGTGTAACTGCAGTAGTTTTGCAGCACAAATTCAAACCAAAAATATGTGTTAAATTCTTGAAATATTTTTATTCAAAGAAAAATAATTTTACAAATTAACCGTAAAAGCAAAATGTTATGCACTTTCTGAACGCTGTGTCTTTACAAGAGGTTTCCTAGTTAGGCCACGCGTACCCTGCTTGCAAGTTTTAGTAACTGCTTAAGCTTGAAATAGCAGATCATAAATTAGCGATGTGCAATGTTAATACGTACGAAATGAGTTCCATCAGTCCATCTGAATCTTTCTTCGCTTTGTTGATCACTACCTCCCATCCAAGATGAAGAAGTCAGCCTTTCTAAAATTTTAATTTTATTTTAGGTAACAAAATACACTGTCTTAAAGTGCTGGTCAAAAGATTTTACGGAAGCATTTTAATAATGGAACTTTGGATGAAAGCGTAAATACCTATGCATAGTATTTGTGCAACAATACAAAAAATGACTAGTAAGAAAAGTAAAATAATTATTTTAAACACAATTGTTTTAAATCTTAAAATCAATTTTTTTTTATTGTATTAAAGTTTTTAATCAAAAGTTATAACTACAACATATGCATTTGATACAAATAAAGTCACTTTAATGCAATTACATTCTACCTTTTTCAAATTTAATTTAAAAAATTTTAAAATATTTCTATTTCTATTAAACTACTGTTCATTACAATGCACACTTTCTTGAAAAGCAGGTTTGAAAAACTTCTGCTTTTTTAGAGCAAATGAGAAGAAATCCTTGTCTCTGATTGGGAAAAAACAGCCAATGCATTAAAATAGTGTACAAATTGATAATATGCATACCTGTAGCTCTAAAGTCAATTTTCAGTCTTTTAAAAAATTTCTAAACTTTTGATTATGACGTCATTTTTCCATTGTTCAGAAGTGATTGCGTAATTGGTACACCACCCCTCTACTTAATTTATTTTGTGTGCAAGTTGTTCTTATAAGTGTACTATAGAGATTCGTTTCTGTACACCGTTTTTATTCAAAGCGCTTTAATTGATCTTGTGCATGCATGCATGAGCTTCAATTTTTATCTTGTGACTATGGCTGATTTAGCAAATTTTTCATTCAATCCAGTTGAGAAGTGCTTAGGTGCCGTTTGTATTACTGTCGTTTATGTGGGGTTGTTTAAGTATTTAAGTAGTTAAGGGTAATGCTGACGCCTTAGAAGTAAATTTTAAAGTAAGGTAGAATTACTTTTCTCTGTGTTGAGGACAAATTATTAAATTTAATATTAGCAATCGGGGTGCTAATTTACTTATATAGTTACTAAGTACGAAGTTGTTGAATGATTATTCGCAGTTATTGGCGTTGTAAATTATTTTAAAGTTTGGTGAAACTTTTGAGCCGTTTTACGAGAATCGATCAATTTCTTTTAATTTTGTGAATATATACTTTATAGTCAGAAACTGTGGTTTCTTTATATTTGTAAAAATTTTTTCTAAAAAATATATTTGTACTTGCCAGAGCCTACTGTTTAAAGAACTTCAGTCTTGCGGCAAACTACATGTACTATATTTCTAAAGTCCCCATAAATAAAAACAGCTTTAGGGCTCATTTTCATTACAAGCGTGGAATGAAGCACTCTTTGTTTGTTTTATTGAATTTTTTTGTTTTGCTTAGCGCTCGCTTAGATTTCAAGCGTGGTAAGATCTATAAAAGAAACAAAGAATGCTTCATTCCACGCTGGTGGTGGAAACGAGCCTGAACTTCAACCCAAGTATTTGGCTTACCAAATTTGACTGGTCTTTTTGGATTTCCGAGTAAAGTTATGACAGTGTTTTAGTATTAAATACAGAAAATCAAGGCTGGGGAGCCAGCCTAATTTAGGTTAAGCTCTGCCTCTGGAGAAAATTATTTGTAAACTGCGGTTCCGTCTCCAGCTCCGGAGCCGGCTTGACTCTAGCTCGGCTGCAGCTCCGGCTCCGGCTCCAACTTGATAATACATATATAAATATTGACCAATAAAGCATAACTAGATGATATTTTAATCATCCAAATTTTATTAACATACACTTTGCTACAATTCAAAGATCAATTCTATATTATCCAAGGACTTAATATTACCCACGGGTCCAATGGGTAGAGTCCTATCCTATATATCATCTAGGCTACAACCTAGGATCTATTATTTATCTCAAACAAAGAAAGAGTTGATTATATCCAGAAAATTCAGATACAAAACGAATCTTTCAAATACAATCATCGCAGCAGATGTCATGCTCTCTTGCTATTATTGTACTCCCAGACCAAAGACCATAGAGGAGAACTGATTGAATAACTCCAATTACATCACATTAAACACAAATGCTCAATTAAACTACTACCCAATCAAACACAACACACTACTTCACCAGACATCACAGCTTCAGCAAACTTGCATGATTGCACTAGCTAGAAGATCATCTCCTCCCTCATTTAAGATAATTTATTGTTACTCACCACCCCCAGCCTACATCACAAAATCAAAACAACTCCGTCTCACTTCACCAAAACAATAACAAGCTGCCAAAAATCCAATTGGACATCATTTAAACATTATGTTGATGATATCGTCTTCTATAAAACCCTTTCCCACAAATGTTCATGAGCCGTCCATAAGACAAACAAGCATTATGTCGTGGCATTATTAGATGCCGACAGAGTCTTCCTCCTAAAAAAACCAAAACAGTACAAATTTACTTATTTGCCCATGCATCACTAACTCATTCAATAATGTAATCACAATTGCAAAAAAAAACTGATCAGACCCCCAAATCATTACTTTAACAATCACATATACAAACGAATACTTAAACAAAAAACAAACGCCTGGAAACACCATCTTCAAAAAATTGATCACAAACACAATCTGACTCCCAGTGGGCACTACAGCAAAACTATCTAACAAAAAACCGCCTATACAACAGAACAGAAGCATCAGCTTTGGAACTAAAAGAGCCATCTGACATAAACAAAGCAAAAGCTTTTAATAAACCATTCACAAACGTCAATTATAGCACAGATAAAATCAACAGATACATAGACCATAGGATCAAAAACCTTCCCACTGAAAAAACATTACTTACTACTACTCAAGTTCGGTTAGCTATCTCAAACAGCATAAACAACAACTCTACTGAACCTGATGGCAAAAACATCAGACACCTGAAACACCTAGGGTCACTGGCCATCTAATACCTCACTATCTTGTGTTGGCCTCGGTGCCAACCTAAATTAACTTGTTCAACTTAGTCAAAACTTATGTAAATACTGTTTGAATTTACAATCGTCAAAAAAAGACGGTTTCATCAAAAATGATGCGATTTACAAAATCTAGGAACCACGTTAAGCTTAATTTGTTAAAAAACTCAGTAGATCAGTTTAACCCCACTGGATGAAGATTCAGAACGATTCACGTGAAATGCATCTCAATTAAAATTCTTCAATTAGGCAGACGAGAATCAGTCCAAAACTTGTTAAAATTTACTTTATTTTAATTTTAATTTAAAATCGGTTTTGACATAAAGTCATTTTTAGTTAAATCTACAAATTGTAAGAATAAAAATTGCAAAGCCATAGAAAGTTCTTATTTAATGATTAAACTTAATATATATCATAGAATAAAATAAAATGTACTCACTTTGGCAAAAAGACATAAAATTTAAATATTAAAGTAAAAAAATCCAATCGAAAAACTTGAAGAAACTGTCAAATTTGCCAAACTTCTAAACTTCTAAACTATTCGTGCAAATTAAACTTCCAAGCTAGTCGTACAATTTAAATTAAATAACATGATAAACATCAAGAAAAACAGCTGATTGTATGTATCTAAAGGCGAATGTGACTTAATGAAAAATCAATAGTTGAAATACAAAATTTTATAGTAAGGTAGTTCAAGACAGAAATAATTTAATGGTGAAATGAAGAGTATAAGTGTAAGTAGATAGTGCAAGTACATTATATTTTTTTAAATAGTAACTACGAAGAAAAAATGCCTGGAGAAAAAATAAATATAAGAGAAATTCAATGTTGAATAGGAAGAATAGTAGCTTAAATATTTGTAAAAGCATCTAACTGATGGATCCAGCTGGATCCACAAATATCTAAATAGGATTTTGAAGGTTGCTGTAGGAAAGTAACCGCATAGCACTCGAAAATAGGTTTATCGTTATATGGAAAATCAGTGTAGTTCAGGTGGTAACGTATCGATAATGCCGCCTTTTCAGAATCCAACGTGTTGTTATT
Source organism: Diplosoma virens (assembly GCA_963680785.1). Lineage (NCBI taxonomy): Eukaryota > Metazoa > Chordata > Ascidiacea > Aplousobranchia > Didemnidae > Diplosoma > Diplosoma virens. The sequence goes on along the minus strand of OY796881.1, from coordinate 36,232,768 downwards.
TCAATTATGGCGGTGTGTATTCCAACGTAAGGAAAAGCGATTTATAGTTTGACCAATATAAATTTTAGAGCTTATATTACAGCAAGCGGCATATATACCGTAATTAGTGCAGTTGAGGTTTTTTTAAGTTGGATAGTTTTACCGTTTTTAGTTTTGATATACTGTAATTAGTGTTTTTATGTGTTCATATGTTCATTGACCATTTTTTTATGTGTTCCATGATTACCACAAAGAGCACAATGACCGCAAGCAGAAGAAGATGAATTTTTATGGTTTGTAGGCTGTAAGTTTAAGGATATCTTTTTGTAGTTTGTTAAAAGATTTTTAAGTGTTGTTGGTCGTTTATAAACAACAGTGGATAACGGATCAAAATGTTTTTCTATGCAGGTGAGATTAATGCAATTGATAAAAGAAGTAGCCCAGACAATTTTATGAAATCGGGGATTTTTGTCTTTGGTTTTTGCATTATCAGGTTTGAAACAATTTAACCAAGTTTTGGCTATATTTATCATATCATCAATCATTTATCTATTGAAATTAGATAGTAAACATTTAATTTGAAGTTTTTTAAGGCTTTCAATGTAACTTGTTTGTGTCGCGTTAAGTCGCTTATACGGATTGCTTCTGAAAACACTATTGATTTAAAAACAGTTTCTTCAAGTTTTTCGATTGAATTTTTTACTTTAATATTTAAATTTTACGTCTTTTTGCCAAAGTAAGTACATTCTATTTTATTCTATGATATATATTAAGTTTAATTACTAATTAAGAATTTTCTATGGCTTTTACAATTTTTATTTTTGCAATTTCTAGATTTAACTGAAAATGACTGTATTTCAAAATCAATTTTAAATTAAAATTAAAAGAAAGTAAATTTTAACAAGTTTTGGACTGATTTTTGTCTGCCTAATTGAAGAATTGTAAAAGGAACCACGTCAAAAATAATTATTATTTCCAACAGCACCTTGAACCATTACAAACTAGGTGGTGCTCTGTTCGCTGCCAACATCGGATTTAAATCGTTTTCTTGATTAAAAATGCTATCTTTATGCTAAAGAAACTTTTGGAGAGGTCGTTAGATGATTCTCTCCGATCCTAGCTTCTAACTATAATTTACCGATCGGATTTTTAAAAAATATAGCCCTTATTCAAATGATATTATTCAAGACACAGGTCCACAGAGCGCAAGATTTTTGACGAAAATTTTTTCCAGATCAACAAAAATTTAAATTTATAATACCGACTGTACTTGATTAACAAATAACAAGTTTATCGGGCGATTCAAACAACTTAGAATGTTTTCTACAAAATAACAGCGTAGAACAGCCCTCCGAATGATTTGCTCTAACTGAGTTTCTTTTCTCTATGAAATTATAGAAGCAAACGCTTATATAGTGGACATCACAACTAAGCACGTGGCAATTAACAATGGAGGATTTGGCTATCAGTGACGTTGATGCTTTCGCAATCCTAGCAAAAACAATGCTGTTCTAATTAGTTCGCAAAGCGCTACAAAAATGTAAAGCGAACACAATGGAGCTTCAAACAAAATAACACAATTCTAATCAAAATTAAATGGTCTGGGCTTGAACAAAAAAATAATAACTTTATTAAAAACAATAACCAATTATGAAATTAGACCTTTAAGATGGGCCAATTGCGAAACAACCAACACGTACAACATTGCTCTCAACACTAACACAATACCATACCTTGGAAAAGGTGCCGCGACCATTTTCATTTCAAAATCAAACAAGGAAAACAACATTGGCACAAACTACCAATTCGTATTACTTTAATCACCTAATGCCAAAACACAAGAGAAAGAGGTATCACCATAAACAACAGAAAACCTTCCAGTTATTTGTCATCAATATGGATTTAAATATATACACTCAACATATACTGCTTTGCACAACATCTGCCACCAAATCACAAAAGGCTTTATCAATCCAAGGCAACATCACACTGTAGCAGTAGCTTTGTACATAAGTAAAGCGTTTGATACAGTGAACATACACAAACTTACATAAAAACATTCCAAATATTATTATCAAATTTAAAGCCAACTACCATTAAAGGACTACAAGCATGCTTACTCAATGCAATACAATTGGCCCGGATGGTAGGTGCTTTCTCGCCGCCTGGGCTGAAGTAAATCTGTTTATTGATGTTAAAAATGACAGACCGAAATCAAAACCTACCAAAACAGAAGGGTATCCACCCATTCCGATGTTCAGCGTCATTCCGATTTTAACTGTCGTCATGCTGACTGCGGTTACGATGACAACAGTCCGGACGGTGAGTACTTGGCTGGCTGGGCAAGTATTAATTGTCTTGCCCTCCTATATAATGCGAAGGACGCCGCCAGCTTTTACTCTAGCCGCTGGAACACTGGCACCCATCTGGATCTAGCTTTTGCTGGCGTAGGTCCAAACAGTTGCTTACGCGATAGACGCGTCCTTGAAAAGTTCCACAGGTTACAATATCGACCATCGCTTATTTTTGCTATTTTTCCAAGGTTTGCTATGGCAGTGCCAAGCATGCCTGTTAAGCGATGGAAGGCCAATTTCCGCAAGGCCAAACAGAGTCACTACATTGCTTTGACAAATAAATTTGCAAAGAATTTGCTGCCGCCCGATTCACTTGATGTGTCTTACATGCAAGCTGCTGAGATTTCTTCCGGATAAACACATGGTCAAAATGATTATGGAGCTTGTCCGAAATCGAAGTTTCACCCTTACTACCGGTGACAGCAAGCAAAGCAGGCTATGCTGTCTTAAAAACGGCGTTCCTCAGGGAATGGTCTTGACTCCTCTCCTATTTAACATCTATACATACGATCTTCCTTCTATGATTTTCAGAAACTTTGCTTATGCTGATGATTTAGCATTGTTGCACTCTTCTGGAAACTGGAAGGACTTGGAGGGGACTTTAAGCCAAGACATGTCTACACTTTCAGCGTATCTCCAGACTTGGAGGTTGAAGCTCAGTCACACTAAGGCGCTGACGGCAGCCTTTTACTTAAATAACCGAGAGGCCAAACGTGAGCTAAAAGTCTACAATAACGATAGACTTTTACCATTCTGCCCAATCCCGATTTACCTTGGGGTAAAACTGCACAGATCGCTCACGTTCCGTCAACATTTAGTGGCATTGCGCAAAAAACTATCCTTGCGCGTCATATTGCTGAGGCGACACGTGGGCTCGGAATGGGGTGCTGGTGCTAAAACACTACGCATAGCCACCTTATGTCTAATCTATTCGGAAGCTGAGTACTGCACATCAGTTTGGTGTTGCAGTGCTCACACTCGCCTCATCAACAGTGTCTTGAACGACGCCTTGTGCATAGTCACTGGATTCCTGCGTCCCACTCCAACGGACCACCTACCTGTACTCTCAGGTATCCAGTGCCGAATGGGAGCAACACTCTCCTTGGCTTACCGTGGATCTCTGGACCCTGATCATATCTTGTATGGTCTTTTAAGTGGGTCTTCAGATACTCGCCAAGTGAGACTAAGATCCAGACGTCAGTTTGTATCAGCTGCGCCGAATTTTTAGGACAACCTTGCCAGACTTGGCATTTGCGCTTCTTAATGGACAAATTACTAATGGAAAACGGAGTACTGTGAAGGTGCTTCCAGGCTCCGTCCTTTTGTGCTCGGGACCAGTGCCACGTCTGTTAGGATGGGCTTATCCCGAGCACCTTGGGTTAAGCTGAATCGCCTGCGGACTGGTGTTGGGCGATTCCATTTGTTCATGCACAAATGGGGTCTCGCTCTTTTACCGAATTACCAAAGCGGCGCCTCTGAACAAACCGCAGACCATGTTCTAACAGCGTGCCCCATACATCGCGCACCACTTGGAGCACGAGATCTGACGGTTTTGGATGACGAAACCCGATGCTGGCTTAATAACATTACTGCCAGCATCTGATTCAGGCAGTGCAGCCGTCTGGGGTAGTGAAAGGATAAACTTTCGGCCACAGTTCTGTTTGTGTCTAACCCTTCAAACGATGACGACGACAACTCAACACAATAGCACACTCTCAAAAATCAACATCTGGAATACCACAAGGTGGATTTTGGTCTTCAACATTAGTTAAAATTTACATTTCTGAGATTACCCTCCCCAAAAGATGTAGAAATCTCATAAGCCGATGTTATAACAATCAGATCATCTTACACCAATCACCGTTTAAGCCCCAACAACTCATTGAACCACATCTTTACAAAGTCTTATACTTTTTACACTAGACCCAGGTAAATATGGCCGGACAGTATTACATAAATTAAATAATCAAACACTACCAACAAAAAACACCCAAAACATCTTGGAATTTTTTGACCTAAAACTAACATTTTCAAAACGCTTAAATCTCACCGTCATTAAAACAAAATGAACATTTAACATTCTCAAACACTGATTTCAATCAAATGGGGTAAAAAAACAAAATTGATCATCTCTATAAATAAAGCTATTTTTTGCCCATATTGGAATATGTAAACACCATATGGAGCCCTATCATATCAAACACCAATATCAAGAAACTGCAAACCATTCAATACACAGCTTTGCGTATTGCTACTGGTTGCACATAAGACACAAACACTCAACGCCTACATGACAAAACCAGTGTCCTACCAATGAGCACCCATTTCACACTCTATGCTAGTCAACTTAAACGATTGAATCAAACACAAACACACCCTTCACATTACCTTACATGGACAATTACATGTAGATTCACTAATTAAGTAAGTGACTTCTAAAGGTAAAAAAGATATTACTAGGAGCTGGAGCCACTAAAAATATTTATGGCCTCAGCTCCGGCTTCGGCTCCAAACAATATAAGAACGTGGCTCCGGCTTCGGTTCCACCAAAATTGGGTGGCTCCATGGCTCCGAACTCCGGCTCCGGCTCCGGCTTCCCAGCCCTGCAGATAATCTGGAGAAACTCGCCAAAAAGTAAACTAATTTTGTAATAATTATGTACTGAGTCATATATTGCAACCAAAAACAACCTTTATCTCCGTAAGATTTTATTTAAAATCATAAGTAAAGTTTGCGATAATTTTGCTTCAAAAAAACAAACAATTGATCTGAAGTCATCCAAAAATTTTTAGAAACTTGTTGAAATGTAAAACAATAAACTAGCCATTAAATTACTGGAGCCATCTTTTTTATTTTATTTTTACATAACAATTTGCGCCGATTGCAGAAATTTTTATCGACAAACTTTGGTTACTTAGTTGCAAAAACGTTTATTTACATCAATTTTGAAAAGAAAATGGCATTTTTCCGCAATGGTAAGATTAAAATCTTAGTTTATCTCGGACATTAAAGATCCACCATAAAGAACATTACAAAAATGGGTTCTTTTGCGTAACGATATTTTGCATAAAACTTTAACATGCATTAAAAAACAGCTTCTTGCATCATTAATTGTAAATATGACGTAAATGATTTTTTCAATATCATTTTCATCTTTCTTTTTCGAGTAGATTTCGAACCGCAAAGGCGTCGATCACATTTGTTATCAATATAAAGGCTTAAACTACTCAGCCACGCTATCGACTTTTTAAAACAAACCCGCATTGAGAAACAAATTTTCTTTTCACTTAAATGAGGATAAAACTTAATTTTATTAAACTATAAATTAGTAAATATTTTTACAATATTGATTAACGATTCTTAAGCCGAAATTTGCGCACGCCAGGGTGAGGATGCTAAAAGTTTTGAGAAAAGGCTCACATGTAGGTGAAATATTGTAAACCATGTTTTTCTTCTTGTTTTTCTTGTTTTTCTGATTTAAAATTTTTAACAAAAAGGAGGGCGAAAAGTTTTAAGATTGACGTTAAACAGTCACAGCCCTGAAATTTTAAAAATACTGTATACTGATATAAAATGCAAAACAATATACTAAAAGTATTTATAGCTTTTCGAAAAAATTTATATTTAAGCAAGAAATAAGTTTTTTAAGTAAAATTTGATAAAAATTTTTTTTTAATTTTGACTTTGTATTTAATCTGTAAAACTCATTAAAAAGACTCCTAGGCAACCCAAACTAGCTTTTTTACCGAAAGAATAAAAAGGGAAAAGGGTAAAGTTTGTTTTATAAATTAAAGTTTTATAAATAAAATAAAGTTAAACGTGTTTAATAAAGTTAAGTTTTATATGACTTTTTAGTAAAGGGTGGACGACAACAATAACGTATACAAAGCGACATTTCTTTTTTTTTGTCTGGTGCCATTCACATAAAGTTGCATAGGTTGTGTTTTTTTTAAAAAAAGCGCGTTGTTTTTCATGGTTCATATGAAAGTCAAACAGCATTTAAAAACTGATTTTAAGCCAAACTCGAATTTTTTCACATTGTTTTAAAAACTTTTTTACCGCATATAAGTCGATGTCTATGTTAAGACCAAAAATTGCGTCATTTTAGATATTACCTGTGTATAAATCGACTGTAGATTTCAACCACAGTCATTATTTCTAGACCAGTCTGCCATTGCCATGAGGACCTACGTTGTACGCGGTAGCGTCTCCGGTACTCGGGCTACTCAGGCTCAGCCTGAGTCATAAAATAAAAGCTGGCATTGTTTAATTTGAATTTTTTAAAGTCAACATTGATTCTACAAAACTGAAGCTCATTACAAGACATCTAATTTAATATAAAGTTTATACGATGTCATATCGTACTTATTAGTGATCCCGTAAGTGGTTTGTAGTATGCAGTAGCAGTCGTTCTTTTTAATTAATTTTTATGCTAAACTCTGGCCGTAGAAATATAACCTTAGTTAAAGAATAGAGAAAGTAGCGACTCACAAGTACGCGTAGACGGTCCAAGCAGACATCTCTTTGTTTAGCTTTTATGCTCAACTCGTGATTTAAAAAAATAGCCATAGATACATCGCAAAGAAAGAGATTCGTAAGCACGTGTAGACTGTCAAAACAGACATTTCTTTGCTTAACTTTTATGCTTAACTTGTGCTTCAGAGAAATAGCCATAGATACATTAATATAAGCGTTTGTTAAGGCCGGCATATATATAACAAGTATAATAACGGCGTTTTCTTTTCACATTCACGTTGTATACGATTCTTCAGCAACATCTTCATAAACATTACCTATTTTAAGTCGACTCCAAAATATTACCTTAAAATCGTCTCCCAAAAATTCGAAACATGTACAAATATATACGGTAGTTTGAAATATAGTTGATAAAACTTTTTACTAAATTGTACTAGGTAATAGTATTTGAAAAATCTACAGTTACATTGTTATAAATAAGACAATACCAACGTTTGATGAAATTGTTTTCTTCCTGGTTATGAACACTCGCTAGATGTCCTCCTTTATTGACGCAATTCTGTTCCGCTTGTGACCAATTCAAACTCAATGCCATTTGAAACAAATAGCAGCTGTCTTTAAATCGACGCCATCCGGGTTTACATTGATCTGATTCGTAACAGCAACTTTTAATTTTAATTGCGAAAATCAACTTTACTAATATTTCGAAAATAATACAAAGCTTAGTGAAAAGCATCTATACAGTATATTAAAACTGTTCTGCAAAATTACGCTAAACCTTACCTCGAAAATTATATGTTATGTTTAACTTTTCGTCGAGTTCTTGAATTTGTTGATTGGACTGATTTTTATACAAAGTAAATTGATTTTGGAGAAGATTAACTTTGTTTTTAAGTAGACTCTGTGTCAAGTTGAACTTTTTATCTAGCTGTTCGATTTGCTTGGTGAAGACGCTTTTAATTGAATTCATTTGCCACATGTATGTTTGGTTTAACGTAGATAATTGCGATTGATGTTGAAGAGATAGATTATTTTCAATTGAATAAATCTACATAATCAAATTTTTATTAAATTTAAATTTATTTATAAAAAGCAATTTACCAGAGCATAACGTAAATTTCTATAAAAAAAGCTATACTTCACCTTTGACATTGATAACACAGATAAAACAAAGGCTGTGATGATAATAATGAATGTAAAAATTGCAAAAAGAGTTTTTTTGGATTTCAACGCTGATCGGGCGTTTTCTGAAAAAAGTATATAATTGACTTTGGATCATTTTTTTAAACAAAATATTTCTTCTCTTCGAAAAAACTCAATTTGCTATGATCACCGATCTCTCGAAAATTTCAATAATTTTAAGAACAGGAGCGGGCAAGCTACGGCGAGCGAAGTCCTAAAGCAAACAATTAAAAGTAGTAAAAAAAACGACATAAAAAATTAAATTACCACAATTGTGTAAACAAATGCGAAACATGCACACAGAAATGCGTGCGTAACGAGCACAGACATGTAATGTACGAAATCTTAACACTCCAAAACAGGGGCATTAAACTATAATTTTTCAAATAATTAATTGTGATAACGGTTTGTCAAATTTTATGCAATATATAAAGTTTACATTTCATTGGTCACATAAATACAAAAGCTCTTGTATTGACTATTTTAGATTTTTTAATTTTGGCTTAATTATACTTTAGTGTGGCTCTTAAACAAAATCAATTTTTGAATGTGCTTTTGGTGTTAAAAAGTTTGTTCACTTCGGTTTTTTTAAAAAAAGAATTTTCTGTTATTCTATTTTCAACTATTTTGCATGTCATCTTGTATGATGCAATAAACTTGTAACAGAACCTTTGAAAAGCAATAAAATGTGTTGAGATTTTTTTAAAATATATTTTGTTTTTTACTATAAAAAGATGAGTACAGCGAATCACTCCTAACTCTGCCACTGCTTTAATGAATATAACCAAAATCACTTTTGGCCTGCCGTATATTCAATAGATCGAGAAAATGCACATACAGGGGTAATTTGACCTCTTACCATCGAGGCAAATGACACATTACTGTGCAAAAGTACAAAGACTTTTGATTATATTCATTAAAGCAGTGGCAGAGTTAGGAGTGATTTCCTATACTCATCTTTTAATAGTAAATTTCTGGCTTGCCATATTTTGTTTTGTTCTTTATGGAAACGGCTTTTGTACGCATTCCGAAAAGATATCCCTGACACGGATAAATCAAATTTGACAGAAAAAAAAAACACTTACATTTCAGTTTTTTCTGTGAATTTTATGAGACTATTATATAAGAATCTTCAGCCGGTCACAGGCCTTTTAAAACATAGAAAAAAACTAGACGAGGCAATATTAAAACTTGTCTTTGGAATAGAGATCGTTCAAATTAATTAATAAATTAATAAAATAAAAGGACGCATTTTTTTATGTTATTTACAGGGTGTCCCAAAAGTAACCGAACTAGGTGATTCTCACAAAATTCTAATCGTTTATCAGAGTCATCCTCATTTAGGACTTGAAGAAGATGAGGTCTATATGGTTTTAGACCAATGTCATGCAAAATACGGTGGAGTAACGTTCTAGAAATGCCCAGCTCTTTCAATGCCGGCAGATAGATTTTTTGGGAGAATAAACAAATGCAGCTGTCACAATATCCTTGTTTTCGGTTGAAAGAACAATTTTTGGACGACCTTCTTTAGGAGCATTTGATACATTTCCTGCAACTTCAAATTTGGATACAAGATTGAATATTGTGGATTTACTCGGTACAGATGTTTTAAAGCTTGCTTCCCATCTTTCTTTAACATGTTTGTAGGTAGTCATTGCATTGTAATTGTTTATAACAAAGACAGGCTTATTTAAATCTGAAGTCCTTTGCTGCATTTTTAAAAATGTGAGTACCAGCAGTGCACACTGAACAGAAATTAAGCAATGATGTTAAGCAATAGTAAGAAAATATCATACAAAGACATAAAAAAAATTACATTTGTTGGTTTTGATATCTAAATTTTATTTAAGTTTACAGTTCGGTTACTTTTGGGACACCCTGTATATGATTGATAACTTGAAAGCTATATTGTGAGTCGTCGTCGTTTGTTTTTAATATTTGGCTTGGTTTGATGGGATGCACTACGCTTCAGACAGAAACAAGACTTGGGCCGAGGGGTTTTATTTTTACTTTGCCAAGTTGCTGTACTGTTCAATGTACGGATAAAAATGTTAGGACGTGACCTGCCGTTTGTTTAGTGGCGCCAGACTCTAATTGAATAAAGGAGCGAGAACTGTTTTTAACTGCAAGAACGACAAGCCACCTCATCGCGACGTTGCGATTTCCTTTCCTGCACGAGGGATGGGTCAAAATGGCTTGTCAATTAACCGAGGGTCTCATCTTCGCGCGAATCCTAGGATATTTATCTTTGTTTTTTGTACCTGCTTTCCACTGATGGGCAGCGATCTTAATCCTAACTGATCGCCCTCTTTCTTCGTCTATCAATCTAGCAATCTATCACTCTTCACTACCCCTCTATTAGTGCTAAATACTTTTTCATTTCTCTGACAGACTTTACTTAAGAATCCAAGAGGACAAGTTGAACAAGGTAATCCGAAAACCAGCGCTGACATAAAGCTGTGTCTAAGTTTTATTTATTCCAGCTCAAGAAATAGTTTGCTGCAAGACTGAAGCTTTTTTATACAGTTAGCTTCAACTAAGTTTGAATTAATTCGTTTAAAAACTTCTCTCCGCAAACAGACAGAGGCCACTGTCTCTGACTAGAAAGAATTTATTTACAAAATTCACAGAACTAGCAATTTACGAAAACTTTTCTCCAACGTTTTGCCAAACTTTAAAGCGATTCCAGCGCTAAAACTTAAATTCTTCCGATACAAAAATAATTTTATTTCTATAGAATTAATCTTCCAAAACATTGGCGCAAAGCAATTCTAACACTTGTTAATTAAGTCACTGGAATAACCCAAATCCACATTGGAAACGGCACTGGAACAAACGCTGGACACGACACTGCACTACAATCACTGGAATTGACACACTAGAATGAATATGCAAACCAAGTGCCCGCTTATGTAAAATCATGTCACGTGACCTAAATTACGGTAGAGCGTACTCGAATTTTCCAGTAGCTGTTAGAAAAGAGTTCACATTCGGTCATCGTACGCGTCTACAGAGAAACAATCAATCGGAGAATCGAGGCGAGAACGTATTACGTCATTAGATGTCTTGTTAGAAGAAAAACATTTAGACAATCGTAAAACAGTTTGCAAATAAATTAAGTAAGATAAGTAGGAGCTTTACCGACTATGCGATTATTACTTGGCCATGAGAATACTACGTCATATTAAAAATTAAAATTATTGGAAAACAGAAAATAAACTATAGCTTAGTGAAGTTAAACTTATTGCGAATGAAGTGTGACAATTTCAAAATCTCTTTTTTTATATGTCTATTCTGTCAATGTTGCTCATTCTTTCAATCCTTCTCATAAGCGGCGACATTCACTCTAACCCTGGTCCTATATACTCCTGGTCTATCTGTACCCATTGGGTCACCAGGGGAAACAGGCAGTACAATCTGCCAACTTTTCTCTCAGGTGCACCACTCTTTCTTTAGATTTTCTTTTTCTGAATTCCAAAAATTCCTTCAGGACACTCTTGGATTTGTTCAAAGTGCCAATCTCTTTCTCAAAATTCCTCTCCATCTTCATCTTAAAAAAAAACACTCCAAAAAATCATTCTAGTCATCTACCATTATCAACTTCTCAAATCTCCCTAACCACGCTCAATTAATTTCTACTTAATCACTCTCAGCTTCATCTCTCCTTCTTCCCTAAACCCAACCCTCTACTTCTCTCTTTACCCGATCTATTTTCATTATTTTCTTTCCTCTCAAAACTGTCTATAAACCCTCCAGTAAAATGCCAATAAACGTTGACCTCATCGTACTTAATTCATACAATTTCTTTTGTATGAATTAATTTCTTAATTCATACAATTCATACAAAATTCTTTCTCGGCCTTCCTCTTACCCTCGTCACCTATAACCTTTATTTTTGGCAATTTTGAACAACTGACACCACTCATTCTAGGACTCTCATAGAACTGAATACCAATTAGGAAAAAACTTGTTTGACTGGCTTCTCTCCTCGGATCTATTACCTTTCAACAACCTTGACCATAATACTATACTACACCGCTCCACTGGAAACCGCTCTTTTTTTGATCTCTCTCTCTCTCTTTTGTTCCTGTCCCCATAACATTTATATTAATATGGTCGGTTCTACCAGATATTGATTCTGACCAATTTTCTATTTTCATTACAATTCTTACTTGGCCTACAACTAATTTAATCTCTCGCCTTCTGTCATTTAACTATAATAAAGCCCGTTGGGACGAATATCTCTCTCTTACATTGACACACACAAAACATCTCTTTCAATCTGTACCACATTCTCCTTTTCTTTGAAGCCACTTACATCTTTACCAAACTCCTTAACCCATATCCTCCTAGCGTCAGTTTAAACTGACGGCGCAAAAAAAAGGATTTTAAGCACATTGATACTTATAAGACTCCAGTTTTTAGATTAAATTGACAATGAGGAATCAAGCTAATTGTCTGAACGTTTTAAATTATAAATAAAAAGCTATCGCGATATTTACAACAGCCTAATTAAAAAAAAGTAACTGCCATCAAACGGTTGTGAATTGAAAATAAATTGAAAAATTACTAAAGATAGCTAAAACATATATTATTGAAGTGGTAATAACCGAAAAAAGAATCAAAAACAGGCTCTCAAAAGTTTTGCGATTCATTTACTTCCGTCAGTTTAAACTGACGCTAGGAGCAGGAGGGTACACTCAGTTAAACACTATTTCTTTTATCGATTGCGAAAACCTGATAGAATTATATCGTTTCATTGTGATGTCACAGAAAGGTTGTGGTTTTCGAGTATTTGTAAATACTTCGTTAGTTAATTGGTAATTAAGAACTGATACAGGACTAGTCGATAACCAGTTGATAAGACAAGTTTCTTGTTATTTGCTTATCTACACAGAAAGCACGCGGGAAGCAACTCTTGCCAGGAGGTTGAGTAATATACACAACATTTTTTTATGTTTTGGTCGGATACACTTTACTGGGATTATTGTTTTAACAGGCAGCCTAACAAGTTAAAATCCAGTTGAATCGTGTTAACTTTTAAGTTGTTATATAGAGCTAAATAACCTAGGATTTAATTGTTCACTTGTGTCTGTTTATTGACACTGAAAATCACTATAAATTAAACGAAGCAGTTGACCGAAAGTATTGCGTAGCTTGAGTTGTTTTTTATAAGCGACAAAAGTAATATTTACAACTGTTAATCCTAGCATTCCTAGGTTTTATCCATTAGGCCGCTATGGCTAACCTGCTGCACGAAAACAAAAAGATGACCATTTTTGAAGCATTAGAAGTATTTTAAGCTTTGGAGTCTAGGCACAGCTTTGTTGCTGGTGAATCTGTAGCTACCGCAAATGTTAACATTTTCCTCCCAAAGAATGATGGTATGATGGAAATGATGTTAATTGTATTCCGGACAACCTTAGCGGAAGGCAAATTCCATCAGATGCTGAATAGGGTTTGCAAGGAACAGGAAGCACAAAACTAATTACTGATAAATCGCAAGCTTTAGCAAGCGGTCAGGTAAAGTTCTGTACTTTCTTTTGTTTCTAGAATACTAGGTTACCTGCTGGTGACTTTCAACCAAAAATGTTTCCCTGTCAGAACAAACCGGCGGTGTTCCGCCAGCAACAAAAAAGTAGCATATATACATATTTCAACAATGAATTTATAGATCTTGCTATCTTCATTTAAATGTTTTCAGTAATCTTGCTGCAATGTTTGCATTATGTGAACTTGGTATACAATGCCAAATGTTTTTAAATTGTATAATTTTGTATTTCATGTTGGTATTCAACTTTATAATGTGTTTTTTAGAGAAGGTGATGAAACTTCTTGTTTTAAAACTGAAAAGGAAGAAGGATAAAATGGATGTGCACAGAGTTCTTGATAACTGGACCTTGACACACCCTTCCTTTGAAAAGCATATTTTGCCACATGAAATATTTGAAAAGTTCTTGATGACTGAAGAGATGGAGGGAATATGTTTGGAATCAAATAAGTATGCTAGATACAAAAGCAACCGCTTGTTCATGATGACCATAAAATAGTTGAAATAAATCAAAAAGAAGAAATGAAATAATTAGTTGAATGCCATCCTTGTGCTGAGCGGTTATAATCAATTGCCACGACAAGAAATGTATTGGAAGAGGATAGAGGACAACCAAGACCAAATGGTCACGGCGCTGATGATCAAGAATGAGTTTGAAGAAAGCAAATACTTTCTTCATCTTGCTGATAATAAAAGCTTGGACAAAACTGACAGATTTGCCAAATTTAGACCTGTTTAGACCAGTTTGATGCCTTAAACAAGCAGTGTGTGGCTTATTACAATCCCAAGCAACATCTAAGCGTTGACAAATCAATGGTACCATACTTTGGGAAGCACGGAGCCAAACAATTATATCGTATTTATGGAAACCAATTAAGTTTGGCTACTTAAGCTGTGGGTACAGGCAAAGCCGTCGCAATGCTGTGTTTAAAAGATATGTCACAGGTTCTATTTCCTGGATCAAGGTCACAGCCGTGTGAACATGTATTTTTTACTGCTACCAATCACTGGATTGTTAAGGGGACGCACGACGTGCCAAACCAGAATGCTCAGAACCTCCCGGTACTCCTGCAAAGCCTGCAATGTTTATCTATATCCTGATTGTTTTAAAGAATGCCATTTCCAATAGATAATGTTATGCAGTTCGACATGTGAACGAAAGATTGTAAACTAAAGTTTTTTGTTTATTAACGATGTTATTTGTTTGTAGGCTTGCTTGTTATCAAAAATTGGTTTGGTTCAAAAATAAAAAAATTAAAGAAAAGCGATCTTGCGTTTTGTTTTACTGTACATGTACCCTCCTGCTTCTAGCGTCAGTTTAAACTGACGGAAGTGAAATCATTCATATCTCACGAAAAAAAAGGTTTCTTACAAAAATAGCGTTTTTTCCCTTCAAGTTACATCATTCCAAAACTACAACAGAGAAATGAACAAAAAGCTTTTAGGAGGATATGGGTTAATAATGCTGCCACTTCCACCATTCCTTTCGTCAACATCAACCGTCTTGCTCAATCTTGGTGGTCATCTGAAATTGCAGAAGCCGCTGCGAAACGCGGAAGGCCTTTACAAGGATGCATTGTTCTCAAGAAGGCCGCCATAACAATATATCTATGTCAAAGTTACCTATGTCAAAAATACCTAGACTTTTATCTCTAAAGCTAACGCTGAATTATGGCAGAAAACTTGCTCTAGCCTCTCTCCTAAAATTCGTTCCAGTAAAGTCTTTTCTTTACTCCATTCCATCTCAGGTTCTTCTTCATCCTCATCCTCATCTGATTTCCCCATTTTCCCAAGCTGACATACTGCCGTAGACTGTGCAAACCGACTTTTCGCACATCTACAATCACTTTTCTACTCAAACCCCAAAATTCTTACGCAGTTTCAAAGATCTCCATATGAACGAAATTGGATTCGCTCACTGCAATCTTCTCCACAACTTTTTTTGGTCCTGATCGAATCAACAAACCCCTTTCTAACTCACCTTCCTCAATCTGGTCTACAATTCCTCCTGTATATCTTCAACCTGACTTGATCTACACATACCTTCCTATCAGCCTGGAAACAATTTATTATTGTCCCTATTCTTAAATAAGGCAAACCCTCTGATTCACCCTCCTTCTCTTGCCTTCACCCTCCTTCCTCACGCCAAAGGATCATGGAGATCCTTGTCTAGTTCCCTTAACCTCACACCTAACCTACTCGCAAACGTTTAATCGTATGCCCTCCCAATCTCCCTGGTCTTCGCTTTTCTCTTATTCTATCTCTTACCATCTTTCTTCACCATGCTCTTGTAAGGACCCTCCTTCCCTCCGCAATCCCGCCGCTGTCTCCCAACTATCGGCATCACACACAGCGACATCACCACCTTAACTGATGAATTGGTTCCAATCGGAATAGGAAAGGAAGAAGCAGGGATTTATGTTAAATGTACTGAATGTTTAATTACGGGTCCTCTCTCCTTCTTGGGTGGACGCTAGGCCACCAGCTTTAGCGCCAAGACTTATGTCGTTCTTCATGCTCTTGAGTGGTGTATTTATCATTTCTCATTCTGCAACTTTGAATGCGTCCCCCTATTCTCCAATTCCCTATTTTTCCTCAAGACTCTTTCCGCTCTCTTTCCATACCTAATACCCAAATCTCTAGCTGACGTAAAATCTTTTCGTAATTCTTTATCTAAATTTAGGTAGTTGATCTTTACTAGATACCTAGTCACTCTTTCCTTTCAGGCAACAACTTAGAGGATACTCCTGCTAAGTTGGTGCAATTTACGAACTTTTCATCACACCATTCTCCCTTTCACCTCTTATTTCCTCCCAACGCTATCCCTTTCAGTTGAAGACACATTATCCAATGTGGTTTCTTCCAACACCAAATTCCTGCAGCAATTTCTGAGGAGCTTACCCTCCCTCGTTCACTCGCTGTGCCCTCTCTCATTTACGCTGCAACGGAAACAGGACTTTTCCTGCTACATACCTCTTTAGGATTGGTCGAGTCAAAACTTTTTCGGGCAGCAATTGTGGTTCCGAATCACAGGACATCTTTCATCTAGTGCTAAACTCGCCTTTACTTGACTTTCTACGTCTGGGCATTTTCGGCCACCTCTCACGATCCTAAACCTCTGGTCTCGTTCCTGGAAAGTTGTCCAATTATTGGAACTCCGCGGAGTTCATCCGCGCCCTCATCCTTAGGAATGGGTCGGGTAAGCCTACCATCACCACCACTAGACCCTATTTGAACATGAACAAATGGAACCGATCAATACCAATACGCGGGCAATTGAGCTTAATCCAAGCAATTCGGAGCAAGCTCATACTAACGCCTGGTATTGTTTATGAATAAAAATCATTAAAAGTAGTTTAAATGTTAGTCTGTGACAAAAGAAAATTTTCAAAAAAAAAATTATTCGTCCACAAAAACTTGTGACACAGTTTAACATTTGCCAAAACTAGACGTAGGCACTCGCGCAACTTGCGCAATTGTGAAAGTGGCGATTGCGCAATAACATGCAATTAATCTTTTTATTTTTGGGAGCACATGGCAAAGTGCACAACCCCGTAAAGAAAAAAGAAAGTGAAATGCAACTTGCACAATTTTTAACAAATTGAGCTTTAAATTGCGCATGCCCACTTCTGCCTGAAACGAGAATTTTATTATCACAGTAATTTGGAAATAATTTTGTGCTATCAAAATTTGACACCTGTAAACAAAATGGTTAAACATTTAAAAACCAAAATCAATTAAAATTACTCTGAATACTTGCTTCAAAATGTTGTTTCTAAAACCTATGCAAAAAATTAATTTTACTTCTGTAATCTTTATCATCAATCATATAGTTCTACTTCATTTTGACTTTTTGAAAATTGACAATAGAAAATAACAAACAAAATAAAGTTAAAAGTTTAAACAAACTTACTAGAAAAATCAAGTTCCACGTATTGACTGTCTGATTCAAATTTAGATGTCATGGTAATTTTAACAAACTTGCAACTTTTTTATAAAAAAAATAGTAAATATAAGCATTTTGTATCAATCAAGCAGAAACAAAAAAGCAATCAAATTTAATTTTGTATTAAATACCCTAAAATCTTTTTAATGTTTTAGTTTATTTAAGGGTTTGGTTTTTATACATTATTCCATGAAATTTTTTAAAGTGAGAGATGGCATGAATTATCCCACGCCTTATAGCTGGGATGGTTAACCATTTTTAAAGAAGAGTCCAAAAATAACATTTTAATCAAGTATACAGTTAAATAAATCTTTGGCTAAAATTAAGGGAAAAAGTTAAGATTTTTTTTTGTTTTTTACTCACTTTGTGATGCTAATTTCCAAGGGATAAACTTAATGAAAACGTATCGTTTTAAATTGAAGACCAAAAAAAGATCTTTACTAATTAATTGCAGTAAAAAATTGTTATGAAGATAATTATAACATAATCCTTGCATATTTTTTTTGGAACAAAAACTGAGTCGTCATGATGGCAAGAATTTTGGAACGGCAGATGGGTCATTAAATTTCAAAAAATGGGTCACGCTATAATCCGCGGGTTAGTAGTTCATCATTCTTGGCTTATACGGTTTGACTCAATTTAATTTAAAAATAGAGTGGTACCTCGGAATACAATTGTTTCTGGCTACAAATATTTAGCCTGACAAACCGAGTATCAAAGAAATATTTGTTCCGAGAACGACGAAAAGTTCGAGATACAAATGAGAAATTTTTTAAAATGCGCGCCTATTACTCAAGGCTTCCAGGATTGTCCGCTCGCATCAAGTGAGAGCTTGTTTTGATCGTGAATACAGTAGAGTGACTTGTCACCAGGATAGATGCCCTCCCATTGGTTGTCTTAAATGTAGCGCTATACAGGCTGTTCTCCCATTGGCTATCTCCAGACAACTGCTGCCCGCTGTCTTGTATGATAAGCGTCAAGGTCTTTCTTTGTTGTTTCGCAGCCCTAAGAAGAGGTCATGTTTATTGTTTTGTGTTTTGTGCGTGTTGTTTATCGTTGTGAATTTGTGGAATTTAACACTAGAACAACCAAGTGGCTGTTGTTGAATTAATTTAAGTTTGCCTCTATCTGTTGTGTTTGTGTGTGTTTGTCGCGCACGTGTGCGATGTAATGCGTCGCGTTTTTGTGTAGCGCCAGTCGTGCAGATACAGGCGTAGAATAAAGAAGTTACCAGCAACATGGTGTCAGAAGTCAAGATCTAAAAATAAAAAGGAAATTTTTTTCTCTGCTAAGTTTATAGTCACAATTTTATTAAAATATGGCTTCAACAATACCAACTCCCACTCCTATGAAAATGCAGGGTAATTTACCCAAGAATTGACTTTTTTTAAATAGATGTGGTATAATTATGAGATAGCTTTAGGCTTAATCGAAAAATCAGCAGAAGTAAGAAAAGCAACGTTAAAGGTTGTAATGGGCCAAGAATGTTTTCGAGTACTTCAACAATTAAATTGAACTGATGAACGACAAGACAGCTGAGCAGCTATAATCAACCACGTCAACGACTACTTTGTTACCAAAACAAATATTATCTACAAAAGATTAAAATTTAATACTGGCAATCAATCTATAAACAAGTCAATTGATGAATATGTCGTTAACTTAAAACATTTAGCAGCTACCTGTGAATTTGATAACCTTCGCGATGAACTTTAGAGATCGCATTGTTTTGGGAATTCACTATGATAGCTTACGTGCTCGCATGCTGTGAGAAAATACATTAACGTTGACTAAGCAGTTGATTTATCCAAAATTTCGAACAAGTACAAATGCAGATGAAACAAATGCAAAAAATACAAGAACTAGACAAACATGCAGAACCACTTAATACAACAAGTGCTGTAAAGCCGTTTAAGAAAATTGCTTGTAAATTTTGTGGTGGTAAACATACTTAATCAATTTGTTACTCAAAGAGCTTTTTAATGAGCGCCATCTGTTCAAATAAAAACTCCAAAACTAAAGATAACATTTATAGTACAATTGTGAATTTTGTAATAACAACACGACAAGGCCCTGTTTTGACCTAATTAGGTCTCATCAGGTGTGTATAATTACGTACATATATAAGACAAATAGTTCGACACTAGTGTAATAATATACTGTAAAGTCATATATGCATGCAGTCTTCAAACTCTCTAGCGTACTTCTCGGAAAAGAATTTCTGTTTAAAAAAAATAAATAGTGTTTTCTCTGGTCCCATGAGGGTTTTTAATCTGTTTACAAGTGGCCTTTCCACAGCTCGAAGCTTGGCTGACTGAAGATTTTTGCTGACGACGACGGGTATATATACGCTAAATTATAAAGTCTTAGGGCAAGCTGAACAAAGTTACAGTATATAGTTAACCACGAATGCACAAAATTTGATTAAACATACTTAAGGTAGAAATCTCTGCCCAGCTTTTGGCAAGCGATGTGTCAATTGCAATAAACCAAATACTTTTCGAGTGTATGCACACAGCCCCACAAAAATATTAAATGTGTAGAAGAAGAAGAAGAAGAGGCCCAGAAAAATAATTCTGCGGAAGATTTTCTTTATTATATACGACCTGTAGAAACGGTCTCTGGGCAAGGTAAACAATGGTTTGTAAATGTAAAACTAAATGCCAACAACCAACGGCACAGTGATGTAAGATGTCAATTAGATTGCGGTTCGACCTGTAACATTATAGGATATGCTCAATTCCGCAAACTTGCGAGATCTAGTTCACCAAAGTTATATCCCAGTGACGTTAAATTACGGGTTAACAACGGATCAATAATTGAACTTGTGGGCAAAGCCCAGATTAAATGCGCTTACAATGGGAAATCTTACGATTTAACTTTTCAAGTACTCAATAACAATATCACACCGTTATTGTCGGCGGAAATATGTACACGCTTAGGTCTCTTGTCAGTTCAAACAAATTTGGTAAACAGCTCAAATGTTAATGGCATGTCTTACACCGTAGACGATGATTTAATTACTAAATATGAAGATACCTTCACAGGCTTAGGTTCCTGGAAAATATCACATTGAAGTTGATGAAAACGTGACGTCAATTTTTTGACGCATTTCAATTTTGTAACACCTGGCTTTCAGTCAAAAGTCGCGGCAGCCGCCTGAAATTTTCAGACATGTCTTTTTCTTACTGTCAATCTCAAATGTGAATTTTGTCACCTCTCTACAACAAATAAAAAAGTTACACATGGAACTACCTAGAACGATTAAGTGGCTTTTTCGACGCGTAGCAGTTTTGGCACTGCTATGCGTAATATTACGATGATTGAACATAGTTGTGTAGTGATGTAGCAAAACAAAATGACAATAGAACCAACAAGCATCTTTGTTATTTTTGTACGATGCCAGTAGCATTTGTGGTTTTGATTCTTCTCTAAGGCAGTAAGCTTAAGCAACGTTAGTCAGTTACTTCAAAGTTAGACTAAAATTACTACTGAAGAGTTTACGAATTCGCCTGTAGTATCGTGCAATACTTTGCGAAAGTACTAATAACTGCAGAAACAATGCAATTTCTCTTCTATTTAGATCTAACTGCTTGTGTAGTGGGTTAGGAAAAGCGTACCATACAGTGACAGCATACTGTAAATAGACTACAAATATAGTAAAAACATTGGCAAGCTATCAAGTCTTACAACGTTTACAAGAAGATATTGAATGAGATTGTTCTAATGGTGAACTTTCTGACAGTAAGAACCCTTTGGGAAACGATGCAATCCATATGTCGTGAAGAGTGACGAGGAACGCATTGTGATTGATTTAAGTGAAGAAGATACTGATCATAATGCAGTCATTGATTTGGATGAAAATAGTGACGGAGTGCAGAACTTCATAGGAAAAGATGGCTCTTCATGGTAGAAGTTATTATCATAGCTTTCAAACGGAGAAAGGGCACTTGCAATAACAAAACGTTGTAAACATCGGGCCTGGTCCAACTGCGTCCAACTGCAACCGAAGGCAGACCATCTTCTTCTTTCCAAATCATATTCAGTGAAGCTATGCTCTAAAATATTCAGAAATGTACTATTTTTGAATCACAGAAAATATCAAATGGAAAGTGACACTACAAGAACTTGACAAGTTTATCAGCCTTATTATTACTAGGGGTGTGTTAAGGCAAAGGGGCCTGCCTTGCTCTAGTCTGTGGAATACGTCTTGGAGATTCCCAATGTTCATTAAAACCCTTTTAGGAATAGGTTTATGGAAATAATGAAATTTTTACGATTTGACATAAAGAGCGACATAAAGAGCGTCGACTGGTTAGTGACAAATTTTGCCTTGCCTCTTGTTTATGGAACTGCTTCATTGAGAATAACCAAAAATCTGACGTGCCTAATATTTACTTGACAGTTGATGAACAGTTGCTTCCGTTTAAAGCAAGATGTAAGTTCATTCAGTACATGGCAAATAAGCCAGATAAATTTGGACTAAAATTTTGGATGGTGGTTGATGCTGATAGCAAGTATGTATACAACGGCTTTCCATATTTGGGCAAAGATGAGACTAGAGACACTTCTATAAGTGTTCCCATTAATATTATCATGAAACTAATGCAACTCTTCTTCAAGCACGGCTACAATGTTACCTGTGATAATTTTTTCCCATCTCTGGATGTTGTTGTACGCTTAGCAAAGAAAAAGTGTGGCCTAGTTGGCACTATATTTGCCAAAATCGCAGAGAACTGCCCCAAGCTGCCAAGGCAAAGCAACAGCTGCATGAAACTACAATCTTCAAAACTACCACCGCTTTGACAAGCAAAACTTTGACTTGGTTGTTACCAATGCAAAAAAGCAAAGTCTGTAATTATAGTGAGCAGTGAGCACACTGCACCCAGATGGGGTGATTTCTTTAGAAAATGACACTAAAAAAAAAACCAGAGAGAGATTTGTTTTACATCGAAACCAAAGCAGAAGTGGATGTTGTTGATCAGATGACAAGGAAATATTCTGTTAAGGCAGCAAGTCGAAGGTGGCCTGTACATGTTTTTTACAACGTGATTGATTTTGCAATTATCAATAGCTGGGTGCTATATCAAGAAATACTGTATGTAGATCGAGGATTAGTCGTCGCGAGTACATGCAATGCGTAACTGAAGAGCTTTGTGGAATATCACCAAACAATCAAAGTGATGAACTAGTTGAAATGGAATTGGAGCCTCAAACAAAAATGCGAAGGACGTCCTCAACTTCCAAATGCCGCAACAGAATGACACTGATATGTCACAAATATAAAGAAGCAATTTGCGGAAAATACTCGACAAAAGTGTGTCAAATAACTGAAAGAAGCATATATATATATATATATATTAAATTACAAAAGCCACAAAAGAGATTTTATTAAAACCTCAACAGTCTGTTTCGCCTTATAGAATTCTATTTGAATAAGAATCACCTCCTGATGAGCCGATAAGGCGAAACAGACTGTTGAGGTTTTAATAAAATCTCTTTTGTGGCTTTTGTAATTTAATTTAATGCTCTGAGTTTTCATTGAGCTCTTTACTGACAGTCTTTCCACTCTCATTATTATATATATATATATATTTTTTTTATTTTTTTTTTGATTTTTATCTCTATATTTGTCCTCCTGACTCGCAGGAAAGCGACGGAGGCGCTACACATAGGGTAAGCAATTACCCTGACCTGCTTCCGGAGATGCCAAGATATTACTGTCCGCTAGTAATTTAGTAGAGATATTACTGTAATTTAGAACTGCTTGCCAGGACCACTAAGCAGGAAAAAGTGCCGTAAAGTGTCTTTCCCAAGAACACAACAGAATGGCTCAAGTGGGTTTTGAACCGAGACCATGTTGATCATCAGTCCGGTGCGTTAACCACAGACCACGCTGCCGCTGCCGAATATAAAGTGTTTTCTGACATTATTTGCAGATCTTTGTGTTGGTTTTCAACTTCTTTCAATGCAATAAATCAGAAAAATTATACCATGCGTCAAAAAAGCCCGCTTAATTTGTCGTGATTCGTGTATGCCAAATGCGTGTTGCGGCATTCTCGGCTTATGCTTTGTTTACAAGCATGCCGTAACCGCGCATTTGGCATACACGAATCACGACAGATTCTTCTAGGTAGTTTGAAATTCCGGTTTTTCTAGTGTTAAGACTGTTTGGTACTAAATACCATCATGGGTCCAAAAAGAGCAAGTGCCAGTGGTGGTAAAAAGAAGAAAAGGATGATCAAAATGAAAACAAAGCTGAAAATTATAACCAAACGTGAAAATGGTATGCGTGCGATTGCTATTGCCAGGGAATATAGTAGGAACCTTTCTGCAATCGCAATGTTAAGTTTACATATACTGTAAATTTTTGTGGTTGTTTCATACGTACTGTACAACTATTCTCGGGTGGGTTGCAACAAAATTGTCATTATTCATAACAACAATGTGTATGATTATTATTGTTTTATTGATTTTATTAATGTCTCATTGTTTGTTTAGATGTGTATTATTGAATATGTGCTTATAATGTAAAATTTTTGCCTGGAGGGTGGTATAATATTCACAATTTATAAGGCTGAGTTTGGGTGGGTTGGAACGGATTAGGCGATTTAGATGTAAATCTTGCTTCTGCGTACGAATAAATTACTTTACGAACGCCGTTTCGGAACGAATTAAATTCGTACCCTGAGGTACCATTGTAAAGATAACAAACAAGCAGAACATTTGCATTGAGCAGATTTATTAACTTTTCAACTTTCACCTCCTGCTTTCCTTCTGCTTTTCCTTGATAGTCAATTCGGTACTACGACAACTTATCGAACAACTGTGCAAGTTTTTATGATTGAACTATTTCTTTGTTATTTCAGATCAGATTTATCAACATCAAAAAAAATCTATGAGAAGCTGTGATGCCTTATGTCCCCATGATGCATTTCTATAAATTGTCGGGTCACTATTCAATTTAAGTTTGCGTCACCAATTCAGGTCATTGTTTCTTACACCTGACAAACAAAATTGTTTCCAAAAAAGTTTAAAACAAGTTGATTTATTTTAATAAAAAACCTACGTAGACCATATTAAATCAATCTTCTTTTTCGTGTGGAAAAAATAGACAAAAGCTGGATTGTCCAATAACTGGTCGGGCATGTTTCCGTCAGCCAATTCATCATGCTCTTGTTGACATCTGAGAGAGCATGGGGTTCATTTGGATGGTGATAGATGGGGCAAAATTTTATCACATGATACGTGTCTGCTCCTTTGCGCCACACTCACAAGCCGCCGTAGAAGCCATACCACTTTGTGCATTTTTGAGTGGAATATATCAACGCCGGTTTGAAGGCGGTTAAGCTTGACCCATGCAGGTCTAGTAAAGATAATTTCCGGTGGCGTTGAGCTAGAATTTTTAATAAATGTGTGGAGTCGAGAGGCGTTTTCTCGCCACTCCATGCTCCATTTATATTCTGTTCGTCGTTCTATTCTGTTGCCTGACAAGGCGGGGTTGCTCAGCAGTTCCAGTATGCAGGAACAAACAGATGTTTTGATTTAAGTTGCCGCAGCTGTCCACGAAGTAGAGACAGGATACTTTCATATAGAAGGTGTTCTGGCTTCTGAGCCCGGCAGGCTAGATACAGTAGGGCATTTTGTAGGCTAAGCTCAGTTGGTTGGATGCCTGATAAGAAAAAAGGTTGTCCGTTGTTGTGGGACGCAGGCATCCGGTTACTATGCGAAAGGCATCGTTAAACAGGCCGTTCTAGGATTTTTAGCAGTGAATTTTATCAAGAAAGTGAGTCAATCTCCTAAAAACTCTGCTAAAAAAATACAGGCTAAAATGGAATAAAGTAGAGTCAAAATTACAAAATTGTTTTTTCACTAATTTTGAATCGTCTTTATTCCATTTTAGCCTGATATTATGAGGGTCTATCCTTTTATCACCCCGGAAGCACCCCGAATTTATTATCATTTACTTGGACATTGGCAGTTACCGGCACTCGCCACGTGGAGGCTAATGATATGATTAAATGAATAAAGACACATAACTATCTTTAATCATCAAATGATTGAAAGAAATAAATATTGAGAAAGCCGTGTCTTACATCTTCGATTATTTTAGAATCTTTTTTCATTTATAATATATATCTTTAATCATTTAAGACATAATTATTTATTGATTTTCTTAATTCTCGTGACTTAATAATGTTTTAAACTTGCAAGTTTTGCTTTTAAAAAACTAAGTCATTTTATTTGCTTTGACAATGAGTGAAATTATATTTAAAACGTCAGCGTTTAAATAAAAATATCATTGCAACTATGTGAGACCGGTCGGCCAACTGCATCTATGTAGCCTAATTCAACTTTGTAGTGCTAAATCCTATGTTTCTTATTTAAATTATCATTACGTTACAATCATTTTACTCCAAAATTAATTTATAATTTTAATTTTACTTGTTATTATTTTCATTGCTATAAAAAAAGAAATCAGTCACAGTAGACTTATGGGACCGTAAGAGAATTGAGAAATTGGAACCTACAACTCTTTACTTAAGAAGATCTATGTTTAAGCTTAGTTTATTTTTTTATTATATAAACTGGTTCTAAATCGCATTTATAAATAGTAACAATTAAAACTTAAGTTTAAAAAAAATTCGTTCTTATAATGTTAAATATTAAGATAGAAATTTTATCTCACATTTCACAAAAAAATTGAAACTTCTGTATCTGCGCACCTGTATCCTCCCTTTTTGAAAAGGCCAGGGGGCAATTAAAAAGGGGTCAAAACGGCCGGAAAAAAATAGTCTCTCCGCTTCCGGTTCGCCTGTTGTTCAATATTTTTATAGAACAAAAATATTGCAGGTAGATTTTTTTGCAAGCTATGTCAGTTCTTGGCTGGCTTCAGGAGTCAAAGAGGTAAGCCTTAGCTTTAGATCAGAATGCAAACTCAGGCTCGGACTGGGGACTCGAAATCGTCATTTTTGTCCGGACTCGGACTCGCTTGAAAATTTTGACGAGTCCGTATCCCTGGTATCTAATAAGTATTGATAATAGTTTTCGTTAATATTCTGTAAAATCCTAATGAGTATGGAATGTATTACTGAAAAGGTTCCATAACTTAACTCTAAATTGATGTCTATGTCTTTATGTATGTTTATGTCTCGGTCGGCACCGTAGTCGAGGATTTAGAAGGCTGTTTGATGCCGTATACAATCAACCTACTCGTATCATTCTGCGGTGTCTTTCGTGAAGACATTTTATGGCACTTTTATTTGCTGGACGTTTTCAGAAAGCAGTTCCAATTTTTAGTCATATCTAAATAAAAAAATAAAAAATAATAGGAATAATTTCAATCAAAAAGCAATAACATGGCATCTCCGGAAGCATGTCGGAATAATTGCTCGAAGGTTTCCCTAAGTATAACGCCTACTATGTTTTGCTATGACTCATGAAGATTAATATCGCGACAAAGAAACATGAAGTTTTAAATGGTGCGGTGTTATTACTATTTCTAATTTTTATTATTAATATCAGTTTTAAAAGTAATAAATAAAACTAATATTCAACTTGTAAAATGCAGTGCCAAAATATTTTGATTTTATTGACAAAAAAAAAAAAAAAAAAAAAGAACGCAAATGCAAACGATGATGGATTGCTCGTGCGTCGACTTATAGATGGATCGAGTAGGTTTTCACTGTTGTAAAATCGATGTGCCGCGCAAAATCGAAATTTTTAAGTGTGCCACAACAAAAAAATTTTGTAAATTACTGGTCTAACTTAACTAATGCATATAACACTGATGAAGGTCTCGAGACCAATTTTTGTTGTCTCGGTCTCGTCTCAGTCTCGACATTGTTTTGGTGGTCGCGGTCTCAAGGTGATGCGACCTCGGTCGCGTGTCTTTTTAATTGGTCTCGAGATCGAACATTTTTAATTAGTCACGAGACCGGTTACTTGATGTTATGGTGATGAATTTTGCAATTTGATTTAAAGTATCACTCAACTGACCAGCTTTGCCACAATTTAAAGTGGTAAAAAGCTTAGAACCAAATTTTTAGTTTTTCAGCTTTCTTACGTTTATTCCAATGAAGATTTTTATTGTGATCAGGACTGTTCCAATTATGAAAAAGCTATTTGTTACAAGCTAATCCGATTACAAAAAAACTTTATTTAAATTTTTTTTTCGGCAAGAAATAAGTCTGGTAATGCTTTGAATGTTCAACTCACATCCTTGCCCGTTAAATACTAAATCATACAAAATTAATCCGATAGAAAAACGAAGTAACTTGATTACGTCAATATTTTTATGTTGATAAACAAGCTTTAACAGAAGAACGACAGAATAATACAAAAAAACTAGATCTACAGCAGTGGCCGGCAACCTTTTTTTATGGCGGCCCAAATTCTATCTATAAAAATTATTGAAGGCCCAGCAGTACACTTGAAACATACAGTGGCAATGGCGTACGCAGAAAGTTTCCGAGATTTCGTCTCCGACTTCGCCACTTTCCCCCAAAATAATGGTGATCTCTAAAAAAAAAAAGGTCTTCACTTCCATTTCGTCTCGAATTTCTCTATTTTTTTTCCCAAAATCATGGTGATCTCTAAAAAAAAAAGGTCTTCACTTCCATTTCGTCTCAAAATTTTCCATTTTTTTCACTACACTACGCATTTAAAACTACCATGCACGTACGGCTAACATGCGGCCCACGAAAAATTGCTAAAAGGCCCACATTTGGGCCGCGGCCCACAGGTTGCCGACCAATGCTCTAACGTTACAAAAATGTTTCAAAGCATTTAATCTGGAAAAGTACACGGCCCGGCAACGAACTCCTCACGGACCGGCACTGGGCCGCGGCCCGGTGGTTGCCGACCACTGATCTACAGCACTAAGATAAATTATGTAGTTTTAGTTTAGCGTAAATGCAGCAATAACCCCAGAGACCGGACACTGTTTTTTAAATGTTGTTGTTACGTACATTTTATCTACAGCTAGTCACCTACCTTAAAATTTAGTACGCCTGCCCAAAATTGCGTTAAAAAGAAATCAAAATGCTTGTTTTGGACCTTGATTTGAATGTATAATGCCGTAGGCAATATCAGTTCAGTTCAGTTCAGTTCAGTTTTCTTTTATTTCTGCTCCGCCACATGAACAAAATAACAAAATGTTGAAAAGTTTGTGAGTTGTTGAAAGACGGGGTTAGAAAAAGGAAGAAGCAACAAAACGAGTTGACGTTGTGACTTGCAAATATCTATCTTTTACTGGTGTGTGTTTTAAGGCAGACTAACTGAGATAAATGACTTTAACGTCTACTGGAAGCTAAAGTTTCTAAATATTCAATTTAAAAGTTTTAGAGTAGACACCGATAGTGATAATGCTACGTAAACGATAAAGTTGCCTGGAAATATGACTTAAAGCGGGTACTTAGCTACAATAGAATATAATAATAAGTTCACACCTGTTCATAATATAGCACTTAAATGCCCAGAATATGGCCCGCGACACGATTACTAAAACTTTTGTTTCGAATTTTTTTAGTTTCATATGGTAGAAGTGCAATTACATAAAATGATGCAATTTTTAAATCGCTAACAGCTAGGATTGGATCATGGGTGTCCAAAATCTCACACGCTGAGGGCCAAATTTTTTTTTTGAAAATATCTCTTGGGCCGCAATAGGTACCGAATTACAGGGAAAAAAGTTTTTTTGGTATTTACTTTGATTTTAGTGATTATTGGTTTGAAAAAAATAGCTGTGTGTATAATGATTTGCTGCTTTTTAAGTCTTTACGACATAAAATAGTAAAAGCTTAGATATTTCCAAACTATCAAAACGTGTTTCAGAATGATATTGCATTGCTTGTGAGCTATTTGTGTAGAAGTGTAGTCGAAACTTCAGTATTTTACGTTGCTATTCGCTTTGAAGCTTAGCAGTTTCCCGTTTGCTCGCTTTCGTTAATCGTCTCTTAAAATTCGTTCTTTAAAAAAAACTTCTTATAAGTGAATGTTTTATTGCTTTTGATGCAGATTTAAAACTTTGAAGTAAAGTTAAAAAGCAAGCAAGTATAAATCCGACGTACGATAATATCTGTTAAATTTTTTAATAGCCTTTTGAAATGTGTTTTTGTTCTAATTCGTTATTTCTCTTTGATTCTATTTGAATAAGGTTAATTAGGATTTTCAATCGTATTAAAAATTTAATTGGTTTAACTTTTTGTTAGACAAAGCTTTATTTCGAATTGTTTTTTATGTAAGCTTTGAACTCCTTTCATTCTAAAAAAGTCATTACTTTGATCCTACGTTTTTGTTTTTTGTTTTTCTTAATGAAGCGAAAAAGTTTTTGCTGGAATAAAATTTAAGTATGCAATAATTTGAACACCATTTAATTATGGTCCGCAATTAATTATAAAAGGGGATGAAGTGATGGTCCTCTGAGTCACAACGTTTGCCCACCCCCATATGCTTGTTTGTTTTTTTTATTTTTCTTGCCGCACACATAAGCGAGGCGCTATAAGTGTGACAAGCTTTCGGAAATGCCAAGATATTGCTGTCCTGTTAAAACTTTTTTCTTTTGATTATTAGTTTTTTAAGCAATGACGGAATTTTACAATTACTCGCCAAGAAAAAGTACCGTAAAATGTATTTGCAAGATACAACATGATGGCGCGACTAGGCTTTAAACCGCGGCTTCTAAACACTCGACCACGCTGCCCAGAATCCGTTTAACTACCCGTTAAAAAGTTTAATCTATGATCCATAGACGTATGCGCGGAAGAGGGAGAGTCGGAGGTTGAAAAACCTCCACGAAGAATGATGGTTAAAGGTTCATAGTAGCACTAAAACAACTTAAAAATTGTTAAAATAAAGTGAAAACTTTTTCAACTAAAAGAAAATTTGGGCTTGAAAAAAGTAAAGAGCAAAAAAGATCTTCATTATTATTTTACATTTGTTCGCAGCGTGGTTGAATTGATTGAGTGGTTAAGAGCCCCATAATTGAAGACGAACTTAATCGACACCGTCATGGTTCAAAACCCACTCACGCCACTCTGTTGTGTCTTTGGGAAAAACACTTTACGGCACTTTCTCCCGCTTGTTGGTCTTAGCAAGCAGTCATAAATTTCAGTCATAGCTCTATAAAACTAAAAAAATTAAAAATTTCAACCAGACAACAATATCTCGGCATCTCCGGAAGCAGATCAATGTAATACCTTAACAGTTGCTCTATGTATAGCGGCTCCGACAATTTCCTGTGAGTCAGGGAGTCAGGAGGATAAAAAGAAAGATAAAATGATCATATTAAAAATAAATATATAATTTTAATTGTTTTTTTAAGTGAATCTTTAAAAGTGGCGTTTTTTTTCTTGCACCAGGCCTCTCTTTTGTACAAAAATACCACGGATCATAGTTGTGTTTTCGGCTCTCAACCGCCTCCCTGCCTTCATTCTAGATACGCAACTGTATAAACCTAATTGCTTAAAAAAAATACGAAATCGCTTTAAAGTTAAACTAAAAAATAGTAAATATGATAAGGTAAAAAAAAACAATGTCCTAAAAATTAATCTGAATAACCTGTCCGAAAATATATCGAAAATAAACAAGGTCAATACCGAAGAAAGTCGTCAAACAGTTTTTACTCGTTTGCATAATTCGTCATTGTTTCTGATCTTTTTAATATGATTAATTAGACGAATTCTATTCTATGTAAGTCAAAAATAGCCAACAAATCCAACAACTCCAACACACCAACACAAGTAACCGAGCTAATCAAATATTTAGTTAAAGTTTCAACCATTCTCATGATTTTCCTGCCTTCAGCATTTTTGAGTTTTGAAAAATATTTTTTGATAAAATATCTGCTTTTTTAAACATTATTAACCATCATGCCGAGTGTGATTCGGATTTTTTTCTGCTCTATTGTTTAGTAATGCAACGAAATGTTCAATGATGCAAACACACAGAGCGAAACACTTTCCAACATGATAGAGATGCTTGTTTATTTAAAATTTAATTTTAGATTATTTTTAAAAAATTATTGTGTTTGGAATTATTGAGAATAAACTATATTTTTGTAAAATTTTTCAGTCTCGGTTTCGGTCTTGGTCTCAATTATTTCTGGTCTCAGTATCCATCTCGAGGTTTGTGGTTTTGACTACACCATCTGGTACATAATCCGGTGGCCCATGCAGAAATTTGTCTTGCAGAGAGGTTTTACAGGCCGAAAGCATGATTATAAGCTGTTCAAATAAAGTAAAGACCTTTTTTTAGGGCTGTGACTCCCAATACTTCCTCGTGCATACGCCTATGATATAAGCGGACAGCTAGATTTCACTTTAAATCTCTGTAAGCGTTTATGGCGATTGGGGTAACAAAAACATTGAATAAAAAATTTGTAAAATAGATGAAAAGCATAAAGCCAAGGTAGTTGAAATCCACTAAACATATTTATTTACACGCTGATGTTTAAGTTCTTAATTCATTCAATGTCAAAGCAAAATAAACTAGTTGAAAAAAATCATACGACTTTTAAATACAGTTACTTCACAAAAAAAGTATAAATTTAATAACTGCAGATGATTTCGCTTAACTCTGATAAAACTGAAAGTACAAATAATTTCCTATATACTGTAATAAAAAGCTTCGGAATATCCAGATCTTTGCCCAATTTGGATGATTTTGTCTGTCACTTCGAATTCGGATTAACCGAGGTCTACTGTATTAAATATTGTATTACAGTCCGGAAATTGGCGTAAATTATTAACTTAAGGAAACGTTATTAATACAACAGTAAAACTTTTAAAAATTGTTTCCAGTTACATTCATTTATTCGCTTCCAGTTACATACTGTACATTCATTTACATTCATTACATTCATTCGCTTGTAGCCAGCGCGTAAGCAAAAGGTTCTTTTTTCTCTCTCCTACTGTAGTCAGAAAAGCTTCAAAAATGAGCCGAAATTCTAAAAAAGATAAATACTCAAGTAACAGCGAAGGATCTTCTGCTAGTAATACAGCAAATTTTAATAGTGATGATCGAGAAAAACTGCATGAAATATACAGTTGTATGAAAAAATTGGAAAGTCAGGTGCACGAGCTAAAAGCCAAGCTAAACGATAACAACGAAGAAATGCTTAACTTGAAAGCAGAAAATATTAAGCTAAAGCAGGCACTTTCTTTAAATGTGTTCAATGTTGATGCGCTTGAACAATATGGTAGAAGAGAAAATCTTCGCATACATGGCAGTCCAGAAAGCAAAGAAAAACAAGATGACGGCGAAAATATTGTTTTTGAACTAGCTAAGGAATTGAAAGTTGATCTAAAGAGCTGCGATATACAAAGGGCACATAGACTTGGCAAAAAAAAGAAAACAGCTGATGCAAAACCTAGACAATTAATTGTGCGATTTCTATCGTATAAAAAACGCAACGAATTTCTAAAAGCAAAATCTCGGCTAAGAGACAGTAAACATTTTCTTGATGCTTTCATTACTGAAGATATTACCCCAGTTAGATCTAAACTGCTCCACTATGTCAAAAATGAATGCGGCGGAAAATTTGTACTATGTCACACGATAAACGGTCGCATTAGAATGAAGAAATCAGCAAAATATGAAGGTAAAATTGGCAACAATGAAAAAGATGAGGGAATCGGAGATTGGATTACAATATCGACCCCTGATGATCTATTTAAACATAATATTGATGTAGATTTTCACAAACTAAACTATTTATCATTGCTTTTTAATGACGATGCCAATTGTAAGGAGTAACCTTCCAAAAGCGTGGGAAAATTTGCATCACACAATCAATTTGCACAATGGCAAACTCACGCCCCAACCTTGACTTGCACCTACGCAACAACGCTGACACTGATTGTTTTGATCACAATTATAGCGATTTGTTTTCCACTAGTTACTATGTAGATACTTGTAAAAAAACTTGTTTGACAAAAAAATCATGACGACTTATTTATAATTCACTTTAATGTTCGAAGCATTCAAAAAAATATAGACTCACTAAATAATTTGTTGTCTAGCTTTAAAAACCAACCAGATATCATAGCTATCTCTGAAACCAAATTACAAAAAGAAAAAATTAACCGAAATTTTAATCTGGATGGTTATACTTTCATTCATAGTGACAGCACGACCAATGCGGGGGGTGTTGGTTTGTATATAAAAAATAAGATTAAGTTTGAACTAAATCAATACTCCAATTACCTCTTGCCTAATTCTGAACATTTATGGATTGATATTCATACAAAAACAGGCCCGATAGTAGTAGGTGTAGTGTACAGGCATCCTATTGCAACGGCCTCTGCTGTAAATAATTTTAAGGATAGCTTAAACGAAATACTTATATCCCTAAATAACAGTAAAAAACAATATTATTGCTTCGGTGATTTTAATATTGACTAAATGCAAATATCCACAAACGATTCAATTCGAAGAAGGATATGTTATTAAGTTGCACATGCCTCAGTCTAATCGACCTGCCAACCAGAATCAGTCTCACGTCTAAAACGTTACTCGATCACATCTACACAAATAACAGAAAAAGACGAGTAGTATCTGGTGTATTGACGTGTGATTTAAGTGATCATTACGCGACTTTTGCAATTGTCTCGGCAATTACTAAAGTAAAAAAAACGCAAAATAATGACTACAAAGTAAGAGACATGACCAAATTTAATTTAGAAATTTTCTTAAATGCTCTTAATGACCAACTTAACATTCTAATAGACAGCAATATAAGCTCGCCTCATGAATTGTACGACAAATTTGTAACAAAATTTGAAAATGTTGTTGACGAATTTGCACCTATGAGAAAAGCTTCGAGAAAGGAAAATAAGCTTAGATGTACTCGTAGACCGTGGTTGACTAGCGGTCTTCTGAAATCGATCCGAATCAAAAACAAAATGTATAACAATTTGCGTGAGAAGCCCGACACATCACAAAGTCATAAATACAAAATTTATCGCAATCTGTTAAATCGTTTAATTAAACAAGCAAAAGTTGATTACTATCACAACGTGCTAAAAGATAACAAAAATAATTCCAAAAAAGTATGGAATATTGTTAATGAACTAGTATAGAATAGAAAACAAAAAAATTCTGGACCTACTAAGATACTAACAGATACAGGTTGTACAATCACAGATCCGCAGGCCATTGCGGAGGAGTTCAATAAATTTTTTGTAAGTGTTGGAAAGAGGATGGCAGCAAAAATATCTGCACACGATAAGCCACCTGATACACAGAATAATTTAAATAAAATCAAAAAAATAAGTAATTCTATATTTATTTCTCCTTGTACCCCTCAGGAAGTGTTTAATTTAATAACAAAACTAAAAGATAGAAAAGCACGCAGAACAATAGATATCAAAACTGGATTTATTAAACTTGCTAATCCTGTAATTTCTACTTTTTTAAGCAATCTCTTTAATGTATGCTTGAACACTGGTGTTTATCCAAACTCGCTAAAAATAGCAGAAGTTATTCCTATTTTTAAAAAAGGATGCTCAACTCAAACCACTAATTACAGACCGATATCCTTGCTATGCCAATTTAACAAAATTTTTGAAAAACTTTTACATACTTGCATTTATTCCTATTTGATAAGGTACAATCTACTCAATGACCGACAATTGGGATTTAGAAAAAATTCGTCTACTACTTTAGCAATTAGCAAAATCCACAATGACCTACTACATAATATTGATCAAGGGCTATACAGTTGTTCTTTGTTTTTAGACTTGAGCAAAGCATTTGACTCTGTAGACCATGCTATATTAATAAAAAAGTTAGAATGCATGTATGGATTTCGAGGAATAGCTCTTGAATTGATGAAAAGCTATTTCAACAATAGATACTTGTACCAATACACCAAAATTTCCAAGTCAAAATCTACTCTGAGAAAAATCAAATGTGGTGTACCTCAAGGTTCATCTTTAGGTCCACTACTTTTTATTTTGTATATTTATGATTTGCCACTAGCGTCTGAATTCTCAACTACATTATTTGCCGATGTTACATACTTAACCCTATCACATAATAACCTATTCGAACTCGAAAAAAAAGTTAATATTCAAATGCATCATATAGATAATTGGATGTGCCAAAATAAGTTATCACTTAATTACTCAAAAACAACATATCTACTATTCAACAAGCATCTACCTAGTTCAGTCAACACAAACTTTAAAGTACTAATAAATAATATCCAAATAGATAGAAATAAAGTAGTAAAATACTTGGGAGTTCACATTGATGAAAATTTAAATTGGTCGGCACACATCAAAGAACTCTCCTTACAATTGGCTAAGTGTTCCTCTTTATTGTATCAGCTACGTGATTATGTGACAACTGAGACTCTTCACATGCTCTACTACAGTTTTGCATACAGCCGTATCCAATATGGTATTACCATATGGGGTACGGCTTCACAAAATCAAGTTCATGAAATCGAAGTGCGGTTAAATAACATCATACGAACGATTACCTGTAGTAAGAAATTTGCCCACGTCACTAAATTATACAAAAAACTAAATTTTTTAAAAATAAAAGATGTGTATAAATTAGAACTGGCTAAATTTATGCATAAACTATTCAATAATAAATTACTAGAGATGTTCCAAAATAGCTTTACCAAAATTGGAAATACCGTATTTGCCGGACTATAAACCGCACCAGATTATAAGCCGCACCTCACCAATTTTTCCCAGAAAAAAACCGCACCGCGGTATAAGCCGCACCAGACTATAAGCCGCATTTTTAAAACACTAAATGTAAGGACTTTAGCCCCATTTTATCGTAAATAAATCAGTTAAAAAAATCTACTGACAACACCAAATAGTATATTCACCAAATTATTTTATTAGTTTTCTGAGAATTCATCATAAAATTATGACGAAACAAGACTATCTATTAGCAAATGGAAACTTAAAACATGAATTGAATGGACTGGTGTTCCTAGCCATTACTAGATTCAGGTTTTTTAAAATTTTCTGGTTTTAAAAAAATTTAAGATTTTAAACGTTAACTTATAAGCCGCACCTGACTACAAGCCGCACCCCTTAAATTAAAACACATTTCAAGTTTTTAAGTGCGGCTTATAGTCCGGAAAATACGGTATTCATAATTATGAAACAAGAAATAATATAACTGCCAATTATTATCAAAAAAAACAGGTCATAAGAAATTAGAATATCGCGGTGTCAAACTTTGGAATGAAATTGACGTTAATTTAAAGAAACTACCTTTGCATACCTTCAATAAGCAATATAAAAACGCACTCTTAAGCACGTATTAATAACTCGCTAGGTCTCATGTACAATTAAATGCATTATAGTTGATCCTGATCTTAATTATTGTGTTACAATTGTACGTACTAAAAAGATTTCAGTTTAATGTAATACGTCCCTCGGGAAATAACATTCAAAGCGTTTTATTGCCATAACTTTTTGAGTCAGCGAAATTAAAAATCCGTGAAGTCGAAACAAATGTGCTATCAAATTACTTTTGAAAAAAAACCTTACGCCATGAAAAGATGTGATCGCACAACGAGAATTCTCGTTTTACACAGGAAACAGGTCTATTAACTATTATTTACCATTTACATAATTAAGTCAGTCATTTGTATTACCCTTGTTGTATTGTTGTTTTGTTTTGTTTTGTTTTTCTTTTTTTCTCTTTTTTTGAACTACAGGGAGCACCTTGACTTTGATAACCTAACGGTTTTTCGGTGCTTCCTCACAAAAAATCGCTTTGTGCTTATGTAAATGTTGTTGCTCATTTGTGAAAATAAACTGTTTCATTCATTCATTCATTCATTCATTTAATACCTGATTGAAGTTGTATATTTTTTCTTGTGATGTAAAAAGTTGTAAGTTTTGTTTTTAAAACCGCACACTGGTTAATTCGCTGTGACAATGACTGAAGTAAGAATTCGAAACGTCAGCGTGTAAATAAAATGTTTATTGCAACAATCTTGGCCATATGCTTTTTATAAAAGGTAATAGGATTACGTTTTAGTTATTTTGCTCCGAAACAAATTAAAATTATACCATGTTATTCGTTTTCTTTGGGCAGCGTGTTGTTTTGCGCATAGTGTCTTGAATGAGATACGATTTCAAATTGATTTCTACATCTGTATACTTTTTTAGTTGTTTTAATTGCTGAATATGCTGGCTAGTTTCGGTTTCACTCTGTAAAAAGGATTAAATCTTATAAGTGAATTTAAAATTACTCAAAACTTATTAAAGACCTAAAATACTGAAGAGTATTTGGAAAGATGACAAACGATAAATATGCTATCTGCTTGTTCAAAATTTACAAGATTGTTTATAAACATGCACTAGAGTAATTTAAGATTTCTTGCAAAAGTCTACAAAGTTTTTACACAGTTACACGTAAAGTTAGTAGCCCTTAGAATCATATGATTATACAATTTGAATTAAAGTATTATAATAATAATTGGGCATTTTGGGATTAGACAAATATTTTAACTCAACAATTCTTATGTTTTTCGTTAATAGACTTTATTTCATTTTTATTATCTCGATGCAATTGCCTTGCTCTTGACCACTTTCCAAGCTAATCGAAATCAAAATGACGAATTAGCTTTGCCTTGGCTTGTTATTATAATATAACGTGATAGCCAAACGTTTTTAATTAAAGCATCGCGACGAATCCTTGCTTTTGGTAAAAGTCACTTCATCGCTGAAAACTGACATTTCTGTGATTAATTTATCATACAATTCCTAATTATTTACTTCGCTTGCGTGGTGGGACTAATTTTCAGAAACAAATAGTTGACAGTAAATTTTTGACTTGCTATGATTTCTTTCATCGAAGAATTGGAAGAAATAGAATTGGAAAAGCCGTGTCAACTTTTCAAATAAAATGAGAGAAACAGAACATTGTGCATTGAAGTTGAATATTTTTATTATTTGAGTACAAGCTTTCGTGGGCTACTGCCCACTTCGTCAGGTGCAATGGAATGAAAATGCAATCAAAACAAGTTTTACACAACGGCATTAAACGTAGCAAACAGACATATGTGACGTAATGAAATATGAAAATATCGATAAAAAAGACTAAGTTTGAGAAAATATGGCAGTACGGTAAATTACAGCAATTTAAGCAAAAAAAAATGTGAGAAAATGGCATGCAAGTATAAAACGATGCGAAATGGAGAAAGAAATGAAAAACATAAATGACCCTCAAGTTTACAAAAATAAATATTACACGTAGTTAGACATAAATGAATAATCTTTATTGTTTGATGACATTTATAACATTTATGTCTAACTACGTGTAATATTTATTTTTGTAAACTTGAGGGTCATTTATGTTTTTCATTTCTTTCTCCATTTCGCATCGTTTTATACTTGCATGCCAATTTTTCACATTTTTTTTGCTTAAATTGCTGTAATTTACCGTACTGCCATATTTTCTCAAACTTAGTCTTTTTTACCGATATTTTCATATTTCATTACGTCACATATGTCTGTTTGTTACGTTTAATGCCGTTGTGTAAAACTTGATTTGATTGCATTTTCATTCCATTGCACCTGACAAAGTGGGCAGTAGCCCACGAAAGCTTGTGCTCAAATAATAAAAATATTCAACTTCAATGCACAATGTTCTGTTTCTCTCATATGATTTCTTTGCTATTGAAGTTCTAGTGATAGTTCTAAAAACTGATAGTTTGCCTCTTTGTGTCTTATCGCTTTTTAATGAATTAAATTCTCGACTAAAAATAAGTCTTATTTTTAGCTTTCTAAATTGTTAAACATTAATTTTATTATGCTTTTATATTAGGCTACATATGATATAATATGGTATATGCATAAAAAAGACATAAGTCTTGCTCAAGCAATAAACTCATTTTATTTTAAATATGCTTTGGTCCTTTGATGTACTAAACTGCCATAACTTACAGGAGCACATTTTAATTGTTCAGCGAGTGTCATTTGTTTATTTGTATTTATCTTTTATATAAACCGGTAGAATAACTTTATTTGATCAATCTAATTATGTTATGATAGGTAGTAAACGTCTTTTCTACATCTCGATAACATCTTCACACTTCATTCATAATTTTTATGTTGATATTTTTTTATCTTAACTTAAAAGCCCAAAAAAGTTTATTGTAAAATGATAACACAACATGACAAGCAAGGGCAAGCAGGCAGGGTTGAAAAATTGTTTTTTTTCATCAATATTACTGTCTGAAGTTTAACAAAATATCTTCCTCAGTCACTATTCTTAGATAATGAGATTATTGATTACATGAACAGAAATTGTACTTGC
This sequence comes from Diplosoma virens, assembly GCA_963680785.1. Classification (NCBI taxonomy): domain Eukaryota; kingdom Metazoa; phylum Chordata; class Ascidiacea; order Aplousobranchia; family Didemnidae; genus Diplosoma; species Diplosoma virens. The sequence continues at coordinate 36,192,978 of OY796881.1, read as the reverse complement.
TTTTAGAGTAAAATGCTTCATGATATTGTTAATATTAACACTAAAAGTTTCTATAATAAAAATTATGCAATGATTGAAAATTATGCAGTATAAGTTTAGTTTGCTGTATGAAAATTTAAAAAGGAGTTTCGATCTCGATTAATACAAAGAAAAATTTTGCATCTGAGAAAATGCATATGCGTGTGGCCTTTGCTACAATGCTGGCAGCGGTGCTGCTTTGCATTAAAATGTGGAAAGGGTCCACAACTATCATGTCGCAGGTTGTTTTGAAGAATAGCTTCTGCAGGACTCTTTCTGGGTTTTTTGATTTGTACTGAAAATGCAGAAGATCGGCCTCTTTTTGTTGTTAGCTGTACAGATAGTTTTCCTGCTTGAGTTAATCCACTGGCTTTTTGTGAATGAAACTCCAGCAAAGACATGAGCCGTGCATTTGGCAAGTGCAGTTGCTCCATTGGTTTTCGGTAGAGCAGCCAAGCATTGGTCACTGCAATTTTAATCTAATAAAAGAAAATTGTCATGTACCACTTTCTGCTTCTCAACGTGAAACGATACAAGAAAACCAGCCTGTCGTTTAAATCAACCCCATTCATAAATTTCTTATACTTGTGGACCATTGTATAGGGCAGTGATGGAGAACCTTTTCGAGACCGCGTGTTACAACTGCAACCCGAAATGACTATCTATCTCAACGTGCCAGCATTTTCATAAACATCATAGTTACATTTCAATTAATAAAAATAACTTTTAGATTAACATATTTATCATTTGTATTAACAAAAGGTTGGAATAATAAAAATTTAAAGTTGGCCATAAATTTGTTATGAAAAAATAATATGTGCCGTTGATTAGAATGCGCCTTTGTTTAGAATGCGCACAAAATTCGCAATAAAAAAATAGAATGCCCACATTCTATTTGAAGAAATACGGTATGTGTCGCGCGTGTCAGCAATCATGGCCTTGCTTGCCAACTCTGGCAAGCGTGTCATAGGTTCGCCATCACTGGTATAGGGCATTCAATTTCAATGTAGGAACTTTCATTGACAGATCACCTCCGGACTTGATTCCCCAAACTGTGGTCCACAGACGTAGAAGCCAAGTGCACTACGTTGTTGTCCATCAACTTCAGCAAAACTACATTCAAAAACATATCAATCCTCCAATCACTTGCACCTCTTTCTTTTCTTTTCATATTTTTTGTTAATGAAAATTTTAATATTTAGTAAAACAGTGATAGGCAAACTACAGCCCATTGGTCAAATGCGGCTCGTGAAGTATTCAATGCCTAAATATGGGGCTATTTTCTTCTTTTTTTTTTGGGTCTCGACCACCCTGAGTGGTGTCACAAACCAAAGTTAAAAGTTTTTTTAGTCTTCAAGTAAGCTTGAGGCATAAAGTCACGTTATAAATATTAGTACGACCCTAGAACAAAATCAACTTCTGAATGCAGTCCTCGAGCTACAAAGTTTGCCCACTCCTGTTTTTAGAGCTTCACTCAACTTAATTGACAAAAAAAGAATAAACAAGCAGCATATTTGCATAGAACAGGATTAGACAATTTTCTGCTTTGATTAGATCGAAAGTTTTTCAATTAGCATTCCAAGCTTGTGTAACCAGCATAAGTCATTGTCTCTTACAACTGACAAACAAATACAGTTTAAAATTGTTTTGCAAAAATTTTAAAACAATTTGATTTCAGAAGAAAAAGTAAACCAAATATACTGGGAAACATGATTTATTAGAGGACGTTTCATAATTGCAGCTAATTGCATATTCAACTGCTTAATGCAATAAAATAATGGCGTAATAAAGTTTACCATGAGTAAAATTAATTGACTACGTAAAAAATTTCGGAGGCAGAACTAACAAGAAACCAAGAAACCAGCGGCAAATTATATTAGGCAAACTACCAAAAATTTTTTTGACTGTATCGGGAGTTGAGATTATCATTGGAAATGGCTTGGCGGGTTGATATCAGAATTTCTTGAAGTAAACTCTTTTTGTAAAATTTGGAATTCCAATAAAAAAAGTTCGAAGTCCCAATATTTAATAAAAGTATTAAAGTTAAAAATATTGTCATCGTTATTAAAACATCAATCAGGAATGAAAAATAATCATAATTTTAAAAGCATTGACATAAAAAATAACTGATAACAGCATCATAAACTATTTTGAAGAAAACTTGAAAAATATTTTAGAAAGAAATTACGTAATTAGAAATAGTTAAAAAATGGAAATGCGCACTAAATGAAACACTATAGGCCGACTGCTTTGGAAGAGCTTATACAAAACAAAAAAAAAAGAAAATTTTAAAAATATTCATAAAATATAGGGGCAGATGCAAAAGGATCTAAACGAGGATGCAAAATCTTAACAAAAATGAATAAATATAAGCGGACAGAATAAGAAACAATTTTAGCTTTTTTTTCTTAACCTTTTTTTATGGCGACCCAAATCTTAAGTAGAAATAGAAAAGAAAGCTTTCGCAACTCAATCTTTTTTATAAACTTTATTACAAGCATAAAAACCTCTATTTTGGTCCCAAAATCAAAAAAGATCTTCATCTTGAATCTATCTGGGACTTCTCGATTTTCGTCCCAGTCGTTGGCGCTCCAATCAAATTGAATGGTGACCCACTTTTGGGTCGCGACCCAGGGATAGAGGAGCATTCTTTCAGGTTAATTTCTTTAAAATTTTTTTATTATCTTTTTTCGATACAAATCTAGAAACCGCTGTTCTTTAGTTACTTTGTTTTTGATTACCCGACAATTACCGAAATAAGTTGTATTAATTCTTGCTATAAGAGAGAATTGTGATCAATTATTCAATACGTAACAAAAAATTTTTTTTTTTTGTGACACAATAAAATTTTAATTTATTGTGTTTTAAAAACCTAAGTTATTTTATTTAAAATGTCTAATCTTACAACCCTAAAGCGTCAGCTGGTAATTAAAAAAATGTAGAACCACGTTGTTTGTACAGTATATTTCCCATGGAAACTACTCCCATGTTTTAGCCATTTTTTTGCCTGAATGTCATTCTATAATTCTAAGTCCTGTTGTTGACAATTTTCTTGCTACAAGAAAACAAATCATTCCATTTAAAGCCTACGAGACCAAAAAGAGAAACGATAAAAAAAAGTATTGTAACCTAATTCTCTTTACTTTATAAGATTTGCCTTTCTGCTTAGCTCGAGTATCTTGAAAGCTGAAAAATTTTCGATCAGCTGTTCAAGAAAATACACGTTGAAAGCTTAAAGGCGCGTTTACAGCCGTTTACAGAACTTTTTTTTAGGGTGATCTTTGTTTGTTTTATTGACGCTCAAATCCAATCATTTTTTCTGAAGAGTGGATTTGAGCGTCAATAAAACAAACAAAGATCACGTTGAAAAAAAAGTACTGCAAACAGCTGTAAACGCGCTTTTATGCCTTCAACGCGTATTTTCTTGAACAGCTGATCGAAAATTTTTCAGCTTTCAAGACACTTGAGTAATTAATTTGCATAAATGGGCGTGAAAGGCGTTTTTTTATTCAAATTAAATAAACTTTTCTTGATCTTTTTAATGTTTATAATTTTTGTGTTAAACTGTTTAATAATGATCAAGAATAAAAACACATGAATGAATGAATGAATGAAATTTTCCGTTTACATTTCATCTGCTTTTCATGTCTTGCATCGATTTCTTTGATTTGAGTAATTTTGTTAAAAGTACAACAAAACTCAAATTTAAAAAAATAATAGTTTTTATCACGTTTTTAAATTTGAATTTTTTGGCTATATCAAACAAAAAACATGTAAAATTTGTTACTTTTATGCTCATTTTTGTTCAATTTCGAATCTTTGCTGACTAATTCAGTATTTTTTATTCTCTGTAAAACTAAAAAATTTTTTGAAAATATTTGGAAACTATTCAAACACCACAACAACGCAAATCATTAAAAGCACGGCGTTCTTTGACAGGAATGATTAAAAACATTAGTAGTCAAAGCTAATTACTGACGAAGATATCATCGGAACATTATTGATTGAGTAAAATTTTTGACAACGGGAAAAAACGTTTTTTTATCAACAAGGAAATTTTGTAAAACTTATATCATAGTGTAAAGAATTAATCCTTTTGACTTGCAGCACAACGTCCTAAAATCATTAATTTGGAAAAACCTTATAGCAAATCAAAGGGATCCACTTGTTAACCACCTCAGAGTGATGCAATGTTTGATAACAGCTTTTACTTAAATATCAGATACAACTTTACATTTTACTTGGTGTAAGTTGTACAAGTCACAGAAATGAACATGATTTACGGTATGTTATAAAACTTCATACTCTCAAGTCGACCAAATGCAATTTAACACCTAAAAACAAATGGAAAGATTTTGAAGCAGAAAGCAAGTGATTGAGTTTTTTCTTAAGCGGTTTTGGTTTAGCTTATCACAAGAAGCGTGACATGATCAAGACTTAAATTCTGTAAAATGGTTCCGCGGGCCGCGTTTCAGTTCATAAAAAAAAAATTTTTTTCTTCATTCTTTCAAGCGTATAAACTAAGAATATGACTTTTGAATCGTGACCATAGACAAACCAGACAAAACGATTTGGTAAAAGAGAGCGGAGCAATTTTTCCAATCATAAGTTTGCACGATTTTACCAAGAAGTCTTAACGTAACAAATATAACGGAGCAGGATACATCGGCTTGCTATGTATCGGAAATCTTTTTGGCGCTCAAAAAATCAATTTAGAAGTGTTATATGTTGAAACAATTAATTTTACCCCAAAAAGAACAATTTTATAATTAAATTTGCTATTCAGCACATTGAAATACAATACAGTATGGGGATAAGTTTTGACAAAAATTGAATTCAAACCATACAAACACTTTAATTGACAAGGTGTAGCGGAAAACAAATTAGCAAATTGTAGATTTTGTAATTTTATGACTTTTAGATATAACAAGTTATTGTTGTTGTACTTAGGCAAGTGATTTCTTAGTTAATAGATATTTAGTTATAAATTTTAGCGAAGACCAGATATGTATGTAAAGTGTTTGTATGGTTTGAATTCAATTTTTGTCAAAACTTATCACTATAAAAACTTAAGCCAAAGATACGTAAAAAACGGAATTTGTAAGCATGCCAAAACTAGAAAAAATTATTTAACTGAAATGAATCTTCAGAAGAGATGAAAAGTGTTGTAATCTCAATAAAATTTATGGGAGAAAAACTTAATACTGTAACAAAGTAAATTTAATCAAAATATATCTCTTTATTCTCAAAAAATTTTTTACGACAAATTAAATGCTTGCAACGACAAATTTTGTGCATCCCACTGTAAACTGTTGGGACGTAAAATAACTTTCTTTATTCTAAGAAAGATTTAACACATGATTTTATGCCTTGAAAAATATATTTAATGCCAAAAAATTAGATTATTTTCAATTTTTTTTGCTGGTGAGCAGTTTAAAGTCGCAACAATGTCCCCTTTTGGTACTCAATGTGTAAGACCAGTGGTGGATATTGGGTGAGGCGAATGAGGCAGTCGCCTCAGGCCCCCCCTTTTTTGGGGGTCCCCCCTCGATTTTAAGGGCCCCCACTCGAAAACAGTATGTACAGTTTTGGATTCGCTCAGTGGACGATTCGGAGTGAAGACCTTTTTTTTTTTTTTTTTAGAGAACACTTTGATTTTGGGAGAAAAATATCCAAGCCCAGATCAGACCTCTTTTTTTTCTCAGACAACATGAATTTTTGAAAATTCTTGCCTCGGGCCCCTAAATTGGAATATCCACCACTGTGTAAGACTATGTTTGTAGCCAAATGATATCTCATGAGTGTCCACTGGCATGCTACTTGGAGGATTATGTAGACAGTTGCTTACCAAAAAATTTTAAAGTGAAAGTATTTCTGGTAGACCAATAGGTTTTAAAAAGCTGAACACTAAATCTATTCACCCACAAGTTATTTAAGTGTGAATTGTAAAACCAACTTTGTATGTTTTAGCAAAGTTGTTGAAGGAATGTATAATAATATTCAATTAATTTCGAACACTCGTAAAAATTTCAGCACTCCCCACCCTGCGGTGCACAAGTTTTAATTTAAAATCTTTGATCTATATCTAGGGTGCAATTGTTTTCCAATTTAAAATCCAATGAAAATAAAGTATTATTCTCATGTAAGTGAAAAGAATGTGTCTCTAAATACATGTTTGTTATAAAAAGTCGGCACAGTTGCTTTGTTATTAAAGAGCGACTTATTGATGGCGAACGTGATTGATAAAGTCGTGGTTCAAAATTTACTCCCGTCTATCGTTACAGTTTTAACTTGAATTTCTTGGTTTTTGGAAGGAAGTGTAAAAATGCTGATTTAATTCACTTTCAATTGCAGACGCTGAGATCTTTTTAAGGTGCGCGCTTAAACGAAAATATAAAATATCGTGGTAAATTAAAACCCAAATCAAATTAGGTTGGTTGATTTTGCAAGTTTATTTAGAAGTTTATTTGCAAGCATGTAAAAAAAAGAAATCATTAACAGGTCTACATTGTTTCTCGAATTGTGTTTGAAATAAATTCGATCGTTAAAAAATAGTAATATTTTGTTCCATTACAATTAATAGGAGTAAAAAGCATATTATCAATACAACTTATATTATAATTTTATGCGCCTAATACATAATTTCATCTTCTTACCATAACTTACTAGTGGTCATTAATTAAAACTAATACTATAATGCGACCGGCAACAAGAATAAAGTTATGCATCCCTGTATTAAAGTATTTAACAAAATTTAAATAATAAATGTATAATGTATAAATTAGCTAGCATTTTTCTCTAGTGCTTGTATTAATCAACACGCTGCGCTCATTTTCTAAAAATGTAAGCAAATCCTTACAAAAGACTAACATTATGAACCAGCTAGTAACTAACTGATGCCAGATACTGCACTAATTGTTCCATGATTGTTTTGAAAGAATAGTACAACAAAAGGCTTTTAATGGCAATTTTAACCGTTGAGAAATTTCAAGTTGCTTTCCGGTCAAAGTGACCGTTGGCGGTAATTTAAAGTAAATCGCTCTCCAACATTCGCTGTGCTTATTGTAATGCAATAAAATTTAGCATGCTAAAAGTTGGTAAAGACTTAGAAAAAGTCAGAAAGTTTGAATATTCTAACATTTCCTTAAGCAGAAATATGAGCGATTAAAAATCAAAAACGGTCAAAATGACCGCACCGGTAATTCTAGTGTTATTTATTTTTATTTTATTATTTTATCTCTATATTTATCCTCCTGACTCGCGGGAAAGCGACGGAGGCGCTAATACATAGGGTAGGCAATTACCCCGACCTGCTTCCGGAGATGCCAAGATACTGCTGTCCGCTTGTAATTTAATAGAGATATGACTTTAATTTAGAACTGCTTGCCAGGACCACCAAGCAAGGGAAAGTGCTGTAAAGTGTCTTTCCCAAGGACACCACAGAATGGCGCGAGTGGGTTTTGAACGGAGACCGTGTTGATCACGAGCCCGGCGTCTTAACAACTCGACCACGCTGCCGACAAAGCCTTCAACGCGTATTTTCTTGAACAGTTGATTGCAAGCAACAACCTGGAGAAACAACCATTTTTTTTCATTTCATTTTATTTCCATTTTTACCTTCCTGAATTGCAGGAAAACGACGGAGGCGCTAATACATAGGGTAAGAAATTACCCCGACCTGCTTCAAGATATTGCTGTATGCGTAAAATTTAATAGAGATATGACTTTAATTTAGAACTGCTTGCCAAGACCACCAAGCAGGGAAATGTACCGTAAAGTGTCTTTCCCAAGGACACAACAAAATGGCGCGAGTAGGTTCTAAACCGAGACCATGTCGATCACAATCCTGACGCTCTAATCATTCGACCACGCTGCCGACAGACAATCGACAGAACATCATGACAAAAATTTGAATGCGTGTTTGAAAGCCGCTGCTGCAGCTGCTGCTAAGATGACGATCAACAAAAGTAAAACGTTGCTTTCACAAACAGAAATTTTGATACATTAATATCCCATTAAGCGCAAAATTTAATTAAGCCCGACTGAGAGAGTGCAATCTTGATTTCATGTGCCTCTTCCGCAAACTAACAAAGAACTTTAAAGAATGATTTGACTTTTTGCTTACTACGCACGCGGGCTGGATACCAAACTATTCAGAGAAGATTCAACCCTTACTTGAAAACCAATGCTTTTCTCTCAAAAAACTTATTTTAAAAGAATAACTTTCAACCAATAGATTACACGTTGCCCCAACAGTGAAGACAAACGGTTCCGAATTCCTATGCTTTAATTCTTAATCAGGAAGTTCGTTCTGTAGCTTTTAATTCTCGAACCTTGTCGCAAATGAAATAACGTCATTCTGCAATCGAAAAAGAAGCTTATGCGATTGTAAATGCAATACGGAAATGAAAGAGCATTTTCGTGTTGGTTGACATTTTACTTTAATTGCCGATTCAAAAAATTGTAAAATTTACAGATATAAAGAGAGCACAGTTTACAACAGCCAATCAGAGACGCGCCAGCGAACGAATTAAGTAATGAGAAGTTTCGTTAGCTAAAAAAATTCCATTCATTAATTCCAGAGAGGAAAGAAAACGCTATTTAATTAAGGTAACGTGGTCTTAATCTACTCAACGCGTGCTTAGATTACAATTGATAAAATGAGCAATTTAAACAATTATGAAACATTATAGAAACCAAACTGCTTAAAATGAGAAGCACCAGACTCGAGTTTCGCTCTTATTAGAGCTCGTCAGTGATGCATATCTCACTGCGAATCGAACTCGCTACGTGTTGTCTTCCAAGCAGGAGACAACACCACTAGACCACGCGAGCCCGACAACAACTCAATCACAAGCACCTGGAAAAGAACTTATTTATTTATAATATTTATAATTATGAAACAACTTGCAAATACAAGGTGTAAACGCCAAGTGTAGACAAAATTTTAGATTATTATATTTTCTTTAAAATAATGTTAGAATCAAATGTAAAAAAAAGCAAATGTAAGTCATATGAACATACAAAATGTCCTGAAAAAGGATCTCAAATGTTTTCAGTACAAAAGAGTAAAGCGATCGCTTTTGTCAGCCCAAACACGTAAAAAAAAGGTGAAAAAAGCCTGACTACTTCTCACAACGTTTGAAGGATAGCAAGCAACCGACTATTCTGTGGATTAAGGAGAAGTTGTTTACCTTTCAGGCGGTTCATAATCCACAGAATGATCGGATTTAGTGCAGCAATATTAAAAAGATATCTGCAGAATAATATACATCATTTTAGTGCCCAAAACTAGCGTCCATGATGGTATGAACCGATGTGACATCATGTTGACACAAAACACCTCTTATCTTCACTGATCAGGGTGTCAAAATTGGACATGTTGAAGAAATTTCACTTGGACATGTTAAAGAATATAGCGATTTCCTTGGTTGAAAAGACCATGGGATACCGCGGGATAACACTTCAGCGAGACCGAGCAACCTTCCATACTGCCAAATTGATTTAAAGATTTTGTCGGGGGAATTTCAAAGGGATCTGATCAAAGGAACTTTGTCCCCATCTTTGCCAGATATAACCCGATGGACTTTAGGAGTGTGGTCAATATTAGAGCAGAAGACTTGTGCGATCTTCCATAAGAATGCTAAATCATTGAAACGCTTGTTGCTTAAATGCTGGGATGAAATAGACGCTAAAACCTTGCGTGCAACATGTTTCCAGGTTTCCTGCAGACTTCGGCATGTAATTCATGTAAAACCAGATTATATTCAATAAAACTTGATTGAATGAAATTAATCTTTCTTTGCCATTAATTTGACAAATAATTTAATAAAATTGCTTAAATAATAGAATATTTATGAGGGTTTTACATTGTCCACACCTGGCGTTTACACTCTATAAATTAAACAAATTTTATTAAGTAGGTCCTACCGACTATGCAGTTAATTACTTGGCCATGAAAAGATTAAGTCATACTAATATTACTGAAAAAAAACAGAAAATTAATTACAGATTTATGTGGTTAAGATTAAGTTGTGAATGAAGTGTGACACCCACCATCTATTTTCTTTTAACTTTACTTAAATATTCGGAAACTTTGGTTGTTTTTCAACTATACCAAAAATTTTTTCTGCCACATTGTCGCCACTAATTCAACAAAGTATTTTCGGTTTTTATTTTTGCATAATTTGATCTAAGTTTTGCTTTGCCAGCAAAACCAAAGCAAGGCACTTGTAAGGTTACTAGAAAATTTTGAATCTCAATAGGAAAGCAAAAAAACTTAGCATTTTCATAAGATAGCTCATTTTGACCTAAAAATAGTTCTGCATTATTAGAAGAGCAGAACGAATGTAAAACTACAAGAGAAGGTAAAGTGGACGCGGATGGTGTCCTCTTTGTCTCCGTATTTTCAGTTTTTTAAATTTATCATTTTCTAGATTTTACGGTAATTAGCCTACTATTGAAATATAGAAATTAACAAATGGTCAAGACTAATTAAAAAAACTGAATCAGAAAAAATTAGAGTAGCTAATTTGTGGATGATTTCATACAAAGCGTAAGAACAGGTTTTGTTTAGAGACTAGTTGGAGTGAAAGTTTATAATAAGTATAAGATGAGGTACAGAAACAAATAGCATTACAAAAGAGTCAATCAAAATCTTGACTGTTTCTGTTTTGTTTTGATTGAGAATGAACAAAAACAACTAATTTTTTATGTTCTTTAAATCTTCTCACAAAAATGGTTTAGTGGTTGCAAACAAGTCAATAAGAGTTTACTTTTCTTCAGTCAAAAAAATCTAAAGTGTTTTTTTCCAAACCAAAAAAGGAATTTTTTGTTTAAATAAGAACTGCAAAACAATCTAATCCCGGACAACTAATACTTTTACTGAAAGGAATTTTATTCAAAGCTGAAGAAAATTGATGATTAGATTACGTGCTATCAATGTTTTAAAGTAAGCTTCGGTGCCTGTTTTAAAGCATCTGTTGAATGTGATGAGAGTAATTGTTATTTTGTTTGTGAACTTTGCTTTATAACAAATTGGGTTGAACACAAATACATTCGCTTTTAAAGTTTATTTTTGACATTAAAAAAAGTTTAATAGGAGATCAACTTTACCACACCAGCGGGATAAAGTGGACTTGCTTACATGTAGTTGGTTTTTGAATTAAAAAATTTAACAGATAAACACAAATTTCAAATATTTGGGACTGTATTTAAACACCTAATGGCACACAGATCCATATAATGTATGCCTACATCGGTCAAAGTGACCAATAACATCTTAGTTTAAAGCTTTAGTGATCCACTTTGTGCATTTAATGAGTATAACATTATTTTTGTCCAATACAATTATATTATTTTGTTTAATTGCCCGATTATTCATCTTTTTTGAAATATTGTCTGTTTCCTTTTGCATATTTACTTGAGGAAGGGCAGATTCATCGACTAAGTCGGCGTTCACCTGACTCGACTAGTCTGGTAAGATAATCTTTCTTGTCTTCTCACCGGATATGTCTGCGAAATAGCTTCATATGATAACAACCCAATTTGCGAGTAAAAATATATTCGTTCGATACTCAGTCTATCTGAGTGATTTATGTTGTTGCCTTGAAAAAGACACTTCAAAATAAATTCCCGAATGTGGTTCAGCTCAGCTTTAAAAAAAAGCAGTAACCAAGTAAATACGACCATACGAATGTTGCAAGTTTATAAACATTACAATGAAATTATTTTAATGTTGTAGTCACTCCCGATTTTGTGGTTAAATCTCAGGAGGCAAGGAGTTTATACTACTACTTATTCTATCTTCTGGTAACAAGCAAGCGAACTAATAAATATCGGAAATGAAACTCTGAAACGCCTATAAATTAAACTAAACCCTTGCAATAACTATCCGCCAAATTCACTCACACAAGTAGCTTCAAATTAACAGAATTTACTTTTTAAACCATTTATCGGTTTGCTGAAAATACACTTGAATAATTGCAAATTACCATTAAATACATTAGAATATTATCAATTACTTTTAAGCATGCTTTTAAACACGTTTTGCTAACGAATTGTTTTGCTGTTTTTTTAAGTTACATACTTGGATTGTTGCCAAATCAAAAATTTAATTATCAAATTTTGTAAACGATCCTTTAAAAACAAACTAGCGTAAACGGTTGTACAAATACAAAAATTTTTTTATTGATGAAGGATTTGGTGCAAATAGTCTCTAATAAACGTACTGGTATAGTACAAGATTTGAGGTGTGATGTTTTATTTTGTTGGGACTTTACAGTGTACGGCCATTATCCTTTGGGAAAACGTCATAGCTATGTTTTTATTAGAAGTCAGTCGACTTTTCAATGCTATTTTTAAGTTGCATGAACAATTATTCTTTTTTTTCTGACAAGCGATCGGGCAACATACGTTTTTGTTTTGCTTCATTTCAAAATGTCGTTGTATCTATTTTAAGATGATAAAGAATGTTATTTCTGATTCAAAAACACGAACATCGAGCATCACGTTTGCTAGTAACGATAACACTGACAAGATTTGATACGCGACTTTGTTACTTACTGAAACAAAATTTATGTGATTTTCAGGGTTGTATTGTATTAGTTCAAAAAATAAACCAAAGAGTAAATTCTATACCAATGATATAAAAATTAAATGATTTGCGCAGTGGTGGGTATTCAAATGCAGCGACCCGAGGCAAGGATTTCCAAAAATTGATGTTCTTTAAAAAAAAGAGCTTTGATCTCGTCTTTCACTGTTTTCTCCCAAAATTATGGTAATCTCTAAAAAAAAAGGTCTACACTTCGATTTCATCTCTGATTTTCCTACTTTGCTCCCAAAATCAAGATGTTTTCTAAAAAAAAAGGTCTTTCCCTCGAATCGATCTTGCATCTTCCACTTTTCGTCCCGACTTCATAATGATCTCTAAAAAACATCTGCTGCGAAATGAAACTGTATGTGCTATTTTCGGGAGGGGCCCCTAAAATTGAGGGGGCCCCCAAAAAAAGAGAGGGCCCGAGGCAACTGCCTTATTTGCCTCACCCAATATCCACCACTGGACTTGCGGGTAAAAGTAAATAAAATGAAAAAGGTTGTAAAGAATATTGAACAGGGAGAAAATATCGAACAGAGAAAATTTGTTTTTCACTTTGCCATATTTTTCGTTTTTTTGTTGCTTGTCGCCGTTTATATGCCAAGAAAATGCAAAATGTTAAATTGAGCAAAAATCATCGATATATTTATTAATTTTTTTTTGTGCTAAAATACACCCTTTAAGGCTTGGGTCGCGAGACGATTACCAAACTCAGACTTGGGTGCGTTCAAAAAGTTTGGGAACCATTGAACACAATGAAATAAAATTAAATGATTTACTGGGAAAAGTAAAAGATGTGAAAAATTATTGAAAGGTTATAGACAACAGATCATCTAATTATTGAGAGAAGTTTTGCAAACGAAAGTATGAGCAATACGACAATGATCATCGTCCCATTTATATTGCCATTCGGACCAAAATTGAAGACAGTCTTGTCCAGTCCAATTATTTGGTTCTCCTGACGTCCAATCAGTGTAATTCTGTTTAAAAAATACCTAATTGGTTTTGCAAGAAAAGTAAAATCGACAAACGTTATTGTATTTTAGTCAAACATCGTAAAAGGCAAAAGTTAAATTTCATAATAAATTAAAACTTTCTGTTCATTCTTGAAGCACGGCAGACCCAGGGCAAGTTTGCGCCCAAGATAAGCTTAACTTTTTGTGCTCCATTGCTCCACAAGTATATAGCAAACAAAAGAATTTTTTCCGATATTTGTAACAATGCTTCTGATGAACTATTTGAAAGCAAGTGCTGCTGCTTTTATCATAATTTTGCTGCACAAACTCTTTTTGTTGCACCTTCGTGTTCGTACTTTTTCTTTGGCTTCCACAGTCTTAGTTAAACAGAATCAATCTTTGTATCTTTACTCATCTTTACAATAGCTACCAATCTAATAACCTACACTTAAAACAGTAATTGCAATATTAGGTTTTAATTGATTATACGGTAGATCCGAAAGTGCAACTGAGTAAAGGCTAAACAAAAAGCAAGTAAGCAAACGTCATAAATGAAATGAAACAAGAAGCTTAAAGAGCAACTGCAAATGACATAGTTTAGGAAACAAAAATAGACAGTTCAGGCAGGTGACGATCAAGTTATAAGACAACGGCAAAAACCAAAACAGCCACAAATAAACCTACGTTTAAAATTGATTTGAATTATCTCTAGCAAGATGTTAACAAATAATATAGAATTGATTCATGGGTCCATTAAAAAATAACGCTCAATAATAAAGCAAAAAATTGAGAATTTTTGCCATAAATTTACAATTGCATTGAATTTTTGAATAATTCGTACCAAACTTTGAAATGTAAAGACGAAACTTTTTATCTAAAAAAAACTAGTTTTAAAAATTTGAAAAACGGGTAAACTGAAAAACAAGTTATGCGCCTTTATAGACAGCTTCTTAGTTTGCCCAATGGACACGTTTGCCCTGCTTGCAAGTTCTTGTGACATTAGTAACCACAAAGCAAGGAACAGCAATCCTAAATTATTAAAACAAAAGTAAACAAAGAATATTAACACGTACAAACAAAGTTCCATCAGTCCATCTGAAATTCCCTTCGGTTTGTTGATCACTTCCTCCCATCCAAGACGAGGAATTCAGTCTATCTGAAATTATAATTTTATTTTAGGAAACAAATTACACTAAAATACCTTAAAATCTAATAGCATAACTTCGAAATATATTCTAAAAGCTTAAGAAAAGTTTTCATACGACAACATAACAATTGAATGGTAGAAATAATACTTCAAAATTACATTGTACTCATACATTTCAAGTATGCAATATTAAACAAAGCGATTTTCTTTAAACATCATTGCAGTCTAGTTACAAGATAAAAGAAGAAGTTAAATGATTCTTGTTCTTGGACAACAAAAAAAATTTTGCAAGATTTAAACACAAATTTTTAATAAAATAGCAAAAGTGAATCGCATATTGGGGCAGTTCTTTCTACACCTTACGTTATTATTACACGGTATAAAATCCCTTGAAAGATATTTTAAAAGTCCAATGCAGTGTTGATAACAATTTTTTTTAATTTCTAAACTTCAAATCGACAAGGTTATCTATTTCATAAAATAATAATTGTTCAGCTGCTCTAGAATCTTTGCCTTATTTCATATCCCCAAATGTAATGCTGTCGTTAAAGTTATTCAAAACATTATCGTCATGGGCAATTTATTCTCTTGACATGCAGAACAATCTCGTAATTAATTAACTCCCCCCTGGGGGCGGTGACACAAAAGGGGGCGATTCTGAGCGACAGCATAGCATTAACAACATTTAAGCAATAAATAACTGGCTTTGTTTTTATTCTTTTACAAAATGTGAATGACAAGATATATTTTATGAACTCATCCTACTCATCCACTATGGTAGAAGAACTCGTATGCAATTAATAGATAATAAGAGTGACATTAGCGTTATAAAGTTATGAACAAATCCATGTTAAAACGAAACAAATTATGGAAAATAATTCGTTTCGTTTTAAATATAATATGAAAAATATAAATATGAATATGAATAAATAAAAATATAAATATGATAAATATGAAAACAATAAATATGAAAACGAAACGAGTTATGAACGAATTTAGTTATTAAGGCGTAGTCATGTTAGTTCGTGATCAATTCTACCAGTTTTCAAGCCTCTCTAAACTTGATAAAGAAAAGAACATATCAGATGATGACCTTCAAGTGTAATGTGCTCACCTGAAAGCGCTGGAAAGAGACATGTCTAAAAGATTTCAGAATATTTTATTGCTTAGAATAGGGGAGACAGGGGCAATAAGTAGCATGGGGTAATTTGTAACATTCGTATTTTTTCAAAATCTGACACAAACCAACAAAATTTTAAATAGTCATATTCCTAAATAATAGTCATATTAAGACCGATTACTATAAAATAGCCTAGCATTGTTCAGTTTCAATGACTAAAAATGGGTTTATTGTAGAACAAGCTTTTTGAATAGGCAAAGTAAATTTTTCGAAATTCAATTTTTGCTTTCTGGAGAGAAAGCGGGTGCGGTTTTATTGAAATGTTTTATATCAGTCAAACCAAAAAACAATAGGCTATTAAATGCTTAACCCTTTGACAGTCTAAGGGGTTTTCAAGGTTCTTACTCAGACGTTCTCACTGCTTCAAGCATTTCTAGAGATAGGAGAGTCATTTTAAGTGGGGAGCAACAAATTTAGACTAATACAAATTGTTTTGAATAATTAAAACATGTGTATCACATGTAATGCACAGGACGTCAGTGTTAAATATTTTGTTCCCTAAGTCTTGTGCATCACATGTGATACACATGTTTAATTATGCAAAACAATTACAACAAATGTATTACAAAAATCACGACCGACGAAACTTTTATTCCACGCTTTGCCAAACTGCAAAGCGAACTCAACACTATAACTTGATTCAATCAACACAAATAATTCTACCTCTGTAGAATACAACTGCCAACCACTGGCGCAAAATAAATTCAACACTCGACGACCAATACAAAAACTAACGGGTCTCCCGGGCCCAACCAAATTACTTCCACTCGAGTCGTCTCCAAATCACATCTCATCTTAATAATTCGCTACGCATCATATATATAGAAACCAAAATCACGTGACGTAAACTTTCTCGTAAATTCGAGATTCAACCAGAACTCTCTGGAGAGATCGTTACGCGAATATTCTACTACGTTCGAGATAGCAAAGCTTGAACAAAACATATTACGTCATACTGTCGAGCGAAAAAGAAAAAAGATACATGTATCGATCAATAGAACAAATTGGACGTATATCGCAAACAGCGCTCAAAGAGCCGCATTTATTCTCTTATAATAAAACTACGAATTGCTTTTAACGGGGATACACTACATCGTTATGATTAAAATTATGAATGAAGTGTGACAATCATCTAAGCAATACTTTCAATTTCACTTATCTATATAATTTCACTTTATATAATTTCTCTAAAACTTTTTTTTTGCTTTTTTTGCAGATAATTAATTAATTATGGCAACTAATAACCCTATAATTAATGTTAAAATTTTTTATGGTAAAAGAACTCTACAACAGAGCGATAGTGAAAGTTCCAGTTCCTCCTTTTTTGAAGACTTTGATGATAGTGAAGATGAATCTCACATTAATTCAGATGATCTTACTTCTTCAGATTATTCTGAAGAATCAAGTATATAACTATTATAGTTCAGCTTGCAAAAGCGTCAAATGGTTTCGAAAAGTTCTTTTCCAATGCATATCTATTGCACAATTAAACAGCTTTGTGCTATACAACAAGTGCTATGCAGGTCATGCCATGAGAACAATAAAGCTAGAAGCTTTTACAAAAGCTTTAGCAAGTTCCTTACTTCAACCAAAGTCGGAACCTGAGATGTTCCCAAGACACCAGCATGAACTGTTAAAGATTCAAAGGAAAGCTGACAATAAAATTGTCAGAAAGCGCTGCCATGGTTGCTATGAAAAAATTGCCTTGGAATCAGGTCGTAAACAAGCCTTAGCCAAAACGAAACAAGTCGACACTGAATGTGTGTCATGCAAAAAACCTTTCTGTTTGTAGTGCTTCAATGCAAAACATACAAACTAAATTATTTGTATATTTGACTGACAATTCTAATAAATTTAGTTTTATTTGCAGTTCTAATAGAATCTCTATAATTTTTGTAGATTTGAATGTCATCACAATGAATAAGATGTTCCTGTACTTTATTGGTAATTTTAAAAAATTCTGATTTTTTGTTAAAAATTTTCAATGGAATTTTGTGTTAATTCTAAAGAATTTTGATTTTTTTTCAAGGTAAAATTTGTTCACAAAAGTATATTCATATTTTTTATCATTTAAAATTCACAAGGCTTTCTTTTTGTCTAAAATACAATATGCAATTTGTATGTTTCATCAATAAATGGAAAAAAGTTTTTTTGACTTCAAACCATAAAATTACCTACCAGCCAGTCGCTTTGTAAATCAGATGTGATGCATAGTATTTTATAGCCTACTTATGGGACGTTCCACCCCTCAAATAACTCCTCTTTTTGCCGTTTAGCCATGTTTTAGCCCATTGAAAAATATAGGGATTGTGCATCACATATGATGAGCAAACGTCTGAGTTAAATGCCCTGTGTATCACATGTGATGCACGGACTGTCAAAGGGTTAACAAAATTTAGCAACTAAAACTTAACTTTTTTATATATTGTTACGGCAAGTACTCTTTGAGTTTCGAACCCGCATTTATTTCTGCCTTTGATTTACTTAATTTTTGTTTGACATTTTAATTTGATACACTTTATTATCGCACGGCGCTTGCTTGCTAATTGATTGTTGCCTTGAGGAGACCTTTTCATTATCTCACCGCGCTCGCTTGCTAAGTTGTTGTTATCTCGAGCTAACTTCTTTTTCCATAAATTGGGTGTAAATTGTGAGGAGACGCTTAGTTTTGCTGCTTCAGCCTTTGTGTAGTGGTTGAAGAGTCAAGGTTCAAAATACTGTTAGACGTCGTTGGGAGTGCTGTTGAGGCTTTTGAGCTGTTTATAAAACTGTTAGAGATACTGTTCGATATTCAGTTGGTGAGTGTTTATAAGTCTTTCCTTTGCATTATTTATTAGTGTTTACGTTTATTTATAGAAAACCGTCCGACCATATTATTTCGTCCGTCCAGCTTATTTCGTCTGACCATCTTATTTCGTCCATCACGTCCGTACATCTTAATTTCGTCCGACCATCATATTTCGTCTTATTTCCCCCGTCCAATTTAGTTCGTCTTATTTCGCATCTTTTTTATATCTTGTTAATACAAATTTAAATTAAATCAAATCAAGGACGCGTACATTTCCGGAGATAGCCACACGGAGTTTAAGACCGCGAAAAACTTAACTTGACTAAGTGTGAGACGCGGTCAATTGTAAAATTGGCTAATGGGGCAAGTAGTAACACGTATTTTTGTGCATAGGTTTAACTAGCTTACTTTAAAAGTAACTTCGGCAACAACATTTTTTAATAATATGAAAAATTACAAAAGAAAGACCAACAGGAACACCAGTTCATCATTACAAGACAACTTAAGAGCTGCTGCAGCAGTTGTTATAATTTCAAAGAGATCAATAAGGGGAGTAGCAAAACAATGGTTTTTGCCATATAGAACTTTACAGAAGTGCTAAAAAAACTTAAAAGGTAAGTCCTTGGTTCAAAACAAAAAAAGGTTTAAAGAATGTTAACAGACACAGCAGAAAAGGACAATCTTTACCGCTCCAAACAAAGAAAAACCAATTTTTGAAAAAACACTAAAAGCAAATAAATGGTTTTGCATTACATTTCTTGAGCCTTTTTTTAACAGTTGTCCTGATGAAGAGTAAGTGGTACAATGTTATGGTTACATAAAATGGTCACATTTAGTTTGTACGAAAGGTTTCAATAGATATTTTTATCGCAAATGTGATTCTGAAATTTATGATTAGGCTAATTCAGCAGTGAAAAAAACTGTTTTAACTTTTTTAGGAAATAGCCAAATATTTCATTTTTTGTGTTTGATACGCATGCCTATCACTAGGCTTATGTGATTTCATTGTGTTTACTTTTTATATTGTGTTTTCTTCAAACTACATTTAAATTTGAACATTTATTAGTGATTTTCTTGCTGTTTCAACTTACCCCAACTGGTGTTACAACTTACCCGTTTGACAAGGCACATTGTAACGCTTATAACTTTGAAAATTATTCATTTATTTTTTTCATATTAGTTAAACAGTGAGTTAAATTTTTTATTTTAAATAAGAATTTTGAAAAAAAATTTATGAGAGAAATAGCTAAAAGAAAAAAAGTGTTACTACGTGCCCCGGTCTCTTCTACCAGACTTGGTAATAAATCCATTAGGTGCCAGGAGTGAGGAAACAGGAGTGGCAAAGGAAGAAATAGTTTCACTCCAAAACGACCATTGAGCTACGGCCAATATTCAAGAAATTACATCAAGATTTTTAGTTACTAAAAAAAAATCTCTGATTTCTATCCAGTACTGTTGAACAAGGTAAAGATTTATTTTATTGTTTTTCCAACATCATATTTAGTAGAAGGGGGCTTCAGCGCAGTTGCCTTGCTTTTGTTCAAGCAAAGGAAGAGGTTTAAAATTACCGAACATGGGGATCTGCGACTTCTTCTTAGTGAGTTCAAACTCGATATGAAGAAACAAGCATCCCTACACCAAGTACACCTATCCCATTAAGCAGTGATTGTGAAAACTGAATATGACAGTTTATTAAATAAAATATTATTTTGGAAATATTTTGTTTTTAATATTGCTGTTTTCAATTTGAAACAAACAAACAAAAAAGGGCTTTCATGTGTGTATTAAGGATAATTTTGAAGAATAAATTACATGGTTTAATGAATTATTTTATTTTTGAAATACACGGTGTCCATAAAGTCCTGCACACTTTGAAAATTTTAATATCTCAAAAACCCCATAAGTTAGAAACTGTAAATTTTCGACAGTAAATTATATCATCATAAAGTTTTTTTATTTTTTACAGGTTATTTTGTTGTTAAAATAGCAAGAATAAGTCATTTTTTATAAAGGCGTAAGTTTGCAACAAAGTATGAAACAAGTTGACCATTCAACAAAAAACACAATGTGTTTTTTGGTACCATAAATTGAAATCACCAACTGCAGTACAACGTAAATTTAGAAATGAGTTTGGACAAAACCCTCCTCACACTAACGGCATTAAGAGATGGTTTAAGAAATTTTATGGAAACTGAAAGCATTTTAGATCGCAAAAGATCGAGTATCGCCTTGACATATTGAGAGCAACAAATGGAGCACATGTTGAAGTCTATAAATAGCGTGAAAAATTAAATTCTTAAAATATGGCTATTACTTAAACTGCTAAAAATTTTTAAATATAAAACTTTAACATGATCTTATCTACTTTAGTTATTAAACAACAAAATTTTGAAAAGTTTTCAAGACTTTATGGACACCCTATAGGTATTTTATGTATAATATTCTTTTCACTTAAAAAAGAAGTGAAGGGGGCGCTGGAAATCTATCTGGAAGCCAAGGGGGCACTAAGTTAAAAGAGTTTGGGAAACACTGGTCTAGAATAACCGTCAAGCTATTTTATTCAGACATACATGTATTTTATAAAGTGGCAAAACTTTAGTTTGAACTGCTTGTTAAATCTGCCGAGCAAAAAGTTTGACTTAAAGTACTTTTTAAAAAGCACAATAGCAAGACAATCATGTTGATCTCGGTCGCAATAAAAATGACGATCTGTTCAATTTGGCCCAATACCCAATGTTATGCAAAAGCAAACGTGTTAGCATTTGCGCCATCAATTACCATTAATTAATTAGGAAGCGAAAGCTAATGAAATGAAACATTAAATGTGCGGCCAAAACAAGTCTGAGATTTATAAAATTAATAAATGCATCTGTCACACTTCATTTACAATGTAATCTTAACTTTACAGCAGTATAGTTCATTTTAAGTTTCGTTTATGACTTAATTTCTTCATAGGTAGTGATTTGTATAATCCGTAAACCACTCCTTCTTAATTCAATTTATTTATATATCTATCTAAATATATACTAAATTAAATTACAGAAGCCACGTAAAAAGTTTTTATTGAAACCTCAACAGCCTGTTTCGCCTTTTCGGCTCATCAGGAGGTGCTTCTTATTCAAATAGAATTGAATAAGAATTCTATTTGAATAAAAATCACCTTCTGATGAGCCAAAAAGGCGAAACAGACTGTTGAGGTTTCAATAAAAAATTTTTACGTTGCTTCTGTAATTTAACTTAATTTAATGCTCTAAGTTTTCATCGAGCTCTCTGCTATATAGACCCAATCGGGAGACGCTATACAAAAATATATATATAAAAGTTTTTGCAAAACTAAATTGATTGCAAAAAACGAATTTGATTGCAAAAACAACAAAGTTAGATTGCAAAAACAACAAATTAGATCGAAAAACCCTATAATTGCAAGTAAGTGTACATGTAAAGCAATTATTCGTTTGGCCGTTTTAATTTAGAGCACATAGTAAACTTTGCACAGTATCTACGCAATTTTCTCACTCTCTCTCTCTCTCTCTCCCTCTTTTGTTTCTCTTTTATATCGAGCGCTGCAGGAGGCTGTCGGAATCTTTTAGTTCTGGGATGGCGAACCTATGGCACGCTGCCGATGTTTTGCTGGCACGACCATTGCCGTTTTTTTCTGGCGCGGCAAATTTTTTGGGCAAACTTTTTTGGGTGCCGACAACGAACTGCTTGCGTAGGATAAAGTTCTCAAATATTGAATGAACCAGATTATTGAGCAAATGTAATTATAAGACTTGATGTAAAGACTTTATTTTCAGTCGACATTAGATTTTTGAGACATACATAGAAATTATACAAAGATTCAATGTGAAAACCTTTTTTTTTAGAAAAAGATTTAAAGTGAAAACCTTTTTTTTAATAATCACCAGACTTTTGAGACAAAAACTATTTTGTATTTTTTTCGAAGTAACTGGCATGGCATTAGCTTGATAAACAATAATATTAATATTTTGGCACGTTCACGAAAAAAGGTTCGCCACCCCTGTTTTAGTTAATTCGATACTATGTAATCGTTATTATCGTGTCTTCTGGTTGCTGTATGCCAGGGGCGTATACTGCTTGACCTATTGTAAACTTAATTAAATCGTTTGGAGAAGTCCACCGTAATTTCAAAAATCCCACTATTATCTAGCGTAACGTGGCTTCATCTTAATATATAGGGCGCATTTTGTTTTTATTCCATTCCATTTGAGCCCTTTTGGTTCAAATTACCGTTGAAAATTGACTTAATTGTTAAGTGATTGGAATCGTTTTGTTTTGTTCAGCCTTGGTGGCGGTAGTTGTTTGGATGACTGTTGTGGCCATAGAACAGGGTCGGAAACCTACGGCCCCCGGGCCAGATCCGGCCCGCCAAGCAAAATCATCCGGCCCGTGAAATTTTAGTTAGATATTAATGTGATACGGCCCACAGCATAGATTGTTTGCAATACTTAACCATTTCAAACAATCTATGGGGCAGCAAAACTGTGATACATCTAGTTGCAGCAGGGATGCCAAAACGCTTCATTTTTAAGTACAAATCTGGTGTAGAACAAAATAGTTTAAGTTTTAGTCAACTAAACTTTACATTAAGTTTTTATGACGTTGCTTTTTTCACGTCTAAAAAACCTAGTGAAGATAAAAAAATTTTTATTTTAAATTTGTATGACGTTGCTCTATTTACGTCTACAGATAAAAAGTGGGGACCAAAAAATAGAATATGAAAGCTATCAGCTGTTATTATGTCGCTGCAAATCACGGTAGTGCATGCAAGTTTTTTGTTGCACTATTGCACCTCCTGTGTTCAGGGTTGCCAATTTAGCCCTTTTTATGATTTTTAGCCAACTAAATTTTATATTTAGCCCTGACGTATTTTTTAGCGCTAAAGCGGAAAATTTAGCTTTATTTTTAGCGAGTTTAAAATTATCCTGATAAAGATTTATTAACGTGTAATCTTGTAATTTTTTGTCTTGTTTTCCTCGGTTGTCGCAGTCTTGCTATATTTTACGATAACAGGGAGAGCGACGGCTGAGGCAAAGAGCACACAACAATCTTGAATAAAACGTTATGAAACAATCACAGAAATCTCTGAAATTTGAAAATTTAACCTGCCGAGTTG
Organism: Diplosoma virens; assembly: GCA_963680785.1. Taxonomy (NCBI): domain Eukaryota; kingdom Metazoa; phylum Chordata; class Ascidiacea; order Aplousobranchia; family Didemnidae; genus Diplosoma; species Diplosoma virens. Next base: position 36,169,157 of record OY796881.1, on the reverse strand, counting down.
TGCAACGTTGGTACAAGTGCTAATGCCTTAGGACCAGTCCAAAAATGTGTTTTTGATTTTTCTTAAAACTTTAATTGCATTGCTCAGCTCCTAAAATGCAAAAAATAACTTGTTTGTAGCAAATGCTGCCGTAAATATGAATTTCCAACTCAAGTTTTGGAGAAAATTGACACGTGTCAAAGCAGCTCTATTCATAATGAAACGCAAGTAGATGAGAATAAAAATGCTTTTGATGCTTTTGAAGAAGAAAATAATAAATTTTAATCAATTAATTAATTCAATAAATACCAAGATTTAACGCTGTATTTTAAGTTATATCTAGATAGAACATTTTTTATTTAATTTAACTCTTAAAAATTTAGCCTTTTAAAGCCCTTTTTGCTGTTTAATGTCTACCTCAGTTGGTATGACTAGAACTGAAAAGGTAACTGGAAAAAGTGCGGCCCGCCATAACGTTATAAAATTGGTTTTTGGCCCGCGACATGCAAAAGGTTGCCGATCCCTGCCATAGAATATTGATTCAATAAAGAAAGGGAATTGTTTAGCCTGCGTGGCAGACGAACTATTAAGTTCAATATTACCCATCGAAGTACTAATTTATTCTTATAATTTGTCAGTGCGAAGTTGTAAGTGGTTATTCGGAGTTGTTGGCGCTGTAAATTGCTTTAAAGCTTACAATAGAGTTTGGTAAAGTTTTAGAGTCAAGTTTTACGAGAATCGATCAAGTTTTTTTGATTTGGTCAATATATACTTTGTAGTCAGAAACTGTGTTTTTTTCTATTTGTTGAAAAGATTTTTTTGTAAATCTTTCGTACTTACCCAGAACCTACTGTTCAAAGAACTTCAGTCTCGCGGCAAACTATTTTAGACCACCATAAATAAATATTGCTTTACTTCAGCGCAGGTATTTGGCTGACATTATTTAACTGGTCTTTTTGAATTACCGAGTAAAGCTGTGACAGTTTTTTAGTATCAAATACAGAAAATGAGTAGAAACATGTCAAAAAGTAAACTAATTTTGTAACAATTAGTTACTGAGCTTTACTGTAACCAAAAATAACCTTTATCTCAATAAGATTTTATTTAAAATCACGAATTTTTGATCAATTTTCTTCAAATAAACAAACAATTGATCAGGAGTTGTCTAAAATTGTTTAAAAACTCCTCGAAATGTAAAAGCAATGAACAAGTCATTACTAGAACTTTTTTATTTTTATTTTATTTTGACATAACCATTTTGGCCTGTTGCAGAAGTTTTTATTGACAAAATTTAGTTACGTAGTTGCAAAAACTCTGATTTACATCAGTTTTAAAAAGAGGAATCGCATTTTTTGGCAATAGTAAGATAAAAATCTCGGTTTACCTCGGATGCTAAAGATCTATCACAAAGAACATTATAAATGTGTTTTTCTGCGTAACGATAATTCGCGTAAAAATTTTAACACGCATTCAAAAAACAGCTTCATGCATCACTAAATTGTAAATTTAATGTAAATGATTTTTTTCAATATCATTTTCATCTTTATTTATCGAGTAGATTTCAAACCGCGATTGTATCGATCACTTTCGTCATCAATACAGCGCCTTCAACTACTTTTTATTGCAAACCTGCATTTAAACACACATTTTCTTTTTATTTAAATGAGGATAAAATTTTATTTTTATTAAAATATAAATTAGTAAACGTTTTTACCATATTGATTAACGATTCTTAAGCTGAATATTGCGTACGCCAGGGTGCGTATGCTAAAAGTTTTGAGAAGGGGCTCATTATGTGGGTGGAATATTCCAAACATATGAAACTTGTTTTTCTGATTTAAAACTTTTAACAAAAAGCAGGGTGTGAAGTTTTAAGCTTGACGCTAAGGCAGTGGTTTTTAACGTTTTTTATACCGTGGCTCACTTTCCAACCCAAAATAACTTAACGACCTACTTCAGTGAACATAATTTAAGTTCCGTTACAAAAATGTGGTAATCTCGAAAAAAAAAGGTCTTCACTTGGAATTTGTCTGCGATTTCTCAATTTTGGTTGCAATAACATAGTGATCCCGAAAAAAAATAGAAAAGATCTTCACTAGGAAATCGTTTCCGGTTTTTCAATCATAATGACATCATTATACAAGCCTTTACTTTCTTTTATTCTGATTTATGCTTTGTAGTCCGCTGGTTGAAAACCACTGCGCTAAGGAGATGCAGCGATGAAATTTTAAAAATATAATGGTATAAAGTTCAAAACAAAATATTAAAAGTATTTATAGCTTTTCAAAAAAATTTAAATTTAAGCAAGAAATAATTTTAGGTAAAATTTGTTAAGCTAAAATTTTTTTAAATTTTGACTTTATTTGAAATTTTGACATTATTTTGATCTATGAAATTTATTAAAGACTCCCAGGTAACCCAAACTAACCTTTTTTATCGAAGGAATAAGAAGGGGAAAAGCCGTATCAACTATTAAAATCAATCAGAAAAGAACGAAGAATGAACTATAGTTGACTGAATTTTTATTAATCACTCAAGCTTTCGAGAACTACTGCTTACTTCGTCAGGTGCAAAGGAAACAAACTTTGTGAAATTTTGATGATGTAACAAAAACATTAACTTTATTGACTTAAAATCTTTTAATTGACTTGCTTTGTGCGCGTCGCGTTTCTGTGTCTGATGTGGTAAAGTTCGTTTAATAGATTAAAGTTTTATAAATAAAATAAATTAAAATGTGTTGAATAAGCCGTTGGTTTATATAACTTTTTCCTAAGGGTTAGACGACAACAAAAATATATAGTGTAGAAAGTAACATTTCTTGTTTTGTTGACCTTTGCCATTCACACACAAACCCTTGCATTCACATGAAGTTGTATACGTCGTGTTTTTAAAGAAGAAAAACGCGTTGTTTTCATGGTTCACATAAAAGTCAAACAGCCTACAAAAGCGTACAAAACTAACCCTAACCCTAACCCTATCGCTGATATTAAGTCAAACTTGAATTTTAACACATTCTTTTAAAAACTTTTTAGATTGAAATGCACTTTGTAAAACTTTTTACTGAATTCTACTTGGTAAAGATTTAGCGATAGTAGTTGAAAAATCTACAGTTGCATTGTTATAAATAAGACAATACCAACGTTTGATAAAATCGTTTTCTTCCTTTTTACGAACACTCGCCAGATGTCCTCCTTTATTGACGCATTTTTGTTCCGCTTGTGACCAATTTAAACTCAATGCCATTTGAAAAAAATAGCAGCTGTCTTCAAATTGATGCCATCCGGGTTTACATTGATCTAATTCGTAACAACAACTTTTAAATTTAATTGCAAAAATCATCTTTACTAATTTTTCGAAAATATACAAAGCTTTGGTGAAAATCATCTACATAAAATAAAACTATTCTAAAAAATTACGTTAAACCTTACCTGAAAAAATATCTGTAATGTTTAACTTCTCCGCTAGTTTTTGAGTTCGTTGATTGGACTGATTTTTATACAAAGTAAATTGATTTTGGAGATCATTGACTTTGTTTATTAGTAGACTCTGTGTCAAGTTGAACTTTTCATCTAGTTGTTCGATTTGCTTGGTGAAGAAACTTTTCATTGAATTCATTTGACAAAAATTATTTTCCATTGAATAAATCTATATAATCAAATTTTTATTAAATTTAAATTTATTCACAAAAAGCAATTTACCAGAGCATAACGTTAGTTTTTAGAAAAAAGCTATACTTTACCTTTGACATTGATAACGCAGCCAAAACAAAGGCTGTGATGATAACAATGAATGTAAAAATTGCAAAAAAAGTTTTTTTGAATTTCAAAGCTGATTGGGCGCTTTCTGAAAAAAGTATATAATTGACTTTGGATTATTTTTTTAAATAAAAAATTTCTTCTCTTCGAAAAAACTCAATTTACTATGATCACTGTAAATAAACGATCTCTCGAAAATTTTCGATAATTTTATATAAAAACAGGAGCGGGCAACCTACGGCGGGCTATGGTTTAAAGCAAATATTGCAATTAAAAAGATTAAAAAAACGGCATAAAAATCAAATTACTATAATTGTTAAAACAAATGCGTGCGTAACGAGCACAATTACATAATGGGCAAAATTTTAACCCTTTAAAATAGGGACATTAGACTATTATTTTTGAAATAAATAATTGTGATAAATTTTTTGTCAAATTTTGTGCAATGTATAAAGTTTACATTTTATTGGTCACTTAAAATATAAAAGCTCTTGTTTTGACTATCTTAGATTTTTATTTTGGCTTAATTATACTTTAGTGTCCCTCTCAGACAAAATCAATATTTGAATCTGTCCTGGAGATAAAAAGTTAGTCCACTTTAGCTTTTCAAAAAGAGAATTTTCTGTTATTCTGTTTTCAGTTATTTTGCACGCCATCTTCTTGGATACATTTATTTGAAATGCAATAAAATGTGTTGGAAGTTTTTTTAAATATATTGTTTTGCTATTTATAAAAACAGTCTTGTTCGTATTTCGAAAATATATATCCCTGTGATACATCAAAACAAGACAAGAAAAAAACACTTTAAATGACAAAATTTTTTCAGTGAGTTTTTTGACACTGGTGCATGACAATCTTTAAGCGATCACAGGCCTTTTGAAACATAGAACAAACTAGACGAGGCAATATTAAAACTTATCTTTGGATTAGAGATTGTTAAAATTAACTTTTAAATTAATGAAATAGAAGACGCATTTCTTCGATGTTATCCATATTCCTGACAACTTGAAATATATTGTTGGTCGTCATCGTCGTTTGGTTTGATTGCATGCACTCCACATTGGATACAAACAGGACTGGGGCCGAGAGGTTCTACTTTTACTTCCCGGGTTGCTGTACTGTCCGATGTATGGGGAACGAGGTTAGGAAATGGGCTGCAGTTTGTTTAGTGGCGCCACATTTGCAATCGAGTAAAGGAGTGAGACCCTATTTATAACATGAAGAAATGGAATTGACCAACATCAATACGCAGCCGATTCGAGCTTAACAGACAAAAGCTATTTGGAGTAAGCCCATACCAACAAGCCTACTAGTAGCTATATACAAAAATCATTAAAAGTAGTCTGAATATTAGTGTATGTCAAATAGCAATTTTCAAAAAAAGTCTCATTTCTCTAAACTGGACGTGGGCACTCGCACAACATGTGAAGATGTGAAAGTTGCGATTGCACAATAACATGCAAGTGATCTTTTTATTTCTAGGAGCACATGGCAAAGTGTGCAACCCTGTAAAAAAAAAGAAAGTGGAAATCCAGCTTGCACAATTTTTAACAAATTGAGCTTTATGGGTGCGAATATCCTAAAAACCTATATTTGTAAGTAGGGTTTGGTAATTTTGCTTTTTTAAGCATATTCAATAACTTTACTCCCACATTTTACAATTTGGAAAAGGTTATAAAAATTTGAAAATAAAAAGAGTCTTTGTTTTTAAATAATATGTCTGTGGATGAAAAAAATCAATCTCAAATAGAGAAAATAATTTAAAAAAAAATTTTTTTGGTGTAATACCAAATGACTCTACATCAATACAACACGGCATATGCACTTGAAATTTGGTTTGGTAACAAAGAAACTATATATTTCAACAGCTATAAAAGATTTTCTATTTTAAGAAAATTTTCTTGAAAAATTTTTTTTTTAAATATGCAAAAATATCTTAAAAATTAGCAAAAATTGTGCTTATAAATCCCAAATTATAAAAAAATTTTTCAAAAGCTCTCATAGGTTGATTAAGCACATAATAACAAGCATTGATACCCAATTCTAGACAATTTGGATGAGAAATAAATTAGAAGAGTTAATTTGTGTATTTACAAGCTTCTTTTTAAGTAAATCAGCTGTAAAAAACAAGATATGCTTCTGACAAAATATTAGACTAAAGCCTCACAAGTATTATCAGTATTATCACTTGCAAGTATTAAAAGTATTAAGGTTTGATACTGACACAGAAAAACACTAAAATTATTTAAAACTTTGCAAGGGATTTGTAGTTTCAGGTGTTGTTGAGCCTTTCCGTATCATAGGCCAATAGCAGAACTTTTTTTACAACAAAATCTTCAAAAAAAAATAGGTGGCTTTCAAAAAATGCAATTTTATGTAGGAAAGACTTCAAATCGGATTAAAACTTGGATATATTTAGAATCTTTATAAAATTTTGCACATTTTTTATTTGAAAAAAATTTTTTTGTAAAAATAATTTTTTTAGGATATTCGCACCATTAAATTGCGCATGCACATTCCGCCTAAAACAAAAATATAATTATCATATTAATACGTTGTTTCTGAAATCTTTGCTAAAACTTAATTTTACTTCTGTGATTTTTACCATCAATAGTTCTACTTCACTTTGACTCCTTGAAAATTGACAATAGAAAATAACAAACAAAATAAATTTTAAATTTAAACAAACTTACTAGAAAAATCAAGTCCCAGGTATTGACTTTCTGATTCGAATTTAGATGTCATGATAAATTTAACAAACTTGCAACTTTTTTTATAATAACAAGATAATAAATATCAGCATTTTGTATCAATCAAAGCAGAAACGAAAAAACAATTAAATTTTCTTTTGTAGAAAATATTCTAAAATCTTTTTAATTGTTTTAATTTTTTTAAGAATTTGATTTTTATATTTTATTCGATAAAATTTTTAAAAGAAATGGCTTAAATTACCTTAATCTTTATAGAAAAGATGGTAAACCTTTATTAAATATGGGTCAAAAATTGACAATTTAATCAAGTATACAGTTAAGCGGGTCATTGGCTAAAATGAAGGAGAAAAAAATTTAAAATTTTTTATTTTTTAGCAAAATTATGCTAGTTTTGGGCATTTTAAGTGATAAACTTAATGAAAACGTATAGATTTAAATTAAAGACAAAAAAATGTTCTTAATTTCTCTATTATTGCAAAAAAATTATTATGATAATAGCTATAATATAGCCCTTGTTTGATCAGAGAAAAATTTTGGTAGTCGGATCGAAGTAGGAATTAAAATCAATATAGTCGGACTGAACTCGGACCCTTAAAAGAATGACTCCGTTCATCTCTGGTGCAGATAGGAGGGCCACCGTCATGGTGCTACTATAAAGAAATAGAGCAATATTTTGCTTAGCGAAAGGACAGTTTTATTGGATTTTTAGAAGTCTTACGGGGTGTGTTGCGGCCGCTTTCGTTTGCTCCGTACTAAAGCCATCACTGCATATGCTTGTCCTCTTTTTATGCAGCTTCGATAAACTGATAGGTCAATTTGAGTTTGCGTCACCAGTTCAGGTCATTGTCTTTCACAATTGACAAACAAAATTGTTTCGGGAAAAATTTAAAATAAGTTGATTTATTTCAATAAGAAGCCTAGACCATTTTTAAACAATAAACGAGCATATAAGTATTTTAAATAATTTAAGAGGTAATTATTTCTTTGTATTTTTCTTTTCGTGTGACCTAATAATGTTTTAAACTTGCAAACTTTGCTTTTAAAAAACTACATTATTTTATTTGCTTTGATATTGAGTAAAATTACAACTTAAAACGTCAGCTTTTAAATAAAAGAATTATTGCAACTATGTGGGTCCGGTCTGGCCAACCGCGGCTATATAACCTAAAATAATTTTGTAGTGCGCTATGTTTCTTATTTAAATTACTACCACGTTACAATCACTTTACTCCAAAATTGATTTATACTTTCCATTTTACTTGTTATCGGTTTTATTGCTATAAGAAAACAAATCATTCAAAGTAGGCTTAGAGACAATATGAGAATTGTCAAAAAAATTGGAACCTACAACTCATTATTTAAGAAGATTTGTGTTTATGCTTAGTTCATTTTGTTTCTGTATCGAATTTACTTATAAATGGTAACAATTGAAATTCAATTTCGAAAAAAATCGTTTCTATCACGTTTATTAAGATAGAAAATTTATTTTACATTTCAGAAAAAATTCAAAAGATCTATTACTTTTACGCTCATTTTTATTCAATTCCAAATTTGTTGTCGGCCAGAAGTATTTTTGTTAATAAATTCTCAATTAAATTCAATTTTTAATCATTTTAAAAAACTACACAAATACGGCATCATCGCAAATCACTAAAACTATAAAAAGAAAAGAAAATAATTGATGTTAAAATTCTGGCATCATTCCATGAATAAAATTTTTAATAAGCTAACCATACTTCCTGTTTTAGCCAGGACAGTCCCGATTTTTAGGCCTTGTCCTGATGTTCCACGCGGTTAACCATTATTTCCCGAAATTTACAATTTTAATGAAAATCTTTTTTTTAGAGATCTCTACTTTTTAGGATGAAAATCAAGAAATCCTAGACAGATTAAAAGTAAAGAGAATTTATTTTTTAAGGATCACTATGATTTTGAGACGAAAATTAAGAAATCAGAGTCAATATGATAGATTTTACTTCGCAAAATAAAGAGTAAAGTGTGTTGTACACACAGCTAAAAATTAAAGAAAACATTGGTCTTGATTTCACCACTTCAAAAATATAGTATGCCTACCTTGACAACGGAAAAAAACGTTTTTTAGCAACAAAGAAGTAAAATTACTGAGAATAAAAAACACTGCTATAACTTAATCAACACAATTAATATGAAAAAACATTTAAAAGAGATCCAGGCCGTAGCGGATGCAACATGTGAAAAATCAATTCTCAACAAGTACAATGTATTCTCTAAATAGATCACAATGTAACCAATCAAATGTAATTTCAAAGAGTTAAATAGGAACAGTAAAAAAGCGACTAAAACAAATTAACAGAAAGGATGATTATTATGTGACAGGCCTGTTTCGGTCTGATGGACCTCATCAGGCATAACTTATCGTCACCTTTAAGGCAAATAGGTGGCGCGCAAAAGTTAAGGTGAGAATTCCATAAAGTGACTCTTTTGGAAATGGGAATTCTAATTAATAATCTGGAATTACGAGGTTAAATATTAACAGTCAACATCGAAAAAGCACCAATCAAAAAGAGAATTGAAAAATTGAATTTCGGAGGGCAGTGAACCATTTGCAATAGATTTCATCGAAAGGGACGTTGAAGCAGCATGAAAAGGTTTATGAAGCATTGAAAGGAAAACGTTGAAACAGCATCGAAACGTTAATCTGTTTATCTTGTCCATGTATGTAATAAATAGGAGAGGAGAAAGAACACAGCCCTGTCGTAGTCCAACACAGACACCAAAAAACTTTGTTTTCATTTCATTGACACAAATACAGACTTCTGGCTGTTTGTCCAACAATTTGATAGCAGCTAATAGCTGATCTCTCACGTCTTACTGCAGCAGTACTGCCCACACCTTGTCGCTTGGAACACGTTCATATGCTTTTCAAGGTTTTCATGTCTATAGAGCATGTATACACCTCTTTGGCATATTCCCACAATTTCTTGAAAACTTGCTGAAGGTCAAAGATATGGTTCATGGTGGATCTACCAGAACAAAATCCTCAATGTGCATCTCGAAGTTGAGATTCGACTATTTCACGGCATCTCTTTTCAAGGCACTTTGCAAAGACTTTTTACAGGAATACTTAATAAAGAAGTGCTCCTGTAATTAGTGCACTTTTTCTTGTTTTCTTTTTTGTTAATAGATATCAACACACTGGTCTGCCATTGCTTTGATACCTCACCAGTTTTCCAAGCTACTTGGAACACAAGAGTCAGCCAACGAACCCCAAAGTTGTTTATGGCCTTTAATATTTTGGGTCAAATATTATCTTCACTAGAGGCCTTGCCAGCTTTCAAAAATTTAATTGCTGTGCTCACCTCTGCTACGGTTAAAACAACTCTCTCCAACAATTTAGGATGCCCTTTTGATGCTTCAGAAGCACACTATTAATATTCTCCATGAAGGTGGCAACTGTTGTTCGTTTGCCGCGTAAACGACATGTGTTTTGCCAAAAATACTTTGTCTGCCGATCTGTAGTCTGTATCCAATTTTTGTCCAATTCTTTCCATGATTTTTCTTCAGATTGTTTGACAATAGTAACAGCAGTCTTAGGTGCTGCGGAGTACCGCAATCGAAGCTACTCGATTGACTTGTTTGTTAACCAAGCTCTAAGCGCAGATTTCTTTGCACAGATAGCTTCTTGAACTTCTTGGTTCCACCAAGCAGTTGTTTCTCATTACCCGTTTGACCTCGCACACGTTTGCAGCCACAGCTAGCAGCTGCAGATGTAATGACAGATGATTTAAATAAATGTCATTCAACGTCTTCAGTAAAGTCAGGGAGTTCTCTGAACAGGGAAGCAATTTTGCCTGCACAAGTGTCTTACCTTTTTGCCGGCTAGTAACTCTCATTTTATTCTGTATGGATGATTCAGGTCTTGCTCTTGGATGGTTCAGGTCTCTCAAAATGCCGACGACTAGGTGACGGTCAGTGGACAATTCCGTTCTTTTTTTAACGCGAACATCGAACACAGAAGAAAACAAGATCTCTGAGACAATACAGAAATTAATGATAAAACGCTGCCCCACCCAATCTCTGTACCAAGTGTACTCGTGAATCCTCTTGTGCCGAAAAAAGGTATTTGTTATGCACAGTTCGTTGGTGGCACAGAACTCTAACAAACACTTTTCGTTTCTTTTAATATCAGAGTCTCCTTGACACCCTTCTATGTCTTGTTGTCAGTACCCACGTGTGCGTTAAAACCGCCCAGTAGGACAATTGATTCTGTAGATGCTATTTTCTGTAAAGAAACACCTACTTCATCTAAGAAAGACTGATGCTGTGCTTCATCGTTTGCTGCGTACAACATCAAAATGCACAGTGACCGCTCCTGTAGTCTAAGCTTAAGGAGACAAACCCTTTCTCCGAGAGGGTCCAATGAGTGACATAGTGGGCCAAGCGAGGGCTTACAAAAATGCCTACCCTTGCCTGAGCAGATATGGTTATATATACACCTGAGCAGAAAAACTTCCAGCCTTCATTCAACTTAATAGTATCAGAGCCATGGCACTTGGTATAGTATCAGAGCCACGACACAATGTTCCTGTGGTTCTTAATTTTATCCGCTATTTTTCACCTTTAACAAATAATTTTTCAACCAAGGTTTCTGACCTTGCAATCATACTAAACATTAATAAACTGCTTTTTAAAGATTTACACTTTCTGATTAATATTTTAGTCGGGGCTTGACAAACTGTGTGCAGTGAAAGAACAATTGAAGTTTGCCGCAAAATTTTCATGTTTAAACTGATAGCAATTAGAGTGTTGGTCTGAAGATGACTTCTGTGTTGCATATAGTTTTAGTATTGCTAAAGATCTTAGATATAGGATGCTTCAGTAAACATGTAATAAGATAGAGGCTTCATTTGCATAAAGTTGCTTGTTTTCTGGACTTAAGCACACAACTTTATGCAAATAAAGTCTCTTTTTTATTTTGTTTATGCAAAAATTACTAATATTAATCATTTTAACCGTTAATTGGTAGTAATGTTATAATGCATTATTTTTATTTGATATAAATGTTTTCAAGCTCTTAGTAACAAAACTGAATGCTAATGTAATGAAAAAATAGGCCAGCTCGTAGTTTTTTATTACAGCATTTTCTTTATAGTTTTTTTTTGTGTTTTTAGGGCCTTTCATAAAATCTAATAAGTATTAGTTTTCGTTACTATTCTGTAAAATCCTTATAAGGGTAGAATGTGTTGCCGAAAATGTGCCATAACTTAATTTTAATTATGCTCGGTCTGCACCTGGGTTGAATAATTAAGAGAGCCGTTTTGATGACCAGTGCAATCGAAACGATTGCGGTTCAAAACCTATTCAGATCATTCTGTTTTGTCTTTAACTAGATATGTTATGGTACTTTCATCTTCTTGACAGTCTTAGAAAGTAGTTTCAATATTTAGTCGTATCTAAACAAAAACTAAAAAAATAATAATAATAATTTCAACTGGAAAGCAATAACATGGGATCTCCAGTTTTCCTATGACTTGTGAGGATTAATATAGAGACAAAGAAATATTAAATTCTCAGTGAAGTGGTGTTATTAGCAATTCTAACTTTTATTATTGATATCAGGTTTTAAAATTAATTGATTAATACTAATATTTAACTTGTAAAATGCAGTTTAGAAATACTTTGATTTTATTGACAAAAAAAAATAACGCAACTGCGTAAACGATGATAATGATTGCTAGTGTGTAGACTTACAGATGCATCGAGTAGGTTTTCGCTTTCATAAAGTTGATGTGCCGCGCGCGAAAACGAAAATTTTAAATATATCATAACAAAAAAAAGTTTTTGAAACACCTGTCTAACTTAACTTATATACAAGGTGTGACAAAAAAGAAACCGGACTGTATCAACCACGCTCTTGGCACACTGTGAAACACAACTTCTTAGCTCTATTGTGCTGCAATTTCTTTAACGTAAGTCATTCCGTTTTTGCGTTTCAGGCTTTTATGTAACATAGTGTTGGTAACCTTTTTCACAATTTTGCTTCTTTGTGTCGCGCGCCTTCTTGGGTCTGGGTGATTTTGCAGTCTTCCACTGCATGCTTTGGCTCTTTGTTTCAAGATCGTATTGGAAAACCCTAGTTTCATCTCCTGTTATGATCTCCCTGAGAACATCCAAATTGTCTTTAATTTTTTCCAGTATGTCTTTACAAAATTTGACTCGATTCTGTTCTGGTTTTCGGACAAAATCTTGAGCACCATTTTGGTACACACCTTTCACATCCCCAGATCATGCAGCAAGATGGTCGGCACTGATTCTCTGTTTAGGCTTAGTTCATCTGATATCATTTGCACTGTCAACCTGCGATCAGTTCGCATCAGCTGCTTTACTCTAGTGACGCTTTCACTTGTCCTCGTTGTGGAAGGTTGTCTCGTCTTGGGATCATCCTCCACTTCCTCGCGCCTTTCTCAAAACGTTTGTTCCAATCGAAGATTTGCGTCCTCGACATCACATCTTCACCATAAACCTCTTTAAGAAGTTTAAAACACTCAGTTATGGTCTTCCTCAGTTTCACCAAAAACTTCAAGTTGATTCGTTGTTCCATTCTTGAGCAACTAACAGTTTCGTAACAACCAACAGCACGGAGCACAAACAAACTCGACACAAAGTAACAAAATTGAGACAAATGTTACCAACACTATGTTACATAAAAGCCTGAAACGCAAAAACGGAATGACTTACGTTAAAGAAATTGCAACACAATAGAGCTAAGAAGTTTTGTTTCACGGTGAGCAAGTGGCTTACCGATTGGCATTGTGCCAAGAGCATGGTTGATACAATCCGTTTTCTTTTTTGTCACACCTCGTATATATAAGCCAGTGGTGCATGCACAAATTTGTCTTGCGGAGGGCTTTTATGGGCCGTAAACACGATTAGCAACAATTTAAATAAAGTGAAGACCTTTTTTGGTCTTTATTTTTTTATGTCCCTAATTCTCTTTTCAGTAGTTGGTGTGCATTCTTTATGAGGGAGTGACCCCAATATTTTCGCGTGCATGCGCCTATGATACGTATATACGTACATATAAGTTTTACATTTAATCTTTTAAAGTGTTGTGGTGGTTGTGGCAACATAGACATTAAAGTACAAAATTTTAAAAATATATAAGAAGCATAGAGCCAAGCTTGTTGCAATAAACATTTCTATTTACACGCTGATGTTCGAATTTTTAATTCACTCATTGTCATAGCAAAAAAGCAATTGAAAAAAATCATATAACTTTAAAAAACGGTACGTCACAGATAAAAGTATAATTCTAATAACTATTAAATATTTCATTAGACTCCAGAAATTGGCGTGAATTACAAATTTAAATAAACATTGTTAATAGAAAAATAAAAACTTTTGCAAATTGCTTCCAGGTTACATTCACTTAATACTTGAGTTTCTTAAATTTTGGGACGCGAGCAAATGGTTGGAAACTGAATTGATAGCTGGAGTGACAAATTTTTTAATTTAAACCAAGGTTGGCCAATGTGTCAGGCTGTTTGGTCGACTTCCCTTTACTGCATGATTGTATCACATATGATACAATTTTTTAAATTATTTTTTATTTAAAAAAGCATTAATTTTCTTTAAATTTTTTCTATTCAAATAAAATGCATTCTTTTCTTATTTAAAACTTATTATTTTTTCTAATTTAAAACAAGGAGCAACTTATTTTTTAATTAAATTTTATAAACGATAATGTATTTCTTGCGTTACAGTTACTTTTGAGAAAAACAATTTAGGAAATTTTTTAAGTTTTCATGTAAATTTCTGGCTGAAAAAATTATACTTTATTTGCATTTCATAGTTAGTTATTAGCAATCTTATTTTATTTTTTTAAACATAAATTGATCAAATAACACGTATACATGTAGTTGTATCATACGTACCGGTATGTGTGGTAGATCATGTCTCGTATTGTGAAACTCAAAATGCTGTTTGACTTGGAAACTAAAACTAAACAAATACTAGACCATTGCTGAGGTCTTATATCACAAATCAATTTAGTCTATCAGTAGTTGACCGGATAGCTCAGTTTGATCACAATCTAGCTATGAGTCAGAAGAACTCAAATTCTCAAAAATTTGTTTTTATCTTGATGGCATGCGATAACGTTTATCGTTTTGTTGCTTCTTCCTTTTTCTGTTTTGCTTTCTACTACTGACAAATTTTTCTATTTCACTATTATTTTTATAGCGGTACTGAAATAAAAGATACTGATACTGATTTAGAAAAAGGAGTTACGACAAATTTTTCAAGGTAGTGTTGTGCAGCTTATGCATTTTTGACTCCGCTTAAAAATAAGCGACAGCTTGGTCTTTACAATCATATGAAAAAGAATCGTAAACTTTTTCTCAAATATTGTTAGAAAATTTTTTCATCAAATAAAAACCTTTACCAATCAAAAACATATCTCGATTTAATAAAGCTATTTTACGCAAAATGTCTCAGAATGGCTTATCAAAAGAAACTATGAAGTACTAGCTTTTCTGCTCTGGAGTAGTGGTTTTTCTGTGGTAAGATTACAAGTGCATCAAGCTGTTAAGCAAGATGATAAAGAATGCACATTTTGCTTGAAGTGCGGCGTTATATGTTCAGCTGGATCATGGTGCACCGTTAAAACTTATTGATAATGTTCACTGATAAGGGCAATTTTCTCCATTCATTTCATCATTCTATAACGGAAGTTTTTTCATTACAAGGACCTGGCTGAACCTCCGAAGGGTCAGTAGCCTACTCTTCTGTTTTGGAAGATTTGGTTTCAGTTTGTCTTCAAAGCAGCAAAAACAGATTTACTCAAACTTACGCTGCCAAATGACATCACCAATCTAATTTATCGGCAAAGCTTCTAGAAACTGTGCAAATCTTAGGCAGTCATAAGCGTAAAACAAGAAGACCATTTACAAAACAAAAAACTCTTGGAAGAAAAAACTTTGAAAAACGCTTCTCATTGGTCAGCTGTAAATGTTTGCTTAGATGCAAATTTGCATTTTTTTGAATGAAAAATGTTATGTCAATGTTGAAAAATGGGTTTTTATTATCATCATCTTTATTAATCCTCCTGACTTACAAGAAATTACGGGGCGTTCTACCAAGGCCAACCGTCAAGCGATTGCCCCGACTGCAATTTTCAATTTTGTACCCAAGGAATCGTGTTCTACATATTTTCAACGGATCAAAAATCTAAAATTTTTTTCTCTACTCATAAAAATTCTATCACTCAGGTCTTGGAGCGATGAAGGAGCACTCCATGTTAGTTGTCATGGCAAAGCTTTTTTTAGCGACTTTTTAAGATGATAAACAAACCAATCTGTTTCGTATATAGCGTTTGCAAATGTACCGAAAAACAAATATGATTGATTTGCAAATGTACCGAAAGATAAATATGATTGAACTATAAAGAGCTGAATGAGAATTTTTTGAGCAGAGAAAAAAATTTGGATTTTTGATAGATTGAAAATGTGTAGATTACGATTCCTTGGGTACAAAATGGTCAAGCCAAGCATAAAGAAGTTTTTTTTTTTTTCAAAATTTTTTTTCCAAAAACATAACATGTTGATGCAAGTAAGTTTTGAAGTATAAACATGGCAATCATGCTATCACAAAAGCCGCGCTGTTACCCATCCAACGCATGCTGGTGACTGTTTTTGTACCTGTTTTATTTTTGTACACATTGTTTGGAGAATTGAGTAAGACGTTTTTTTAACATTTTGTACAAAATCATCTCAAAACACATTTTGTATCATATATGATGCAACTATAAAGATATCTCATTTTTCAATCTTTTTTCAATTTTTTATATACTAATATTAATTTAGATTCATTGAATACTTTTTTAGCATAATTTGGATTTTTTTGTTTAAGTTGGAAAATTCTTGCAGTGAAGGGTTAAATTCATCACGAACTTGCGATTGACCACTTCGGAAATACAATCTTAAAAAGAGTTGATCTCTAATAAAAAAAAAAGAGGAATCTTCACTTTGAATACCACTTTAATTTTGGTCAAGTTGTCTGGCTGTTTAATCGACTTTAAGTTCATTAAGAATTTGCAATTGACCACTGCGGAAATGCAATTTTCAAAAGTAGTAATCTCTTAAAAGAAGGTCTTCACTTTGAAGATCACTTTGATTTCTCAAGAGGAGCCACTATTTAGTGTTCCAAGGCAAAGCAATTGTTCTTCATTGCTTCAGACATGCTGACATTTGGCAATCAACGTAATTTTCTTCGTCACGCAAGAGAAATAAATTCGTGAGATTCATGTCACTTAAAAAAAGTGTGAAATTGTTATTCCACGTGATAGCTGCGATAGCAAGCAAAAATACACAAATTTTGATTAAAAATTATATTTTACTCGTTAGCCCTTGCTCGGACTCATTTAAAACTAGTACCATCTTATTCAACAATTCAGATTAGGAAAAGACAAGAAATTCCAGAAATTTATCTAAAATAATGATGCAATTACAAGCGCTTTTGCAAAGGCCGCGATTCAAAAGCCAGGCCGTTGAGGAAAATAGGGTTAAGAAATGGAACTCTATTCCACAAGCAATTCAAAAACTTCCAAAAACTTCTTTCAACATTAAATTAAAACCGTTTTTTTACAATCTTATAATACAATAAATTTTTAACCCTCCACTCAATTCTAATTTTAATCCTTCTTTAATATCTAGATGTGGTCGCATTTGTCTTCTGTGTTTTTAATTTTAAGTTTGAAGGGTGGCTGTTCGACTTGAAGACTGACAAAGTTTATTCGCAGCTTCCCCGTTGCCAAACAACACATTTAAATGCTATTTTATTACTATTTTGTTTATTTCTTATTATGTACTTGTTTTTTGTTTGCTTTTTTTTTTTTTTTTATTTTTGTCACACTTCATTCATAATTTTAATCATAACGATGTAGTGTATCCCCGTTAAAAGCAGTTCGTAGTTTTATCATAAGAGAATAAATGCGGCTCTTTGAGCGCTGTCTGCGATATACGTCCAATTTGTTATATGGCTCGATACATGTATCTTTTTCTCTTTTTTTCTCCTCTTTGTATTGACGTAATATGTTTTTTTGACTAACATCATTGTACTGGAAAATTCGCGTATATTCCACTTGATTCGCGTAACGTACTCTCCAGGGCTTTCTGGCTGAATCTTGAATTTACGAGAAAGTTTACGTCACGTGATTTTGTTTTCTATATAAAGCCGATGCGTAGCGAGATTATTATTATTATGATGATTCATTATCGTTGTGAGGTAATTTGAAGCGATTCGAGTGGCGGCTCGAGCGAAGGTGATTTTGTTTGGCCACAGGAGGTGGACCGTTAGATTTTTGTGTCGGTGGACAATTGTTGAATTTATTTGGTGCCAGTGGTTGGCAGTTTTGTTCTACAGAGGTAGAATTATTTTGTGTTGATCGAATCAAGTTATAGCGTTGAGTTCGCTTTGCAGTGTGGCAAAGCGTGGAATAGAATTTCGTCGGTCGTGATTTTGTAATACATTTGCTTTTATTAGAGACAAGGGTCTCTGTTTGTTGTGAAAAGAATCTTCAACGAAATCAATCCGAGCTTTCGTTAACCAACTGTATAAACCGTCAGGCTCATAGCAAAACTACTTCTTGAGCCGGAATAAAATAAAATTTAGACACAGCTTTGTTTCAGCGCAGGTATTCGGGTTACCTAGCTCAACTGGTCCTTTGGGATTCCCGAACAAAGTTTGTGACATCTGGGGGCTCGTCCGGGATGATTTAGCTTTTGTTTAAGAGTGCTGAACACGTGTCTACAGCTTGAAGATGGCGAATAGTTCAATTGAGGAAGAGTTCGAAAGACTGAGAGTCCGTGTGGAAAATTTGAAGATGTCGGAAAAGGCAAAAGCCGATTTCTTCCAAAGCGAATGGAACCGACTATGTGAAAAGGAAGAGAAGGAGAAGGAACGACAAGCGATGTTGGAAGAGAAGGAAAAGGAACGACAAGCGATGTTGGAAGAGAAGGAGAAAGAGCGAGAATTAGAGCTCAAAAGAATGGAGTTTGAAGAGAGGAAAATGCAAATGGAATTAGAGAGGTTGAGGTTGGAACGAGAAGCCAATCGCTCTGCTGGAGAAGGGGGAGAAGCAAACCAGGCGGGGGGCGTACGTGCTTTTGGAGGGGTAAAGTCCCTTGATCTCCCTCATTTTGTTGACGGAAAAGACGACCTTGATAGCTATTTGTTGCGCTTTGAAAGATATGCTACGGTTGCGAATTGGCCCCAGACTAATTGGGCGACTCAGTTGAGTGCTTTGTTGAGGGGGGAAGCTTTAGGCGTGTACTCCAGGCTTTCACAGGAGGATGCTCTGGATTACGAGCGATTGAAGGCAGCGTTGCTAGAGCGATACGACTATACGGAAAAAGGGTATCGCCAACGTTTTAGAGAAGCCAAGCCAGAGGGTGCTGAGAGCCCTGACCAGTTCATTGTAAGGCTTAGAAACTATTTCACGCAGTGGGTGAAGCTTTCTAATACGGAAAGCAGCTTCGAAGGTGTTGTCGAGCTAATGGTTAAGGAGCAGTTTATAAACGCGTGCCCGAAGGAATTGTCGGTACATCTGATGGAGAGCAAGCATAAGGATCTCCGAGAATTGGCAGCGAGTGCGGGGCAGTACTTGACAGCGCACAACAGGAAGCTGTCAAGCCGAGATGTAAGTGCTAAGAAGAGTGTCGGCGCGCCAAGATTGGAAGGCAAGATTCCGGATATCTCTCCTACAACGAAAGGAAATATAAAATGCTTTAACTGCGGGAAAGTCGGGCACAGGGCAAGTGAGTGCTTCTCAAAGATTCAAGAGAGAAACCCCAAAAGATATTGCTACCGGTGCGGTGGAATGGGTCATACTTTTATGCAATGCGAAGAAAGAAATCGATTAGCGCGTGGTGGTGCTGGTGCGCGGGAAAGAGCATACAAGGTTGCTTGCGCCGTGCCTATAAAGAGTTTTAGTGAGATCGGAAATGAAAAACAAAAAGAAGAAAATTACCGAAGTGTAAGTAAAGAAAGAAAAGAAATTGATCAAAAATCACAAGAGTATTTAGAGCTAAAAGATGGACGAAAAATTGGAATTTTGAATGGCGCATGTTTAGACGAAAATTTAAGTAATCAAATGCCTACGTCGATTGGAATGGTCGGAAACAAATCGGTCACCGTTTTGAGAGACA
This sequence comes from Diplosoma virens, assembly GCA_963680785.1. Lineage (NCBI taxonomy): Eukaryota > Metazoa > Chordata > Ascidiacea > Aplousobranchia > Didemnidae > Diplosoma > Diplosoma virens. Next base: position 36,149,528 of record OY796881.1, on the reverse strand, counting down.
CTGGGTGCTCCGGAGTGATCGTTAAGAGGGAGTTGGTCGCGGAAGAGCAGCTCACAGGAAAGGTGGGGTATATAATGACGGTTGCGCGCACTTTACTGAAGGCCCCGTTTGCAAATGTAGAGATAAATACGCCTTATTGTAGTGGAACAGTGGAAGCTTTGTGCTTAAGAGACCCGCTGTATCCATTGATTGTTGGAAATATTCCAGGAGCTAGAGCACCCGATGATCCTGATGAAACTTGGTGCGTGGAGGCGGCAGCAGTTACTCGGTCGCAAGCTAAAAGGAGCACCGAGTCAAAACCTTTAAAAGTTGCGGAGGCAACGAATCAGATGGCTGTGACGAAGGATGAGCTCATCAAACTTCAAGGGGAAGACCCATCCTTGTTAAAGTACGTGACGATGGAAGCGCCCTTGGTCAAGAACGGAAGAGAGATCAGCTATATAAAGAGGAAGGGAATTTTGTACCGCATCACCAAAAACATTGATGTAGGAGAGAAGGAATTGAAGCAGATTTTAGTGCCAAAAGATCTGAGGAAGAAGGTGATGGAGATCGCTCACGATACGATGTTGGCTGGACATATGGGTGTCAAGAAGACGGAAGATAGGATACTGACCAATTTTTATTGGCCTGGGATTCATCAGGATGTGGTGAGTTTCTGCAGGTCATGTGATGTGTGCCAGAGAACGGTATCGAAAGGGAGAGTAGTAAAAGTTCCGCTGGGAAAAATGCCGTTAATGGATTTGCCGTTTAAGCGAGTGGCGGTGGATTTGATTGGCCCGATTATGCCGGCAAGTGATAAGGGGCACCGATATGTTCTTACTCTGGTGGATTATGCGGCACGTTATCCAGAGGCCGTGCCTCTGAAGAATATTGACACCGAGACAGTGGCAGAAGCACTTTCGGACCTATATAGTCGAGTTGGAATTCCGGAAGAAGTATTGAGTGATCTTGGGACTCAATTTGTGTCGGAATGCATGCAAGAAGTATCAAGATTACTGTCGATCAGAAGGCTGACGACGACACCGTATCATCCGATTTGCAATGGTCTGACTGAGAAATTTAATGGTACGCTGAAGAAGATGCTGAGGCGATTATGTGTTGAACAACCGAAGCAGTGGTATAGGTTTATAAATCCACTTTTGTTCGCGTATAGAGAGGTTCCCCAAGCGTCTACCGGGTTTTCACCCTTCGAACTTTTATATGGTCGCACTGTGCGAGGACCTATGGCAATTCTGAAGGAACTATGGACAGGTGAAAGTGAATCAACCGAAGTGAAGACCAGCTATCAATATGTGTTGGAGTTGAGAGAGAGGCTGGAGGAAACGATGAAACTTGCTCAGGAGGAGCTAACGAAGAACCAGACTAGATACAAGAGGAACTACGACAAGAAAACGAAGGATCGACTATTTAATAAAGGAGACAAAGTTCTAGTAATGCTACCAACGAACAATAATAAGCTTTTAATGCAATGGAAGGGACCGTACGAAATTATCCAAAGGATGGGAGATAATGGTTATAAAATTTTGGTCGGAAACAAAGAAAAGAATTACCACGCTAACATGTTGAAGAAATATTATGCCCGAGAGGATGAAGTGAAGACCGAAATAGAGAAAGAAGATTTAAAGATGTCAGCTGGTGCGGAAATGTTAATGGATGAAGAGATGCCCAGCATAGACGAGGATTCGTTGTTAGAATTGGGAACATACAAACAAAAGGAAGATGTAAGCGACGTCAAATTGGGCACAGAACTGGGCGACAGCCAAAGTCGACAACTGCAAGCCTTGATGGAAAATTATGCTGATGTTTTCTCAGATGTGCCGGGAAGAACATCTAAGATTGAACACCGGATTAATTTGGTAGATGAGGAGCCTGTCCGCTTGAAACCTTATCCTTTGCCGTATGCACTGCGGCAGGAACTGAAAGAAGAAATAAAGGAGATGTTAGATATGGGAGTCATCAGGAAGTCGTCATCGCCGTATGCTTCACCGGTGGTTATTGTGAAAAAAAAGGATGGTTCGAATCGCATTTGCGTCGACTACAGAAAATTGAACAAAGTAACGATTTCGGATCCGGAGCCAATGAGGACTTCGGAGGATCTTTTCCAACAATTAGGGAAGTCAAAGTTCTTTTCGAAAATTGATCTCAGTAAAGGATATTGGCAGATACCCGTAGCAGAAGAAGATATATTCAAGACCGCGTTTGTGACACCGGATGGGACGTATGAATTTCTTCGAATGCCCTTTGGCATGAAGAACTCTGGTGCTACACTGGTTCGTGGGATGAGGGAAGTGCTTTCAGGCATATCTGGCGTTGAGAGCTATATCGATGATTTGATTGTATTCTCCAGAGATTGGGAGACACACCTGCGAACTTTGGAAGAATTGTTGAAAAGACTAAGTGAGGCCAACCTCACTGCTCGTCCCTCAAAATGTATTTTTGGGGCATCTACGGTAGAATTTTTAGGTCACGATGTCGGATACGACTGGATCACGCCGAACGATGACAATCTAGAGAAGATTGCGCGAGCGAAGCGTCCAGTCACAAAGAAGGAAGTCCGATCATTTTGTGGGTTGCTCGGGTACTATCGGGACTATATTCCTTCGTTTGCGATTATTGCGGCACCGTTGACGGACCTGACGAAGAAGGGGCAGCCAAACTTTGTCAAATGGGGTGAGGCTCAGGAGAAAGCTTTCAACACTCTGAGAGAAGCTCTCCTGAAGCGGCCCATATTAAGACTGCCCGACCATTCGCGAAATTTCACTCTACGCACGGATGCATCCAACAGCGGAATTGGAGCTGTTCTGATGCAGGAGCACGAGGGAAAACTCCACCCCGTCGCGTACGCAAGCAAGAAGTTGACGAATGCGGAGACAAAGTACTCTACACTTGAAAAGGAGTGCTTGGCAATAATATGGGGAGTTGGTAAATTTCGCTTATTCCTGGCCGGAAAGAAGTTCGTCCTCCAAACGGACCACAAGCCGCTGACTTTCCTTAGCACGGCCCGCTACAAGAACGATCGTATACTCCGGTGGTCTCTATCATTGCAGGGGTACGACTTCGTAGTAAAAGACATTGCCGGCAAGGAGAACGTTATGGCGGACTATCTCAGCCGCATAATCGTATAGACTTTCGTGTGAATAACTTCGTGTTTTGTTTTGTAAAATTATTTGTATTTCGTGTGTGTCGTTAAAAATATTATTGCATAATATTTTTCTTTGCGGGGGGCGTATGTCACACTTCATTCATAATTTTAATCATAACGATGTAGTGTATCCCCGTTAAAAGCAGTTCGTAGTTTTATCATAAGAGAATAAATGCGGCTCTTTGAGCGCTGTCTGCGATATACGTCCAATTTGTTATATGGCTCGATACATGTATCTTTTTCTCTTTTTTTCTCCTCTTTGTATTGACGTAATATGTTTTTTTGACTAACATCATTGTACTGGAAAATTCGCGTATATTCCACTTGATTCGCGTAACGTACTCTCCAGGGCTTTCTGGCTGAATCTTGAATTTACGAGAAAGTTTACGTCACGTGATTTTGTTTTCTATATAAAGCCGATGCGTAGCGAGATTATTATTATTATGATGATTCATTATCGTTGTGAGGTAATTTGAAGCGATTCGAGTGGCGGCTCGAGCGAAGGTGATTTTGTTTGGCCACAGGAGGTGGACCGTTAGATTTTTGTGTCGGTGGACAATTGTTGAATTTATTTGGTGCCAGTGGTTGGCAGTTTTGTTTACAGAGGTAGAATTATTTTGTGTTGATCGAATCAAGTTATAGCGTTGAGTTCGCTTTGCAGTGTGGCAAAGCGTGGAATAGAATTTCGTCGGTCGTGATTTTGTAATACATTTGCTTTTATTAGAGACAAGGGTCTCTGTTTGTTGTGAAAAGAATCTTCAACGAAATCAATCCGAGCTTTCGTTAACCAACTGTATAAACCGTCAGGCTCATAGCAAAACTACTTCTTGAGCCGGAATAAAATAAAATTTCGACACAGCTTTGTTTCAGCGCAGGTATTCGGGTTACCTAGCTCAACTGGTCCTTTGGGATTCCCGAACAAAGTTTGTGACAATTTTGCATTTGCTAGCCTATTGTTATTTGATGGCAAAAACAAACTGATGTCTATGTCAGACTTTGTGTTACTAAAAAAAGTTTGTTTTTGGTTTGAATTAAAAATTTATTTTTTAAAAAGTTGTTGCTTGCACCCGTTGTTTTTTTTTTTTTATCGCATTGATCACATTTTTTTGTTTTTTTGTTCTTTTAACGTTATTTTTATCAACTGGATTGCATATCATTACTTTTAATTCCCGAACTGACAGCGGCATAGTAACTCTCACGAAAAAAACAGAATTTAGGTGTAAAATAAGAATATGGATTAAACAATGTGGAAAAAACTCTTTTTTTCGATTCGACTAAAAGCCAGTGTGTCGAACCGAACCCAAACCGGGTTTGTAAAACGGTATTAAATGTTATTTTTCTTTGAACTTAAACCGGAACTGAACACAAAAAAATAAAATTTTCTAAACTTGAACCGGAACTAAACCCATAAAAATAAAATTTGCTGAAACTTAACTGGAACTAAACCCGTAAAAATTAAATTTACCAAACCTGAAACTGAACCGGAACTTTATTTTAAATAGATCCGGTTTGACGCTCTCATTTTAATTTTTTGTTGGGCAAGATGAAAATCACATTTTTTGTAATTAAAGTTGTCCCAATTTGTTTGGTCACTGACTTGCGGTGTGGCAAAACAGAAAACATCATAAACGACTTCCTGTAGGCGATAAATCAAAGCAAAACATTGGTCAAGTAACGTAAATAAAGAAAGCGCAGTTCCCAGTAAAACGCAGTTCAAAGTATATATGTTAAAACAGTAAAATGAAAAATTCGTTAAAATGGGAAGCACCAAAAATAACGAAACAAAGTCATAGACAAAAATCAGACCTTACGACAAGATGATAATTATTTTTAACTTTGTTAAATATTTTAATACAAAATAAACAACTTTTTCTAGTTGTCGGCTCATTACTGAATTAATTTTAACTAATGGAGGCTAGTGAGTTATGATATGTCGATGAAATTTTGTATTAGGCGTATAAAATAATAAGTTTTATTGAAAATAAAGTTTTTACTCCTACCTTTCATTGAAAATAAAGTAATGGAACAATTTTTAACGATCGAATTTATTCAAATACAAATCGTAAAACATTGTAGGCCTATTGATGATTTTTTAAATCTTGCTTGCATACAAATAAACTTGCAAAATCAATCAACCTAAGCAGCTATTGTCACACTACAGCTATTCACAAAATTGGATAGTCAAAAATTTGTGGTAAAAGTAAACAAAAACAGCTTAATTTCGTTATGATTGCTTCGAAAAAGGGAAAAATTTAAGTTAAAATTATAATTGAATGATGCAAGTAAATTTTGACCGCCGACCGGGCAAAACAAATTAGCCATTACGGCACTTTTAAACTACTTAGCCATGGTGCTAATTTTTTATAATAAACATGCATTAGAGACACAAATTGTTTTCTCTTTCATGAAAATAATAACGTATTTTTACCAAATTTTACATGTATATTGGTAAACATTTCTACCATACAGATTTAAGATTTTTGAGACGTCCCCTTTTTTCACTCAAACAAAATTTGCAAAAACAAAATTTTCTTCATGCCAGCAAAACTAGCGTCTCCCTTGATGTCACACAAAAAAAAACCCAAGTCCTATTCTCCAGTTTTGTCTGGAATCGAAAGTGAACACAAAGAAAAAATTTTCACTTTTCATCATTTTTCAAAATTTCCATTTTTGTCCCAAATTCAACGTGACGACTTAAAAATCATGATTGCAGCTATTTATTTTGATTGCATTCTGTTGCTCAGGTCACCTGATGAATCTTTTATACCCTCCAATTTAAGAAACCCAGATATGGATTAAAGATTCTTAAACTAAAAATTGCGCACTTCAGGGTGGGAGTACCAAAAATTTTTAGAAGAGGTTTGAAGTTGGTAGAATATTTTAAAACATGTAAAACTTAAATTGCTGATTTTAAAACTTTAAGAAAAAGTGCGAAAAGATTGAAGCTAAGAGGTCGCAGTCCTAAAAGTTTTTAATTGCCTAGGTCAACTATAAAATGAGCTGCTCGAAAAATTGCAAAAATAAGCAAAAATTAAATTTTTGTGTGTAAAAATTGACGAGATAAAATTTTGAATTTATTTACAATCTTATGTAAGTTTTATGAGATAATAAAGTCCTAAAAAAAATTGATTTTATTGACTTTAGCGGGTACAAGTTATAAAGTCATATTATGCAAACAAAATGGAAAGAAAATAGTTAATAAAAGACTTGCACGGTTGCTATTGCCGCACGTTATTTGTTCTATACGCAGGTAAGTTGCCAGTTTAAAAGAGATCTAATAAATCCATACATACAGCACGAAAACTGACTTTGATACGCCTGAACAACGTCGTTCGGGGCGAAGCCGCCTAGACCTCCCGTTTTCTTGCCTTACTCTACTACTATCAACGTGTCGATACAACTATAAACGCGAAGTTTTAAGATTCAAGTGATGTTTCTGAGCAACTCACTAATGCCACGTGAGCATCCGCTATTTTAGATGAGATTGTGGTTGTGGAATTAGTGCTCACTGATATAGCGATGCTTGATGTAAATGCGTATTAAAAATAACACTTTTAAAAACTTTCTCCAGGCGAAATATAAAAAAAACTTAAAATTGATTGTAGCAAACTAATTTTAATCAGGCCGAAGGGGAGCAGAAATTTTTCTAAGGGAGAAAAATTTTCCAGGGGATTTTTCAGCCAGTTAATTTTAATTTGAACGCCATTGCTTGTCACTAGCGTAAAGTATCCTAAAAAATTGATATCAAAAAAAAATTACAAAAAATTTTACGCTTGCACTTTTAGGACTATAAGAAATTATTATTATACATTGATTCAACTTTGTCAAATTATGCAATATGTTGATTTTACAATTCACACCTAAATAGCTTTCCGGTGAATAGATTTATTGAAAAATTTTTTAAAACTTATATGATTATCTAATATACCTCCACTTAAAAAATTTTAAGCTTGTAATTGCTTCCCATAATTCACCAAAAAGCACGCCACTTGACGTCCATGCCATATATTATTTGGCTACAAACATAGCCTTACAAATTGGGGGGATATAAAGACATTGTCGCCATTTCAACTTTTCACCAACCAAAAAATTCGAGAACAATCTGATTTTTCGGGAAACAAATTTGTTTTTTGAAACATAAAATGAACCGGTAAAAATGTTTTTTGGAAAAATGCAAGTTATTTTACGTCCCAGTAATAGTTTATTTCTATGTGCTGTACATCAAATTCAATCTTACAATTGTTTTTTTGAGGGGATAAAATTGATTATTTTAACATAAGACACTTCTAAATTAATTTCTGAGCGCCAAAAAAGTTCAACCGCCTGCGGATTGGTGTTGGGCGATTCCATTCGTCCATGCACAAATGGGGTCTTGCTCCTTTACCGAATTGCGAATGTGGAGCCTCTGAGCAAACCGCAGACCATGTACTAACAGCGTGCCCTATACATCGGGCACCACATGGAGCACAAGGTCTGACGGTTTTTTATGACAAAACTCAATGCTGGCTTAATAACGCCACTGCCACCATCTGATTCAGGCAGTGCAGCAGTCTGGGGTAGTAAAAGGATAAACCCTCGGCCCCAGTCCTGCTTGTGTCTGACCTGTAGTGGATACCCTTCAAACGATGACGACGACGACGACGAGCGCCAAAAAGATTTCGAGCACATAACAAAGTTAATGCATTCTGCTCCGTTAGTTACAAGCCCACTCGTTAGGTTTGAATTTCTTGGTAAAATCTTTCAAAACAATAAGGCAGGCAAAATTGTTCCGCCCTTCTTTCCAAATCCTTTGGTCTAGTATGTCTATGGCGACTGCGAGCCATGTCCTTAGTTTGTAGGCTTGCAAAATTTGTTGAACCCGAACTGGAACTGAACCATTAAAAATAAAATTGGTCGAACCTGAACTTAAACCAGAACGTTATTTGAAACGGTTCGACGCCCTGCTAAAAACTTTCTCTGAACGTAGTGAAAATTATTTACTTTCTTGATACTCAATGGTCTTAGTCTTCAAATGACATAACTTAGTATTCTAAAATATTAATATTTTTTAATATTTTTTATACTTTTTTTCTATTTAAATATTTTTTATTGTTATCAGTAATAATAACCACATTGCATGCGCTTCGTTTTTCAAACCCAAACTTTTTCTGATTCAACTTTTTATGAAACAAGGAATTTTGCTTAAAATTTGGTTTTTTGTCACTTTCCAGTTTCAGCAACCGGTCAATGCTTTGCGCCAGACACTGGGCATCTATTTTTTTTCTTTTGTCTGTTGAAGTTTAATCCTTTTTTCCCGTAGCTCTTTCAATATAAATGTTCAGTTTGAAAAACTACAATACTATATGAAAGTTTTTTCAAGTCATTACAAAAGTTTGAAGAAAATTAATTTTTTTTAGATTTTAATCTATTAAAGTTTTAAATAACTGATTATATCTAAATAAAGATTGTTATTTCTTTAGTGGTACACCCGGTTAGAAAAAAGCTTATTTATTTTCACTTATTGTTGGAGTTTGAGCGTATCACCTGTTCATGAACTTGAGTATTGTTTAAAGAGCTAGCTAAATAAAAAAAATGTAGTTTTATTACTCAAATAACTCGAAGACTGTAATTTTTAGGGGCTTTTTCTGAAGGTAAAAAGCAAAATCTATTCTCAGTTATATTTTTTCACGTTTTCATTATCTTGGAAATAAAAAATCTAAAATTTTTTTGAGAAAAACAAAGTATCTTAAAAAAAAAAATTCTTAATCTTGTTTTCCAAATGTTTATTTAAAAAATTTTTTTCTACTCAGCTTTAAAGCTTTCAATTACTTTGGGATTCTACACGGACGTTGCAGTATACCGAGTCTTCTTGTGTCGCTTCGGATTGATGAACGTCAGTTCGTTTTTGAAATTCCATTAGGAGGGTGAGAGTTTTTCAATTGACTGAAAAAATAAAATTTGTTCCTTAGTGAGCTTGATAATGGTTTTCAAACTTCCTTTAATTGTTATAGCATACTAAGAAATTGTGGGTTTGCCCGCAGAACACTTACTTCACAAAGGCGAAAATTTACTCAATGCACTCTACAAGTCCATCCTTTATCGTTTACTCATGCGTTCTTTTGTTTTGCTTACAGAATCAAAACTTTTTTTGCGGGATTTTACAAGCTTCATATTAAAATTTATCACTTAATTTTATAGTTGATATTTAAAAAATTAGCATTGCTAATTGCTATACAAGACCAATTTAGAATTGCATATAATTTTTATCTCTAGAATTATTCTAACCTTATGTAGATTTCATAGAATGGTAACAAAAGCTGTCACTTATTAAATACTACTATTAAAAAAACTTATAAAAAAATGAATAAAAATTCGGCAATGAAAAACAAGAAGCAACCAAATTGTTGATGGCATCTCATTCCGTTTGGTTTTTGTGACCTTGAAAAAGTTTATATCAAATTATAAGGCAATATGAAACGACCACTAATTAACAAGTAAAATCATTAATATATAGGCTTACGATACGTCCCGATTTTTAGGGCTCTGTCACGCCCATTTTGGCGGAAATCCCGCCAAGAGTCGAAAAGCGATTTCATGTCCAGACCCCTTTTTCTTCTTTTTTTTCCGAGATCACTAGTCTTCAGAGACAAAAATCATGAAATCCAAGACAAATCAAAAGTGAAGATCTTTTTTTTAGAGAATACCTCTTTTTAGAGACAAAAAGCAGGAAATTGGACACTCATTCAAAATGAAGACCTTTTTTTAGAGAGTTCTTTTATTTTGGGACAAAATTTAGGAATTTGGAGACTGTTCTGAAGTAAGGCCTTTTTTAGAGAACACTACTTTTGGGGGACGGATTTTTTTGTTAACAAACGTATTAATTTGCACCTTTAAAAATAAGGTATGCCTGTTAATATTAGCTGTTTTAGCATGTATGAAATGGAAAAGAGAGTACATTCATTTGCATTAATTATGTAATTTATATCTAGCAGCAAAAAACTTTGTGCGAATAGAGTCTCTTTTTTATTTCATTCTTATAAAAGCAACCTATATTAAAGATTTTAAGCATGTCACAATTTTGCTCGGAAATCCAAAAAAATCAATTAAATTAGGTGACACAAATACCTGCGCTAAGATAAAACTATGTTTATTTGTTTATTATCATCGACTCTAGAAATACATGTAGTTTGCCGCGGAACTGAAGTTCTTTTAACACTTAGTTCTCGATAATTACGAACGGATTCCCTAAAAATCTTTTTTTAACAGATAGAAAGAAACAACGGTTTCTAATTATAAAGAATATATTTGCAAAAATTGAACATACTTAGCCAACTCTAGTAAAACTTGAGTCCCAACATTCACCAAACTCTAAAGCAATTCACAGAGCCAACAACTGCGAATATTCACTATACAACTTTGCACTGCCTAACTTTAAGAATAAATTAGCACCCCTATAGCTAATATTATACTTTATAGTTTGTTTTCCATACAGACTAAAACAATTCTATCTCACCAAAAAATTAATTTGCAAAACGTAAACAATTACTCTTAACCCTTAACTACTCGCGCTGGTGTATTTTGTACACCATTTTTACTAATTCGGCTCCCACCCTTTTATTTTGAAATTCTGCAGGCAGTAAGCGCCACCTATCCTCTAATTAACTCCACAGGCATGCTTTGACGCGTTGGCGTAGTTTTAGAAAGCACGTGACGGCCGGTATGCCAAGACAAATCAGTGGGGGTGCTGTTTTGGTGTACAAAATACACCGCGCGACTACTTATGTAACTATAATTTTTTGTGATTTTTGAAAATATTTTTTTGGTTTTATTGTTTTTTGCTTGCTTATGCTGTTTTTTTGTGCAGAAATACTTTATACATAATGGCTAGACAGATTAAGTCTTTAGATGATGATGCAATTAGGGCAATGTTGGAACAAGAAATCGAATCTGATGAAGAAATAGGAGGTGAAGAAAATGATGACGAAGAAAGAGTTGTGAACGAAAGCGATCACAGCACGGACTCCGAAATTGATGGTGCCCAATTGCAGAATTCTGATAGGTCTACTCATTCTGAAAGTTCAGACGAAGACGATGAAAACTATTATGTTTGCAAAGATAAAGTAACGAAGTGGTACAAAAATCCTTGTGTCAGTAAGTTTGCAAAAACTCCATCACGAAACCTCCTAAAAGTTCTTCCTGGCCCAAAAAACAATGCCAGACATATTGAAGATGAACTACAAGCTTTTCTATTACTGATTACAGATGAGATGATAGAGGAAATTGTTGGATGCACCAATATGTATATCACAGCTGTACAGTCAAACTATGACAGGGAAAGAGATGCAAAAATTACTACAAAAACTGAACTGATGGCATTCCTTGGACTATTGGTTTTGTCAGGTGTAAAGAGGGCTGGGCATGTTAGTTTTCTTGAATTATGGGCCACAGATGGTAGTGGAATAAAAATCTTTCGAGCTTGCATGTCGTACAACCGCTTTCTGTTCCTGTTGTTGGCAATACGGTTTGACGATAGAACGACGCGGAGTCAAAGAAAAGAAACAGATAAATTGGCTGCCATTCGGTATATTCTAGATGAGTTCGTACAAAACTGTAAAAAGACCTACTGCCTTAGTGAGTTCCTGACGATCGATGAAACACTAGTACCTTTCCGGGGGAGATGCAGCTTCATCCAATACATTCCAAGCAAGCCAGCAAAGTATGGTGTAAAGATCTTCGCACTTTGTGATGCCAAGACATATTTCACGGGAAACTTGGAAGTTTATTGCGGTAAACAACAAACTGGTCCACATGAAGTCTCCAACAGCTCTGCTGACATAGTTGAAAGAATGATAAGTCACTTGAAAGGTACATGCCGTAATCTAACAACGGATAATTGGTACACTAGTTACACACTTGCAATTTCACTGCTGCAAGATAAAATAACTCTGGTTGGGACTTTGAAGAAAAACAAAAGAGAAATTCCAGCTGAATTTTTGCCAAACAAACAAAAGCCGATCTCTTCATCAATGTTTGGATTTCAAGAGCATGCTACTCTGGTTTCCTTTACACCAAAAAAGAACAAATCAGTTGTTTTGCTTTCCACTATGCATCGTGATGCTGCAGTTGATGCCAAAACCAAAAAGCCAGAGATCATCCAGTTCTATAATTCTACGAAAGGAGGGGTGGATACAGTTGACCAACTCTGCGGCAATTATTCTGTGTCAAGGAGAACCCGCCGGTGGCCGTTATGTGTCTTTTTCCATCTTGTAAACATTGCCGGCGTGAATGGACAAATCTTATTCAACAAGACTCGTAAGTCGGTAGATGAAGCACAAAACAGGCGGCAGTTTCTCAAGAATCTTGCTATGAGTTTGATGAAGCCTCATCTGCAGGACAGAGCACAGCTACAAAATCTTCCATCTGACATTCAATCCATCTTGTCAAAATATAAGCCACAATCAGAAGTTGACACCCATGAACCACCTCCTGCAAAATCTCGAAAAAGGTGCCGTCTCTGTGGAAGAGCTAAAAACAGGGTGACAACTATGAGATGTTCTTCGTGCAATGACTTTGTTTGCAAAGATCATGCAAAAACTGATGTGAAATGTGACACCTGTGCACATCTTGCAACCGATGAATCATCGTAAAGAACGTTCTTGTGGTTTTTGTGCATAATTTCATTTGTTTCGGAAAATAAAAGCTGTACATCAACCTTGGTGTACAAAGTACACCACGCGAGTAGTTGCGTTAAGAAAAAGGGCGCGAGTAGTTAAGGGTTAAACAATTAAATCTTATCACACAGGCAACAGTAACACAAAACGATTCTAACCATTTTACCTAGTGTCACAAACTTTGTTCGGGAATCCAAAAGGACCAGTTGAGCTAGGTAACCCGAATACCTGCGCTGAAACAAAGCTGTGTCGAAATTTTATTTTATTCCGGCTCAAGAAGTAGTTTTGCTATGAGCCTGACGGTTTATACAGTTGGTTAACGAAAGCTCGGATTGATTTCGTTGAAGACTCTTTTTCACAACAAACAGAGACCCTTGTCTCTAATAAAAACAGATGTATTATAAAAATATTACGTCCGACGAAACTTCTATTTCACGCTTTGCCAAACTGCAAAGCGAAATTAACACTATAACTCGACTCAATCAACACAAATAATTCTACCTCTGTAGAACAAAACTGCCAACCACTGGCACAAAATAAATTCAACAATTGTCCACCGACACAAAATCTAACGGTCCACCTCCTGTGGCCAAACAAAATCACCTTCGCTCGAGCCGCCACTCGAGTCGCTTCAAATTACCTCACAACGATAATCATAATTTCTCGCTACGCATCGGCTTTATATAGAAAACAAAATCACGTGACGTAAACTTTCTCGTAATTTCGAGATTCAGCCAGAAACCCCTGGAGAGATCGTTACGCGAAACAAGTGACATATACGCGAACCTTCCAGTACAATGACTTTAGTCAAAAACATATTACGTCAATACAAAGAGAAAAAAGAGAAAAAGATACCTGTATCGAGCCATAGAACAAATTGGACGTATATCGCAAACAGCGCTCAAAGAGCCGCATTTATTCTCTTATAATAAAACTACAAATTGCTTTTAACGGGGATACACTACATCGTTATGATTAAAATTATGAATGAAGTGTGACACCTAGAATAAATAAAAGAGTTACAACAGTATTTATATATATCTGTTAACGCTACCAGGTAATAACCGAAGCTACTAACACGGCCAGCTTTTTTAGATTAATTATTATATTGGGTTTAACAATCGTACAAATCAGTTTATGATGTCAAGTACATTCATAAGTACATGACGGCACAGTACACTATATGCCAATCAGAAAAAAATAAAAATAGTTTTAAAAGTTTTAGGTATGAAATTGTTTAACATAATTTTCCAAGAAACATGCCAGTTGACGCTTATGAGATATTATTAGGCAACAGACATAGCCTTGCAAATTGGGAAAAAATAGAGGCACTATCGCCAAGTCAACCTGTTCACCAACAAAAACATTCGAGAACAATCTGATGTTTTGGACAATAATTATGTTTTTCAGGGCATAAAATGAACATGTAAAAATGTTTCTCGGAAGAGTTCAAGTTATTATACGTCCAGGTAATAGTTTATTCAAAAGTTACTCAAATTTTTTGTTCATAGAGCACCTAGTCTTATCATTTTAGCATACAGAACACTTAGTCTTAGTTTTTCTGAATTCCCAATTTTTGTCCCAAATACGTAGTAATCTCTAAAAAAAAGATTTTCTATTTGAATCTCTTTTTGATTTTCCAATTTTTGTCCCAAATACGTAGTAATCTCTAAAAAAAAGATTTTCTATTTGAATCTGTTTTTGATTGTCCAATTTTTGTCCCAAATACGTAGTGATCTCTAAAATAAGGTTTTCACCTGAAACTTATCTCTAAAATTTCCAGATTTCCATCTCAAAAACTAAATCTCTTGTTATCGCTAAAATAAAAAGTCTTCCCCTTCGAGACGTATGTTAAGCCTATGCAAACTATTATTTTCATGGATCAGCGAAACACTTTAAGTAAGTACCAATTAAAAAGTCAATTTTAAAACTGTAAGTTAGCTTTAAAAGCGTCTTCATTCTTCGAAGATTTTTTATCTGACACTCGTTGAAAGTGATTATCAGAATGAACTCAGAGCGATCCGATCGTAGTTATATAAAAACCGAGAGCGCATCTGATTGGTCGAGAAAAGCAACTAATGAGAAGCGAAAGAAAAGAGCGTTAGTAAATAAGTTTTTGACAGTAAAGAAACTCGTAAAAACTCATTCATTAACGCTTTTTTCTTTCGCTTCTGATTGGTCACTTTTCTCGACCAATCATAAGCGACCAAAGCGATTTCGACCAAACCAATTTCGACCAAAGCAGAACACAGTTTGAAAAGCGCTGGTTTATTTCAATGTGCTGTACATCAGATTCAATCAAACAATTGCCTTTTTGGAAGTAAAATTGGATATTTTAATGCATGATTCTTTAAATTGATTTTCGGGCTTTAAAAAGATTTTGTGTGCATAACAAAACTAATGTATTCTGCTCAGTTATAAGCCTGTTCGTTATGTTTAAGCTTATTGGTGAAATTGTGAAAAACCATGATGCAGACAAAATTCTTTTGTTCCCTTCACCAGATTCTTTGGACAGGTTTGTTTATAGCTACGATCTACAATCTACGAGCCATGTCCTCGGTTTATACACTTGGGAAATATTTTTTTAAATTGCAGGATTGAATCAAACATGAATCGAAAATCGTATAAACCGCTAATTGTTTTCACCTTCATCCTTTCACGGCACACAGTTTTGGAAATGCTGAGATAGATAAATAATAACAATATTAAGATTGGTAGCTTAATTGCGCTAAAACAGAAAGCTGTTAGTGTAAAAACTTATCAAATATTTAAAACTAAAAATCTTACTTGTATAGGTTTACAAAGTTGATTGCATTAAAATCTTAACTTATAAATAATTAATATTATTAAAAATACCATTTATTAAAGTCAGCCTAAAAAAATTTGGTAAATGTTGGTCTCTTATTTACTTGTAAAATCAATAATAGTGTTTTTTTTTGTTTTTTTTTTGGTTAAATATTGCTTTATTAATCAAGGCTAGTATAAAAAAGTATAACTCAAAATTTTGCGGCAATGAAATTAGACCAAAAATGATAATGCGATTTGTCAATAAACAGTTGATTCTTCTTTTTTTAATGTATATCTAAGTTCGTGAATCCTGTAGTATTTAAAGTATTTTTTGATAGTAAATACTAATAATTGATAGCAAAAGAACTGCCATTTGAAAACCAAAACAAGGAGCACTTCAGCCTAAAGTAGAATACGCGTTTTGTTGAATATTAAAATTTTCAAAAAATTAACGGTATTTCATTAAACTACTACCAAAGAGTCATTAAAAGAAAGGGAAGGCTTTCATTTTTATGACGGTTATCAAATGAACCAAAAGCAACGGCTTTTGCACTTTCTTTCTGGTTCTTTGAAATAATTTTGTAAAGAATAATAAATCAAAATATGTTTCCTGTGTTTGGCTTCCATAAAAAAAACGAACACATTTAAACTTTTCATAAATCACACTAAGAATTTTAATTTGATTAACCTCTTCACTGCAAAAAGCGGATATATATCCACTTTTTCTTAAAGTCAGTTTAGTGCCAAAAGTGAATTTACCCCAAGCCTTTTAAAAAATATTTTTGAGTGAAAATGATAAAAAGGAAGATAATCATGTTTCCTTCCCAAAGGACATTTTCTTCTCTTATTTTTTTTCCAAAATCATATTTTCTTCCCAAAGGGAATACTATAGGATTTTTTTCATATTTTGGTACTGCAGTGAAAAGGTTAAGAAATTTAAGTCGTACTTTTAAAGGGTTAAATATTAAACATTCGTTTGACAAAAAGTGCATATTTTAGATCTGTCAAAACCTGGTCTGCTATCGTGTTGATATAGAAACAATGAACAAAAATAGCATATTTGTCCGTCCATTCAAAAAAATTCAGGTTGCGTCTCTGCTTTCATTATTATTATGCAAAGTTTTTTAAAACAATTTGTTTTCATGTTCAAACAAGTAAAAAAATAATTACTTGTACAAATTTAAAAGAGGGAGTAATTTTTGCTTCAAATAAAATTAAGAATAAGTGGCATATTTAATATTAAAATCAGTGGTGGCATCCAAAAACGAAGAGAATTGTTTTTTTCCTTGGCAAAATCAGTGTCGCTATCATTAAGTTATACAATCGCATCCGATAGTTTTATTTGTAATCCTTAGTATATCGGTCCGATGAGATCATGCTCGATTAAAAACAGGCTCGTTCCAGTACTGCGAATTAGGTAAATATACTGCTGATTGTTATGCTATTACAAGAAGAATTAGATCAAAACGTTAGTATTAATGATATTTTTAATTGGTGATTTTGTTGTAATAATTTGTCACTTTTACAATCACTTTTTTATGATCTACCCCATCTAAAAACCTAGTGTTACAAATCAACCTTTTCTTTCAACTCGAATTTGACATTCTTGTTAATAGTTTCTGGAAATTTAAACTATATCTTAAATTGTTGCCTATGTTAATTTACAGTACATTAATTTTTTAGTTTTTAAGCCTAAAAATTTCATAATAAAGAAAATCTAGACAACTTGGTTTTCCTACAAATTAGCTAACGTTGTCTTATTTTTACCTATCTAAGCCAACGAAACGATAAGCCATTGCCTTGCTATTTTATAAAAATAAATTTTATTGTTAGGCAACTTTTTTCCTTGCGTTTCATTTTTTTGAAGACGACCCAATTAGTTAGGTAAAGAGTAATTGTCCGTTATCACGAGGTACATCAATCATCAATGTTAGGTTTGAATTCATTTTCAGTTGACTTGTTTTAAAATAGCAATTGAAAACTGGTTTTTAAGAGAGCTAAGTAAAAAAACTTCTCTTAATGTGCCTTTAGTAAGGGCACGACAACGTAACGAAGGCTGAGTCTGAATTAGAACTTTGTCAATTATGGTCACTATTAAAAGACGCTTCAAATTACTTGGCAATGCTGCCTAGAACACTAAATAAAACTGAAAAATGAAGCTTTAACTGCCGGTTGTTTAAACAGTAGGCCTAATCACATTTTTTACTCAGTGTGATAAATTTGGTTTCAACTTTTGGACCGACCAAGTCTGACACGTCGTGCCGACGGGTTAAATTGTCGAATATGACAAAGAGACTAAGCTACTCAAGAGCTGGGTCACACAGAGAGGTTTGAAATCTGTTGTTTAAATGTTCAAAGTTGTGAAGATCTTTGGTTTAATGCCAAATTTCGTGACCTTGTTTTCAATACACTTTTTCAGTTATATAACGTCATCCCAATAACAACCATGCTCAATTTTATAATGCCCTAGATCAGTGTTTTTAAAAGTGAGCCACTTGGCTCCCTAAGGAGGAGTTTAAAATCTCAAGGGAGAAAAAATCACGAGGGAAAGAATAGAGGAGAAATTTGAGAATTTTGCTACAATGTCAGTGGACCCAAAAAAATTGGTACGTCTTTTGCAATCATACCCGTACTAGCTTGTGGGAGCAGGGAGAAAGTAAGATCACTGTTTTTTGGCGACGAAAATCAAAAAATCCGAGAATGATTCAAATTTGAATGTTAATTTTTGAACTTTCAGGAATAACCGGAATTTGGATTACAAATTTAAATAAAGCGAAAAAAGTCTTCACTTTGATCATTAAGGTGATTTTTTTTGGGAGGGGAATGATGGTACTTGAGTCCTAAAAGGAAGAAATGCTGCAAAAATTTTGAGTGCCGCTGCCCGAGATAATATTCTTTAAACTCTTAATTGAAAATGATATAACGTTGTCATTAGGGAAGATTTTCTTTCCTTTACCCCGACCAAAACAATTCTCTCGCTAATCATTATAAACATATTGTTATTAGCAACGGCTAACTTCCTATATCACTAAACCAACTTGAATTGCCAAATTTTTCCAAACGATAATTTATCATTTATTAAACTAATATTAATGAAGCCTCCATTATCCCAGGTGTCTTACATTTTGCTATTTCTGATCACCAACCTGCTTTCTTTACACTTTCTTCCACATAATATAAACTTAATCATTACAAAACAGTTCATACTTATACTTTTCGCAACACAAAGCAAGTAGATGAAAATATGTTTTGAGTCGATTTATAAAAAAATGTTAAACCCACGAACTCAAATTTTTAAACTTGTCCGTTTGAACTATTAATTTCGACTTTCATTTTAATAATTTAATTATGGATATTCATGAAGTAGTTGATAAACATGCTCTACTTTAAACTTTTTTAGGAAGGTTGAATCGTTTACGTCAAAAGCCTTGGTTAAGTAAAGGATTGTTAGTCTTTATCAAAAACAAACAAAAACTTTATTGCAATTACTTTTTAACTGGTAAAAATTACAAAAAAACTATATTATTAATATAAAACTTATGCCAACAAACTACACGAGAGTCAAAAATCTATCCAAAAGAATGTTCTACACAGACCAAGCATAAAAAATAAAAGCAATTCCAAAAAAATTTGGCAAATTTATCAACTCACAATACCATCTAAACGTTCAAACATCCAACTCAAAAATGACTCTTTTGATAATAATTGCGTTGACAATTTATCTCTAAATGCTTAAAGCTTCAATAACTTTTTTGTTGAAATTACACATGATATTCAAAAAAAAGTTAAAAAATCTTTCTCTCGAGATCACACTACCTACCTCAAAAACCCAACTTTGCATTCCATTGCTTTGGATCCACCCCTCCCAATTGAAATTTTTTTACCTAATTAATTCCTCGAGTCTATAAAAAGTTTGTCGTTGTGAAAACATTAACAACTTTCTCTGGCGCTTAGATGCTGTAGTTTTAGTTCCAATATTATCTGTTTATTCTACATCGGCATTTTGAACTAGGAGTTTTTCCTTAAATATTCAAAACTGCTAAAGTTATTCCCATTTTTAAGTCTGGTAATAAACAATCATTAGGAAATTATCGCCCGATTGTTTTGCTTTCAAATCTCTCCAAATTTCTAGAAAAACTAGAAAAACTCCAAATTTCTAGTCGGCAGCGTGGTCGAGTGGCTAAAGCACCGGACTGATGATCAACATGGTCTCGGTTCAAAACCCACTTGCGCCATTCTGTTGTGTCCTTGGGAAAGACACTTTACGGCACTTTCCCCTGCTTGGTGGTCTTGACAAGCTGTTCTAAATTAAAATCATATCTCTACTAAATTACTAGCGGACAGCAATATGATGGCATCTCCGGAAGCAGGTCGGGGTAATTGCTTACCCTATGTATAGCGCCTCCGTCGCTTTCCTGCGAGTCAGGAGGATAAATATAGAGATAAAAATAAAAAATAAAAATAAACTAATTAAAAGAGCCTTTGACAAATTTTTTGATAAAAAGTAAATTACTGCGTATTGCTCAATATCGTTTTAGGAAATATCATTCTGTAACCCACGCTTTGCTAGATGCAGTTACATACAGTTACGATGCAATTGACCACAAAAAACACACAGAACTTCTATTTATGAATCTTAAAAAAGCATTTGATACAGCCTCTCATAAAATTCTTCTAAGCAAATTGTACCATTATGGCATACGAGGTCATGCTTTTGCACTAATTAAAAATTATCTTTCTTTCAAACAGCAATTTGAAAGCATAAACAATATTTTTTCTTCTTTAAAACCCATAAGCATTGGCGTTCCTCAGGTTTCAATATTGGGATCATCACTTTTTTCAATTTATATGAACGATATGCCAGTTGCTTTAAATATTTCTCCTACATTTTTTCGCTGATGACGCGTGCCTTATTCTTGAAAATGAATATTTTTAATCCCTGAAAGAAACCTGCCAACAAGAACTAAAAAAATTTGAAAACTGGAGAAAACTTAATTTTAAACCACAATATTCAACAACTTAAGCCCAAAGTTTCTAAATCTGTAGGCATCATAAGTAAATTAAGATATGTCTTTTCTTTATCTTCCCCACTTCTTCTTTACTGTGCTCTAATTCATCTTTACCTAATTTATGGTTTTTCTATCTAGGGTAGTACCTTTCCTTTTTATTTACTAAATTTACAATCTCTTCAAAAGAAAGCTATTTGCTTGAAATCAACCTGTCGTCCAAATACTTCAATTTCTCCGTTTTTTTAAATTTAAAGATTTTAAAATTCTTGAATTATATACTGTATATTTGAAATTTAAAAAATTATGCACCAATATTCCAAAAAAATCTCTTGCAGCCTGGTTTTCATTCTTTTTTTCATAACTACTTCCATACATAATTGACTCACTAAATCTACTTTTCTGAATAACCTTTATTTTTCTAATTCTCTTCTTTGCAATGTCAAAACTCATTTAAATACCAAGGATCTAAAATTTAAAACTTGCTTCATCCTGAGCTTTGTAAAAAATCATTCAATAAATTCAAACTTGATCTCAAAACGTAATTACTGCCGATAAATTAGTTAGGCTTTTGTCCCTTTTTCGCACACAAATTCCAAAGCAACTTTTTGGTAGCTGCTTGACGTGAAAACTTTAATTGGTTCCTTCGCAGTCCCCCTTTAAGATTGTGTCTTATTTTGTTGGTTTTATCATCATTGTCGTTATCTTTTTTTGTAGTTATTATTGCTTTTTTTTAATTATTATTCACTGCTGTCTCATCTGTTTCGAAAAATAAACTTTATGAACTAAAGTTAATTAAAATTGTTTTTACGGCTTTGATACAAACTAATTTTCTTTTATTTATATTAATTAGCACATACTTTGTGAAATTAACTGGAGCCTTCGAAATTTAAAAATAAATTTTAAATTTATTAATCAGCGGATCTGACATAGTCGTACGAGCCGGGGAGAAGCGGGGCAATTTCCCCCAAGTCTCAAAAACCTGGGCAAAATCAGAATTTTTTGGGCAGCGAAAAGAAAATATTTTGGCAAAATCCAAATTTTTTTGACAGCGACAAAAAATTATTATATCAAAAAAAAGTTTTTTGTGCACCGAAATGAAATTATTTGCGCAGGATAAAGTTTCTCAGTCTACAAAAATTTTTTTAGTCATCACTTGTTTTTTGGGACGAAAATTGAAAAATTTTTTGGGACAAAAGACACAATTTTAAATAGTTTTTAGTCTTTAACAAAATTTTGGGAAGAAATGTGAGTCATGTTGTCTTTACTTTTTTAAAGTTATCAGATCATGATTCGGACAAACGTCAATAAAATTTGGGAAAAACTGCATTGCCCCAAAGTTTTTGGCTGATATGGCAATGGTAACCGAGTAGGTAAAAGCACCGTATTAAATTGAACGCGATTGTTATCGGTCACGATTCAACTTCTTTACTTATTTTTCCGGTGCTCTTAGGAAATATACGTTACTTTTCTCGACTTGACGATCTTAGCAATCAATTCTAATTTCAGTAATTACTAGAAAGGCTAAAAAAATTGCAGAAAAATTTTAATCTCACAACAATATTTACTTCTTTGAAAACAAAAACTATTCACTTGACCCCGACTCTAAGTTTAATGTTTTCAACATTGTTTTGCCAGTCCGGAAAATAAATGATAATGATAATAATTTAAAAGTCAAAAGTAATCTTTTCGAAAGCGTTATATAATTTCTTACCTCTAAGAACAATTTTAATCTATTTTAATACTAACGATTACAACTATGTCTACAACCTGTAATTGAAACTTGTCAAGCGATGTATGAATGGCAACATAAAGCGGTTTCTTTACAATTTTTTGATGAAATGCAAAATCTTTTAAATTTTGGTTTCTCTTTTTCTTCTTTACTTGCAGGAAAACGTCGGAAGCGTTAGAGCAACGGTTAAGGGATAATCCCACTTTTAGAGATGTCAAGGTTGAATTTTTTTATTTAAAGGTAGTTATACGACCAAAATTTTTAAATTTAAACAAATGGTTTGTGGTACAGAATTTGAATACAGCCAGCAAAAAACTCATCTCTAAGCTTTTCATCCGACACTCGATCGTCAGGAGATAAACGTCGGAATGAAGAAAAAAATTCCATTGATTGTCTAATGCAGCTGAACGAAGATGATTTGATGTTTAGAAGGGAGCTAAAACGCGAAATCAGCGCAGCGAAAGTTCGGGGTGGGTGATTTCTTCAGTTAACGCACACTATCTTAACGTTGTAAAATATACATCTCTAAATGCAAGTTCTTATATAAAATTACCGAAAGAACTTAGAAATGCTAAAAAAGGGCTTATCAATATAAAAAATGAGGACAATGAATGTTTTAGATAGTGTCATCTATAATAGCTAAAGTGTACAGTGACAAAGTGAAAAGTAATCGTGAAAGAATAAGCATTGCAAAAAATACGTAGACACACGGAATTATGATGGAATAGAATTTCCAATTTCAATTAAGCAAATACCGAAAATTGAAGATCAAAATAGCATAAGTATTAATGTGTTTGGGTATAAAAACAAAAATCGCTTTCCTTTATACGTTTCTCGAAAGGTGACTGAAACAACTCTTGATCTTTTATTGATATCGGAAGAAGAAAAGCAATATTACGTTTGGATAAAAGACTTTAACAGATTCATGTTTAAACAAAACAATCATCAACATAGACAATATTTCTGTAAATACTGTCTTCAATGTTTTCCGAGTAAAGAAATTCTTAACAAACACACACCAAACTGTATTGTTGTTAATGGAAAGCAAGCCGTACGAATGCCTAAAAAAAGGTAGCTCGGTACAATTTAAAAACTTTCATAAACAGCTACCAGCTCCTTTTGTTACATATGCTGATTTCGAAGCACTAACTCAAAAAATATACAGCTGTCAACCAGATGATAACAAGGCCTACACAGAAAAATATCAAAAACACGTAGATTGTGGTTATGCATACAAGTTGGTTTGTTGTTATGACGATAAATTTAGTAAACCCATTCAACTGTACAGAGGCGAAAAAGCTGTTTATAAATTTTTGGAGGCTATGCTAAAGGAAGCAGAATATTGGAAAAAAGTAAAAAAAGATCATTTTAACCAACCTATGAATTTAACAAGTATGGAAGAAGAAGAATATGCAGCTGCTACAGAATGTCACATTTGTCAAAAATACTTTACCGAGGATGCTGTCAGAGTCAGAGATCACTGTCATATTACAGGAAAATATAGAGGCGCGGCACACAATAAATGTAATAGAAGCTTTAGACTGACTGATAAGATACCTGTAATTTTTCACAATTTAAAGGGATATGATTCACATTTGATTATGCAAAAAATAGGAAAATTTAAGATGAATATTAGTGTAATTCCAAACAATTTAGAAAAATACATGGCTTTTTTCTTGGGCAAACATTTGAAATTCATTAATAGCCTTCAGTTTATAAATAACTCATTGGAAAAATTAGCTAAAAATATAGCAATTTCTGATATGAAGTACACATCACAGGAATTTCAGGATGTAGAACTAATGAAAAGAAAAGGCGTTTACCCGTATGATTATATGGATAACTTTTATAAGTTTAATGATAAAAACCTCCTATCAAAAGAAAAAGTCTTTTGTATGCTAAGCGATGAACAGGTAACTGACAAAAATTATGAACATGTTCAAAATGTGTGGAATACGTTTAGTTTGAAATCTATGGAACAATATCACGACTTGTATCTCAAGTCTGATGTTTTGTTATTAGCAGATATATTTGAAAAATTTCGCAAGATATGTCTTAGATATTACAAATTAGATCCTTGTCATTATTTCACATCACCTGGTTTATCATGGGATGCAATGCTTAAAAAGACTGGAGTAAAACTGGAATTAATGTCGAACATTACTCAATTTCAATTCATTGAAAGAGAAATAAGAGGGAGTGTTTCATATATTTGTGAAAGATATGCAAAACCTAACAGTAAGTACATAAGCGACTATAGTCTTACTAAACCATCAACTTATATTACGTAGCTTGATGCAAACAACTTGTATGGATGGGCAATGAGTAAAGATCTACCCACAGGAGGTTTTAGATGGGCTCACGAAATTGATTTAACAAAAAAAAGTATTAGTTGGGTTTCTTTAGACGAAATTGATTTAACAAAAAAAAGTATTTGTTGGGTTTCTTTAGACGAAATTGATTTAACAAAAAAAAGTATTTGTTGGGTTTCTAATGACGAAATTGATTCCACAAAAAAAAGTAACAAAGAACTCATTCTTGAGGTTGATCTGGACTATCCTGAACAACTTCATGATAAACACAACAACTATCCATTAGCTCCAAAGAAACTAGAAATTAAAAGTCATATGCTATCAGACTATTGCAAGAAATCTAATATAATGGTTGGAAGAGTTAAAAAGTTAGTGCCTAATTTAGGACCTAAGAAAAATTACGTTCTTAATTATAAAAATTTAAAGCAATACCTCGATTTAGGTTTAAAGGTTACAAAAGTGCATTCTGCTTTAGAATTTGTCCAATCACCTTGGTTAAAAACGTATATTGACTTCAACACATAAAAACAAACACTGGCAGAGTCTAGCTTTGAAAAAAATTTTTTCAAGCTTATGAATAATTCAGTATTTGGAAAAACGATTGAAAATTTACGTAAACGTGTTAATGTTACTCTTATTAACGACCTGGAAAAACTTTTAAAACACGCTTCAAAACAAACTAAAGATATTTAATGAAAACCTTATGGCTATTCATAAAATTAAAGAATCGCTAACCTTGAACCGACCAGCCTATGTAGGAATGTGTATTCTTGATATCTCCAAAACATTAATGTATGATTTTCATTACAACTATATCAAAGAGAAATATGGCAGCAATGCAAAACTTATGTTTATAGACACGGATTCATTGACATACAACATTAAAACAGAAGACATATACAAAGACTTTTGAGCTGACAAAGACAAATTCGATTTCAGTGATTATAATATAAATTTAGGTTTTTACGATCCAACGAATAAGAAAGTAATTGGTAAGATGAAAGATGAAACCAAAGGCGTACCGATTGTAGAATTTGTTGGGCTTAGATCTAAAATGTACAACTACGTCCAGAATGATGAAATTACTTGTAAAAAGGCAAAAAGAATTTAAAAAAATATTGTCAAGAATGTAATCAAACATGAAGATTACAAAAAATACAATTTAACAATGATCAGATGTATCATAAAATGAAAACGATTGGAAGTGAAAATCAACAAAAAATCTCTTTCATCTTTTGGTGATAAAAGATATATAAAAGATATATTTGTGGTAATGGAATTGAGAGTTTTGCTTACGGTCATTTTTTAACTTAAGAATAAAAATAACTTAAGCATAAAATGTGTAATAATATAAAAAGATGGAATGCTGTCAAAATTCAAATATTAAATTTAGTAATGGAGTTTGGACTTTTATTAATTGTGGTTTAGTTCACGGACCTCAAATTATTCATGGTTGGATTGAATATTATCAAAGTAATGTTATTCCATATAAAACAATGTATAGTAGAACTGATATATTTTACGTAAACTGAGAAAACTTCAGCTCTCTTCTAATGAAATAGAAGCATTTATGGAAGTTTGGAGAATTCTGAAAAGTAAACAGAAAACAATTAGTTCTAAAAGATTTCCTAAAGTAGACTTTTTTATTGATAAAATCTTAGAAGGTCTAGATATTTCGAAAAAACCCTAATACAAAAGCTCTTCAAAATTACGTAAAAAGTATGATATCATTTGCAATAATATAATTTTTAAAAATGATCCGGAATTGGTAGACATGCATCTGCAACTTGATCATCAATCATAGCAAGTTCTCTTTCTAAAAAGTCATCAACATCACCAGATCTGAAAATGTATTTCAACCTGTTTAACAATTTTTGATAAGATTGAAAACCATATCTACAGGCCTCAGCTTTTTTAGTAAAATTTTTCTGGGTAATTATTGTTTGTAAAAGAACACCAACAGCAACACTTGCTAAAAAAATGGGGTTTAATGTTACCGAACCAACCACTGCTCCTGTTGTAGTAAGAATAACAGATGATAGTTTTAAGGCTAATTCATATCTTTTATATTTTTTGTACATCTTCTTATAACACCAATACAGTTTATGATAAGTTTGATATAAATTTTTCAATTCAGAAATTTGTCTTTCAGTTAAATTTTTATTGATGCGATTAAAGTTCATCACTTCCTTTATCTTATACAATTTTAATCAATTCGAACATAAATATCACATTAAACTCAAAGTATGCTTGTTCTCCCGATGGAGCAGAATATTCACATACAAATTTTTTACTTGTTGAAATAGGTTGTACTAAAACTGTTGCATTGAACGTGCGCTGTTGTGGGCGTTCAACAGGTGAACGACGTATGTTAAATCTTTTTAATATTTTAGAAGATCGAGGTTCAACAAGTTTAACACCCAGCGTACCTGAAGTATTATTTATAGCAGAACCACTTATGGATATTCGCAATACATTACCAGGCGATATGTCTGTTAAACCAATCACATTATTATTGTACTGTGTGCACAAATTATTTTTACCACCGAGCTGTGTTAATTGTATTTCTCTATTTTCACTGTTAAAAAAAGCTTTATAAACATCATATGTTGGTTGTGGGACAAATATTTTTGTTGTTACATCATGATCATCAATATAGGATCTGTTAATCCAGTAATTCGATTATTGTTTAAGTTTAAATCACTGCTGAAGTGATTATCTACATATTGTTTATTTGCTGCATCTGTAGGATCTGTCGGATCACTTAAAATTACAATTTTATGTGTTCCATGTAAATCGATGTCATCTGAAAATACATTGTTAAAAACTTCGTCAACATATTGTTTATTCACTCTATCTAAAGGGAGTGTCGGGTCAGAAACACCTCTTAAATACAATGAATCCCCTAGTGTTATTGTGTTGTTTGAAATAGAATTTTCGTGTGATAAAGGTCCGATGGAGCTCACACCAATAAGATTACGGCCTTGAACTTAAATAGGACTTCTTGTTGCAATTCTGTCATTTCCTATTACTACTAACTTTTTATTTAATTGGATATTATCTTTAAAGCGTAAAAAGTTGCTATCCAAAAATCCTTTGTTCACACTATCAGATTCTTCTTCAGGGTTAGCTAAGTTTTTCATACTGTGACCATTCAAGTTTAGGTCACCATACATCATGTCTCCTTACTTGGAAACTTTATTTTCAATTCCTATAACTTTGGTTGCTGCTGAAGAATTAGTTGTACCAAATTTTGAAATACTCATTTTTATCAGTCTTTAATATAAATGGATATAATAAATTTTGATAAATATTTAAGTGTTAATAATAATCACGTTAAACACCATTATCTTCTTCCAGATTGTCACTACATGATAGTTGGTTCAACAGGATCGGGAAAGACAAATTTGCTTATAAATATGATTCTTAAACGGATGAATTATAATACTTGTTGTGTGTATACCCTTAATCCAGACTAAAATAAATATCAATTTTTGCAAGAACAAGGTATTGAAATACGCAGTCATCAAGATATTTCTCCAGTAGAAGAGCTTGATTCCCAACAAAAAGTAATAGTTTTTGATGATATAAAACTAGACAACATGAACAAAATAAAGAAATATTTCTCTTTGTCTTGAAATAAAAATTGTAACTGTATTTATCTCACCCAATCATACTTTGACACTCCGAAGTACATCAGAAGAAACATAAACTGTTTTGCGTTTTTCGGAAACCTAGACAAAAAAGACATTAGACATATTTCTGACGATCATGCAAAAGACATAACAAGACTAGAAATGGAATCCATTTATCGTGAAGCAACTAAGGATCCGTATAGTTTCATGGTGTTGGATAAAACAGCTCAGCACAAACCTATTCGTTACAGAAAATGCTTTTAACATTTTTGGGCTTAAGCTTTTATATGCTATATAGTAAAAAATGACTTTTGTAAAAGAAGAAGAATTAAAAAAGAAAAACAAGCTCATTGAAGAATACCTAAACAATCGAAAGCTTCTTAAAAAAAGGCTACAAAACGAAATTCAGTCCAAACAACAATTACAAGAATCTGCTTCTGAAATTTTCCTTCCCATCACTAAAAAAATTGAAGAAACTCAGAAGAAAACAGATGAAAGGTAAGACAAACTAATTAAAAAATTACAAGAAGAAAGGCCAAGTTATAGTATAGATATCAGTGATGAAGAAAAACAACTGTTAGCACAACATAATCTAGAAACAGACATAGTTGAGCTTGTAAAACGTGGACCAGACTGCATTACCAGTTTAAAAAACAGATCTATACTAATTAATAAAAGATTAGGTGGACAGCGAAGACGACAAGATACTGATACAGCTGTGATTGACAAACAGATAAGCGTGTTCAGAAAATACAGAGAAAAATTAAATAAATTGCTGAAAGGAATGGAATTAACAGTTGGAAAAGGGTTTAAAAGTCTGGATGAATTGTGTGAAAGGCATAATTTGTTAGTAGCAGCCAAACAAGCTGGTAATAATAACAATCGTTTAAACAAAGAAATTGCAAGTGTACTAAAAAAATTGAAGTCCCACAAATGCATTTCACATTGTGATTATCAAAAATTATGTAATGTTATATTAAAATGACATCAATACCACTCTTTTTTGACTCAAGAAAAGGTCAGGAAACCCCAGAAAACTTTGTAACTAGTTTTAATCCTTCATTGCAATTACACATCAAAAAAAGTTATGAGATGGCATTAATCAGTTCTCGAATATGGTATTCTTGGCATAATATTGCAAGCCTTAATAATATTTTTATTATTCAATTGGTGAAAATGGATTCAAATTTTTTGAAATACCTCCTGGTAGCTACAATACGGAGGACCTTAATAATGAAATCAAGTATCTAATCAGAGAGAAGGGTGATGATAAAAATAGTATTACTTTTACACCAAATTACAATACATTGAAATCTAGAATTGAACTTAAAAATGATTACTCCATTGATTTCCGCCCTCCACACACCCTAAATAGTGTTTTAGGTTTTGATCCCTCATACTTAGCCGGAAACAAAATAAATGACAGTCAAAAAATCGTAAATATTACTAATATTAATAGCCTCCAGATTCATTGCAGTTTAATTGGAGGAAGCTACATACATGAAGTGTCCAGTGACCTGCTTTTTACTGTTAGTCCCAATGTTCCACCAGGATATTTAATTCAAGTTGAACCTAAACAAAAAGTTTATGTTCCAATAAAAAATTTAAGTCAAATTGACAGCGTTCGCTTTCCTATCAAAGACCAAGATAACAACTTCGTGGATATGAATAATTCAATATCCACGAAGTTGTTATCGTAATGAACGAGTTACTTACTATGTTCACCTTCGAGAAATTACGTATATAATTTAACAATAAATATATTCATTATATTCAGCTGCTCTTCTGGTAAAAACAAAAAATTTACCAGAAGAGCAGCAGAATACAATGAATAATACACCTGGTAGCAAGAAAAATAGCATAATAAATATGTTATCACAACGAGAAATTAGATTTCAAAAACGAAAAATTATCGGAGGAAGTTTTCTTGAAAATGTTCACGATAAAGTAAGGAAAGTTATTAGCACTGGCTCAAAGATCCTTAATAAAGTTCCGACTGGTATAAAATCTGAAATTAAAAAGACAGTTCTTAACAAAATACCAAAGGCAGCTCTTAACGATAGGTCAAGGGCAATATTAAGTAATTCGATTGCTGGTTCAGGATTTAAAAATTATATTTCGTAATAATGAAATGACACAAGTAACAAATCCATATTTGCAAATTAATGAAAGTAGCTTAATAGACAACTCAATTACCGAGTTTAAATGTGTGGAGTATTCACCAAGAGATTCTAACAATATGAACAAAGATGGACAACACAGTTTCGAAACTAAAGAATAAGACGTGTTTGTTCTACCACATAAAGCATTTCTTGAAATCAGAGGAAAGCTACAAACTAATGCAGACGCTAATTACAATAACCATGACGTTATTTTATTAGTAAACAACGGTTGGTCTTTGTTTCAAACTGCTCAGTATCAATTAAATAACCAAACGATAGAAAACATTAACCTTTATTTACCACAATCTTCAACAATATTGAACTTAGTTAGCTTTAGTGATGATTATTTAAAATCAACTGTATCTACGTAATATGTTGTGGTACAAAGACACTGGAACTGGTGGAGTTTTTCTCAAGCTAAATTTTACTAATGTAGCAGAAGACACAAACGCAAATGCTGTTTGTAATGGTGTTAGAGATCTGATAGAAACATACAACAACAATCAACAAGCAAATTTAGGCTTTACAGCGAGACATAACATTACTACTGGAAATAAACAAATTACTTTAATGCTTCCACTTTCGCAGATATTCGGGTTTTGTCGTGATATCGATAAGGTATTTCGTGGTGTAAAACATAGTTTAATTCTTGATAGGAAAATTTCTAATAATTACATTATGCGAGCAAACGGTGTTGCTGCTGGAAAATTTAACATAAATCATATATCTCTATGAATGCCTAAAGTAAAACCGAGTTTGAAAGTCGAATCAGAAATAGACTCTATGCTGGTGAAAGGACATATAAAATAACTATATTTTGAACAAATGAGTGTGTATCGAACAATGTTCCAACCAACCCAAACAAGTATGACATGGAGAATTACAACACAACCTGGAACTGAACTTCCCAGACATGTGTTTATAGCCTTTCAATCAAGTGAACGAGATTCTAACCAAGAAATAAATAACATGATTTTTGATAATGCTAATTTAAGACGTATTAGCTGTAGGATTAACAGCGTGCAATATTCTGAACGAGAATTTGAATGTAATTTTTCCCAAGAAAACAGAAATTATTCAAGATCATACATGAGCTTTTTAGAGGCTGTAAATAAATATCAAGACTCTTACGCGGGCTGTCAACTATCGGCTGAAGACTGGGCAAATTTATATCCAATTCATTATTTTGATCTAAGTAAACACAATGATCGACTTAAAAATAGCTCAGCTGATATTAAAATAAGATTTAATCTTGGAAGCAATGTCAGAAATTTAGCAGGCAATGCTGACCAGCCTTTTTATGTGTATGCAGTTGTGCTCTCTGATCGTTACTTTAAATTAGAAGGACTCTCAGGCCGAATGAATATAATTGTCTAAGTATATATTAAAATGTATGTTAAAGTAGAATTAAATTTTTCACCAAATCAAAAAGAAAAAATAAAACAAGCTTTTCAAAACAAAACTGGATTTACACTTAATTTTAATTCTAATCAATTAAGTGGACCAGATTTTCTTGATTTAACAAATACACAAATTAAGAAGATAAATTCTGCAAAAGCAAAAGTTCTGGTGTTACTTTAAAACTATCCAAATTACAGATTTCTGAACAAGGCGGCTTTCTAGGAACTCTTTTAGCAGGTCTTGCAAGAAGCTTGCTGCCCGACCTGTTAGGTGGTAAAGGTCTTGTGTTGCCAGGAACAAATGGTAAAGGTCTTGTTTTACCAGGAACAAAAAGACAAGGAAGGTCTTACTATTTTGAAAAACCTGTACTCGGAAAAGGTTTAATTCTTGGACCTAATTCTCCATTTAAAAACATTTCTATTTTAGGTTTGATTTTATAAGCTATTATAAATAAATAAACGGAGAGGAAAAACATAAAATTTAAAAACTCGAAACGAAAAAGCGTTTGTTTAAAAGCAAATCAATTGATGAAATTTACAATACATTATCAGATGATTTAAAAGATTTGGATTGTGATTTAGTTACCCCATTTGAAATATTCAAAGCATTAATAAATTCTATTATTTTAATTTAAAAATTATTCAAACATTTATATGATAAAAAAATCTGTATTATTTTTTGTTTTAGAAAAGGTTATTGAACAAAATATCCCACAAGATTAAATTCTTGTTATAAAATCAATAGTGAAACTACTCGTATTAAAAGTAAAATATTTTGATATTTATCTAGCTCTTTTAAAGTTTAATTTTGAAGAAAAATGCAATTGCTGTTGTAAAAAGAAAAAAAAGATAACAGTTGAAGAACCAAACTTTTATCGAGTTTAATACAAAATGTATCACGAATATTCATTGAACTTAACGGAAAATTAAAAGAATAAAATTGTAAACGCATACAAAAACAAAACTGATGAAAAAATAAGATTATCTAATGTAAGTATGCAGTTAAAGGGTAATGTTAATCTCAATTTAACTTCCCGACAAATCAACAAAATTAACAAAGCAAGGATGTCTGGACACGGAGTCGATATAAAGTTTAGTAAAACACAATTGAAAAAGCAAAGAGGTTTCTTAAGCGGTTTACTTAATTTAGGAAAACTAGCGTTACCATTTTAAGCCAAAAAGGTCATGCCAACGCTGGGATCAGCAGCAGCTTCAGACGCTATCCAAGGAGCAAGTAAAAAGCAATACAATAAATGAAACCATTAACAAATTTAGAAATTGATAAAATTATGATTAAGTATGACAACTACCGAGGAACATTTAGCAAAGATATTTTACCTAAAAGAATGAAGAAAAATGAAGCAACTGTGGCAAATCTACAAGATTATTTTGCTGGTGATGGAACTCATTGGGTTTGGATTTATAATGATGAAAAATTGGACAAAGTAGAATATTTTGACAGCTTTGGCCTTGTACCACAAAATGAAGTGATAAAATATATTGAAACTACAAATAAAAACATTATTTATAACGAATCATAAATTCAAAACATGAGCTCAATTTTATGCGGTTACTATTGCATATATTATATTGAACAGCGAAACGAAGGACAAACAGCTGATGAAGTTTTGTTAGATTTTTATGATAAACTTACAGAATTCAACGAAAAGTTTATGAAGTTTTATGTTGATATATTATAAATGGAAACCTATTGCGTACGCGTATATGCGTACCTATTGCGAAGAAAAAAAACTCAATGTATTCCAGGAACTGAGGAAATGATAAATATGAAAGGGAACAGACTTATGTTACGATGTACATGTGCTAATTGTGGTATTCTCAAGCATAGTTTTGTTAAACAAGGAGGTTTGTTAGATGTTCATAAGTTGATTGGAAAATTACCTTAAGCAAAAGGTGGATTTACTCTTCCAAGTCATAAGTACATAGGACCATATAATCCACTAGAAGAAATGATCAATCTTTACCAGGACAAGAACCCTATAATCAAATAGATGCTATTGCACAATATCATCATATTTGTTACAGAGACAACAATAACAAACAAAAAAATTAAAGTGTGATTAAGATATGTTAAACAGTTTATCAAAAACTAAAACAAAAGGTGTACGAGAATCATTCGATAAAAAGCTTGCACAAGAGGCAATAGGAACAAAATATAAGCTAGGATTAGGAGCAACAAACGAAAATCGGCGTCGTGGGAAACTGATTTAGCTGATGAGCTGCACAAACCAGTTAAAAGAAAATTTCCTCGACGCCGAGTTATAAGTAAATCAATAGATGAAATATGGGCAGCTGATTTGGTAGAAATGCAACAATTTAGCAAATGGAACAACGGTTATAAACATTTACTCATGATGATTGACATATTTTCTAAATTTGGGTGGATAGTCCCTTTGAAAAATAAAAAAGGTGAAATAGTTGCTAAGGCTTTCAATCAAATCTTTAAAGAAAATAGGGTTCAAAATACTTGTGGACTGATAAAGGGAAAGAATTTATAACAAAAATTTGAAAGAAGTATTAGACAAGCGTAATGTTAAATTGAATTCAACTGAAAATGAAGAAAAAAGTTCAGTAGTTGAACGTTGGAATAGAACAATTAAAACTAAAATGTGGAAGCCATTTACAGAGCAAAATTCAACTCAATACTTAAAAATGTTACCTGATATAATTAACAAATATAACAACAGTTACCACTCATCCATAAAAATGTCTCCAGTTGAGGCTAGCAAAAAGAAAAACGAAGGTATTGTTTACTATAATTTGTATAGTAACCTTAAAGCAACAAAAACAAAACCAAAATTTAAAGTTGGAGATAGAGTTAGAATTTCTAAATACAAACGAAAAACATATGATAAGGGATATACACCAAATTGAACAGAAGAAATATTTGTTATTTCAGAAGTTTTAAATTCAAATCCATATACCTATAAAATTCGCTATCTTCAGGGAGAAAAAATTGTTGGGAGCTTTTATG
The DNA here is from genome assembly GCA_963680785.1 of Diplosoma virens. NCBI lineage: Eukaryota > Metazoa > Chordata > Ascidiacea > Aplousobranchia > Didemnidae > Diplosoma > Diplosoma virens. The sequence goes on along the minus strand of OY796881.1, from coordinate 36,114,707 downwards.
AACAAGAACTTTTAAAAACAAACCAAACTAAATTTAGGATAGAAAAAGTTATTCGTAAAAACAAGAAACAAGCATTAGTAAAATGGTCTGGTTATGACAGTTCTATCAATAGCTGGATTCCAATTAAAAAAATTAATATTTTATAATATAAAGATGTTTTGCGGATATAAACCTTCAGCTTCTGAAAATATTGAAGATATTAGACAAAAATGGGATAAACAAAATTTAACCTATTGTATTACGAATTTAACACCAAAAATGACAAAAGAATCAATTCATCAACAAATTGATTCTGCTTTTAAAGTTTACAAAAAACATTCAGCGCTTAAATTTAAAAAAGTTGAACCTAATGAACCGTGTGATAATCAGTTTTTGTGAATAATAAAAATTTTCAGTTTTGATGTGATAATAAAAATCAGTTTTTGTGAACAAGATCATGGAGATGGCTTTCCTTTCCATGGAGCAGGAGGCGTGTTAGCTCATGGATTTTTTCCAGGTCCAGGATTTGGTGGAGATTTACATTTTGATGCTGAAGAGAATTGGACAGATCAAGAAACTCCCCCAGGACATAATTTGTTTGTAGTAGCAGTGTATGAAATAGGTCATTGTTTAGGTTTAACCCATTCACAAAGCGTTGATTCAATTATGTACCCCACTTATAAACATGAATTGTCTAAGCAATCACTTGATATACTATCACAAGAAGACATTGAAAGAATACAAAAAAAAGCGTATGGAAAACTTGACACTAAAATATTCGACAAAGATGGCTTTTCAATTAGAGTAGAATTTAAAGAAAAAATAAAATAAAACTATTAATTGAAAAGAAGTAAATTTTATGTGTAGATATATTAAATGAATAACAAACTAATAATTGAAAATCGTGAATTTTATTTTCATCCGACATACATAGCTTATGCTGGAAGTCCAGATGGTTATGTTGTTCATGCGATTACTCGAATTCCCACTTTAGGCGTTATTAATGAAAAAGAATATTATAAATTCACTGTTGAAGATGACTGGGGGCGGTGTTTATATGTCCATGATTTCATTTGGGAGTGTTTTCATGGCTTACTAAAAGAAGGAGAGAAAATCAAACACATTAACGAAAGACGTGATGATAATAGATTGGAGAATATGAAATTGCGTAGTTCAAATGATATTGTTATACGAGGATCTATAACCTATGTTTAACATGGAATTGAAAATAAAAAAATCAGCTTTAAACAACTGTGTAGATCGTTAAATTCTTATAAGTTCTATAAATGCCGGTTCTAAAACATAAAAATCAAAAAAAGATGTTTTAAAGACATCGAACACGATAAATTCCTAAATTTAAAAAAAAAGATGTTTTTAAAAACTAAGATTGAGAATGCTTAGATTTAAATTGCATCGGACACGGCTTCCAGTTCAATTTTTTAAAAATAATATAAATGCCGGTTTCAAATCAATAAAATTTTTTTTTAATTTTTGTTGATTTAGACGGTAAATTTACACATAAAATACCAAAAAAAAATTCAACTGGACAGCAATATCTTAGCATTTCCAAAGTGCACTGGAAGCGGCATTTTACATACTACTCACCTCACGTCTACGAAGTTATTAGACCAACCGGATCAGAACCACCTCGGCTGTGTAGGTTATCCAAGACTCATAAAAAAGTTTAACCATTACGACCGATTCTATCCATGATTGGCTCAACTCAGCGCTCCTTAGCAAAATGGCTTACGTCCCCGACCTCCTCTTATATTCTGCTTATTACATTCAAGATTTCTTTACTTCTGCTCAAGTTTAGATAGTTTGATTTACTCCATTTTTCTTTCCTTTGCTCTTTTGGTATATCCAGTCATTTCACTAACCTTCCCCTTGCAGAGACTATTAATATTTGTGTTGACTCCTTATATGATAGTGACCTTATAGCTCCATCTTTTCCGCGTGAAGTTTTTATAGAACTCATGCAAACAGCGACTAAATTTGTTAAATTTAATTTCAACAACGTCATGTATCGACAAATAGATGGTGTAGCTATGGGCTCTTCCTTGGTTTTTGCACTGGCCAACATTTTTTTAATTATTATTAATCTTCATTGCTTAGAAGAGTAAAGAAACCACCGATGTACTATCGCCACGTGGACAATACTTTAGCTATCTTTGATAGCGAAACTGATTGCGATGAATTTCTTCAGCAATTAAATTCCTTGCACGCTCCTTTGCGGTTTACGTTTGAAAAAGAAGTTAATCAGTCTCATCCTTTTCTCGATGTACAGGTAGAAAAGGTTGGCTCTAAACTAATTACAACTGTTTATTACAAACTCACATTTACAGGACATTGCCTGAACTGAAAATCTTTTAGCCCTGAAAAAAATCAGTTTAATTTCCACTCTTGTACATCGAGCCTTAATGATTTGCTCAGACGTTACACTGCAAGTAAAACTTTGAAAAATTTTTTTAATATTAATTATGAATGGCTACCCCGACCACATCATTGAAAAAACATTTGCCCGTAAATTAAAAGATTTACATCACCTGCTTCACATGCGGCGAAGAAATGCTCTGTCTACCTTCATCCGCCCTGGTTGGGCACTCCTTCGATGAAACATGAAAGCAAAATCAAAGCCAGTGTGGAAAAACGCTTAAAAAATCTGGCGGTTCGACATTTTTTATAAATTTCAAAAATTTCAAAATTCGACCAATCCATTCATACCAATAAACAAAAAACAATAAACTAACATAAACGTAAACTTTTTTGGCTTACATCAGCCCTCATCAGATGAGTAGTGACGTTGCTAATAAATTGAAGAGGAGCAAATTAGATTGAACTTAAAGTGCTAGGTACAAGTCCGAACCTTCTTTATTTGTTAATTTTGCAGTTTTCTCACGTCTATTTCAATACAAATTTTTATTGTTTTAGTTTGTTTGTGACATATTGAACTAACTATGAACCAAAAAATTCATTTTTATTGTTCATTTTGGCATTGTTTTAGTTTATTTGTGACATGTTGAACTAACTATGAACCAAAAACTTCATTTTTATTGTTTATTTTAGCAAAAAAAGTCCGCGAGTATTTTAAAAGTCTGTCTTTAGAAACCATTTAACCACTCACACATTCACACAAATTAATCTAGCATTGCTTAACCTAGAGACAGCAACCCCCGTGAGGGTCGTTAAGTCTTTAGAAGGGTCGCACCCACAAATTATTCCAGCGGTCGCCAATCTTTATAATTTTATGGAACCCTAAATATATAGCTTTTTATTTGGCAAACCACTAATACGGCACTCTTAACCATTCGGCAACGCTGCCGGCAAGTTAAAAATAAATAAGGCTGCCGAAGTACGTGAACAGCAAACTCAGTCCAGCAGCAACTCTTCCTCCCTTTTTTAAAAAAAAACAGAAACTATTAGATAATATGTACATGTAAGACGTTTTTCAGATTTCTGCAAATACGTTGGAAAAAGACTGCAACAAATCAATTAGGCCAACTGCAATTCCGAGAGCAGGTGTTATAAAAAAATATATGATCGAAATATCAAATACAACCGTGCTCGTTTTTTATGATTTTTTTACTTTTAAAAGGAAAAATTTAATAAATATTTTGCTCTTTTGTATCTTCCAAACACGTCTTGTGCCTATCTTTTTAAGCAGCTTTCTTCTGCTCCAATTGAGCGGATTTTTGCGGCTTGCGTAATGATTTAACAAAGGGTTGCCATATCTGAATAGGCGGAATCCCGGACAGACATAAGCGCACCAACCAAACAAAGTTTTGAAGGGACGAAGAAAATAAATTTGTTTCCGAATTTAGGACAAAGACCAAAAAAAAGGTCTTCACTTCGAATCGATCTCCGATTTCCGTAATTTCTTCTCAAAATCATGGTGTTCTCTAAAAAAAAGATCTTCACTTCGAATCGATCTCGGATTTCCTTATTTTCGTCCCAAAATCGACGTATTTCCTTAAAAAATTACACATTGTTTTCAGTTGACGCTAAAATCCCGGACATTTACCCTTTTTTTAACAATTTTCCCTGATGAAGATTTTACCACTAAAACCCCGGACATGTCCGGGAAACACCGGACGTATGGCAACCCTAATTTAACAGCATAGAGTTAGGCTCTCTTTTAACATGCTAAGAGATATACTAGGCTAAATATTTGTTTATAAAAATACAATTTGCATTTCAAAAAAAATAGAAAATTCTTAGCTTTGTAAAGTGAACTTAATTTTACATAAAATTTGGCGTTCTCCGTCTTGATATTAATTGTTTCTGATCTCGGTCTCAAACCGTAGGTCACAAAATTTGTCGGTCTCAATCTCGGTCTTGAACTCCAAGCAATTATCTGGCCTCGGTATGGGCTTCAAAGTATTTAGTCTTGATTACATCGCAGCAACAAAGCAAGCAAAAACTTTTACCATTTTATTTTTATTATTAAACTGTTGTAAATTAATATAAAGCATGCTCTTTCAGCACCATTTTTTTATCCACTATTTTTATTTCCAGGGTGATAAAAACATAAATTTGGTGTTTTCTGCTTTGAATTTTACTTTATCTAATTCTAATATAATGAATAGAGCATTTAAATGATTCATTTTATATCATAAAGATTATTCTATTAAATCGATTATCCGTCCGACTTGGAGAACCACGGCTGAGGCAGTAACCTTGGAGTAACCATCAAGTGGTTGCCAAGACTTGACCACGCAGGTGACAAGAGATTGCTGTTCAGTTAAATATATACATACTTTACTTTTTTATGGTGATTGATAAAACTTTACAGATTGATGAAACATCATGAAACTTTACCAAAAAAAGAAGAAATAAATTTTTGTCAACAGTAGAACCAACATACGATTGCAGGAGTTTACAAAAATTAAAAACTCAAAATTATTTTTCTTTTAAAATATTCAATATTGACTACATGCTATAACAACTATTTTATTTTTACTAAAAAAATATTTTGTGCTTAAAGCTTGGCTTTCTAAACAAAAAAAGTTTAAACTGATATATTTTTACTTTGCCTGTCTCACTGCAGATCCAGCTCATCCAATCATGAATTAGACGTTAATTTGTTTGGATCGCATAGAAAAAAATTTTTTAATAAATATTCAATTTTTTGTACCTACACTTAAATTTTATTAAGACGCTAACTTTAGTAGTTCATCAAACAATATCGCATTTTCTTGTAATTTAACTATTTTTAGATTTTTTTTCTCAGTTCTTGGTAAACGCATTTTATTTATATATTTTCCGCAATTTAAGTCACATTCTATTGAAAAAGAAGACGAAATTCACAAACCATAAACAAATTGTAGCCGTGCCTACTAAGGATGTACCGAGGTAAATAAAAGCCTGCGGTTTTTTCAAAACCCAATCTTCGTATTTAATTTTAACAACCTAAGCAAAAGTAGCCTTTTTTCATATATTATTGGCGGTACTTTGTTTTACGAATTTTGTGCTTTATTTGCTAAGTTCAAATTAGTAAAATATTTCTTAAAAACTTTTTTAAAGAGAAAAAGTTTTTTGGATTGTAAAAAGAAAACTACTGTTTGAAATTTATCACCCATGCAATCTCAAGAAGTAAAAAAAACTTGGATCAAGTTTTAAAAAATGACCCTGAGATAACAAGTACAAAAGTAACAAGTAATACAACTTATCAATACTAACAAGTAAAAATAAAAGTTAGCCTAGGGTTATTTTTAATTGATCCAAAAATCTTACAACAATGAGTTTCTCTTTTTTTAACTTTTTTTTTGAACAGCTTTGATTTGAAAACCCACTTCATATCTTTAAGTTCTGAATTTTTTAAAGCAAAACTCGGTACATTTACTCAGGTTGATAAAATTTAAAATAATTAATAACGCGCGAGTTCAGAGCAAACCAAAATCTAAAATCAGCATCGTCGCTCATGTTTTAAATTTTAATTCTATTTAATTCTTTATAGAGAGGGATCGGGTGAGTTTTCTGGCTAGCGATCAAACCTTTTTGATTCTTGCACTGCTCGCTGGAATATAAGATTAAGAAACAGCTTTTTTTGTGTGACGTCACGCCGCCTTTGTTAATCCTCAATTCAAAATTCTATATCGTACCTTTAAAATTTTATCTTTAAAGATACTCAAACGATCTCTCAAGTCGTAACAGTAAAGATCTTCCAAGAATCGGATCGTAATTTCTACTTTTTTTTTTTAGCTAAAAAAAGTAAAATTCTTTTTAATTTTTTTTTGTCGGGAGCTTGGCCAGGAAGGTGAAATGCGCTGTTTACCCCAATCCCCACAGATCAGGGGTTCCCAAACTGGGGTACATTTAGGCTTCTCAAGGGCTACATTATTATGTGACAAAATGTCCTTATTTAAGTTAAATTCCGTGTCCGGAAGAAATAAGACTCAAATGTTTAGAATTTTCGAATCCGGTCGATTGTAATTATGTCAAACAGGACAATTAAGAGGGAAGAATTTTTTTACAGATCACCGTGATTTTGGGTTTAAATGGGGAAATTTTCTGGCTGCTGTAAAGTGAAGACTTTTCTTTTTTTTAGAGATCACCTTGTTTTCGGCATAAATTGGGAAAATTTGTATCTGATTCAAAGTGAAAACCTTTTTTTTCAGAGATCACCTTGATTTTAGGCATGAATTGTGGGAAAATTAGTCTGAAAGCCTTTTTGTTTAAAAAAACTTCACAAAATTTTGGGGGTACATGCAAACCTGCTACAGTGTCCAAAGGGTACCGATGAACACTGGTGGATATTCAAATTCAGGGGCCCGAGGCAAGGATTTCCTAAAACTGATGTTCTCTAAATAAAAAAAAGAGCTTTGATCTCTTCTTTCACTTTTTTCTCCCAGAATCATAATGAACTCTAAAAAAAAGTCTTCATTTCGATTTCACCATCTCTATTTTTCTCCGAAAATTATGGTGATCTCTAAAAAAAAATGTCTTCACTTTCACACACGAAAAATTTTTGAAAAAAAATGTGCGAAACAGTTAGGCCTACAGTCACGGTTCTAAAGAATTCGGACTCCAAGGTTGTTTGATTTCAACTTATTAGAGTCTTTCAAGTGTCCGGTTCGTTACAACTTCGCCGTAAACTCTCTACCATTAAAAAATCTTTAACAGACAAAATTAAGATTGGTATGGATTAAATAAATTCGGTCAAAAAACAGTTTAATATTAGATTTATAAAATTGCTGTCAAACCACGTGTCTTTGCAGGTCAGAGTAGCCAATGAGATAATGAATATATGTTCATGATCTGCAAAAAAAATATATGTTTATGAGCGACTCAAAAAACTTGGATATCTTACAGAAAGAAAAAGAGAAACGCGTTCCTTGCGACGGCGCGTACTTTCGCTACGGTTCATTGTAGCTTAACACCGATACCAAAAATTTTATTTGTACCTCAAACTAGTGCCAGCAAACAGTGGCGTACGCAGAAATTTGTCAAGGAGGGGATTGCAAGTCAAAAACACGATTATTAAAAGTGGTCTTGGTTAAGCACCAAAACTTTTCCAAACTTACATTCAAATTAGAGTAAGCCTATTGCGCTTTTCAAAGCGCCTTGCAGATGCACAATTTTTTTTTTGCCTAACTGTAAACACATCTATTAAATATCAATAAAATAGTTCACGAGTTCAGATCACTGATATAATTGAATTAATTTAGCTCAAATTGAACCCAATTTTAATAATGGCAACAATCACAAAGCATTGCTTCAAAAGTATTAAGTTAATTCATTTTTTTATAGTTACATATTGAATTTTATTTGAATAAGATGGTGATCACACTTGGGGAAAAAAGTGTTGAATTTTTGTCATTAACTTACTATTTAATTGCATCACAGTTAGATTTAAATCTTCAACTCTGACTACCTTTGTATTGAGCACTTTGTATTGCAACTAAAATTAACTATATCTAGCTCAGTGTTTCTCAAAGTAAGCCACTTGGCTGAATAGGAAAAAATTCGTAATCTTTACAAAGAAATAATCGTTGAGGGAAGAATATGAACAACATTTAAGTTCGTCGTGGTCGTTTGGAAGGCATCCGCTCCAGATCAGACACAAACAGTACTGAGCCGGAAGATTTATCCTTTTTTACTACAGGTTGCAGTACTTCCCGGATCCGATGCTGGCAGTGATATTGTTAAGCCAGCATTGAGTTTTGTCATCCAAAACCGTCAGATTTCGTGCTCCATGTGGTGCCCGATGTATGGGGCACGCTACTAGAACGTGGTCTGCGGTTTGTTCAGCGGCGCCGCACTCGCAATTTGAATTTGAATTGATTTTAAATTATTAACTGGCAAGTCACATCCGTTATAGTTGCACCTTGACAGTTCATAAAAAGTCCTTTACTAAAGTGAAGATTGAAAAAACAGTTGTTGTCATAGTGTGGAAGGCCATCAAATATGGGTCAAACACAAACAGGTCTGGGGCCAAAGGTTTATTCTTGTACTACTCCACTGCCCGAAAAGATGCTGGAGCGTCTTTTCGGACAGACTTAAACCAGCATTGGGTTTCATCATTAAGAACCATCTGACCACATACTTCATGCCATGCCCAATGCTGTCAAGCCTGCTGGGCAAGCTGTTAAAACATGGTCTGCGGTTTGTTAAATAGCGCCGCACTTGCAATTCGATGAAGAAACAAGGACGTCGTGCATGGACGAAAGGAATCACCCAACATCAGTGTAGCAGACGATTGAGCTTAACCCAAGCTGTTCGAAGCAAGCCTATTCCAACAGGCTTGGTACTGGTCATGGGTATGAAAGTATAAAGCCTGGATATATTCTCACAGTACTTCGCATTCCATCTGTAATTCTTCCACTGGGCGAGGTCAGACTGGCACGCAGTATTCAGCTGTCGAGTAGGTCAGAGATAGGGCAACTCTTTACAATGTTTTGGCCCAGTATCCCATCTTCGCAAAACGCCTCAGCAGTGTGACACGAGAAGATACGATTTTTTACTCAATGCCACAAAACGGTGACGAAAGTTATCGATCTGTTAGGTTTTACCCCAAAATAAGTCGGGACCGGACAGAATGGTAAAAGTTTATTAAGGTTATAAGAGTTTAACTCACGTTTTGTCTCCCAGTTATTTAAATCAAAGAAAGAAAGAAGTAACCATGTAAATACGTGATTTTGTAAGCATTGTAATGCTATTATCTTAAAGTTGTACAAATACAAAAATATTAGTTTTATTAATTGATTAAAGATTTTCTTCTTGAACACAGAGATTTTGATTATGTTTTCTTTTGCTGTACATTGCAGTGTGCGACCTCTATGCTTTGAGATAGCGTTACATATAGCTATGTTTTTATTAGAAGTCGGTGGAATTGAGAATGCTGTTTCTAATTTGCATAAACAATTATTGTTATTCGTTTCACAAGTGATCAAACAACATGTTTCGTTTCATTTCAAAATGTCAATGTGTTTATTTTAACACAATGAAGAAAGCCATTTTTGATTATTAAAACAAGAACATCGAGCAAATCGTAAATCACGTTTGCCATCAGCAATAAACTGACAAGATTTGATATGCCACTCTGTTTTAAAAAGAAATTTTATATGCTTTTGAGGTTGCATTGTATTAACTAAAAAAATAAACGAAAGTGTAGATTTTATATCAGTTTCCAAGGTTATAAAAAGCTAAATGATTTATGGGTAAAAGTAAATGAAGTAAAAAATAATGCTAAAGTTGAAAAGAGAATTGAATAGAGAGAAAATTTGTTGTTTTGCTTTTCCTGATTATTATTATTTTTTTGGTTGTCGCCCTTTACATGCCAAATGCAAAGACCATGGGAGACCGCGGAATGATACTTCAGTGAGACGGAGCAACCTCCCATACTGCCACATTGGTTTAAACATTTTGTCGGGGGAATTCCAAAGGGTTCTGATCAAAGGAAATTTGTCCCCATCTTTGTCAGATATAACCCTTTGGGAGTAACCGACTTTGGGAGTGTGATCAATATTAGAGCAGAAGGCTTGTGCGATCTTCCATAAGAATGTTAAATCATTGAAATGCTTGTTGCTTAAATGCTGGGATGAAATAGACGCTAAAACCTTGCGTGCAACATGTTTCCAGGTTTCCAGAAGACTTCGGCATGTAATTCATGCTAAACCAGGTTATATTCAATAAAACTTGAGTGAATCAAATTAATCTTTCTTTGCCATTAATTTGATCCATAATTCAATAAAATTACTTAAATAACAGAATATTTATGAGGGTTTTACATTGTCCACACCTGGCGTTTACACTCTGTTGATTAAACAAATTTTATTAAGTGGGTCCTTCCGATTATGCAGTTAATTACTTGGCCATGAAAAGATTAAGTCATACTAAAATCACTGAAAAAACAGAAAATTAACTGCAGATTTATGTGGTTAAGATTAATTTGTAAATAAAGTGTGACACCCACCATATGTTTTTGTTTAACTTTACCTAAATATTCGGAAACTTTGGTTGTTTTTCAACTATACCAAAACTTTTTTCTGCCACTTGTCGCCGCTAATTGAACAAAGTATTTTGAGTCTTTCCAAAAATATCTTTATTTCACATAATTCGATCTAAGTTTTGCTTTACCAGAAACAGCTTTCTCCAAAGCATTTGTATGTTAATAGGAAATTTTGAATCTCAACATGCAAGCAAAAAAACTTAGCATTTTTATATGATAGCTCATTTTGACCTAAATAGTTCTGCATAATCAGAAGAGCAAAACGAATATAAAACTACGAGAGAAGATAAAGTGGACACGGATAGTAAGGCGATGCGAAAATATATTTAAAAATTCGAAATGTTCATCCAGGTTGGTACAGTTATAAAGATTATTTCTGAAAAGTTTTTTGTGATATAACTCAGTAATTTTAAACATTGAAGCATTTTAAGATAAGATATATCAAATTGGCAATAAAGTGATTTCTTTCAATCCAGGCAGTCAAACGCGTTCATCACGTGACGAAAAAAATGCTTTCTGATTGCTCCATTCAGTAAAAAGCATGTGTGTGCGACATGCGTGCGCAATTGCGCAATCACTAGTTTTAGCTTAGAAAACTAAAAAGTCCAAAAAGGCCAGCAATAAGCCCTAGAATTCGATGATTGATCCGTTAGGTTAATTGGGCTGAATTGTTTGCTGTAGTTATGCTTTATTGGACTGGTTGTGATATTTATTTAATAATAAGTAGCAGCCAAAGAACATAAAATTTTTTTGCTCTTGTTTACGATAAACCGTAAGCGTTCTTTTTAGCTAAATTAAATATTGGGGTTCCCTTTTGGGAAATAGAGTTAAGGTTGGGGTTGAGGTTAAGTTGGGAGTAAAGTTTAGTGTTAGAGAATATTCAAAAGTAAATCTCCTGTATTTAAATTAGCCAGAAAGACGCGTACGGTTTATTGTAAATGAGTCCCCAAAATAAATGTGTGTACTGTGTAAATGCTTTACAATTAGCAATTATCGATATATCGTTATAGAAACAGTAAGTAATCAGTGACAGTGATAAGAGAATCAGACAGCACAATGATGTTTATTTATTCCACTTTTATTTTAGGCATTTTTTAGTTGCTAGATAATAGTAGAAAATTTACAATTCGGTTATATAATTGCACCTTAAAGTTGTAAATTATATTTTGAAAATAAGCCTATATAAAATGCCAAAAATTCTTACAAAGAATGTTAGAAGTTGTAACAGTTCCATAATCGGACTCTCCAAAGAGCTTCCTACTGCAGATCTACCAACTCTACGTATTCTTCTTCTTTCGGCGTTTCCCTTTAGTCAGGGGTGGCCACAGCGTACCATCATTCTCCACATCTTTCTGTCTTCAACGTCCATTTCCTTCGCACCAAATTCCCCCATATC